>OY720025.1:10070964-10765702 GCA_963082485.1 Eudonia mercurella
AGACGCAAGCGCCTACACATTGTAAAATAGCAATATATCATCAATACAGCTTTGCCCATTTATTGTGTATTGTTTATAATGCCCTTGTGTAATATAGTTTCGATTCATCATTGAGACCACATTATTAAACTTTAATATCCAACATATACGGTTTTTATTCGCCACCACGCTCCAAGGTGTATCGCATAGTTGTACTATAGCATTTGTCAAATTTTACTCTTGCCTCATAAGAAAACACTTGTGTATTTTAATCGAATTCATAGTTTAATTTCTGTATAACAGTGTAACAGTGAAAAAAATCATAATGGTTAAAACTATATTTTGTTCAACTTGCAACTTATCCGTTAAAAATAATTCTTTCTCTGCTCATTTAAAAAGTATTTTACACAAGAATAATAGTTCTGTCGTTGAGAGCGAAGGTATCGAAAAAGTTCATAGCGCTCTTCGCGGTCGCATAGCGTCGTACCGGATTCGATGCGAAGACGTCATCGGTGACGATGAAGAACGTATGCGTATGTTTACTCCTGCTGAGTTTTTTAACACAATTACGCTCCCGCGTAAAACTTTTACTCTTAGCCCGAATCGAGGCTTATGCAAACATTAAAGTAAATTTTGAATTGTTTTCTGAATTTTTTCTGCATAAGGATGATTCGCTTTCAATTAAATCTTTTGCTATCGAAAACACTATCTTACATCAAAGTTATAATTTTGATGAAATGTACACAAACATTAGCCGTAAAATTTGTAAAAAAGTTGAAGAATTTGAGGAAAGAGATAGTGGTTGGGCTTATTTACGAAGCTTGTATCTAGAAGTAAATATAAACAAATATAACCCGTTGAGAGCCTCGGGTTACTTAGATTTACCTAGCACCATAAAAAACAAACGTGCATGTATCAACATTAAAAATTCAGACGATTACTGCTTTTTGTGGTGTGTTATGGCATCACTTTTTCCTGCAAAAAATAACGCACACCGAACGACAGCATATCCGCACTTTGAAAGTGTACGTAATGTCAAAAATATGACCTTTCCAGTAGGGTTCGCGGATATAATTTTTGAAAAGAATAATCCCGACATAAGTATTAATGTTTATGGTCTTAAAAATAACACTAAGGTTGTTGGACCTCTGTACAAATGTGAATTTCGAAAAGGACATCACGTCAACATGCTTTTTCTTGAAAATGGAAAACGCACACATTACTGTCAAATTAAAGATTTATCTAAATTACTTCGCAAGCAGTTAACATCATTCCAAAATATTTTTATGTGAGGATTGTATGATATTTTTTGACGACAATCTTAAGCTCGAAGCTCACGTTTGCAGTGGTGTAGCAACAACGTTACCTAATCAGGGAACTCTAATACAATTTGAACATTATGAACGCATGCAAGACATGCCCTTCGTCTTATACGCAGACTTTGATTATTGTTAGAGCCAGTTGAATCAAATTCTGGAACAAGTTGCACAACGATTACGCAAAAGCATGTGCCAGCTGCATTTGCTTACTATGTTGTATGCTACTACGACAGCTACCTTAATAAATATGTATCTTATCGAGGAGCTGACTGTGTGAAATTTTTTTTTTGATAACCTTCTATCTGATATTACTGTAATTTATAATATTTTACATTCATCGATCCCTATGTTCTTAACAGATGAAGATAGAACCAATTTTGTTCAAGCTAAAAATTGTTATCTTTGTAACAAAATATTATTTGACGACAAAGTAAAAGATCACTGCCATCTTACTGGGCGATATCGTGGTGCAGTACATTCTTATTGTAATATTAAATATTGTTTGCCTAAGTTCGTTCCCATATTTTTTCATAATTTAGCTGGTTATAAGTTTATCTTACAAAGACACCAAGCGTTACATTATACCCAATTCCACTAACACACACTAGCTTGGGGTCATTACAGGATAAAGTAAGTTACTAACATAGATAAAAAAAAAAAAAAAGTTTTACTTACCTATATTTTTAATTATTATTATATATATATATTTTTTAAATTTTGTGAAAAAATTAGCATAAGGGTTTTTTAAATGTTGTATTTTTTATTTGTTTTTTGTATTTTTACTTGATTTTTTTTGATAATTTTTTTTTTTTTTTACTTGTGTAAATTAGTTTTAAGTTTCTTTATTCCATTATATTTTTTACATTTTTTGTGTTTTAAATTTGTTTTGTGTATATATATGGTATTAAATTATAAATTATTCAGTAGCAATTCAATTGAAAAGAAAAAACTAAAGTTGTTTATAACAAACCAATTTATTTAGGTTTTAGCATTTTGGACCTTTCGAAATAAAAAATATGGTTTCAAAGATGACTAAACTAATAATTTGATTTGTAATGAGTAATGCAAGATTACGACTAAAACATATTTATATCTACCGCAGAAAAACTTTTAAGACGAATTATAAACTGGATCCTTCTTTTTTACTTAACAGCACCTAGCCTGAGTTTTTGACGCTATAATATTAAAAACAGATGTTAAATTAGAATTAATAAATGACTTGGAAATATTAAGAATGATACAAAAAAGGCATTCGCGGTGGTATATGTTTATGTTCTACAAGATATTCGAAAGCCAATAACAAGTATTTACAAACTTATGACCCCGCAAAAAAGTGATAACTTCCTTGTTTATATTGATTGTAATAATCTTTATGGTTTTGCTATGTGCGCTTATTTACCTCATTCAAATTTTAAGTTATTAAGTGAATTAGAAATTTCAAATATATATATATATATAGATTTTCAAAAAATATGCCTATTGACGGGGGATATTGGTTATATACTCGAAGTAGACTTAGAATACCCTAATCATTTGCATAATTATCATAACGATTTTCCATTCTGTGCTCAAAAAATTTGCTCCTCCAGGATCTAAAAACTTCGAAATTGATACCAAATTTATACGATAAGTTTTTTTATGTCATTCATTTTTTCTTCCTGAAAACATGTCTAAAACATGGTTTATTATTAAAAAAAAAAAAAAAAAATACACAGAGTAATTTAATTCAATCAGAGTCCATACTTAAAACAGTATATTGATATGAACACTGAGTTACGGAAAAAAGGTCAAATCTATATTTGAACAGGATTTCTTCAAACTTTTAAACAATAGTATGTTTGGTAAGACATTAGAAGATACTGAGAAAAGGGTTAGTGTGAAGTTGAGACAAACCCATATATATATACATTGGCTTTTCCGTATTAGAAATATCCAAAAGTCACATGTTTGATTTTCACTACTCTATTATGAAACCTTTTTTATGGGGAAAAAATTAAAGCTTTGTTATACGGATACTGACAGTTTTTTTTTTATTCAATAGAAAGCAAAGATTTTTTATACAGATTTAAAGTTGAATTTTCTTAGATATTTCGATGCTAGTAATTATCCATTAAATAATTGTTTTTCGGTATACCAAGTCTTAACAAAAAAGTACCGGGTCTCTTCAAAGATGAACTAGGTGGAAATTTTTGATTTCTGAGTTTGTTGGTTTAAGATCAAAATTATACTGTATAAAACAGTACAAGAGGAATTAAAAAAGGCTAAAGGTATACAGAAACAGGTTTTTAAAAAAATGTACATTTCGAAGATTACTATAATGTATTAGACAAAAAATACTTTTTTTAAGAAAGAAAAAAACATTATTTTTTAAATCTTTAAAGCATGAAGTATTTACCCAAGAACAGAACAAAATAGCTTTGTCAGGTAATGACGACAAACGCGTAATATTAAAAAATAAAATATCTACTATGTCTTGGGGTCACTGGGATTATATATTTTTTTTTTTTAACAACGATTGTTTTCACTGTGTTTTTAAATCTTATTATATTTGGGGCTAAAAATGTATTATTATTTATTATCATTACTAAGATTCATTGTTTGAATTAAAAAATAATATGAACCTGTTATAAAGTATTGTAACCCGTTTTTCAATATACTTAAGTAGTTGCTTTTTGCTCAGATTCATTGTTTGAATAGGAAACGTAACTTATATTATGAAATGTAATGTAAATTTATGTACCTACCCAGCTGTTTTAATATACCTAATAAAATATAAAAGTAACAAACAAACTTGCATTTTTATTTAATTTAGTATATACCTTTGTATAATAAAACATTGACGGTAAATAAGTAAGAAAATTCTAACGCAAACAAGTTTGAACAAGTCAGTTTCAGAGTAGGTTGTGTAATACAACTCTTCTGATTATAAGGTAATATGAAACCTATTTAATACAAATCAGGTCACGTTATTGCTAAGTTAATCATTCTTTATTAATATCAATAATATTTTTTTTTTTTTGCTAAATTGCAAATTACATGTGTAAAACAGGGAAGCATAAGTATGAAAAATAAAATAACCATGTAAATAACACAAAGAATCAGTTTATTGATAATAATATAAAAATCAAAATAAATTAAACTTAGACATGTTATTATCATAATACCATTTTCTAATACACACAGCATTATTTAATGCACAGTTTATTTTATGATTTACACAACTAAAGTCCGTTTTATTTTTACAAAATTTACTTTGTAACATTGAAAAATTAGGACATCCCTTTTCACCAATATCGATTACCACACAGTTTGCACATAAATCTTTGATCCACTTAATTTTTTCAAAACCCTTTGTAAATAACACAAAGAATCAGTTTATTGATAATAATATAAAAATTAAAATAAATTAAACTTAGACATGTTATTATCATAATACCATTTTCTAATACACACAGCATTATTTAATGCACAGTTTATTTTATGATTTACACAACTAAAGTCCGTTTTATTTTTACAAAATTTACTTTGTAACATTGAAAAATTAGGACATCCCTTTTCACCAATATCGATTACCACACAGTTTGCACATAAATCTTTGATCCACTTAATTTTTTCAAAACCCTTTGCAATAACTTTTTTATTCTTCAGATGAGGTATGATAACACGATGAAACTCCTTGTAGTCTATGTAGCCCTCACACCAGCTAATTCCTCGGTTTCTTTCTAACCATCTGACTCGTTTCTTTTCTACTTCTGTGAGATGATGAAATGAGTATGGTGGCTTTACCAAAAAAGTTTGTGTATGTTCCTGGCTCGCAATGGCTACTTCTTTTACAATAAAATTGTTATTTATATCTTTAAATCCTTGAACATCCACTATAAGTGTATCTACGTTCATGATATCTTCTTTACGATGTTACTTAGTGGTTTGTATTCAACAATGCAATCGTTGAGAATAAGACAGTATGCTGTAGTCTTATCTGGTAAATAGGAACTGTTTTCAGATTATCTGTTTGTCTGCAGCAGTCAACTACAAACAGAGGTGCTATATCTTTAAATTATTTCTATGTTAGCAACGGTTCTCCGTTTTGTGAATGGTTGAAGCACGACTTCGTAAGAACACAATAATGCGCATGCGTTTTATATTAGTTGAGATCCTTAGAAATGTTTCTTGCAACAACTTGCCTAAACGACCAAATACATTAAGATATCGGAAAGTAATGTCAATTCATCATCAACAGCCTATAAACGTCCCACTGCTGGGCACAGGCCTCCCACGTGAACAATAGCACGTGGGGATATTGAGCCATAACCCACCACGCTGGCCCAATGCGGGTTGGTGGGTTTTAACGACTGCCATCTTACGACATCAACCGGGACCAACGGCTTAACGTGCCTTCCGAAGCACGGAGGAGCTCGAGATGTTTTTTAATTGGTCACCCATCAGGCGACCCGGCATTGCGAAAGTTGCTTAGCGGGCAAGATCGCAAGCCGAACGCGCTAGCCGCTGCGCCATCGAGCTCCTCAATGTCAATTGTTAACGAACAATGGAGGTGATTAGATAATGAGAAAGAATTGTGGACGGTCCGACGGTGTAATCGCCAAAACACAGTGGTAGTTAACAATAGAGGCAATTAGATAAGGAGCAAGGGTCGTCTTATTGTTAACAATAGAGGTAATTAGATAACGAAGAAGGACCATCCGTGAGTAACGTAACTCGGAAACGGCAAGAGATATCGCTCTGGGACCCAGCGCAATCGATTCAAATGGGGGGGTTTTCCTTTTTTTTTTTTTTTTTTTTTTTTTTTTTTTTTTTTTTTTTTTTTTTAGGTTTGGTCGACCCTTGAAACGACTTTTCGGCACACCAAAACAGGGTTGGGGACGCGATGATTCAGTGAGCCAGAACTGTCGAATACACACTACAGAACCCGCGAATATGACTTTCCATACAAGTGAGCCAGAACTGTCGAATATACACTACTCTTAGTTCTTATACTGCTATGCCATGTAATGTCTTTAGGTCAAGTACCTTTTAAACAGGAACGCAGCAATATTACGACTAAACAATGTTGCTTAGCGACAGAAATGCGGTACCAGGGTGGGCGCCAACCAGTTGTATTCCAGGCAGGATCCTTTCACCACCACATAATGTGTTGGGTGCTCATAGATGTATTGAAGGAAGAAAGCAAACTCTTAGTGGCGGTATAGATAGATAGATAGATAAAATCTTTATTCGGACACTATAGACACACACACATACACACACAAAATATACAACCGTAAAATAACAACAATTACACTAAAAACAAACATAATTTCATAACACAGTACAATATTAAAATACAAAAATGTGCGTGTGCCGCAGCATCACAAAAGGGTATCCGTTTTGCCTTTCGAAACATTTCTTTGGCATGATCTCATGGGTGATCGGACTAGGGACGTCCGTGAGCCTCATTTGGAGCTACCTAATACCCTCGTTGATAACCTTGATTCGCTAGTAAACCCGTTTCACGGTACTTAGTATTAAATATAGCTTGTTTACTGTCCCGCTGTTGGGCAAATGACAAACTCGGGCTACATCAAAAAATACGAAGCATAGGTACTTTGCCTGACCTGCGAATTGAACCTTCTGATATAAGGTCGACCTTAGATACCTAAATATAAAACTTTATTTTATATAACGTGCTTAGTCGTAGATATGTCCTTTATACATACATAAAACATGATAAAATATCGTGTTATTCCATGTCAACCATCAAAGTTATATGAGTACTAGGAATGTGAAGAAAAACGCTATCTAGATAACGACGACGGTATTAAAAGTTTTAAACGTTATCATTATCACGTATCGGAGATTACGAGTAGGTATAATGGAGAACAATCAGTATTGTGATGTTACTATAGTATGTCTTATTCCATGAACTGTCCCATGAATAGAAATATCTTTATAATTCAATACGTGTGTTTATGTTACTGAACTCCTCCTAAACGGCTGGATCGATTTTTGATGAAAATTTTTGTGTGTGTTTGAATGGGTCTCGATTCACAATTGGACTCAGTAGATGGCGCTGCAATAAAGGTTCTAATAGAAGATTTTAAAGCATCATGATTTTCATGATATACGGGTGTTCAGTAAAGGAGGAAGTAGCGAGCGGGCCACTAGTTTATTATATAATATACTCATATACAGGGTTATTTGTAAAACACCAACAACCTCGCAAGACTAGGTAGCTAACATCATAAACAACAACATTTTTTCTACGACTTTTGATAATTTGACACATTTTACTTTCATACAAAATAAATATTAATTATTATTTCATACAAAATAGGAGCTCGATGGCGCAGTGGTTAACGCGCCCGGTCTGCGAGTGCTGAGGTTAAGCAACTTTCGCAAAGGCCGGTCATCGGATGCGTGACCAAAAATGTATCATCTCGAGCTCTTCCGTGCTTCGGAAGGCACGTAAAGCCGTTGGTCCCGGCTGCATTAGCAGTCGTTAACAACCACCAATCCGCACTGGGCCCGCGTGGTGGTTTATGGCCCGTTCTCCCTATCCATCCATAGGGAAGGCTCGTGCCCCAGCAGTGGGGACATAAAAAATGAGCTGATGATAATGATGATGAAATATTAATTTAATTTTACGTCTGAATGTTCTTATCTCTGTGCGCATCGCATCGCAAGCGTCGCGCGCATCGCCTTTTCGTATGTGAATGGAACATAGACTTACAAATGTCACGACAGTACAATAAAAGCTTGGAAAATCATTGTTCATTAATGTATTGAGTTATGATAAAACTCGTAGAACAAATGTTGTTGTCTATGACGTTAGCTATCTAGTCGTGCGAGGTTGTTGGTGTTTTTTCAAATAACCCTGTATACCTAGATGCATACTGACACCAGAAGGCGATGCTTCATTGCCATACTAATTTCCGTTTTTGACAACGTGTTTAAAACTCGCAGTAGACATTCAGCACTTTGAAGAATGAAATAGAAAATTTAAATAGGACCATCTCGGAAGAAAACTGTTCGATTAAAACAAGAATCATCCAAATCGGTGCAGTATTGTCGCAGATATGCGCTAACATACATACATAAAAGTATGTAATTACAGACGAAATGAGAATGCGCCTTTATTCTTACATAGCGCCAACGCAGTGTTGTGGATAGTTCTTACTATTATATTAAGAATTTTTTTGATTGTCTTTCCTTCGCCTCAAAATGGATCAAAACGTCAATAACACAGAGATACTTGGGGCTCTAGTTCCATTGGCCACTCTTTATCTGGGTCAAATAATTATTTCCGGGGAAACGCGATAATAATTTTATTTTATGATGTACCGAATTCCACCACATGGGCAAAACCGCGGACGAAATCTAGTTAGCTATAAACATATAAAGAATATTTTCTTTTTGTCAGTACAGTGTAATCAAACTTTAAATCCTACAATAACCTTTTATGATGCACATGTACTTGGTTTAGTATTGTCTTCACAACGAACAATAGCGGTAAAAACACATGTTTGTGATATACTCGTACTAAATCAGGTGAGCACCGAGTATTTTAATCATAAATATTTTTGTTACCGCATAATACTCACATAGCTTTTAAGAATTTTTACTAACAAACTATGGATCCACGCTGTCCGAAATAAAAAGTTTTTATTTTTTATAGGTACCTAGTGGGAAACTAAAGTAATTTTTCTTCTTCAACAGGTTAAGCATGAAGACAGTTTGGATACTTTTCATTGGCTTCTGTGTTCTGACAGTTCAAGATGCCAACTCAGAGGATTTGATGTCAGCTGACGCCTGCAGCCCATTGCTGATAGCTCACCGGGGAGCCAGCGGCTACGTCCCAGAGCACACGCTCGGCGCATACGCCCTCGCTGTCACCATGGGCGCCGACTACATTGAGCCTGACCTCGTCATGACAAGAGATGGACACCTCATCGCCAGACACGACAACCAACTAAGCCTCACCACAAACGTTGCCAGCAGGCCAGAGTTCGCCTCTCGTTTCCGGACCCAAACCGTAGACGGAGCTACAACAAGCGG
The DNA here is from genome assembly GCA_963082485.1 of Eudonia mercurella. Taxonomy (NCBI): domain Eukaryota; kingdom Metazoa; phylum Arthropoda; class Insecta; order Lepidoptera; family Crambidae; genus Eudonia; species Eudonia mercurella. The sequence continues at coordinate 10,080,315 of OY720025.1, forward strand.
CTGGTTCACTGAAGACTTCACCTTAGCTGAAGTGAAGTCTCTCCGCGCCATTGAACGCATTCCAGGCATAAGGCCTGGCAACGCCCGCATGGATCTCGCCTTCGAAGTCCCCACATTTGAAGAGATCATCGATTGGGCTAAGAGTATGCGCACAATGCATTGCCGCGAAGTAGGAATATATCCTGAAATTAAACACTCTTCACATTTCCAGTAACTGAACTTGTCTATGGAACAACCGCTCGTTGAATTATTTCACAGGAACGGCTATACTGGACCTGAAGTTCCAGTTTACATTCAGTCGTTTGAGATAAGCAACTTAAAGGAGCTGAAAGCTATGACGGATCTGCGATTACTGCAACTGTATGGAGGCTCTAGACCATACGACCAAGTGCTGTTGGGTACCAACGTCACGTACTTAACGATGGCGACTCCTGAGGGTCTAAGGGAGGTAGCAACATACGCGTACGCTGTTGGTCCGGAGAAAGCCTATATTATACCGCTCACTGCGAATAATACTTTAGGGTCGCCGACGCCATTTGTTGAGTACGCTCATGCTGCTGGATTGAAGGTACACCCCTGGACGTTCAGATCCGAGAACTTTTTCCTTCCTGCCGAATACCGTAGTAGTAACGTAGCTACCGACATCGGGGATGCTGAAGGAGAGATGAGGGCATTCCTGGCTGCCGGGATAGACGGCCTCTTTGCAGATCAACCTGACGTGCTGGCGAGAATCCGTGAGCCTTGCGTAAGTGAGATCCCTCGGTGCACCTCGTCGTCGACATCGTTAGCACCTTTATTCTGGATCCACATGTTGGCAATACTCAGTATTTCTTGTTGGAAGTGGTAGTTAATCATTTTTTTATAATTAACTTTAAAGCAGATAACTAAGTGAAAATATGAACAATACAAAAAAAGTGAGAATCAAGCAAAGCGGATTATGATGACTGAGACATTCACTATTAATGTCCGAAAAACATATAAGTGTAGGTATATTTATGTTTTTAAATTAAGTATGTGTAAGTTTTTATATGTGCACCTCAGTAATCTATTAACTACATCATCATCATCTCAGCCAAAAGACGCCCACTGCTGGACAAAGGCCTCCCCGAAGGAAAGTAGTTTGTGGTTGTTTTCCTTTAAACCGTTAAACGATCAAACATTATAACATTTTTTTCTAAATAAAACATAAGTGCAATAATATTTCACTGCGGGCAAAATAAAAAAATCTAGAGCTTTGAGTGTATTTTTTGCAATTGGCAAGCGTGATGGATGACTGATGATTGAGTCGATACCCATTATTACGTATTTACAATAATGACTAAGTTTCAATACTTGCACAGCTGTGAGATAGTATGTAAATAGGCGATACTTTTGTATTAGAAAATTAAATGTGAATTAAACATTTACTTTATTATTATTATTCTAAACAAACATAAATACAGAACTTAACTTGAAAAAAAAAAACAGAGAAAAAATATTCAAAAATTAAAAACTAAAGACCTATAAATAAAAGATGTCCTCCAATTGTGGGCTCATGGGAACGGTCCCAAGAATGCTGGCAACATTGCCCCATTGGATTGCCAAACTAATACCCTGGCAAAGGTAGCTGCCAGCCTTCCAACCTTTTCACCGGAGGCCTCAATAAGGCGAGCACTTACTCTTCGACCAGCTGCTTTGGCTCCGGCCCCCATGGACCCATTGTTTCCACCGCAAACGGAACAAATAAATAATTTCGACGAAGGTTTGCGTATTTGTGCCGTTTGCGATTTTCAGCGCTTACCGCAGCAGCTCCCACATGAAGTAAAAGTGGCGCGAACATGCGAGGGAGCCACGGTGTCAGCACAGGTTGCATCCCACACCAACGGCCTGCCAAGCTTCCAGGGCCCAATGGTCATTCCGTCAGGTCTCTTGCCATCGCTGCGAGAGATACCAGCTGGCTCTAAGACAGCTGGTAAACCAATGGTGGCAAAAGCACTGCGGATGATGCTGTTAAGTGTCGAGTGACGCATCACTACGAGCGCAAGAGGGGCCGTGATGGCCAAGCTCGTGAGCGGTGAGGGTATACTTTATTATGCTATGTAAATTAATTAATAAGATAATATTATTAAATACGTCTTATAAAACATCGACGATAAATCTATATGCATAATTATGACTTGTCCTGACTGATTCATCATTGCCGAGCCGAAACCGCTGAAGCTAATTAGATGAAATTTGGACTGTAGGTTAATTGAGTAACCGGTTACAGCCACTAAGAAAGGATTTTACGGAAATTAAGTCCTAATATCAAATAGGGGTTGAAACTTAGTCAGTTTTGAAGTAAACTACATAAAAATTGGTATTTGGCTTTATAGATAGAAATTAAGAATGACATGTCTCAGGAATTTTGTATATTTTCCTTTACAGGAGTTTAAAAGGGGATGAAGGTTATTTTGGACAAATCGTTTTTTTTAAGTAAGAACTATTAAAATGTATTATTTAAATCGATATTTAATAAATAAAGAATGACATGTTTTAGCATTTTTCGAAAAACATCCCCTAAAAAGGTGAGAAATGAGAGTATTACTTTTATACTATTAATAAAGAGGTAAAGTTTGTGACTTTGTTTGTTTGCGGAGGGTAATCTCTGGAACTACTGGTCCAATTCCAAAAAATCTTTCACAGATAGAACGCTACATGCCTTGCGGGTAACTTATGCTACATTTTATTTTGATAAATAATAGTTATCAGTTCGAAATCGCCAAATTTGTAAATCAAATCGGAAGAAAAAGTACCGCTTGACTGCTTTATCGGCGTACGCTGACCAATCGGTTAAGTTTACATGAAAATAAAGTAAAACAAAAATGTTAGTATCCAATGATAAAAAAAAATCAGCGACACGATATACCTAGTTTTTATAGTAAAGCCACAATAACGTTATTTATCACGCTAATATTAAAAAGAGGTAACATTTATAAATTTGGAATTGGGAGGTAATCACCGAAAGTACTGATTCGATTCCAAAATTTATTTTACTAGTATTTAGAATGGACCTTCAGGGTGCACAAAGACTATATTTTAATTTGACGAACAATAGTTTACACTTCCAAATCTTTAAATTTCTAAAAGAATTCAGAAAAAAGAAGCGCAACTTGGCTGCTTTATCAGCGTGCGCTGACCAAACGGTTGAGTATACATGATAGTAATTTTTCAAGTTAAGAATTAAATTGATTTTTCAAAGGGTTTTTAAGTGTACTTATTTGGTACAATATATTCATCTTTACTAAAATAAATAAAGTTTTTATCCCCCCATCTCGGAAAGAGTATTTTCGCTCTTCGATATCTGAGTGCAAAAGCCGTTTTTATCCGCTAGCTAGAGGATAAAGTAAATTGAATTTAGAACATCGTGTGCACTAAGTTTGTGAATTTAAAACATCATTATACCTATTTACTTCTACCTCCATGGTGCCGAATTTATCAGTACACAAGTCACTAACACCAACATTACAGTACCTACAACAAAAATATTACACCCAACTTAAGTAACTGTAGCAACGTTACTTTCAATTTTTTTAATTATACCTAAGTAATATTTGTTATAATTTAAAGATTATTCTGTAATACTTACCTACCTATCATAATGTAGTAGTTAATACCTAAACTGAAATAAAAGTATCTTGTGATTGGAAATGTTATTTTTTGCATTTAGTCATTTCCTCGCTGAGGTGGGATGAAAAGTTAGGTGTTGCACTCGAGTGCAAAGATTTTTCACCTCGTGCTCTTTTGATTTCTCCTCGTGCTCTAATTTTTGAATCACTAGCTGCGCTCGTTAAAAAGCAACTTTGCACTCTTGTATAACAAATAACTATTAATCACCCGAGGAATTTTATGACGATCAAATTTGCTCTTCACAGCGTCTAATTTGGTCGCTTAATTCTGGAAATATTGCGAAATCAAAAATAAGTCACAGAGATATACTTACGTGCAAATTTTATTATTTCGCTCTTTGACCACTTAAAGATAAAATAAGATTTTTGTTTGCCATAACATTGATGTTTGGAAGACATATTTAGATGAGATTATTGTAACTAGCCTTACAAACTTATAACAAGCCCTACCTGAAATCGAAACTGAGACCTTTTAGGTCTGGTTGTCTAAACAGTAGACCGCAGAGGCAACTGCTGTTCTAACTTGTAAATCCCTTCTCCAGCACTAATGGCAGTGACGCTGAAATCGAACTGGACAATAGATTAGCTCGCAAATTACATAACAGGTTATAGACTATAATAATATATCCTATTACCTATATCGTCGGAGGCCAAGTATCATCCAGATGTCTTGGGTTCAGTTCCCAGGTGTGATCTGTGAATGTGTGTGATCACTAACTCGCATTTCAGAAGCTTTGTGATTAAGCTAATACCTATCAGTTGTAGCAATGCTTTGATTTCCATGATGAACGACTTTGCCAAGCAGAGGGATAGCATATAGCGCTAATTATTAATATGCGTAGGTAATGGCATAAAACTATTAAAAAAGCTTTGCGTAGTTAAAAAATTTAATCGTAGCGATCATTTTAACGACATCATCATCGTCATCATCAGCATCATCATAAACTGATCAACGTATAAACTCCATTAGATCTTTTTTCTTTTTTCAAATTTTTAAGTCTTGGGGGCAAACTTTCGCACTGCTAGGTATGGTAGGACTTTTATAGACTGTAACTGTAGAACATAGATTATAGAAGTAAAACAAAAACTTAAATATAATATGGAAAATGTAAGTAGGTACTATTATAGGATTGGACGCGGTGCGCCTGGACCAAGCGCAAACACGGAGCGCTAACATTTCGTCTGGTGCAGGTACTATCAAGACACGGATGTTTTATGAAGTACCTGCATTAGATCGCTTAGAGAGGGGCAAGCCCGTTGTGCCACCAATATACCTACTGGAAGATACTGCAACAGATACTGCTCAGCATTGCCTGCAAGAGTGCACGACTTGGGAACAGCAACGCCGCCGCACCCTAACGGCCGGCGGTGATTGGCTCCGATCTCTCCGGTCTCGTGGTAAAGAAAGACCATACGTGGGCATCGCTATGTGATGGGTAATTTTGGGAATACTTAAAGCGTATTGGATGTGGTCCATTTTTATTTTTGAGTAAGTAAGTACTATTCTGGGGGAGTGGAAGTCCCACATAACTGCTGTGTTTTCGCAAACGCGGTGTTATGCGGAATGCATGCAAAAGAAACAGTTTCTATAATGATTATATTTTTTGATTTGAGAAACGTAGTAAGTATTTAATTTTGGCTAATAATATAAGTATGTATGTATGTATGTATCTATGTATGTATGTATGTATGTATGTACGTATGTACGTACGTACGTATGTATGTATGTATGTATGTATGTATGTATGTATGTATGTATGTATGTATGTATGTATGTATGTATGTATGTATGTATGTATGTATGTATGTTTGTATGTATGTATGTATGTATGTATGTATGTATGTATGTATGTATGTATGTATGTATGTATGTATGTGTGTGTGTGAAGGGTATTATTTGTACTTATTTGTTTAATGTTAGCGCACTTCCTCTATCTCTTTCTTGGATTCTATAACCAAAGGTTGTCAGGAAGAGATCGCTTGTAGCGATAAGACCGCCTTTGCCCATATACTAGCTTTAAGTTTTTGTTTAACCAATTTCCATTCATTTGTGTGTGAGCAATAAAGAATTTATCTATCTATCTGTCTATCTAGTATAAAGTTATTTCGAAATAAACAGTTATGAGCTTATACAGTACCTAACGTCTATAAACATCTTAACAAGTTTGTTGGAAGCGCACTTCACCCAGAGTTCTTATCACCGAAGAACAGGCTATCTTACCACTAACTGTCGGAACACAACATCGCCACATGATGTTATGACGACATATTTAGTTTTGTTTAATGTTTCTCACCACTATCCTAGACAGTTGGCTACTGTAGGGAAATCTTTGTTTCAGAGAGCACGCGGCATTCGTGACACTCAACACCTGGCTGCTGAGCTTCAGCATGTCAAGCGCGTACTACAGAATAATAAACTGAAAGTACCACGGCTTCGTCACAGAAAACGCAATAAACTAACCACAGTCGAGCGCCAACCTGCTGTACTTCCATATATGAAAGGTGTCACTGACAAGATTGGACATATCTTAAAGCGAGCTTCAATCAACACTTACTTCAAGCCGCCAAAGAAGATCAACCAATTTTTACGACCTGTCAAGTGCAACATACCCCTTCAAGATGCAGGCGTGTAAAACTGGACTGCGACTGTGGGCTCTCTTATATCGGGCAAACAAAGAGAAGTATAGGAACCCGCGTTAAAGAACACATAGCCGACGTCAAGCATAAGCGCGAAAATAAGTCTGCAGTATGCGAACATTCCCTAGAGGGGCCCAACCATTACATCAGATTCGATAAACCGCAAGTACTCGCTAGACTGATAACTGATACGCGAGGCTATTGAAATTAAAAAACATCCTAATTTTAATAGAGAAGATGGTTGGAGTCTACCACCAGCCTGGGAACCCATCATACAAAATATTAAATCCCAGCCCCAACACCATACTGCCAGACCAAAAGATACTGTAAGCTCTTTCTGCGTAAAACGGAACGCACTCGATTAAATTTAAATGAGATACAAGCTACTAATTAATTATGAGATGACCAACACCTCAGTCTCCCTGTGACCACGGACCCTGCAAAGGATTCGAAACGTCAGGATAAACATTAAATAATGTGTAAAGTAAAATAAACGCGAGTAGATCCGTAAAAGTTGTTTCATTTAAATGTGTAGTGTTCGCGTAAACTTTAGAAAACAATAAATAGTTTTAATGAACAGGTGTTCATTCCGATACCTATATATTTACATAATAATAAGATGTTAGTTTTCGATGGGACCGAGTACATTGTAAAACAAAATACTTACCAAAAATATATATTTTATATAGTTTAGTATGAGATAAAGAGAGAGAGAAAGGCTTCTGCAGAAGAGCATGCTCTTGCAAGATAAGCTACTTTCTTGGATGATCACTGGAGTTAAATTAAAATATCTAAAGCTCTTCCGTTTTTTTAAGGGAGTTTGCTGATGGCCTTAGGTAGCCTTTTCAGCGTCACCGGACTTCTTTGGGGGCGGCGAGAAGCTTTTTTAAAGGGTTCCTCAAGCCATGTGATCTAAACACCGTCCGAAGGCAATGGCATCACGCAAGCGTATCCCCTTTCCCTAGATTCTCCGAGGGGTTCAAATAGGATCAGAAGCGGAACAACCCGAGAGCGCCTCTAAAGGCTACGACCTCGGCTCGAGTCGACCAGGTCTTGGGATTGGAGAACGAGCTCTTCCCTGCTTTGGTAAAAGCACGCATTTCATTTCTTTGTCGCACTACCATAACATGGAATTCTCTCCCAGCACACGTATTTTCTTCTTTCTACAACATGGGGTTCTTCAAACGAGGTGTGAAGACGCAATTTGCGGGTCGGCAAGGTGAGTGAGTGACGCACAATCCTGCTCCTCTCCTCTAGCTGTCCTAACATCTGCACTCTGCTTCTGCTAAACAACAGGCCGAGCAGAGCCATTTGCCAAACTAACTATCTATACTAATATTATAAAGCTGAAAAGTTTGTTTGTTTGAGGAACTCGATGGCGCAGTGATTAACGCGCCCGGTCTGCGAGTGCTGAGGTTAAGCAACTTTCGCAAAGGCCGGTCATCAGATGGGTGACCAAAATTTTATCATCTCGAGCTCCTCCGTGCTTCGGAAGGTAAGTTAAGCCGTTGGTCCCGGCTGCATTAGCAGTCGTAGCAACAACTACCAACCTGCACTGGGCCCGCGTGGTGGTTTATGGCCAGTTCTCCCTATCCATCCATAGGGAAGGCTCGTGCCCCAGCAGTGGGGACATAAATAAGCTGATGATGATGATGATGATGATGATGATGATGATGATGATGATGATGATGAAGATGAAGAGTTTGTTTGTTTGGTTGAAGCGCTAATCTCAGGAACTACTGGTTACAAAAACACAAATGTTGAAAAAATTTCCACGAGCAGGATTTGAACCTGCACCCTTCTGACATTCCGGGTCAGGTGCTCTTCCAATTGAGCTATCGTGGTTCTAACCAGCCCGCCGAAATTATTCAACACTTTTTACTTTGTAAGCCAAAGGCGCCCATTCAATGTCAACAACTACCGTCACTAACATCCGATCATAATATTTTTACAAATATTAAAGATCAGTTAAGAAGTAAGCAAGCTATTTATAAATGTTCAAATAATTTTTAACGCAAATTTTGTTGCGAACAAATTACAAAAACACAAATGTTGAAAAAATTTCCACGAGCAGGATTTGAACCTGCACCCTTCTGAAATTCCGGGTCAGGTGCTCTTCCAATTGAGCTATCGTGGTTCTAACCAGCCCGCCGAAATTATTCAACACTTTTTACTTTGTAAGCCAAAGGCGCCCATTCAATGTCAACAACTACCGTCACTAACATCCGATCATAATATTTTTACAAATATTAAAGATCAGTTAAGAAGTAAGCAAGCTATTTATAGATGTTCAAATAATTTTTAACGCAAATTTTGTTGCGAACAAATTACAAAAACACAAATGTTGAAAAAATTTCCACGAGCAGGATTTGAACCTGCACCCTTCTGACATTCCGGGTCAGGTGCTCTTCCAATTGAGCTATCGTGGTTCTAACCAGCCCGCCGAAATTATTCAACACTTTTTACTTTGTAAGCCAAAGGCGCCCATTCAATGTCAACAACTACCGTCACTTACATCCGATCATAATATTTTTACAAATATTAACTACTGGTTATAAACTACTGGTTCCTGAGATTAGTGGTTCCCGAGATTAACGCTTCAACCAAACAAACAAACAAACAAACAGGTTAGTTAAAATGTTTTTACATATATGTCAAATTTAACTCCCTGCTTAAATTGATTGATGATTAAGTTTTTACTACGTCTCGGTCGTTCGGCTCGATATCCAGAGATCCTGAGTTCAATATCCAGGTAGGGCACAGTTTCGTATTTTTCGATGACGTAGCGCTGACTTGGTTTTAGCGATAGAGGCCTTTGCTCAGCATTGGACCAGTATAAAGCTATACTATAACATAACTGTCTTTTGTTTTCTATCAAACGGGCCGTACGCTCATTTACCAAGTTACATAAACAGATATAAAAATTTACTACGCTTGTCTACAATTTCTATAGAATATATGAAACAACGGTGTCTCCTCGTCCACTTCACAGACAAATGGCGTGATTCGTGCCGATAGTTCGTTACTCCACTTTATCTGTTGTCACAGTCTACTTGATGAGCTGTTATCAATAAGTTACGACAATGTACAGTTCTACAGACCATGTATACCTACATCAAAATTGAGTTGTCTGTGACAATTATCAATGTTACAAAATATTTATTTTTATTAATAAATACAAAAGGAATATTCATATCTATAAACGTTTAAATGAAACAACTTTTACGGATCTACTCGCGTTTATTTTACTTTACACATTATTTAATGAACACATAGCCGACGTCAAGCATAGGCGCGAAAATAAGTCTGCAGTATGCGAACATTCCCTAGAGGGGCCCAACCATTACATCAGATTTGATAAACCACAAGTGCTCACTAGAGAACAACGATTCATCCCTAGGATGATACGCGAGGCTATTGAAATTAAAAAACATCCTAATTTTAATAGAGAAGATGGTTGGAGTCTACCACCAGCCTGGGACCCCATCATACAATATATTAAATCCCAGCCCCAACACCATACTGCCAGACCAAAAGATACTGTAAGCTCTTTCTACGTAAAACGAAACGCACCTGATTAAATTTAAATGAGGGTATATAAGCTACTAATTAATTATGAGATGACCAACACCTCAGTCTCCCTGTGACCACGGACCCTGCAAAGGATTCGAAACGTCAGGATAAACATTAAATAATGTGTAAAGTAAAATAAACGCGAGTAGATCCGTAAAAGTTGTTTCATTTAAATGTGTAGTGTTTGCGTAAACTTTAGAAAACAATATCTATAAACGTATTAATATAATACGTTAAGAAAAAACTTCGTACTTAGCCATATTTAAGCACAATGCGCGCTCGGAGGAGTGTAAGTTGGTATGGTCACAGAAATAATTATAGTTAAAGCATTTATCGAGAAGAGCCCTGAAAGGTAAAATGTACCTATGTATAGTAATGTATAAGCATTATATCCTTATGGGTAATACCTACGGTCGAATGTCGACCGTCCCGCCCTCTAGTTGTTTTTAAAGACAACGAAGTAGCAAACAAGTAGTACGAAGTAGTAACACTTTGCCTTCATACCTGATGGTAGGCAGTAGTAGGAATCCTAAACCACGGAAGATTCCGTGTTGATTTTGTTGTCTTACTATTCTTACCTCTAAATGTTGGAACACAACAATGATATATTGTTGTTTTCTAAAGTTTACGCGAACACTACACATTGAAATGAAACAACTTTTACGGATCTACTTGCGTTATTTTACACAGGGAGACATCTCCTGTCTCCCTGTGACCACGGACCCTGCAACGGGGTTCGAAACGTCAGGATAAACATTAAAAAGTAATGTGTAAAATAAACGCTAGTAGATCCGTAACAGTTGTTTCATTACAACAATGATACTTGTTTACTAACATAGTTGTTATAGAAACAAGGAATAATTATTACTAAACGTTACACACACGAAAATAAAAATCAAATTATTGTACGAGTACACACACCTGCCTATCACACAAAGACTGTCAACTCTGCCGCGCTAATCAAAAACGCAGTAAGGATTATTTTTTCAAGTAGGTATTTAGTTCTTAGAGCATTAATGCTCTAAGATTTAGTTACATATATATTAGGAATCCTCGCGAAGAGCAATTTTATTTTTAATTCTATAGCTATACGGAACGTTATACTTTGATATGGCGTAAATGCAGTATGTCTCTTCGTAAAAATGAATTACTAAAGAGAACCGCAGTTGCGTGTAGTACTGCTTTTTGCCGATGGGACTTTTGTAAGGTGAGATTTATTACACAAATCAATAAAAGCAGTAGCTTCGCGTATTGCTATTATAACTTGTGAAACAAAACTAGTAAAGTGATCATAAATACAACTTTGAACTGCAGTAATATAGGATACTGCACTTTATTCACTAGTCGTTTAGACATTTACTAATCTGAAGAGCAGTTTCATGTGTCACTGCTTTCAGTGTCACAATGAATTACTAACAATCAACGCAGTAACTCCCAATTACTAGTCAAGAGCGCAGCAAGTCCGTCCTTACTGCATTTAAAGTTTGTATAGTTCGCTTTATTCACCAAAACCATGCTAAGAAAATATATATTTTTTTTAATTAAAATTGCTGTGTTAGTTTAAGAGATAATTCAGATATTTTTTATGAAACTATGCACTAACCACTAAACAGAGAAGCAGTTATAAACATATTAAAGTGTCATTTCATTACTCGTTCAAGGTAACTACGGGCGCAAGGCAATATACTCGTACGCATACCTCAAGTCATTTTTCCTTAACTTATCCATTCTTATGGAATCACGAGAGAGGCTACACTACTATATAAAAGAAACGACAAAGTACCTAAATAAAATAAAACTAACTAAGTACTTAACTTTTTAACAGTTTTCATTGTGATTGTACCGGCTACTCTAATCGCGAATGTCAGATGACGTCTTTCTAGTGGTTAAATCTTATTGTTGTTTTATTATTTGAGTCAGTTATCGTGTGCTGTGCTTGTCGTGACATAAAAAGGTATGTATCTATTTTTTATGTCATACCTACATAGTTTTTTGTATGCTTGCTGCACTATGGTGTAAGAGATAGTAAATCTGTGGTAACAGGGAAACCGCTTCGGGTTACGATTTTGAAAGTTAAATAACTTTAAAAATTATTAAAGTACTATTATTATTATTTTTTATTATTATCTCCTTTATTTATTTTATTTCTTAGAACTAGATTTTTACAATATTTTAATATAAAAACAATAAAACATTATAAAAACCTAATCCTAGAGTACCACCAGCAGCGGGGTAGGGCCCAAGCTACCGGTGGTCAGGGCTGCAGACTGAGGAACCTTCTGACAATACGTGCCGTGTCAAGGAGTACTGCCTTTTGCATCTGACCCTTAACTCAACCTTTCAGCGAGAGCCTCTCTAGGTGTTGATCGAGGCTCTTCGCTATCAGATCGTTTGCCGAAACGACTATCGGTACAATAATGGTTGAATCCACATCCCACATGGCGGTAACCTCGTGAGCCAAGTCAAGGTACTTACTGAGCTTGTCCTTCTCGGCTTTCACAAGGTTCTCATCATGAGGTATGGTGATATCTACCAGTATTGCCCGGCGCTGGGATCGGTAGACCACCACGATATCAGGCTTATTGGCGACAATAGTTCTGTCCGTAATGATAGAGCGATCTCAGTAAAGCGTTGCATGACCATTTTCGAGTACTGACGCAGGTGCGTACTTATAGTACGGCACTTATTATTATTATTATTATCGCTACAATTAATGGGTTATTGGCTCATTAATAAAAAAATGAATAATTAATAACATTCGCAATACAAGGGAGAGGACAGCTGAACTCAGAGCTACTTTTAGCTATCGGTCCGGTTGTTATCGTAAATAGCAGTCGTTAAATCCGTAAGCCGGTGTGGTGAGCGGTCCCACCTCCCTATGTTCTATTATTCAAGGCCTAAGCCCAACAGTGGGACATGTTGATAATGATGTCTAATATTTTTAAATCTAAACACACTAACAATGTGTTTTTTTGCCTAAATACTTTGGTCGTTATAAACTGCGTGGAAGTTCCTTAAAGTAATTAATTGACTTCACATTAACAAGAAATCGAATTAGATAGTATATAAAATGTTTAAATAATTTTTAACGCAAATTTTGTTGCGAACAAATTACAAAAACACAAATGCTAAAAAAATTTCCACGAGCAGGATTTGAACCTGCACCCTTCTGACATACCGGGTCAGGTGCTCTTCCAATTGAGCTATCGTGGTAACCAGCCCGCCGAAATTATTCATCACTTTTTACTTTGAAAGCCAAAGGCGCCTATTCAATGTCAACAACTACCGTAAAAAGTGTTGAATGTTGTGCTCAATTGGAAGAGCACCTGACCCGGAATGTCAGAAGGGTGCAGGTTCAAATCCTGCTCGTGGAAATTTTTTCAACATTTGTGTTTTTGTAATTTGTTCGCAACAAAATTTGCGTTAAAAATTATTTGAACATTTATAAATAGCTTGCCTACTTCTTAACTGATCTTTAATATTTGTAAAAATATTATGATCGGATGTTAGTGACGGTAGTTGTTGACATTGAATGGGCGCCTTTGGCTTTCAAAGTAAAAAGTGTTGAATAATTTCGGCGGGCTGGTTTGAACCACGATAGCTCATTTGGAAGAGCACCTGACCCAGTATGTCAGAAGGGTGCAGGTTCAAATCCTGCTCGTGGAATTTTTTGCAGCATTTATATTTTTTTAGATAGTACATGTTGTAGCTATGTATGTATGACTATCGCAATTTATAAGTATGTAATTACTAATTGAGTGAGCCCCTATAAAACGAGGCGAGAACTCACTTCCTCAGTAAACCAGTATAATGTGTCGTCGTTGCTTACAAATTATTTTTATCAACAGGAGTCGCTATGCACATCAAACCCTTAATTTGGTTGCTGGTCGGGGTGACCGCCCGCATAGCAACACCGATGTCTATAATCTTCAACGGTGACCAGAAATCAGAGATCGCGGAGTGCAGCCCGTTGGTGATTGGTCACAGAGGTGCTAGTGGGTATGTTCCCGAGCACACCCTCGGCTCCTACGCACTCGCCATCACCCTAGGCGCGGACTACGTCGAGCCAGACCTAGTCATGACCAAAGACGGCCACCTTATAGCCCGTCACGACAACGAGTTAGGCTTGACCACAGATGTGTCCGAACATCCCGAATTTTCGTCACGCCACCGCAACCAAACCGTTGACGGCAACGAAATCGACGGCTGGTTCACGGAAGATTTCACATTAGAAGAGATTAAGACGCTTCGAGCGGTTGAGCGCATCCCAAACGTAAGACCGGGGAATGCCAGACTGGACGGAGCGTTCACCGTTCCGACTTTCCAGGAGATCATAGACTTAGTCCAAAGTTTGCAGATCAGCCAGAAACGCACTATCGGCATCTATCCGGAAATTAAGCACAGCACCTATTTCAAGAATCTAGGTTTGCCACTCGAGAGAAAAGTCGTAGAAACGCTCCACCAGAACGGGTACCGCACTCGCAAGGCGCCTATTTACATACAGTCATTCGAAATAACAAACTTAAAGGAGCTCAAAGAGATAACGCAACTGAGGCTGCTGCAGCTTTATGAGAGCAACATGACCCTGCAGCCATACGATCAGGTCGTCGCCGGCACCGGGTATACTTACGGCGACATGTCCACACCGCTGGGCATGAAGGAGGTGGCCAAATACGCGTATGCAATCGGACCTGACAAGACGTCTATCATCCCACGGGACTCGAACAACAGACTAGGCAAAGCCACCACCTTCGTCGCCGATGCCCATGAGGCAGGCTTGAAGGTACACCCATACACTTTTCGAGCGGAAAATTCGTTTCTACCAGCCGAATTCAGAAGCAGCACTGATGACGATGCAATGGGCGATTTAAGTAGTGAAATAAGGGCTTACCTCGATGCTGGTATAGACGGTCTATTTTCGGACCAGCCTGATATTCCGATTCGTATACGAAAACCTTGTAAATTATAATAAACTAATGGAATGTGTACTATAAAACTTACATAAGTATCAAGTGTAACGTCAACAACAGCTTTTGATATTTTAATTCTTTTATAAGCCTAGGGCTTGATCTTGAAACTAGTCAGGCTAGGGACGTCTAAGACGCTAAGGACACAGCAGGAGCTGCTGACAATGTTATCCTTGTCAAAAAAAACCCGTTTTACATAAATGAATTTACAGTGAAATGAGATCAGCAACCGGGCAACACGCCTAGACCATAATGTACAATTTGTTATAATTAAATCACTTAAGTACAATGTACGGATGTATAGTAAGTTAAACTTTTAAAATATACATATATACTAGCTGACCCGGCAAACGTTGTTTTAAAATTATTTCTAGGGAATTTGTAGGGTAGAAAAAAAACTAACTTATGTAAGTGTGTGAGAATGTGGTATATAAGTGAAAGAGGCATGGAGCGCTCTGAACGATGACGGAATATAAAAATAACAAAACACTATTTATTTTTTTTTAATTTATTATAATTTGAGGAGCTCGGTGGCGCAGTGGTTAACGCGCCCGGTCTGCGAGTGCTGAGGTTAAGCAACTTTCGCAAAGGCCGGTCATCGGATGGGTGACCAAAAGTGTATCATCTCTCGCACCTCCGTGCTTCGGAAGGCACGTAAAGCCGTTGGTCCTATTAACATTGGTATATCGTGTGAGCTGGCAATGGAAGTTCGGGAACGGGCGAGTGTGCAGACCGTTGAAAATCAAACGCGCTATGACATTTTATGACAATTTATTTTCAGTATAAATGCAAAAATGCTTTACATTTTATAAGATTAATAACAAATTAAAAGATTAGAAAATTCACATTATTGGAGCTACAAATTCATTGCTAAGGAAGTGACAGAAGCGAATTGACAGATACAGTGACAGATAGTCTTCACAAACTTGACACTATGTAAGGCTTTAGCTCATACAGCCAACTTATATTTATAATGGAATGAATAGAATAAATAATATTTCTATCACTTCCCCTTATTCATTACATTTTTCAAACAAAAGAAATAATAAGGACATCACAGTTCCAAACACAAAAGAAAACTACATGCATATATATAGCATATCACAGTTTGTAAAAAGTCTCTACATCTTTAATATTTATCACATTTATAAAATTTTTATGCTTCATTAAACTTAAAGGCTTAGTTAATATATCTCCCACCATTTCTTGTGTTGATAAATACTTAACATCAGCAAAACCTGTATTTATCAAGTCTTTTATGTAATGGTATCTTAAATCAATGTGTTTTGTACGTTTGTGGCAATACTCTTTACATTCTAACAGCTTTTGTGCACTCTGATTATCGTTATACACTACAATAGAAGGTGATTTATCAATTATCTCATTCAGAAAATTTTTAACAAAACGCAAGTCTTTACACACATCACAAATTGCTAAGTATTCGGCCTCTGTGCTTGATAGAGCCACACATTTTTGTTTACGGGCTTCCCAATTTATAGTATAATTCCCAAGCTTTATTACAAACCCTGTATATGACTTTCTGTCTACAATATCGTTAGCCCAGTCGGCGTCAGTATATGCAGTTATGTTTAAGTTACCAGTCTTATAAAAATATAAGCCATAACTTAAGGTTCCCGCTAAATACCTTAAAACACGTTTAGCCGCAAGCCAATGAGACATATTGAAGCCACAACAGAACTGACTCAGCTGACTACATACAAAAGCGATGTCTGGTCGAGTACATACAGCAAGGTACATTAGACTTCCAATCAACTCCCTATATGGGTACACATTTTCATCTAGACAATCACCATTCGGTTTATCTAATTTATTGTTAAGCATCATAGGAGTTGAGACTGGATTACATTTTTCCATTCCAAAACGCACCAAAAGTTTCTCTATATAACCTTTTTGATTCATAGTTAAAATACCTTTAGATTTGTTACGAGATACATTAATACCCAAACATGTTTTTAGAATGCCCAGATCTTTAACAATAAATTCCTGTTGCAATAATTTTAACAATTTATTTTTAATTATAGAGCAATTTCCTAGAACATAGAAGTCATCTACATATAAGGCTATTATTGTTAAACTTTTATCACTCTTATTTATATAGACGCAAGGTTCACATTTGCTCTGTTTAAAACCATTATTAGATAACAGCTGATGCACTTTTTGATTCCACATGCGACTAGCTTGCTTAAGGCCATATATACTTTTTAATAAGTAACATACTTTATTATCATCTGAATTATAACCTTCCGGTAGTTCCATGAAGACATGCTCGTTTAGATCACTATTTAGAAACGCGGTCTCTACATCAAAATGACTGATATCTAAATCATATTCATTAGCTAAAGCGAATAAAGTTCTTAGTGTACTGTGTCTAACAACAGGTGAAAAAGTGTCACTATAGTCGACGCCTTGCTTCTGAGAAAACCCGCGCGCTACCAAACGAGCTCTAAATCTATCCTTACCTTCGCAGTTTTGTCTGATCTTGTAGACCCACTTACATTTTATTACATTCTTATTCTGTGGTCGATCTACGAGTTTCCAGACAGCATATTTGAGGAGAGCATTATACTCCTTCTCCATTGCACGTCGCCATTCTTCTTTGTCCGACGACGACATAGCCTCTTTATAAGAGAGAGGCTCTATCTCGTTGTGAACCAGCAGAGAGAGATCCCAGGAAAAATCATAATCTCCATACCTGAGTGGAGGCTTTCCACGAGTACTACGTACAGGGCGCGCAGCATCAGTTACCGAACCAGGATCCTGAAGGCCGGCACTAGACATCGCTTCCCCTCGACGTGACGACAGGTCATGCTCTGACGAGCTGTAGTCCAAGTCTGCATGATTTGGACTAGCAGCAGTCTCTGCTCCCTCGTCTCCAGTACAGTACTCCAAGTCCGCACCTGATTTTTCTCTTGTAGAAGGTACACCCAACTCTTCCTACTGTAGTCATCTGTCAAGGTCAGCATGTACTTCGCATTGCCCCAACTTTTGATCGGCATCGGTCCACAGATGTCGGAGTGAATGAGCTCTAATCGACTAGTGGCACGCTTAGCTTCACCAGAGGGATAAGCTTTTGAGACTTGCTTGCCCTTCAAACAAGCCACGCACCCAGAGAGCTTGTGTTCTTCATCCTGATCCCTCACTATCCAGGTATGTATTATTAGCAATACAAACATGACTCTTCTTATTATTAAAATTTTTAAACATATTCTTATTAATTAACATATGACTGCTACACCCACTGTCAACTATGAAGTCAGTCTGTGTCACTGAATAGGCACAATCAGTCGCAATTGTAGCTTTCTCAGTCTTCTCTTTCTTCTGCTTCCTGAGCTTAAAGCATCTGTTACGAACATGTCCACTTTTTCCACAGAAATTGCAAATTATTTTCTTTTTGACAAAATAGGCATTATCTGTTGAAGATGTATGTTCATTGCCATTCTTCCGCATTTCTTCTTGCAGTAGGCGTGTTCTAACAAGCTCGCTCGAAAGAGATGTAGTACTGATACATGCAGTTTCCAGATTGCTGACCAAAACATCATATTCGCTTGGAAGACCAGATAGTAAAATCTCCGCTACCTCGTCGTCTTCGATGCTCCGTCCTATATCCGCTAACTGTGACACTAGGGTCATAACAGCATTGATGTATTCTTGCATGTTAGAATAATTTTTGTATTCTATATGGTGAAGTTGCCGGAGTAAAAGTACTCGCCTGTATAGTCCATGATCCTCAAATACCTTGGCTAAGTTCTTCCAAGCCTCACTGGCAGTTTTGGCGTTGCGAACATACTGGTATAAGGCAGGCTCCACACTAAGACAAATCCTTGCTAATGCTCTCTGGTCACGTTGGGTGACTGTAGTGGCTGATTGATCCGATGATTCCACACAGCTCCAAATATTTTCTAAGGTTAATAGCATGCGCATCGAGAATTTCCAAGATACATAGTTTGACGAACCACGTAATCTCTCAATTGATATTATTGGTGAACTCAGACCTTAGACTAACCAATGATAGATTTTTCCAAATGATAGGGCAATAATAAATAAAATCTTGTGATAAAAACACGTATTTTATTCTAGACAATCAAGTTTGAAGTACATTCATAAGAAGAGACTACTACACTGTCAAATATTACAAAATTTAAATATAAAAGTCAAAATTGTGCAAAAAGTTCTTTTACATGTTAGTGAAAAACTTCTTGCTTCAACACTCCTCCTCAATTTCGACTTCATACTAACTAACTACTACTTATACAACTCCCATACATAATGTACACCACGCAAACTTTCCTTTCAGCAAAGGTTTGGTCAATGAGTCAGCAACCATACGTTCTGTCTGAACATACTCTAACTCAATGTGCCCATGTTCAACTGCCTCTCTCACAAAATGGTGGCGTACAGCAATATGTTTTGTACGCTGGTGATGCACAGGGTTATGTGCAATTGCAATAGCAGATTGGCTGTCACTGTAGATCTTTATCGGCAATTCGGCTTGACCAGTTATTTCAGCCACAAATCTTTTTAGAAATATTGCCTCTCTTGCAGCTTCCGACATTGCAACATACTCAGCTTCAGCTGTAGATAATGCAATGGTCTTCTGCTTCTTGCTTTCCCAGCTGACAGCAGCTCCCATATGCAAGAATACTGCTCCTGAATACGACCTCTTATCATAACAGGAGGCATGACTTGCATCTGCGTAGCAATAAACTTCATCTGATGTTTCTCTCTTAAACATCAATCCAAAATCTTTAGTTCCTCTAAGGTACCTTAATACACGCTTTGCAGCAATCCAATGCTCGTCACTATAGTTGCTGTTAAACTGACTTAGATAGTTAACCGCATATGCTATATCTGGTCTAGTGCATACAGATAGATACATCAAAGACCCAATCAAACTTTGATATGGTGTGTCAGGATCGGATACATTCTCCGGTCCAGGTTTATTTAAATTTTGACCCGTAACTGCAGGCGTAGCTGCTGGCTTGCAGTTCTCCATTCCAAAAAACTTCAAAACCTTATTCACATACTTCGATTGATCCACTTTGATACCTAACTCGCTCTGAGTTATGTGCATTCCTAGGATAAGTTCAGCTTTGCCTAAGTCCTTCATTTCAAACTTGGCCATGAGTTCCTGCTTAACCTTCCGTAGTTCAGCAGCATTATTCCAAAATATCAACATGTCGTCAACATACACTGCTAGTATGATCACATTGTTGCCTTTAGATCTTGTGTACACGCAGGGTTCATTCTTTGATCTCTTGAATCCTAGTTGTAGTAACTCCTTATTGAGCTTTGTGTTCCATTCCCTTGGGGCTTGCTTCAACCCATACAGTGAACGTTTCAATAAACAAACATGGTCTTCTTTCCCTTTTTCTTCAAAACCTTCTGGTTGTTTCATGTAGACAGTTTCATGTAACTCTCCATTAAGAAATGCTGTCTTGACGTCCATCTGATCTATTTTTAGTCCTTGTATCACAGCTTGAGCAATGAGGGCTCGCAAAGAACTATGTCTTACTACTGGCGCAAACGTCTCTTCATAGTCAATTCCGCGCCTTTGACGGAATCCTCGTGCCACAAGACGTGCTTTATACCGTCTTTTATTCCCCGCCTCTTCTTTGACTTTGAAGAGCCACTTTGAGTCAACGATGTTACACCTCTTTTCCAGTTTTACAAGAATCCATGTTTTATTTTTCTTCAGTGCATCAAGCTCCTCTTGAATTGCTTGTTTCCAGTCTTCGCTGTCTAATCTTAATAGTGCCTCACGCACTGTCACTGGATCTTGTTCCGCCTCAGCGTGATAAAGGATGTAGTCAGGAAACTCTTTCTTCTTTCTATCCCTGATTGGGTACCTCCTTTCACTTTCTTCTTCATTTTCAGAAACATCGTCCAACTCACAATCTTCAAATATATCTTCAGTTTCTGGTTCTGGAACTTGTGCTTCTGACTCCTGAATTTCAGCCTCTGGCTCCTGAATTTCCGCTTCTGGTTTCTGTATTCCAGTCTCTGGCTCATGAATTTCAGCCTGCAGTTCACGATCCTCCTTTTCAGATCTCGGACTCACAGATCCAAACTGTCTTACTTCTACACGCGGATCTCCATTGCCAAGAACTTTCTCGGAAGACGTGTGTATAAACTTTTCAGTGTCTTGAGTTCGATCACTTTCAGGTTCAGAGAATATTATGAAGTTCTCCTCTGAATTCTCTGGATCTGTGTATTTGCTATTTTCCAGAAATACAACATCTCTGGCTTTGTACTGTCTCCCTGTTTGAGGATCAATAAGGCGGTAAGCTTTGGCATTGTCACAAAAACCGGTGTGAACCAACTCTATACTCTTCGCATCCCATTTGGTTCGCTTTAGTTTTGGAACGTGCATAAAAGCTTTGCACCCAAAAGTCCTTACCATGCTCAGATCACATTTATTTCCAGACCATTTCTCCTCTGGTGTCATATTTCTCACCGCAATGGTTGGTGATCTATTTTTGAGATATACTGCATGATGAACAGCCTCGGCCCAGAACCGTTGAGGTAGTCCAGAATCTTGCAGCATACTCCTCGCTTTTTCACAGATAGTGCGGTTTGCCCTTTCCGCAACTCCATTCTGTTCTGGCGTGTAGTCAACTGTCAATTGATGATGAATCCCGTTCGCTGCTAGGAAGTCATGCATCCGTTTGTTGACATACTCGGTGCCATTATCCGATCGTAAAATCTTTATCTTCTTGCCTGTTTGATTTTCAGCATAAGTTGTAAACTCTTTAAACTTTTCATAAACTTCATTCTTTTGTTTTAAAAAATATACAAAAGTCTTACGCGATAAATCGTCAATAAACGTAACAAAATAAAGATTTCTACCAATTGAGGGAATACGCATAGGTCCGCACACATCAGAGTGCACCAAGCCTAGAACCTCAGTAGCCCTCGAACCATTTTTAGTTAAAGGTTGCCTAGTTTGTTTTCCCATAATGCAAGAAATGCATTCTAATTTACAAGAACAATTTTGAAAACTCACCCCAGTTGCCATCTTGTCTCTCAGTAACTTCAGATTTCTCAAGCCCAGATGACCCATTCGTCTGTGCCATAAAACCAGATCGTTTGGCTCACCTTCTGCTGTTACAAGTGCAGAACCGTATGTACAATCCTTAATTTTGTAAATACCTCTATCTTCTACACCTGATCCAACATATTCGCCATACACCTCGCATCCGTTACTCTTAAAGATGTTGCACTTGTCCTCCGTAAACACTAATACATGACCTTTCTTAGCTATAGCATTCACACTCAGTAAATTAGATGCTAAATTTGGTACATAAGTTACATCGCTTACCGTCATCTTGTCACACACAACCATACCAACACTTTCACCCAGCACCACGTTTCCATCCGCACACGTAACTCTCAAAGGTCTAGAATTCTTCTTTAAATCTTTTAGCCAGGCTTTCGTCTTCGTCATATGTGAAGAAGCACCAGAGTCGATCACCCAATCTTCTCTAGTTGCAGTATCAGACGCAGTTCCGAAAGCGAATGCTTGATGAGCTTCCTTCTTGGAGTTTTCCTTGTTTGGACATTGGAAACACTTATGAGGGCCATCACAGATGTAGCACTTCAATACTTTCTTTGTAAATTTCTTAGTATCTCCCTTGCTATTTCTGTTTCCTTTATTCTTTGTCAGTAGTGCTGACGTTGACGTCTGGTTTCCACTACCTGAAGCAGCGTAGGTATCTTCCATTTGATACAGTTTGTTCTTCACGTAATCTGACGTGAGTTCAGTTTGACTGTTCTCAATCGTGATTTTCAAAGGTTGAAACTCTGGTGTTAGACCTTGTAGGAGAAGGGCAGCCAATAGTTCATCATCAACTTCCTTTCCTATGTCTCTCAGCTCTTCGGCTATAGTTAACACAGCAGTAACATAAGCTCGTACCGTTGAAAATCCTTCTAATTTTAAACTGACTAACTTTGATAACAGGCAGCAACGATTGTTCACGCCTTTATCCTGAAACGTCTTACTCAGCTTAATCCAAGCTTCCTTTGCTGTCTTCGCAGACCGTATGTGCACAAGACATTCAGGTTGAACCATCATACCTATCTTGGCTTTTGCTTTCTGGTCTCTTTTCTTGGCAGCTATATCAGTCGTATCTGGCTCTGTCCCAGTAAACTCCCAAAGATCTTCGTAGACAAGTGTCATCTCCATCTGGACTTTCCACGTAGCATAATTGGAGCTACCCTCTAGCCTCGCCATTGGTGGCATGTTTATACCACTATTACTTGCCATCTCGACTGATCTTCCTTCAATATTGTCTCCGCTTCCTATGTCTCTCATCAAATCTTAGAATGGCCCATAACCTATTGGTGAACTCAGACCTTAGACTAACCAATGATAGATTTTTCCAAATGATAGGGCAATAATAAATAAAATCTTGTGATAAAAACACGTATTTTATTCTAGACAATCAAGTTTGAAGTACATTCATAAGAAGAGACTACTACACTGTCAAATATTACAAAATTTAAATATAAAAGTCAAAATTGTGCAAAAAGTTCTTTTACATGTTAGTGAAAAACTTCTTGCTTCAACAGATATAGGCCCGGCGCCGTTGCCCGGTTGAGGGGCCGGCTGCTCAGCACCAGATGACGATGACGTCGGCATTTTGTCAATAGCGTGATAATCCGCACACTCTCTTCCTCTGCCCTTTGTTCCGATTGTATTTTTCTTGAATAATGTATTATATTAAATACTCACTGGGTACATAACCTATTAACATTGGTATATCGTGTGAGCTGGCAATGGAAGTTCGGGAACGGGCGAGTGTGCAGACCGTTGAAAATCAAACGCGCTATGACATTTTATGACAATTTATTTTCAGTATAAATGCAAAAATGCTTTACATTTTATAAGATTAATAACAAATTAAAAGATTAGAAAATTCACATTATTGGAGCTACAAATTCGTTGCTAAGGAAGTGACAGAAGCGAATTGACAGATACAGTGACAGATAGTCTTCACAAACTTGACACTATGTAAGGCTTTAGCTCATACAGCCAACTTATATTTATAATGGAATGAATAGAATAAATAATATTTCTATCAGGTCCCGCTTGCATTAGCAGTCGTTAACAACTACCAATCCGCACTGGGCCCGAGTGGTGGTTTAAAAGCCCGTTCTCCCTATCCATCCATAAGGAAGGCTCGTGCCCCAGCAGTGGGGACATAAAATGAGCTGATGATGATTATAATTTATTCCTATATATATCTTATTTTTAGTATTATTCACTATAGTTTGACCTTGTTTTTCTTAAACAATTTTTGACTTTTACGAGAGTACTGTAGTGGTACTGTACTGTTTGACATTGTGGAAGGAAAGTGTCCTGCTATGATAGGGCATTTTCCAATATTTTTGACGCTATAAGGGAGAAAAGAGCTGAACACTTGCTGAGTTTCTTGCCGGTTCTTCTCAGTACAGTCACGTGCAATGAAATGTATACATGGACAGGATTTGTAATAAATGTTTACTCTAAAAATTTTCAAAAACAAATAATCACCTTAACAATACATACTATATAACCATCAGAATTTCTCTCAATAATGTACACATTTTTGGCAAAAATATGTACACAAATTGTTTTTAGACATTTGATTACACGTTCATATGCAAAAATATGAAGCCATTAAGAATTATATATAATAATAAGTAAACAATGTTATTTCACAAAAATGTAAACAATACCGTTTCATTACAATGTAAACAATGATGACTTTGATTTTTTTCTTTTATATGTATACACGTATAAAACTGTAGCAGTTTTCACTATTTTGACAAATGTGTATTAATTTCGATAAAATGTACACAATGTAGTTTGCAATATAATGTAAACATTCATTTTTGTCTTTTACAAGCTTTCATTTAGTTTCACCTGTCCCGATGTTTTTGTGTCTGTAATCAAATCTTGCAAGTTAAATTTGATCCACTTCCCGGTTACCGATTGAGCTGAAATATTGCATGCATGTGTAAATATGATGACAATGCAAAATTATTATGACATGGAGCTGATCTGATGATGGAACCGGAAGGTGGCCATAGAAACTCGGTAGTTAAACCACACAACCTCATCGCCTTTGGACTCGTTTGATCCGTCTTGACGAGTACTTTGGTGCTATATGGTAACCAGGGTCTGATGATGGAGCTAGAAAATGGTCACAGAAACTCGGTAGTTAAACGACACAACCCCATTGAGTTTGGGCTCGTATGATTCGTCTTGACGAGTACTTTGGTGCTAGATGGTAACTAGGGTCTGATGATGCATTTGGAAGATGGCCATAGGAACTCTGTAATTAAACGACACAACCCCATCAAGTTTAGGGTCGTATTATTCGTCTTGACGAGTACTTCGGTGCTAGATTACCATCTAGGTTACCACCAGGGTCTAATGATGGAGCTGGAAGATGGTCATAGGAACTCGGTAGTTAAACGACACACGCAACCACATCAAGTTTGGGCTCGTATGATTCGTCTTGACGAGTACTTTGGTGCTAGATGGTAACCAGGATCTGATGATGGAGTTGGAAGATGGCCATAGGAACTCGGTAATTAAACGACACAACCCCATCGAGTTTGGGCTCGTATGATTCGTCTTGACGAGTACTTTGGTGCTAGATGGTAACCAGGGTCTGATGATGGAGCTGGAAGATGGCCATAGGAACTCGGCGATTAAACGATACAACACGATCGGGTTTGGGCTCGTATGATTCGTCTTGACGAGTACTTTGGTGCAAGAACTAAAAAGTTAAAATTAAAATAAAATAAAATAAAACTTTTTAAAAACAAGCCTTTATTACTTGTTAATAAAAAGGACTAAAAAGTTAAAAATAATTTTAATCTGATAATAAGAAAATCTTTGCGTTTTTATCACACACCCAATTTTTTTATAAATAAAAGCGTGTTACATTGTGAATTGTGATTGCAAAAGAAAAATAATGAAAGTGTATTATGCTAAATGTTCTTTAATATTCCATCAAAATGTAGCACGCTTTTATTTATAATAAAAATTGGATCTGTGATAAAAACGCAAAGGTTTTCTTATTATCAGGTTTAAATTATTTTTAACTTTTATAAGCGGGGGAACGCTCACTATGGGGGTTCTAACAGGGAAACGACGGTGGCTGACAAAAAGGTTTATTGTAACTCGGGTTTGGTAAAACACTTTGGTAAAACTACAAGTACATTCTGCGCGGGCGCGGGAGCTCGGGACACGCCTGCCTTGTTCTTCGCGGTCTCTCGGCGAACTGGCGCTTGATGCGCGTACGGAAACTTACGGAACTAATATCCGTTCCGAATCATGATAACAGTGTACGGCGACACGCTATACTTTTTAGTTCTTTTTTTATTAACAAGTACTTAATAAAAGCTTGTTTTTAAAAAGTTTTTTTTTATTTTATTTTTTTAATATATTATGAAGGTAGCCAAGACGCGGCGCGGCGCGGCGGGCGGTAACGTGGACTGTTTTATTCGATTATGCATTATGCGCGTAGTTTGTGATTGTTATGAGTTGCGGAATTCAGATAATCGTTTACGTAAAGCATTATCTATTGTGGTGTTTGTTTTTATAGTGAAAGACAGAATGAGTCATAACAATGTGCCGTACCGGATTTCTTTACATGAAAAACATACAATAGGCATGACGACAGTATCAAAAAATCAACGATTTAATGACTTTAGGGGTAAATGCATATTAAAAAAAATTTAAACACTGGTTTAGTTTTATTAAAAAAATTTAGATTATTAAGATTTTCAATAAAATAAAACATTAAAATACTGCAATCGGCCATTTTGACTGAAACACCGCATGACGTCACGCTTACATAAACTCTGCTGTCAATATTGTCCTTCTCTGTGTTTTGTTGTTGTGAATATTGTTGATCGAAGTGTGAATAGGTACTATGATTACGCATTTGAATTGATTTTCAATCTGTTTACGTGTGATTTATCGACTGCACTCGACTATAACAATGGAACCAAGCTTTGTTAAGGCAAACAGCTCAAATTTGCCCAGGATTGATGTCTTAATTTGGGGATTTCCTCGCAACAAATAAAGATTTTGCTCGTCTGAGTTTAGAAACGTGAAAACTTCCTTGCAAAGTAAATTTTGTTATTATTAATTTTTACCACTAAATATAACCAACTTAGATATAATCAAACTCGTTTTAACTCATGCGAGTTTATTTTATTTTGCTTTCATAGGTTATTTTTACAATAAACTTATAAACTTTGGAATTCATTTTTATCACACGAAATAATTTAATGTTTGGTTTGCTTTCTTCGCTACGCATGGACATAATAATATTGCAATGATATGACGTGAGCGTGACGTCAGAGTCGACGCCATGACACTGAGCTGTTTTTGCGCACTATTAAAAAAATATTAGAAAAACGGCTTAAAACTTCGTTAAACTTAAGTTTATTAGTTTATTAATAAAGGTATTTTCGTAAATAGTAAATGTGTACCTACATTACGGATAAGGATTTCAAAATCTTTCGTCACGTCTATTGTTGTTTGAAAAGAACAGGGCCACTCTGTTACCAATTTTTAAATAAAATAGGAATCACAATGAGTAGATATTATATGTTTAAATCATTATTTACAATTTAATTGATACTTGGTTAATCACTGACTGCATTATAATCAATTAAAATTAATGTCAAAAGTTTTATTTTATATGCATTAACCTCCAGAAACGGCAAGTCTACCTTCCTACCTTATGCTTTTTATAATTTAATAATTAATGGTGTAACATATATATTTTATCCTTTTTCTAACATACAAAAATACAAAGGTTTCCTCTTTATTATATAGATAAACCAAAGAAAGTAAAATAGCAAAAAAAAAACAGAAAAAAAATATAAATAATATATTATAGCGTGTATACATTGTTTTAAAATTGTATTGTATATATGTCAAAGATATTGTCACATATACATAATTATAAACTTGGAAGTGTATAGTATGCACTGATAATGTTCGTTATACTTCACTATGAAGACAAAGTATACCTAATTTTGACCCAGTTTGAAGAATGTATGATTTCAAATACAACACGACATTTTTAATTTTTAAATATCAAATATTTAGATATTTTTGCAAATGTATCACTGTATATATATCAGTGCACGTGGCTGTACAAGATCTCCCGCCCAGAGTAGGCTTACGAACCGATGGCATAGTGACATTCATAAGAGCTACTTGTAGCCTAAACTGAATAAATGATTTTGAATTTTGAATTTTGTATTAGCACATTTAGCCAGTATCAAAGTAATTTTTCTTAGTAATTAATTAATAAATAAACAATATTTCCTTCTTGTATGATGATGATGAATGATAATAGAAATCAGAAGTGAGAAATGATATACTTCCCAACCCCTCGAGTATCACAGTAAAGATGTGGGGCTTTACTAAGTCCTCGGGCGGACTTCTTGAGAGAATTTGAAAAGTGACGTTGCACTGTTTTGTTTCATTTTGTTTCATAATCCACCATTATTTCACATTAATATTCGATATAACACAAATTTTAGAAAATAAAACAAAACCGCAGACATGACTCTTCACTTTCCCGCCAAGAAGTCCACCTTAATAAATTAATAGTAGATAATTCAAACACCAAATTCTGGGTAATGGCATCAGTGATCGACATTTTAATTCCTTTAATTATTAATAATAGGGGTTAACAACTGATTTTAGTTTTAGCAACAATTACATACAGACCATCTAGTTTCTAGCTGTCATCCGTTTCGTTCCCGTAAAATAATGAAAATCTATGTTATTTTTTGTCGATGGAAACTGTGTCGAACACTGGACCTAAAGTGTCGAATACCGGTGCCACCTACTCTACATAAGATCATCTCCTTGGACTAACCTCAATAAACTATATATTTATTAACTACTAGCAGACCCGGCGGACTTCGTACCGCTTTAACAGTTTCCATGACAACAAAACAAACAAATCGTTTTGTATTTGAAAATTGTCGTTTTTAGTATTTTCCGTTACTTATTATTTATGTTCCTCACCGTAAACCTTCCCTGAACTTCCACAAATATTTCAAAATCAAAATTAACCAAATCGGTCCAGCCATTCTCGAGTTTTAGCGACTCAAACGAACAACAATTAATTTTTATATATATAAAGGGTGGAATTTTGTAATGCCACCTGAAGGGAAAGTACTCTTAATACTGTAGATAAAAAAATTTACATAAACAAAAAATTTCTTTATTTTTGCAAAGAAAGAAAACTGCATTGAAAAATTTTCGATAATTCGCTTGCCACACCTGGGAATCGAACCGACTAAAATCTGTAAAAATTACAACCTTAATTTTATTGCATCGATCGTTAGGGTCAATTATTATAAGGATGATATCTTATAGATATAGATATAGATTCGACTACGTTACCGGATGCCTAGTGTGAGTTTTGTTTACTATCCGTATTCATTCGATTACGTTTATGAATACGATAATTAGTACCTATGGCGTTTAAGCAGCGCCTCCTGGCGACATACGAGAAGGAAGAGTTAAAATTTTGCCATACAAATTCTCGTTTTCGTTAACGTGATCGAACCTTCTTTCCAAGTTGCCGGCCTTCGGTGTGCCGCCCCGTTTGTGCGCCTGGGTTGCAGACTTTCTAGAAGAGCGGAGGATTCGTGTCCTTTGTGAGGGTAGTTCCTCCGCGCTCTTCAAAGTCAATGCCGGAGTGCCGCAGGGTTCTGTGCTCTCACCTACTCTATTTCTTCTGCATATCAATGACATGCTGTCATTTGGCAATATTCATTGTTATGCGGATGACAGTACGGTGCATGAGCGGTACTTGGGACATCCTGCGGCAAAGCAAGCCGATATCGTGGTGAAAAGGCCAGAACTGGTTGCCAAACTGAACCTGGCTCTCGATCGTGTCTTTAAGTGGGGATCTGAAAACCTGGTCGAGTTTAATGCCAGCAAAACTCAGGTTTGTGCATTTTCGTCTAAGCTAACTCCCTTCCTTAGTCCTCCCTCTCTTCAGAACTCTCCGTTATCCATTTCGATGGACCTTAGCATTCTTGGCATGGACATTGGCCAGGAACTGAACCCAAAATGCTACATCGAGAGTGTTATTTTAACTGCCTCCCGTAAGTTGGGTATTCTCAATAAAGTGAGGCGGTTTTTCACTCCCGAGCAGCGCTGTTTGCTGTACAAGACTCAGGTGCGATCGAGTATGGAGTATTGTTCCCATCTATGGGACGGCTCCGCTAAATACCTCCTCGATGCACTTGACAGACTGCAAAGGCGAGCGGTACGCATTATTGGAGATGCTGAGGTTACAGCCTCTCTAGAGGACCTCCAGCTGCGAAGAGACATTGCTTCTCTCAGTGTCTTCTACCGGAATTACTACGGTGAGTGTTCTGAAGAACTTTTTGATCTAATCCCGCCTTCTCCTTTCCTCTCACGGACTACACGTGCTGGTCTTAGGAACCACCATCATACTGTACAGACAATCAGTACTCGTACCAAAAAATTTGGCAAGTCGTTCCTCTGTAAGAACATTCGACTTTGGAATTCTTTGCCGGTGCATGTGTTTCCCAGCTCCTATAGTCCCGGGTCTTTTAAGCGGGGCGTGAAACGGCATTTATGCAGGCCGTCATGAATGGGTGCGCTTGTTAACGTGCGTGTTCCACGGTTGGGAGCGCTCTCATTATTTTGGACTGCATCGGCTGCTTACCATCAGGCAGGATGTGGTCACTATGACGTGTCAATATAAAAATAAAAAAATAAAAAAAATGGCGAATAAAACTCACACTAGGCCCTCAGGTGACAAACGAGGTGAGTTGCAATTTGCCATGCAAATTCTTGTTTTCGAAACTCGCACTAGGTAGGTACCTACTCACTACAGGCAGCCTCAAATCAAATTAAACTTTTTTTTAAATAACCTATTTCGTAACACTGCTGGGCAAAGGTTTCCCCCAAATCTCCCCATACGTCTCGTACTTTGGCGGTCTCCCGCACCACTCTTTTGGGTAAACGAGTAGGTAAGTACTATTTACTACTTCAAATTATCTCTTTTTGCTTTTATAACAAAGATGTTAACACTATATATCTAGTAAAAAAATAATCAAACAGCATAATAGTTACATAGACTGTGATAATAGTGAGGTTTAAAGTTTTCTTAAAATGTCAAGATAAAGTTTTTAAATGTAACGCGATATTAATCATCTTTATGACTACTATGTACTACCCTCTAGGTAAAGATTTTGAAATGTAGGATCAAATATTTATGTAATAATTAAACTCTAGTGAGCAAGTTTAATTCTCTAAATTCGCAAGTGTTTTATGTATTAGAACGTCACTTCTTAAACTTAGGCAACCGACAAAGTCTCACATCAAAAGAATCGAAGCAATCCGGGGCACGAAAGTAAAATTTTGTGCACGAAGATATTAAAATAGCTTTGTGACCACATCACCGTGAACCTTAGAGCATTAAACCAACGCGAACCACCAATTAAGTAACATATTGAAAGATTTGGCACTATAAACAAGATCTCTTTGCTTTCACTAAATGGGAGAAGAGAACAAAATAATATCGACACTTCATATAAAAAATATAATGTATGGAATTATGAACGTACTTGGTGCCAACATTAAATTACGAAATAATCCTACCAATGAACAAAGTTAATAAAACGTTCTGTCTTATTGTACCAGACACAACACGCTAATTTAGTCGCATTATACGGTATGGTCATGTTGGCCAGCATGTAACGCGCCATTCAAAGTCTCTTTATGGCGCCATTGTAGTTCTGTTTAAATATTTGTGTGTTTTGTTCAGCTCGGAAGTTTAAAAACTGTAATAAAAGTGGTAAAATTACATTATGGGTGGCAAATCTTTGCGTAAGTGTGAAATTTGTGGTGGTCAAAGATTGAGAAAGTTGAGTAAGGATATATTATTGACTAGATTCCCGTTTGACCCAAACAGGTAAGTTTCGTAGTGTATTCCAAGTTTTAAGTAAATTTGAGTAAAAACAGTGTTATTAATTAGTGGTAATATCGGTAAATATATGTGTCTAAGCAACATTTAGAAGAAAATTCGGGTTATTTTTTAGTTCCTTATTTATAAACATTACATTGTCCTAGTGCTGTGCTCAAGTTATCGATATTTTTATTTATTTTAGATGTCGTCTGTGGGTTAAATATACAGGTAATGAGGATTTGGTCTATATACCCATACAGAAGTTAAATGATAAAAAGTCTCTATATGGCGATCACTTTCCTCGTAAAACGTTCAACAAAAAGGGTAATAGATTGAAAAGAAATGCCTATCCTACATTAAAGGTAAATTTCTAATGAAATTCTTGCAAATTTCTCCCTATTTCTCCCTATTTCTCCCTATATGTAAGCTGGAGAAGAAAAAAGGTAATTTTGCGTTTTATATACCTACACGAAATTTGCAGTACACCATCAGATGTACTGAGTGGTCATTTGCCGTACATAAAATGAAATTGTTATACTTTCTAGCAGGTATTTTGCTTAATTGTCCGGCATCTAGTTCTAAAGCAGGAGCTCAGAGTGGCACGCCACAGCACACAATTTAAAAAAACACAAAATAGGTAATAGGAACATTTTGAACACTTTAAGCTATTTACAAGTTGGCTTTTCGATGACGCTGACAGTCTTAACATCTGATATTTATTATATTTTATTTGTAGTTATATCACTCGATTGTCTGCCATCTACTTCTAAATCAAGAACGCCTCATGAAAATGTGACACAATTTGAGGAAAGACTGCACACGTTTAAAAAGCATAAAATAGGTAAATAACAAATGATTCAAACTTTCTTACTTTAGTAAATGGCTTTCCAATGACACAAATGTTTGGTCTAAATATTGCTATTCATTTCTTGCAGATATTTCAATGGATTGTCCAGCATCGACTTCTAAAGCGAGTACTCATTATGAAAACATGCCAGGAGGTGATTCTAGTTTCCCAAGTTCACCAAGTACTTTGCCAAGTTTCGTTTTATGAATTTGATTTTTTCATTACTTTTTTACAAAAGATATGGGTAGTGGGTAAAAATGTTTGGACGATTTAAAAGCACTTTTCTAAAGTATATTTAAATAAAAAATATTTGACTTTGAATGACTTTTTTATTTAAAAAAAACAAGCGGTAATTCATTCACAGCATGTCATAAGGAAAAAAATTTTAAATAGTTTTTAGACAAATATGTATTTTGCTGGCATGTTGTGTTGGGATTTATCGCTTGCTTTTATTCCAACGTATGAAATATTTGAGGTAAATGAGTATAGACGCCACGAAGATTTTTTTATCGATATCGATATTATGCTCAGTTTGCAAAGTACCTACTTCACTATTCTTTTGACATTTCCTTTTTATGTTGGTAGTACGATTTTATTTATTAGGTTGGTAGAAACTACGTTCATAATTGTGAAAACCAGTGGTGCCAGATTAGGCGAATTATCGCCATTTAGGCTACCTTGAGGGGTCAAATGGCGACCTAAAAATCCAATCGGCTACCAGTAGCCATTTAGGCTACCTAGAAAAAAAGATCGGGCTATTTATGCTACTTCAGGATTACCCCTTTATTTAATAATTTCCTGTTGATAATTATTTATATGCTTGTAAAGGAACGTAACATGCACGTCCACCGTTCTTTCCATGAATACTGTAAACGTAGTGTTAAATTCTCTTTGAATACTGCTTGCTTTCATAATGCATTTACTATTTGTAGGAGTGAGATAGATATAGACAAACGCGCATGACAACGAAAAAAAATATTTCTACTATTCTACATAAATGATTATAATATATCTGACTAGTCAGTATACTACCCACTACAAGTGGCACCTCGCTGTGATGCAATTGCCTAGAGCACCGCAATGAGACGTAATGAATCCAGGTGTCAATTTAATTCGTCCGGGTAGTAACAATAAAATTTAATGAACTGGCGGGCGGCGGCGCGCGGATTTATTTAGTGCTTGTTTCATATATTATGTAAAAAAAAAATGTTTCCCACACTCGCACCAATTATCTAGTCCCAAGAAAAGCTTCCTTAAGGAATTCAATAAATGGTTAACTAGACAACGGATAAAAAAAAAAGATAAAAAGTTTGTTATTGTTTATTGTGTGAAGGTTTTGTGTTGTTTGGTCTGATCAAAGGTTCTAAATTGGTGAACACGGTAAAAATGCGAAACACTATCGCGATGAATAGGAGAGAATTCCTTTACTTGTCAAACTAAAAAATATTAGGCGATTTAGGCTACTCGGTAGGCAAAATTAGGCGAATTGAGTTAGCTCATATCTGGCAACCCTGGTGAAAACGGCTAGTTATGAAGTGTCGACTCTTATAACGTAGTGATTACTTGCTCAGTGTACTTGACATGACAGAAGTTGAACACGGTTAGTTCGTTGCAGGAAATATTTGGAATTTAATTAGCAAGAAAAAATGTAAACTGTACCTACTTTTAGGCCCTAGCAATGATAAGACAATCCTTAAAATTCAGAAAGACCATAACTGTAGCCTGTTTTTTGTCTTTATGTAAGTGTTTATGTTGTACCGCTTAAGTTTGTTGATAGGATGTTTTT
Source organism: Eudonia mercurella (assembly GCA_963082485.1). Lineage (NCBI taxonomy): Eukaryota > Metazoa > Arthropoda > Insecta > Lepidoptera > Crambidae > Eudonia > Eudonia mercurella. The sequence continues at coordinate 10,114,769 of OY720025.1, forward strand.
TAATTATTGTTTAATTATATTTTGATGGAAGTGCCATAAAATTAAAGGGTTATATGAGTACTATATCTTTTATAATTGAACTGAACAACAATTCAAAATAATATATACTGTAAAAGTACCTACTAGGGCAATAACCAAACTTGTTTCAACTATTATATAGATAATTCTTATTAGCATTTACAAACAATTCAATAAAGAAAATACTATGGACAGTTAACAAACAGTACGTCGCATTTAGTAAACACAGGATTTTTAATCTGTAACTCAATAACCATCAATGTTTTGCAGTGCTCTTGATAGTTTTAATACTTAGAAGGGACACAAATGATAAAATCTCAAACCACCAAAGATTAGGCAAACGCGACGAACGTATATTTGAACCACAGCCAAAGAAAGAAGAGCATGTACAAATTGTAAAAATGCAGTCAGAAACTAGTAACAGAGACCGAGAGACAAAGAAGGAATTGCAAGAAGCAAAGGCTCGTATTGAGCATTTGGAAAAGAAAATAGCAATATTAGAAGGACGGATACCTGCCAAGTACCCGGATGTTGAGTACTTGGGTTATAAGGAAAGAAAGAGAATATTAGTAAGTAAAATTTAAGTTAATCTTTAATAACTTTGGTAGGTACATAATGTCAAAATCTAAAATGTTTATGCATAAGAAATGTATAAACTATGCAAAATTTCACACTGGTGCATTGTGCTTAAAAAGATTACCGGTAGTCTACAAACAAAATACTCCAACCAAGTAGGCTACTCTTGACGCAAACTCAATCTCAATACAATTCCAATCCCAAATCTAAAAAATTCAAATGGCACTATTAAAAGCGATAATAGCGTTACATTGCAATTAAATTGCGTGGAAATTGAGTGAACAAATTATTATCGAGATGGGGCGTTCTGAAATTGCGAAACTTATCCCAATATCGATACATATTAATCGCATTGGAATTGTATTGAGATTGAGTTTGCGTCAAGAGTAGCCTACCAGGTGTCTATAGTTGACTTGTAGTATATGACAGTTTTCTCATCCCCACTCACACTTCTATATCTACAACTCTTGTCTCTTAGTAACACCTATTCAATACTTGTTAACTACCACCTTTACAGTTACAATTACCTTTGTTTCCATTTATGAAAAATGTGTGAAGCAATGTTCATTTAGTTTAATCTTTTTGTAAGACATATTTTACGAATTATACGTTTTGTGACATATTAACTTTAACTTTACCAAATCTCACACTCCTCCATGTGTGCAATTTGCTTACAAAGGGTCATGAAGTTTTCACTTCATGTAATATTATAGATACTGGAAACCTCGCTCCTTCCATGATCATACATACTATGTATGTTATAAAAATTATTAATTATATTATAATTAAGAAAGCAAAAAAAATTTTTCTTAGCAAACGCAATTTTGTATTTTAATATGGACTTAGAAATACAGTAGATAATTAATGCTTCTAACTACCTAGAAAACTGATTATTCTGTAAATTTAATGATAAAATGCCTCAGTAAACTAGACTAGTGGTCTACTTTTCGGTCAATAGTGTCCAATCCATTGCTACTAATTTTGAATGTGGTTCGGTTAACTCTTTCAGTATGGACGGCTTCATATGATGCCAAGAGCAAAGTAGATATATCGTATGTGAACTGGCAATACATACTATCTTAATTTTGACAACTTTTGAGGACAAACATAAAAAAACTGTTTTTTTAAGACATTTGTAGTGATATTAATGAAATAAAAAAATATTGGCGGCAATTTCAATTTTCTAGCAGATAAGTAGTATTTTTTAAAACAATGCTTATTAGGTTATGGAACATAATGGCACTAAAATGTTATATTGCCCAAATTTGAGTTATTGCCGGTTCACCTTAATGTGATACTTTTAAAGTTTCATTTACAACCACACACAAACCCTTGGTCGGTTTAAATGGGTTAATGATCCACCACCTATTCAGATTACTTACCTAGATTATGTTCTTTGTATTTATGCAAGCATCATAACCATTACCATGAGATAAAGCCAAGCATTTCCCCATTGTTATAATTAATATTATTATTTTAAAAAATCCATTTTAGTTTATGTTTTCAACAGTTATTAAATAATTTCTGTCTCTAGGTTACAGGTGGTGCTGGCTTCGTGGGTTCACATCTTGTTGATGTTTTAATGACGCAAGGCCATGAAGTTATTGTTGTTGATAATTTCTTCACTGGTCGGAAAAGAAACGTGGAACATTGGTTCGGACATAGAAATTTTGAAATGATCCATCATGACATTGTTAATCCACTATATGTTGAGGTAATTTTTGATTCAGTTTATTGAATTAGACCTAGAAAAACTTGCAGAGCATGCCTGATTGTTACCAATTGTCTATTAATATTAAAACTGTTGTATAATGTCATTTTCATTGTTATTACTGTTTTTCCAGGCAGATGAAATATATCACTTAGCTAGTCCTGCCAGTCCACCGCACTACATGCAAAATCCTGTTAAAACTATAAAGACAAATACTTTAGGAACTATCAATATGTTAGGTGAGTACAATTTTATTTGTCATGAAATGTCTAAATAATAGAAAAGTCATATAGTCACTTTTTACAGTAAGGTATATGCTAACAAGGTGAACCGACGAGCTGGTAAAGGTCGCGAGAAGCCGCTGGATGCGAGCCGCACTAAACTGTTTGATATGGAGATCCTTTGGGGAGGCCTTGTCCAGCAGTGGACATTTTAGGCTACAATTTTATGCTAACTGCCTCTGTTACTACTACCGTTTTATTTTATTTGTTTGGAATAAGCAACAATTACAAAATGTGTCTTCTACTACAGCTTAAAATATAGAACCTTACTAATTTTGTAACCAACAACGTTATTCACAAAGTAAAGTTTTGAACCTACTTGGATATTGTACTCAGTTTAGTTGCTTGGCTTGTATTAACTCATAAAAGCCTGGGTAGCTACCACCATCTTACCTAAGTCTGTCTCCATAGCAGCAATATGTGATCCAAGTGTGAGCATCAATCATCTGCCTTATTGTTACTAACTATCAAGTAGAATGAACACAAACCTTTTTAGTAAAAGACTATGTAGAAATTATTTACATAGTTTTAATGTCTTTGTCATTAAACAATGTTTGTATCGGAAAGTGCTGTGGGCAGGCCTCCAACAAGGTGGACTGACGATCTAGCCAGGGGGTCGACCGCCTAACACTCTCGCTTTCGATCGCTTTGAAGGCGAGGCGAGGAGGAGGCGTCATCTTGTCATTTGGAAAGTAATATGAAAGCAATATCGAAAGCTATAGGCTATAGCTTTCGATATTATTCGATATTATATTTCGATATTATATTAGAAAGCGAGGCGCTGGATGCAAACAGCACAAAACCGGTTGTTGTGGAGATCCTTGAGGAAGGAATCTGTCCAGCAGCGGACGTCTCTTGACTGAGATGATGATGATGGTGATGATGAATATTTCTAGAATTGTTGTGTTCCGGCAGCTAGAGATAAGATAGCCAGTTCTCCACTAGTTGAGGATTCCGGGTGAAATGCGCTTCTAACGTTTTACCATCTTACCCGTAAGGTATACTAAAAATAAATGTTTTAAAATGCATTAGTAGCGAAGTCTAGGATTTGAGTTTAGTTTTTATTCTATTGCATGTAAAAACTGTCTAATAGTGACATCTTACAAAGTGATTCTTAGGTTTAATGCAGTAGTGCCCAACCGGTAGCTCGCGAGCCCCTGGTAGCTTGCGACCTGTTTTCTAGGCGCTCGCGAATAAAATCGCATAAAGACATAATATGTTTACTAAATGTGAATGGTCAAATCTCGCATTAGCTTTTTGCTGTTGCGGTCTATTCATTTTGAAGTGTAGTGTGTCATATTATTATAATAAATGGTGTGTTTAAATAATGTAAGTACTTTCCTTTATATCTCTTAAAGGTTTTTTACTAACTCGGCGGTGCTCGGTTGAGGTGTCAGGATTTTGAAAATAGCTCTTGGAGCAATACCAGTTGGGCACCACTGGTTTAGTGTATCCTTTTACGAAATATTTGCTGTAAAATGTTTTACTTCATCATCATCATCATCATCATCATCATCATCATCACCATCATCATCAGCCTATAGGCTGATGTCTGAATGCCTAGTCCACTGCTGGACATAGGCCCCTCAAAGTGCATGTTTTACTTACTAGTTCTTTATTTGTTCAGGCTTGGCGAGACGTGTTGGTGCTAAAATATTAATAGCAAGTACATCAGAAGTGTATGGCGATCCTATGGTGCATCCTCAGCCGGAGTCATACTGGGGACATGTTAATCCTATAGGTGAGATAGTGGTAATCCTAAGAGCTCGAGCGCGCGAATACCAGACACAATAGAATTTTAATTGTTATCGGCCACCTGGTGGTCGATCGATGCTCAAGGGGGTTAATGAGGCAAAACAAAATTTGTGGCGGTGCCGGTGTAGTACGTAAACAATTTTGCCGCTAAAGTAGCGGAGTGCATTCGTTTTTTAACATGTTTAAGCTACATTCTAAATTTATGATAAATCTATCTATCTATACATATAATAAAGCTAAAGAAGGTCGAAAGTCTGTACATGGAAGATATTCGAAAAAAAGTTGGCTGGGGATACTTAGAATCGATAACAGAACTTGTTCCAACACTTTTTAAAAATTTTGCCTGTTTATCTGTTTGTCTGTTTATTTGACCGCGCATAACGTGAAAATGGCTAAACGGATTTGGATGAAACTTTGCACATAGATAGACCATGACCCCGACTATGATATAGGAAACTTTTTTTATCCCGGTAACAGGTTCCTGTGGGATAGTGTAGTCTTCGCGAACGAAGTTGCAGGCAACAACTAGTTTAAAATAAAATAATAAATTAAACAGTACAAGATCCATAATACATACTTACTTAACATTCCTTTCCTTATAAAATATACAGGGTGGAAAGATCGAATGCCACATGGATGGCAACTACCTTAAATATTGGAAATAGCACATTCTGTGTAAAGGAGACTTTCCTTTATTTTTAGAAACAATTAATTCTGCATTTATGGATTTTTGAAAAATCGCTTGTCTTAGGCAGGACTCGAACCAGTCAAATGCGACAAAAAATAACATGCCGTATTTTATTATGCAGATCGAAAGGGTCTTTCATATTGATCGTTTACAACACATACATAAGTACAATGAATTAAATAAAGACCGTGAGAACTAATTAAAACACACAAAAGAAAACAGTACCTATACATTTAATAAACTTACTAAAACCTTGCTAACTAATCAAATCAGTTGGTTAATGAAATGGTTGTTTAAATATGTAGTCGATAATTTGCTGTTATGTGCTGGTGCACCCGTCTTGTCGGAAAATTCGACGTCTTAACAGAACGAAAAATCGTCTGTCTAAGCAAAAAATTTTTCAAAAATCCATAATTTCAGTACCTACCTATTTATTATTCTCTAAAATAAATGTAAGTCTCCATTGCGTACAATTTGCTATTTCCAATAATTTAAGTCGTTGCGGTGCATTTCACGTGACGGGTGAAAACAAAACTAAAAGTTAAAATGTTAGTTTTCATGGCGTTCCGTTATTTTGATTGTGTTTGTTGTTTAGAGAAAAATTAACTTTATCAGTAACCCTTTCGATCTGCATCATAAAATACGGCATGTTATACTTTGTCGCATTTGACTAAGACAAGCGATTTCTCAAAAATCCATAAATGCAGAATTGATTGTTTCTAAAAACAAAGGAAAGTCTCCTTTACACAGAATGTGCTATTTCCAATATTTAAGGTAGTTGCCATCCATGTGGCATTCGATCTTTCCACCCTGTATATTATTTTTAATTAAATATCTTAATGCTCAGCTCTATAGCTAGTAAATTGATATAAACTTTCCCCTCAGACCCTAACCGGGTGGATCACACCGGAGCAAAATTCCGTCAAACCCTAACCAATCAAAAACACAAAATCCACAAACAGAATTTTTTCAACATTTGTGTTTTTGTAATTTGTTCGCAACAAATATTTGCGTTAAAAATTATTTGAACATTCCTAACCAATCAAATTGGATCGGACTCGACCACACGACTTAAAACTTAAATTTCGTCTATTTAGAGCCTACTTTTGTATGATGAAGTTTAGCTATAAACAAACTAGAATAAATTTGCTACACTCTAAACACCCAACAACGTTATTTTCTGTGCGTTTTCAATTTTTTTTTTTCAATGTCAATTTTTTTTTTGCCATTTTTCTAATTACGTCACCGGCGCAGGTGCTGTCATTTGTTTTGTTCCTGAGTTGAAAGGTTAAATGTTGCTACTACAAACTTAATGTCAGCTCTACTTTGCATAATATATTTTGTACAGTGAATAAGCAATGCCTGTTATGAAATTACTGTAGTGATTTGGTTTCTTTACAGGACCACGTGCGTGCTACGATGAAGGGAAGCGTGTGGCCGAAACTTTAGCATACTCATATGCGAAGCAAGAGAAAGTTTCAGTGCGTGTAGCGCGCATCTTTAACACGTACGGGCCGCGGATGCACGTGTCCGATGGCAGAGTGGTCTCAAACTTTGTCATGCAAGCATTACAGAATTTGACTATCACTGTAAGTAACGCTTACCCAGACTTTATGTGGCTTCAACAGCTTTAAATTCGATTTTTTTCTGTAACGCCTAGTGTCATTTTCTTTACCATTAGAAATTTCCGAAATTCGATTTTACTGTTTCGAAAATGTAATGTAAAAAATGAATCGTGAGCAGCTCGATGGCGCTAATAGCGCGAACCGCGAACCCGGGAGTTGACCAAATTAAAATATTTCATAGTTCAATTCGTTATACACGTTAGGCCATTGGTTCCGGTGTTTGTAGTAAAATAGCAGTCGTTTAAACCCACCAAACCGCATCGGGCCAGCGTGGTAGATTGTAATCCGGTTGCCTAATGAGCTATTGTTTCTATGGGAGGGCCTGAGACTAGCCGTGGGGACGTTTCATGTTTAAATTATGGCCAAACAGTATAAACATTTTAACACCTTTATGCGCATATTAAATCTATGTAAATAAAAATGAATGTTGCTAAGCGCAAAACTCGAGAATGTCTGGGCCGATTTGGCTAAATTTTTTTGTATGTTACAGGCACACGGAAAATTTTAATTTTTTTCTTTTAACTTTTCTTTTCACATAAAAACTATAACAAAAAACTTTTCTGTCAAAACTGTCAAAGCGGCACAAAGTCCGCCGGGTCAGCTAGTTTTAAGCGCCATGTGACCGCCAAACTATTGAATTTCTAGTGTCTGGGTTATATAGCAGTCAAAGTGTTAAGTAATTATAATACTTTGTTTCTTTATCCTATTCTAATGTTTAACAGCTCTATGGTAACGGGCAGCAGACTCGTTCCTTCTGCTACGTATCAGATCTGGTGGATGGATTATTATCTCTAATGGCTGGAAGTTACACGTTGCCAGTCAATATCGGGAATCCGGTGGAACATACAATAGAAGGTAGGTACTTACACATTTTACTTTCATCTATATTAAAACAACAGGAGATAAAACGACTAAAAGTACTAATGCAAATGGCTGTCTATTTGGCACATACACACAATTCACAGTTTAATTAAGCTCACAATTTTATAATTAACACGATTGTCTATTATGATCACTCACGTTGCTCCCGGCTGCATTAGCAGTCGTTAACAACCACCAATCCGCACTGGGGCCGCGTGGCAGTTTACGGCCCGTTCTCCCTGTAAATCTATAGGGAAGGCTCGTGCCCCAGCAGTGGGCACATATAAATGAGCTGAACATGAAAGAATATAGTAATTATTAACGGAATTCTTACAATTTTTATTATATGTGAGTATCCGATATTTCGGCACAGTTGCATGCGCCATGATCACGAAATTACTGAAATGAATGCGGGTGGGTTTTTTATGAGCAGATAAAACAATCTACCCTCTTCCTTAGTCGTTTTTTGCACTCGATGCCCGTACCACTGGTTTCTAAGTCACTATTTACCGAATCCCGTCAATAATTACTCCAATGCAAATGACCATGATACTTTAAAAGCGGACTCCTTGAGAGAATATGAAAAGTGACGTTGCACTGTTTTGTTTCATTTGCCAACACTCATGCACACTCACGAACACTTGACGGTTAATAATCCACCATTATTTCACGATATTCGACATAATACAAATTTTTAAAAATAAAACAAAACCGCAGACTGACCCTTCACTTTCCGCCAAGAAGTCTATAAATAGTTATATTGAAAAAAATATGTTCCAGAATTCGCGATGATAATAAAGAACCTGGTCCCCGGGTGCCGCAGCACGGTGGCGACGGGCGCCGCGGTGGAGGACGACCCGCAGCGGCGGCGCCCCGACATCACCGTGGCCGAGGCGCGGCTGCACTGGGCGCCCAAGGTAGTAGGCTAGATGTAAAGTAAACTTTATATTTCTCTAAAAGAATTTTCACATTTCACTTGCAAGAGAAATACAAAGGAAATCATAAAATAGCAAGCAACACGTTAGCAAGTATGTAACAATTTATAATTATTCGCTGTTAATTTTTTTTAATTTATAAAATTTTGTTGGTATACTCACAGATAAAAAATGTTTTAGATATTGAAAGACGAGCAACAAAACAACACTTTCACCTTATCACAATGTAAATCAAAAGAACTACTAAGTGTTATTATGATGTAGTAAACTTAGTAGAGTACCAGCTGTAAAACAGCGCCATCTAGCCGAATCGCGACTAAACGGCTTGCTATTTAAACCGATGCATTCTCACGCGCACACGCAGCAATTTATTATTAATATTATTTGCAAGTGGCTTCTAAGCCGGTTTTCTCTATATTATTATTATTAGTATTATTACCACAACTGATAGTGCCTGTATCGTGATTATCGTAATATTCTGTAGTATCTGTTCTTCTGTTTATTAATATCTATCTAGTATATTTTTAAATTGGTTGATGTTAGAGGCCAAGACAATTTAGGCCCTTCGGAGCATAATGTAACAATCACACAATCAAAATTGTACAAATCGCAAAATGAACATTACTCAGAATGTGCAAAACGCAAAATGAGCACAACACGCAAAATGTACAAATCGCAAAATGAACAAGTAGGCGCACGATCATTACAATAACTAAAGTTAGTTATTATTCTGAGAATTTTGAGCAACATTTTTTCTAATCATGATGACTGACAGTCAGTCCAGTCAACTATATAAAAAATGTTTTTTTTCAATAGTATTAATTATTTATTTAAAGCAAAATATTCTGAGCTTCCTTAGAGCGCGCTGCGACAGGTACACTACTACATAGCACAGTTTACATATGTGTGCGTGTCCTCTTACCGACGTGCTGCAAAAGAACAAACCGGTTTACACCAGGTGGCAGAGCCAGCGGACAATCTCCGTGAGTGTCACAGGCGTTGTTTCGTTTTGTGAACTGTCATCGCTCGTGAAATATTGTAATTGTTTGAAGTTTTGTTATATTTGATTTAAATTAGAGTGGTTTACTGTAAAATATAGTTAATTACTGTACAGTGTGTATGAACAATGCCAGAAAAATAAAAATATTGCGTATTTCACGTAGTTTTGGGAACACAAATATTGTAAATATTGGCACTAAAATCTTGTTTAGGATAGGACAATTGATCTGCCATGTGTGTTTCCAATTCAAAAAAGACTTTGTCTGATTAAGTTTATCTAAATCTGAAAAAAATGAATAAAAAAACGAGTTAGTTAAAAACAAAAATAATAAAAAGAAAATAAGTACATATTTAGAGTAAGTAATTTATAAGTAAAATATTTTCTTTCATTTATCTTATCTTCGTGTGACAACCCTACCAATTAGGTATATATTTTGCGCGCTATGAGGAAGCTTTACCTGTGTTTGGGAATTTATTTACTCGTGTGATATCACTGCATATTAGACTTACGTAGATAAAAAGGCGATCGCAGGGGCGGGCGTCGTCGCCGTGAATGCCGTGCCTACTTGTTCATTTTGCGATTTGTGCTCATTTTGCGTTTTGCACATTCTGAGTATTGTTAATTTTGCGATTTGTACATTTGATTGTAGTGCTCATTTTGCTTTTTGTACATTATGCTCCGAAGGGAATTTATCTACTAATTACGCTACTATGTTATGTGGATAGAAGGCGCTGTTGGGGGAATGTATTATAAAGGAGACGGGCGTCTGTCCGCGAGGCTCTTTTTGGTTTACTTATCTACACAATAAATTCGGAAACTAAGAAATCCCACGTTTCCTTCAGGCACCATTTTACACCAGCATTCCTCACTTTTTCAGGGCATACGCCGCCGACGAAGTATCTGTTAATACTTCTTGGTGTTAAATCAAGTATAACAAGTACACTGTATAACTGTATTAGAATACAAATAAGGTTGAAAATAAAATCACTTAGAGTACTCTTGCTCTATAGTAGGTAACAACTTTATTTTTTCCTTTTTAATGGCTTTGTGCGGTTAGCACATTTAGCCAGTGTCAAAGTAATTTTCTTGCGAGTTATCTAAATAGACAACATTTCTTTTGTTAATATAATAATCATAATGATGATGAATGATATTGATAATATATATGAGAAGTCGGAAATTATATACCCTCCAACCCCTTAAATATCTCAGTATCAATGGGCTTTACTAATACATCCGATGACGCTACTGAAGATTCCAATATTTAATGTTTATACTACTATACTGGCCAAAACACCTTGAAGGTCTTATAAAAGAAAAAGTAATAATTTTGGTTTTTTCAGGTGTCTCTTGAAGATGGACTTCGTAGAACGATTGACTATTTCAAAGAAGAATTATCTCGAACGACGTTTTACAACAATCAGACGTACATGGATGTGAATGTCAAGTCTCACAACTAGGATAAGGCTCGATCCTGTAATAAATGTGATATTAGGGTGTTTGTTCACCAAGCGATGGAGTGACGTAAATCAATGTTTTAAATCTATAAATTTTTCTATTTTTATGTTTGCACAGTGACTTTTTTGAAATGTTTTATTGTTAGTAATCACTTGCTTGGATAGATGACATCCTTAAGTGACAACTTTAGACTTTTTTTATATTGTGTTCAATAATTGTTTATTACATATTTCTCAAAATGTTTAATTTGTTTTCTTTCCATTACAAAATGTGATATAATATAGTGACTAGAAATTCGAATAACAGATTATCCACAACATTTACTGGGTAGCATGTTCCAATTGTAAGCGTAAGATTTCCTGTCTGTCGTCTCAGTCTTGCAAAGTTGCTCTCCCTTAGTGAGGACTAATGTGCGATACATCTGAAACATGTCTTTTGGTGATAGCTTGTGTCTCACAAGCATGTTTGAGTGGCAGCCCCGAGATTTCCATTCTGTGTCGAATCTGACGTCATGAACTCGGTTAATGCCTTCAAGAGTAGCTGTCCAGACTCCCATTGAAACGTCTTCCGAATTGTAGATGCTGGAAGAAATATTACGATTTTATTAAAAAATCTTAGCTTAAAAAGGCAGACAAACAGACAACCCAGAAATCTTCATCATCACACAAATGTCGAATTAGTAGTAAGTTTAGAAAGAAAAATAAGAAATCCTTATCAGTATCATAGTTTTGGAGCCTATATCTGGGGAATGTTTTTCTTTTCAAACAGAAATTAAATACTCTAATAGTTCTTGTAATGAACTAAAATAATCCCACTCAATACCTAGCAACACTGACACGATATTTCACTCACTTCGTATCTTTGCATTTTTATACCTGGTATCACTGGCTTTTGAAAAATAACTTGTCATGGCGGTCGGTTGTTCGAGACATCACTATTGCTATTGTACCTGCGTTTTTACCTTACCGGTCGTTCTCATGAAATAAGCTAATAAATTAAATTGTGTGAACCGTGTGAAAATAAAAAGTTTGGACAAGAAGATTTTATTCAATATTTCTCTGAGCGTTACATTTTACATTCTTTTAAAACCACATCTTTCAAACACAAAATGTGAAGTCTCTGAACTAAATCCAGATATAACAATTTAATTACTTATTTTTATTTGTAAATATTACCTTAGAAAGTCAGCATTTCGTGCAATATAGTTGACAATACTTTGTGAAATAACATAGCCTCCTCCAAGAGCATAAGGCAAATAGTTATCACACAGGAACCAAGATTTCTCTACCCACTTTCCTTTTGGGAATACCTTTGATTGTCCATCAAAGTAACCCCAATACAACCCCTTGTAGGATGAAAGAGTTTTCTGCAATAATAATATTTTATTAGATTCATATTACAGAATTTGTTATCTGTTCATAAAAATGGCACTTGGGCTCTCCAACTATTTCTGTGCAAACAATCATCCCAACCATTGATTTGTTACAATATAAAAAAAAATACTTATGTCTTTTTATTATTAAAACACTATTCAAATTTTTAATTCAACATTAACATTTTAATTAATTTTATTGATTAAGATTATACTCACTTTGAAAGTAACATACGCTTTCAATGACTGAGCACTCATTTCTGGAGCAAAAGCTTCTAAATCTCTCACAATTAAATCAATTCTTACAAAAGAGTCATCATCACACTTGACTACATATTTCAGACCTTTCAAATTATCGTTAAACCATTTAAGTGAATACAAAACTTTAGTGGTCAAAGTATCGTATCTGTCTGTAAAATCTAATAACAGGAGATCATTACTTCTGATAGCTTCAGTTTCTAGTTTTGCTAGCTTTTTTAATTGTAAGCCTCGCGTTCCGATTGCAAAATAAACTTTGATGAGAGGCTGCTTTTTGCTTTCTCCGATCCAACTGTAGTTCCATTTATAGAGTCGTTCTCCGTTTTCTATAAATATATTCCCAGCAAATTTGGCCCATGTAGCTCTTATAACGTCGCGCCTCTCTTCATAATCAGGACTAGTCGTAACCAACACTGCATACTCCACCTCATCAGCAGTAGAATACAGTCTCTCTGTTTTCATGGATTCAGCTGCATCAGTGCAATCGACTCTCAGAAAACTAAGAGTTAACCCACAACCGATATAGAAAAAGAAAATACTGATAAGTATCATAGTTTTATGCCTTTTCGCGAAAATTAAAATCATTTTTCATAGAAGTCTACTTGCTCAGTAGTCCTGATTTGACCATCTATCTTAGAACTAAATCATGTTTCGAATTTCGTAGAAGTTCCCTACGAGTGAACAAATTTTAAAATTTCCATTTATCAATATCTTTAATTCAAAGAAACATTTCAACTTTCGTTCGAGACATCAAGTTTCGTTCGACGGCCAAAATAAAATAAATGTATCCAAAAAGAGAATTTAACACTTCAATCAAAGAGGAGAGTAAAGTGTAACATTTATTACTTACTTTTTCAATCTAGTGTTATCTGAAAGATTATGAAAAGGGATTGGACCCATACAGACTAGTAGTAAGTTATTTTTTTGATTAAACCTGATGAATGCAGTTGATGATGATGACAGCATCAGCATCAAACTAATTTATCGAAACACACACACCCGGTAAATAATAAATAATTTAAATATGTAACATCCGATAAACTCCGATAAATGTTTTTGATTTGATCATTGTTGGCCTTAGAGCAATATGTTGTTGGCCAATGATATTATATCGCGCGTTGTGAGATGACTCAAATACGTTAGTGTCCGTTAAGGTAGCGTACACATGGTCGATTTCACGTTTCTTATTATGCCACCTTTTAGTGCGTAATTAGAGCGTAACTAGTGCAAACACAAAATAATTAGTGCCTCTTTAGTTTAAGAAATAAAGACCCTTTTTAGTGTGTACGCTGCCATCACGATCAAGCTGGGGCGTACACTTGATAGTTTACGAAAACTACTTATATTATAGCAACGTTTACACATACATTTAGTGCCTAATTAGTGCCCACGCTATGCTCATAAGGATTATTCTTAAAGGAACGGAGATATTGAACAAGACTTGTGAATGACATTTCGAGCTGGCGTCTATATAGCGAACCCATATTAGTGCTTACAGAAAGCGATCTTCTTTTTTTATGATTGCTATATGTTGTTTTAGAGCGTGAAATTCTGACTCTGTCAGTAGAAATAGTTTATGTGAATTCGCAGTGGAACTATGTAAAAAAAAATATAAAGTTCTATTTATACTAGAAGTACAGACAAGTTCAAAGGTGTTTTCTATACCTTTGGAGTTGTATTTTAAATACTGCAATAACATTTATAAATAGCTTGCTTACTTCTTTACTGATTTTGTAAAAATATTATGACCGGATGTTAGTGACGGTAGCTGTTGACATTGAATAGGCGCCTTTGGCTTTCAAAGTAAAAAGTGTTGAATAATTTCGACGGGCTGGTTAGAACCACGATAGCTCAATTGGATGAGCACCTGACCCGGAATGTCAGAAAGGTGCAGGTTCAAATCCTGCTCGTGGAAATTTTTTCAACATTTGTGTTTTTGTAATTTGTTCGCAACAAAAATTTGCGTTAAAAAATATTTGAACATTTATAAATAGCTTGCTTACTTCTTTACTGATCTTTAATATTTGTAAAAATATTATGATCGGATGTTAGTGACGGTAGTTGTTGACATTGAATAGGCGCCTTTGGCTTTCAAAGTAAAAAGTGTTGAATAATTTCGACGGGCTGGTTAGAACCACGATAGCACCACGAGAGCACCTGACCCGGAATGTCAGAAGGGTGCAGGTTCAAATCCTGCTCGTGGAAATTTTTTCAACATTTGTGTTTTTTTTTTTACTGCAATAAAATCAAAAACTAATCTAGTAGGAGATTAGATCGTTAACTATCGTAGTTTGCGCTCGATCTTCGATTGCTAAAGTAAAGCAGCTTTCGCAAAGGCTGGTCATCGAATGGGTAACTAAAAGTTTATCATCTTGTGCTCCTCCGTACTTCGAAATCACGTTAATCTGTTGGATACAGCTGCATTAGCATTCGTTAACAACCACCAATCCGCTCTGTCCCCAAAATACGGTACGGTACGGCGACCCAAAAAAACGGCCAAGTGTGAGTCGTAATCAAAATATTTTTGTTTTTGGTTTTTTTTTTGTTTTTTGTTATTTTCTTGGATTTGATAAGGTTTTAGCCTTGAATGTGTGTATTGTTGTGTGCTGCTCTACGTTCAGAATCCCACACGCGCACGGTTCTTTGCTAGTTTTTTTTAGGGATTGAATTTATCCGTAGAAAAGATAAAGAAACATTTATTGACTTGCACTACACAACAATAAAACATACAAAACGGATACATAATACATACATATACATTGAAACTCGTCCAGTTTTAAAATACAAATAGCACAAAAAAAATATCTTCGATCTCAGTTAAGGTTGTGGCCATGCCCACTGTGCCCACAACGGTGGATCCGCGCTTGTCTGTCCCCGCGTGGTAGTGTAAGGGCTCCTTTAATTTAGATGTTTGTTGTCGGTTGGCTGCCGCAACAGCACGTTTGCACGGTTACCTATTGAAACGCATAACGTTTTTAGGCATAAACTGAAAATGCATAATGTTCATGGTCATAATCGTCACTTGCCATAAGTCTTTATAGCATAACTTCATAACGCATAACATCATATGGCCGAAATCTGTAAGGCATAATCATGGAAAGGCATAATTGCAATAATCATTTTATTTTATTTTATTTTATTTTAATCATAATTATTTCTATCATAATTAACAAAAGGCATAACTTAAAATAGCATTTAAAAGGCATAATATTCAAAAGGCATACATTTGATAAGCATAATCTGACAAATTATAATATACCCTATAATAAATATTTCGATTTAAAATGTTCTTTTATTTACTACACCTTATCATGCACGCATTTTTTTTTATACGTAGCACAGCAAATGACTGAAATGACCAATTCACCTGATGTTAAGTAAATATGGAATCCAGATGCGACGATAACTGGTGCAGCGTGAGAACAGCGCAGCGTCAGTTATCCTCACTTTGCCGGCCCACAAGGTGCCTCTTCACGCCTCGTTTGAAGGACCCCATATCATAGGAAGGAGGGAAAACGTGTGCTGGCAAACTATTCCATGTTTTGGAGGTGCGACAAAAAAACGAGTCACCAAATTTCTTAGTGCGCGATGGAATATTAGAGACAGTGAAGCGGTGACTCCGGAGAGCAGCACGTGTACTCCTATGGAAGAAGGGAGAAGGTGGGATGAGGTCAAAGAGTTCTTCAGAGCACTCGCCATGGTATAAGCGATAAAACACGCTGAGTGACGCAATATCTCTTCGCAATTGCATGGTTTTCGCTCGCCGTCGCGGCTGAGGCTGGCCGGTGAAGCCGGCCAGCAAGCCGAAGCTGCGGTTA
The DNA here is from genome assembly GCA_963082485.1 of Eudonia mercurella. NCBI lineage: Eukaryota > Metazoa > Arthropoda > Insecta > Lepidoptera > Crambidae > Eudonia > Eudonia mercurella. The sequence continues at coordinate 10,131,125 of OY720025.1, forward strand.
AAACCACCTGTTCTTCAGTTCGCGGGCCGCCTCGCCCCACCGCGCCTACGCGCTTCTAAATTACACTCTAGGGGTAGGACAAAAAAGACTACGTGGAGTCGGATTTGTAGCGATTCGTTTCTGTCACTGACTTTTGTAGCACAACATTACTAAAAACACAACGTATTAACTTTTAAGATATATATTTTAAATCAAATTAAGGTTTAAATGATATTTATATTAAAAATAACATAATTTAACTTAGTAAACGTATAGCAAGTGAATAATATACGTAATGTTTTTATAAGAAGTGTATTTAGACCAAGTAAAAATTATATCCAATGAACGTTATATCCTTTGAAATTAGTTAATTTGTAATTGTATGAAATGAAATACACCCCTTAAAACAACTTAAGATTAAGTCAAAACAAAATTATGAATGTTAACAGTTATGCATAATAAAATTATGCGTTTTAAAGTATGTTTAATAAAATTATGTCAAACAAAAAACTAGATTTTAACGATTATGATTGATATGTTTATGCATAATAAAATATTATGCCAAATAATATTATGCTTTTTGATATTTATGCCATATGATGTATGGCAATCGAAATTATGACAATAAACAGTATGCGTTTTAAAGTTTCACCCGTTTGCACTGCGTTCCATATTAAAACGGTGTTGCGGCTGTCAAGCGACTGTTTCGGTCAGCGGACCAGGGTCATTTCGCGAAACATGGAAAAAAACGATTTCTAGTTGATTAGAAATTCTATCTCATTTTTCAGTTACTTTTTTTGTTTAAGCGAGGTTTTAAACATAATTTAACGTAAGGTGACACAGTTACGAATCTTGTGAGCAGTTCTACAGAAGGGTATTCTTTTTCTCAATTCGGTGGTTAAATTAATATTTGGTTTTTATAAGTAGTTTAATGACAAAGATTAAAGTATATTCCATTCTGAATCGAATGATGACAATGGGACTAAATATTGTGAAGTGGCTTTTGAGAAAAGTTAATCACCGAATTGCGAACGCACCGATTTGAGAAAATGAATCACCGAATTGAGAAGTGGCCCAGCAACTTCAGAAAATGAATCACCGTATTTAGAAATAGCTCAGCCAATCTAGAAACGCTGTCACCTAATATAGAAATTATGTGATGAATGACCAAAATTACAAATACCTAAAAACGTTTTTGATTACTGACTGATGGTCTATTAGTCAGATGGTTAATTACAAGCTTAGTGCCTTGTTTCTGAAAAAAAATGAAAAAAACAAAAATTAGAATCAGTGTATATCCTTTTTCAATAAGTAACGAAGAAAGGAGTTATAATCTTGTACTAATTAATTATTTACCTACTTATTTTAACTTAGCTTGATCAGTCTTCATTTCCATATTAATAATAAAATATATAAACCTATACGCTATACTTATTTTTAAATCGATCTCGTGATTACCAAGTTTTAAAATGTATCAAAAAGTCAGCTTAATTATCAATGTTGTCAAGACTTTATTTTTTTACTTCTTAATCTATGTATCGTTCTTTGGCATGTTTGATTCTTTCTCTGTAATTCAGCTATCCTATGATGCAATAATTTAAAGTCCTAATTTACCCTGTATTTGTATTTCTTAAAGACGTTCGCGCACACGATTGTTTCTTGGGTGTTTCTGTGATACTGTTGTTGGCTGCATTAATTAATTCTTTATAAACTTTCGAACGTAATCTGCGACTTATTGAAGAGTTTGGTGAAGTGGCTGTTATTGAACTTAAGCATTCCGATGAAAGTGAAGAAGTTAGCGTAACATTACATAGGGCTCCAATTGATTCTAAATTAGAAATAGTAAGAGAAACGGGAACTAAAGAATCAGTAAAGGTAATTATCGGAGACTGAGGCTCTGTAACACATATCGGAGAAATCATAACAAGGGTTCGGGATGCACTCAAAAGATCGTGATTGTTCAAAACTTCAGGATCAGAAGGAAGGGACATGGGTTTTCGTTTAGAACTTTGAGGAAGTTTCTTTTCTACTTCCTCAAAGCTTTTTGTTCACGACGTGGTCTTTCACTCATTCTCTTTACCTTACCTTCAGCCTTTCTTTTTGCATATCTTTCCCTGTCTTTTTGTTTATGTGTTTATGCCCAACGTGGCAATTATGGGCAAACCCTCCGAATGACGACACAGAACAGACCACAGCCCCCAATTCCCGGCCGCCCTGCTATTCCTGATCACGGCGGCAGTCACGGTAATGGCAGGGCAAGGGGTGTAAAGAATCCCCGGGTTACGGTAGGCCGCCATAAACATCTGACCCTGGCAACGTACAACGGACGCATTGAGATGGCTCTAAGGCAGCTTAAAAACGGACAAGCCCCTGGCAAAGACGGTGTTACATCTGAGCTCCTCAAAGCTGGCGGTAAACCTGTATTAAAGGAGCTCCAAAACATCTTTAACGCCGTTCTTTTTGATGGGAGAACTCCGGAGGCGTGGAGTAGGAGTGTCCTCGTGCTGTTCTTCAAAAAAGGAAACAAGACCCTACTGAAGAACTACCGACCCATTTCGCTCCTAAGCCACGTCTATAAGCTGTTTTCAAGGGTCATCACAAACCGCCTTGCGCGCCGACTCGACGAATTTCAACCGCCAGAGCAGGCCGGGTTTCGAGGAGGATACGGAACCATAGACCACATCTTCACAGTGCGGCAGATTATACAGAAGACCGAAAAGTATAATTGGACCCTGTGCTTAGAATTTGTGGACTATGAGAAGGCATTTGACTCTATCGAAACCTGGGCTGTTCTAGAACCCCTGCAACGATGCCAAGTTGATTGTCGATATATCCTAGTGTTGACGTGTCTGTACAATGCTGCCACCATGGCCGTTCAAGTACAGAACCAGCAAACTAAGCATATCCCCTTGCATCGAGGTGTGAGACAAGGGGATGTGATATCCCCCAAATTGTTCACAAATGCATTGGAGGATGTGTTTAAAACGCAGGACTGCAAAGGACGTGGCATTAACATCAACGGCGAACATATCTCACACTTGCGATTCGCGGACGACATCGTCATCGTGGCCGAAACGTTGCAGGATTTACGGTACATGCTGAACGGCCTAGCTGATTCTTCTCAACGCATCAGTCTCCGGATGAACTTGGACAAAACCAAGGTTATGTTCAACGAACATGCTATTCCGGGACCGATTGCAGTAAAGGCGGTGCTCTTGAAGTTGTTAAAGCATACGTCTACCTCGGGCAGATTTTGCAATTGGGTAGAAACAACTTCGAGAAAGAGGCTAACAGAAGGATACAGCTAAGCTGGGCAGCATATGGGAAATTACGTCGGGTTTTTACGTCGCTTATTCCACAAAGTCTAAAGACGAAAGTCTTTGATCAGTGCGTCCTACCCGTCATGATATACGGAGCCGAAACGTGGACACTCACGGTAGGGCTGGTTCACAAATTTAAAGTCGCTCTGCGAGCTATGGAAAGGGCTATGCCCGGAGTTTCTCTGTAGGATCGAATTCGGAATGAGGTGATCCGACAGAGAACGAAAGTAATCGACATAGCCCATCGGATCAGCAAGTGGCAGTGGGCCGGTCATATTAGCCGCAGAACCGACAACCGTTGGGGTAAACGAGTTCTCGAGTGGAGACCGCGCATCGGCAAACGTAGTGTAGGACGCTCTCAGACTAGGTGGAGCGACGATCTTCGCAAGGTGGCTGGCAAGAGCTGGATGAGAGTAGCCGCGGATCGTGCTCGGTGGCGTGCACTTGGAGAGGCCTATGTCCAGCAGTGGACTAGTATAGGCTGATGATGATGATGATGATGATGAGAGATCGCTTTTTAGCGACAAGGCCTATTGTACAATATAAGTTCTGATGTATACTTTATTTGTTATGTATATGGTGTGCAATAAATAGTATCCTGTTCTATCATTGTCAAATCTCAGTTCGGTGTAAGTTCTCTCAATTCGGTGTACCATTTTGCAGGGAATTGATATCCTCCGAATTGAGAAAATAACACATTTCATCAAATAACTTGTAGACTTTATAAGTTGAAACCATTTCGACAAAACATACTGGCAGACATCACTTAAATACTTAATTAATTTAGCACAAATCTCAATAAATACTTCTTAAACAAAATTAATGTCGTCTACCGATTTGAGAAATGACCCGACCCCAAAAGCACCGAATTATTTCGAACCTTTAAAAAATGCTCCTTTGTAGCACAGTCCCCCCGTCTACATTGCTCAGCCGCTCGGGCGCAACTGGCGGGTTGCGGGAACTAGCTAGTGACTTTAATACTGCGCGTAGTTAGTGATCTATGTAAACAAAACTAAATTACACCGAATTGAGGCATACGCTTCGGACAAAATTAAAATATGTTATTGTATTAAAACCCAAGGATTTACAATAACTATAATTACATAAATGGCTTTATTATCTATCCCTTGTTCTGTTAATGGTGGAATTATAATTAGCAAGTCATTATTTTAAAAGTTATGAAACATTAACGAGTCTATTTTGGAAACCGGACACGTCATTTTAAGCCAAGTTCTGCCCGTTTTTAAACTTTGGGATTTTTTTTTGGCGCTTTATAAAGCCTGACGGTTTACTAAATATGCTCTCCATCAGGTCAAGAGTCCTATAAACATGTGTGATTTTTTTCAAGAACGTAATTAGATGTTAAAGGTACTTTGTTCGCTCCAGTAGTTCAATATGCTCTACCCGTAGAAATGCCCTTGTGTTCTAAAAACTCATTTTCTAATTTAATTAAAACTGAGTAAAACATCATTACCATCTAAAGAAAATATATGTGCACAAAACTTTAAAAATATATATTTCAATAATTAAGATCGCCAAACCCGATTTTTTCAAACGTTTAGTAATCTGTATTTTACCGTAAACAACATAATAAATAGCGTTTCTAATTCAGAATTGCATAATAGTCAAAACGAAATTTCAAAAGTTTGTAACAGAAATTCGTCATTACCATCGCGCTAACGTCAAATTTACTTTCTTGAAAGATCTACGTAATGTATCTTACTGTCCCCGTGCACACCACTCTCCTCAGTCGCTTGCACGAAATGTACCACAGCGCACGTCACGGTGAGTGCTCTTTAAATACTTTTTTTGTTACAAATCATATGTCCAGGAAATGGTTGTCATGTATTTCCATCATTACCGGTAAATACGTTGTTTAGGTAACTATAAATTAAGTATAATTGTTAGCTTTAGAACTTATTGTGACTCCCAGGACAAATTCTAAAAAAGGCGGTCACAAAATAGTAGCGCTAAGAATTCACGATTTGTTCAAAAAAATACTACGTTTGTCATTACCATCATCATCATTACCGTTTGATTTGTGTTGATGGTAATGACGTTATGTTAATGGGAATGATGAATTTAAAGTTTCAAAATTTCTTATTAGTAGCAATTTGTTCTATTTTACTTAAAACGTTGTTTGTTTTCATGCTTTAAAATAACCGAAATACCAGCTGAAAGTTGAATGGGTTTTTTTGTGCGTTATCTTTATTTTAATTTGCCAAAAATATTAAATTATCCGTGCTTGTCTGGATTATTGTATTATAATAGCCAGCTTTTCTTGTCAGCATTTCGTAAGTGGTGAATCGAGATTATGCGCCAGTGCATCAAAAAAGGCGATTGGCCAGCATCCTGACACTTCCTTTGCATAATTAACAACAAGGTAAGCAAATAGAGCGTATTTGCTAAAAGTGGACATTGATCCAAACCATGGCTTGGATAGGAAATGATGATCTCTAACCACCTTTTGGGGGATAATGGTCGTGGGTTTATGCATACATACTCTAAACATATTTTAACTTTAAAAATACATCATACAAAATAATAATTTATTTCAGATAGTTGCCGTTTTCAAAAATGAAACTTCAATATTACATAGTACTACATATTGAAACAATTCATCATCAGCTTATTTACGTCCTCACTGCTGGGGCACGAGCCTTCCCTATGGATGGATAGGGAGAACGGGCCATAAACCACCACGCGGGCCCAGTGCGGATTGGTGGTTGTTAACGACTGCTAATGCAGCCGGGACCAACGGCTTAACGTGCCTTTCGAAGCACGGAGGAGCTCAAGATAATAATTTTTGGTCACCCATCCGATGACCGGCCTTTGCGAATGTTGCTTAACCTCAGCACTCGCAGACCGGGCGCGTTAACCACTGCGCCATCGAGCTCCACCTGCTTACTATTGAAACTATTAGATATGTGAAAAAAGACAGTGCTGAAAAAATTTCCACGAAGGGAATTCGCACCCCATGACATGCCGGGTCAGGTGCACTACCACATTATTTGCGTAAAATGATATGTATATGTAATCATAAATATAGCTTGCCTAATTCTTAACTGATCTTTCAATATTTGTAAAAATATTTAGATCAGATGTTGATGACGTAGTTGTCGACATTGAATAGGGCTTACAGAGTAATGGCTGATTTACACGTTTTAAGTTGTTAAGTAGGTAACTAAATTTAAACTTAATTTTAAGTGACTTATATTTAAGTATATGTCCATACGTATTTAAGTAATTAGTTTGCTTAGTTCACTCAAGATGGACGATCAACCACGTAATGAAGTCGTAAATTCTGTGCTAAATTTGTTATGAAGTCAAAGATGAAATAATTAGGGAAATAACCATACCCAAAAAACTGAGTGAGAAATTGAATAAATGGAAGAGATCAGTATGGCCAAGGATCAAGTGCCACTTTGTTCGAGGAGCTAGTTAATGAAGATTTAATAACAAGTATATTTTAATGCGTCACGGATGGCAGAAGACTCTTTTATTTACTTGTTATCTAAAGTGGAAAACGAAATACAGAAAAAAGATACTGTAATGCGATGTGCATTAGATGCAAAATTAAAATTACATATTACAATATATTTTCTCAATACTGGCAATAGTTTTCGCAGTCTATCTCATTTTTGTAGAGTTTCTAAATCGAGTAAATATGTTTAATACAATAATCAATAATTTAATACGAACAATAAAATTGAACCTGAGCGCGTCGCTCACTACACTTATGCATTTAACTAATATTGTGCCAGTCCAAACGTGTCAAGTGACAAGCCCCGCCCACCAACTTAACCGAAAAAAAGATAAAATTCTAAATATCTTGTTTAGTTGTGAGCTAAATTTTAACTTGCAACTTGCTACTAAATTCTGTGTTTACATGCAATTAATCACTTAAAGTTAAGTTAAAATTTAGTTACCTACTTAACAACTTAATACGTGCCATAAGAGTAGATTAATTTCGGCGAGTTGGAATGAGCCATGATAGCATAGTTAAATTAAAGACCGAGATTGTGTTTGTTACGAGATTTGTTGAATTTTAATTTTTGTGTTATTAAACTTTACAAATTTATAAGTAAGTGTTTTATTTACAAGTTAGCAACTACTTATATATGAAAAAAATACATAGGTATGTCTTCTAAAATATGTATCAGGTACTTAATTATTATTTTTGCCGTAAAAGCTCGTCATTACCAAGCATTCCTAATCATTACCATCCTCAAAAAATCATTACCATTAGCCTAACGTCATTACCATTTCTCTTATTGTTTTTTGAGATCAAATATTATCTAAATTCTTGATTAAAAAAGAGTGCCTTTGTTTAGCAGATCTTACTTAATAGTACTTCTTTCGATTTTTGAAACTTTGCACGCATTTCAGATTAATTTACAAAAAGGCTTCAAAATAAATCAGAAAAAATCCAAAACGCGAATCCACCCACCAACACGAAACGTCTAAATTGAAAGAGTCCTAAGGTCCGTTCTCCCTGTGGTGCTTCCATCCACTGAGATGGCTCGTGCCCAGTATGCTGAATGACGGCTCGTATGCAGTGGGGACATTAAAATGAACTGTTGATGATGAATTGGTAATTGTCATTGTTTTACAGTAGGTATGTCTTATTATTATTATTATGTCATATTCATTCTACTCAATTCAACAATATTGGAATTCTTTATAGACTTTAGCGCTAGAGTGACATCACAGTATAAACAGCAGATTTCCAGTAGCATTCAAAGGAAGTTTGAGAACTGCTAATCGGCTTAACCAATCAAACCAATACGAGAAGCTCGCTTTCTTAAGCACTAATATGGGTACGCTAAATAGACGCCAGTTCGAAATGTCATTCACAATTCTTGTTCAATATCTCCGTTCCTCTAAGAGCAATCCTTATGAAATTTTGCATAGCGGGGGCACTAATTAGGCACTAAATGTGTGTGTAAATTTCGTTGCTATTATATAAGTAGTTTTCGAGAACGATCACGTGTACGCCAGCTTGATCGTGATGGCAGCGTACAGAGTAAAAAATTCACAGATTTCGCAGTCCCCGCAAGAATCGGAGCATTGAAAATGAATACAACAATTTACGAAAAAATAACATTTTATTTTAAATAACACATTACAAGTGAATTTTATTTTTTTACAATTATTATTATTTTATTTTATTTCTTAAACTAAAAAAGGCAATGGCATAACAAGAAACGTGAAATCAACCATGTGTACGCTACCTTAACAGACACAAAAGATGGCATAACTAGAAACGTGAAATCGACCATGTGGATGCATATGAATCCATAGCGAAGGCTCGTGCCCTTGCAGTGGGGACGTATATGAGCTGGCGATGATGATTAACCGTTAAGTGTCGACGATTTGGTAAAGCTCTTATTATAGCATTAAACCTTAGAGCATTAAACCAAATGGAGACGCCATGCGCACTAATTTCTATGAAAAAAAGTCTGTCATTTTCTGCGGGGGACGAGGTAATGCACACAAATACAGTTTCACACTGATGCATTTTTCAAAGACGTCGCTACGCACGCAAACGACAAAATTATTAAACACTAGCATAAACTAGACGCACACTAATAAATTTACACACAGGGATAACCTGTCCGTGCACGAGTCTGACGGCAATTTTATGTAAACGTCGATAGTGCTTGACACTATCGATTTAATTTGTCGATACCAATAATAATGACATAGCCCGAAAAGTTGCTAAGCTCAAGTGCTTCACATCGCTCGCAGGACTGATGGCCGCTGGGGCGGAACAGTCCTCGAGTGTTGACCGCGTACCGGAAAGCGCAGTGTCAGCAGGCCTCCAACAAGGTATACCGACGATCTAGTAAAGGTCGCGGGAAGCCGCTGGATGCGGGCTGCACAAAACCGGTCGTATTGGGAGAGGCCTTAGTCCAGCAGTGGACGCCTTTTGGCTGAGATGATGATGATGATGATGATGAATATTAATGTGGTTTTTTTTGTTTAAATCAGGCTCTTCAGTATGGTTAATTAAGGTAGAAACTTTGCTTTTCTTTATTGTTAAAATCGACAGTTATTAATTAGGATAAGTCAAAATCTGCAAAATATACCTACATAATTTTATTCCATTCCAAGGAGAATTGTTGTTATTAAGAAATGCTGCAATCTTATTCTTTCATTATGGAAAAATAGTTTGCTACCTATCTAACCCACTCTCAAACAAGAGGAACCGAAAAATTTAACAACATGTATAGTACTTTCATGGTTCCATAAAGCAGATCAATTCTTTTTTATAGGTAACGTAGGGTCTTAATTTTTCAGATTTCCAAATGCAATTATTCGAGAGATTTTTTTATTTCTATATAAGTTTCTAAATAAGGCTGAATTTAAAAGCAAGAGATTTAAATTAAAACAAACATATCAATATACAGGTATGTACCGAACTCCAGAATGATATCATACAAATGAACAGCGAAATATACCTAATGCTGTAAAGGTTTAAATTGCTTTCTGAGGTTAAATCTTTGAATGATGCAAAGTTCTTTAATGCATCAAAGCTACTCTAAATGTTCATATAGTTAAAAAAAAAATTGAAATAAAAAACGTTATTTTATAGTTTTTAATAAATTCTATGGTGTAGGTGTTGTTACTTCTGTCAGAAATTAACTATTATTTTGAGGCCTGCTGACACTGCGCTTTCCGGTACGCGGTCACCACTCGAGGACTGTTCCGCCCCAGCGGCCATCAGTCCTGCGAGCGATGTGGGGCACTTGAGCTTAGCAACTTTTCGGACTATGTCATTATTATTGGTATCGACAAATTAAATCGATAGTGTCAAGCACTAGGGTCATTTCGCGAAACATGGAAAAAAAACTATTTCTAGTTGATTAGAAATTCTATCTCATTTTTCAGTTACTTTTTTTGTTTAAGCGAGGTTTTAAACATAATTTAACGTAAGGTGACACAGTTACGAACCTTGTGTTCTAAAAACTCATTTTCTAATTTAATTAAAACTGGGTAAAACATCATTACCATCTAAAAAAAATATATGTGCACAAAACTTTCAAAATATATATTTCAATAATTAAGATCGCCAAACCCGATTTTTTCAAACGTTTAGTAATCTGTATTTTACCGTAAACAACATAATAAATAGCGTTTATAATTCAGAACAGCATAATAGTCAAAACGAAATTTCAAAAGTTTGTAACAGAAATTCGTCATTACCATCGCGCTAATGTCAAATTTACTTTCTTGAAAGATCTACGTGATGTATCTTACTGTCCCCGTGCACACCACTCTCCTCAGTCGCTTGCACGAAATGTACCACAGCGCACGTCACGGTGAGTGCTCTTTAAATACTTTTTTTGTTACAAATCATATGTCCAGGAAATGGTTGTCACGTATTTCCATCATTACCGGTTAATACGTTTTCTAGGTAATTATAAATTAAGTATAATTGTTAGCATTAGAACTTATTGTGACTCCCAGGATAAATTCTCAAAAAGGCGGCCACAAAATAGTAGCGCTAAGAATTCACGATTTGTTCAAAAAAAACACTACGTTTGTCATTACCATCATCATCATTACCGTTTGATTTGTGTTGATGGTAATGACGTTATGTTAATGGGAATGATGAATTCAAAGTTTCAAAATTTCTTATTAGTAGCAATTTGTTCTATTTTACTTAAAACGTTGTTTGCTTTCATGCTTTAAAATAACCGAAATACCAGCTGGAAGTTGAATGGGTTTTTTTGTGCGTTATCTTTATTTTAATTTGCTAAAAATATTAAATTATCCGTGTTTGTCTGGATTATAGTATTATAATAGCCAGCTTTTCTTGTCAGCATTCGTAAGTGGTGAATCGAGATTATGCGCCAGTGCATCAAAAAAGGCGATTGGCCAGCATCCTGACACTTCCTTTGCATAATTAACAACAAGGTAAGCAAATAGAGCGTATTTGCTAAAAGTGGACATTGATCCAAACCATGGCTTGGATAGGATATGATGATCTTTAACCACCTTTTGGGGAATAATGGTCGTGGGTTTATGCATACATACTCTAAACATATTTTAACTTTAAAAATACATCATACAAAATAATATTTTATTTCAGGTAGTTACCGTTTTCAAAAATGAAACTTCAATATTACATAGTACTACATATTGAAACTATTCATCATCAGCTCATTTACGTCCCCACTGCTGGGGCACGAGCCTTCCCTATGGATGGATAGGGAGAACGGGCCATAAACCACCACGCGGGCCCAGTGCGGATTAGTGGTTGTTAACGACTGCTAATCCAGCCGGGACCAACGGCTTAACGTGCCTTACGAAGCACGGAGGAGCTCGAGATAATAATTTTTGGTCACCCATCCGATGACCGGCCTTTGCGAATGTTGCTTAACCTCAGCACTCGCAGACCGGGCGCGTTAACCATTGCGCCATCGAGCTCCACCTACTTACTATTGAAACTATTAGATATGTGAAAAAAGACATTGCTGAAAAAATTTCCACGAAGGGAATTCGCACCCCATGACATGCCGGGTCAGGTGCACTACCACACTATTTGCGTAAAATTATATGTATATGTAATCATAAATATAGCTTGCCTAATTCTTAACTGATCTTTCAATGTTTGTAAAAATATTTAGATCGGATGTTGATGACGTAGTTGTCGACATTGAATAGGGCTTACAGAGTAATGGCTGATTTACACGTTTTAAGTTGTTAAGTAGGTAACTAAATTTAAACTTAATTTTATGTGGCTTATATTTAAGTATATGTCCATACGTATTTAAGTAATTAGTTTGCTTAGTTCACTCAAGATGGACGATCAACCACGTAATGAAGTCGTAAATTCTGTGCTAAATTTGTTATGAAGTCAAAGATGAAATAATTAGGGAAATAACCATACCCAAAAAACTGGGTGAGAAATTGAATAAATAGAAGAGATCAGTATGGCCAGGGATCAAGTGCCACTTTGTTCGAGGAGCTAGCGAATGAAGATTTAATAACAAGTATATTTTAAATCGTCACGCATGGCAGAAGACTCTTTTATTTACTTGTTATCTAAAGTGGAAAACGAAATACAGAAAAAAGATACTGTAATGCGATGTGCATTAGATGCAAAATTAAAATTACATATTACTATATATTTTCTCAATACTGGCAATAGTTTTCGCAGTCTATCTCATTTTTGTAGTTTCTAAATCGAGTAAATATGTTTAATACAATAATCAATAATTTAATACGAACAACCCACTTAACACTACTTTAAAGTTTATACTGACACCCCCTACCAACCGTTAGGTTACAAAGTAGGTGTCAGACATCTTTGTGCAAGCACAAGGGACCATCTACGTCAGGTCATAACGCCAGATCAGGACGCACCGAAGCGCATTCTTCATCCGGTACTTTTAAGACTAGTGTCTCAAGCTAGTCGCCCCGTGGACACGTATAGTCCACTACCTATTATCCAGATAGGTTACCGGAGCTGTAAGCTCGCTCACTTCTCGTTGCACGAAGAGCACAACTCGCAAATTCCACTGCTCGGGTCGTCAACTCTGAGTTGACTACCAAATATCCTCTTTGATGGCGGAGTTGTAAGCCCACTCATTTCTCAGTACCCATCCAGGCACCTTGCCAATTTCAACATCCTACGCGGTTGGCTCAACCGGAGGTATTGCATCTAGCGGGTACCTCTACTAGTTATCCAGACTAGTGCCGGAGATGTTAGAGTTCTGCTCAGTGAAAACCATCGAGCATGACAACCAACTATGGGCAACTCACGTGCCCCGCAAGTCCTTTCGCATCGGGCCCCTCGAGACCGCTACTTGGACCCGCTCGCTGTGCACGAAATGGAAGCCTGGCCACATCAACCAGGCAGACGAACATTCCCACTTCTACAGCTAACCACATGCCACCACGAGTCCAACCCATGTCCGGAACCTGTCGGAGACGCCCGCGAAGGCATAACCGACAGGGGGCCTAGGATCCGGAACTCAATTTAATACGAACAATAAAATTTAACCCGAGCGCGTCGCTCACTACACTTCTGCATTTAACTAATATTGTGCCAGTCCAAACGTGTCAAGTGACAAGCCCCGCCCACCAACTTAACCGAAAAATAGACAAATTTTTAAATATCTTGTTTAGTTGTTAGCTAAATTTTAACTTGCAACTTGCTACTAAATTCTGTGTTTACATGCAATTAATCACTTAAAGTTAAGTTAAAATTTAGTTACCTACTTAACAACTTAATACGTGCCATATGAGTAGATTAATTTCGGCGAGTTGGATTGAGCCATGATAGCATAGTTAAATTAAAGACCGAGATTGTGTTTGTTACGAGATTTGTTGAATTTTAATTTTTGTGTTATTTAACTTTACAAATTTATAAGTAAGTGTTTTATTTACAAGTTAGCAACTACTTATATATGAAAAAAATACATAGGTATGTCTTCTAAAATAGGTATCAGGTACTTAATTATTATTTTTGCCGTAAAAGCTCGTCATTACCAAGCATTCCTAATCATTACCATCCTCAAAAAATCATTGCCATTAGCCTAACGTCATTACCATTTCTCTTATTATTTTTTGAGATCAAATATTATCTAAATTCTTGATTAAAAAAGAGTGCCTTTGTTAAGCAGATCTTACTTAATAGTACTTCTTTCGATTTTTGAAACTTTGCACGCATTTCAGATTAATTTACAAAAAGGCTTCAAAATAAATCAGAAAAAATCCAAAACGCGAATCCACCCACTATCGAAGTTTATTTACATAAAGTTGCCGTCAGACTCGTGCACGGACAGGTTATCCCTGTGTGTGAATTTATTAGTGTGCGTCTAGTTTATGCTAGTGTTTAATAATTTTGTCGTTTGTTTGCGTAGCGACGTCTTTGAAAAATGCATCAGTGTGAAACTGTATTTGTGTGCATTACCTCGTCCCCCGCAGAAAATGACAGACTTTTTTTCATGGAAATTAGTGCGCATGGCGTCTCCATTTGGTTTAATGCTCTAAGGTAAAGCCCCACATCTTTGATACTCGATGAGATACTCGATAGGTTGGAGGGTATATCATTTCTCACTTCTCATTTCTATTATCATTTGTCATCATCATACAGCTTAGAGCATTAAACCAACTGGAGACGCCACTGTCAGGCGTTCCCCTCTGCCAACAGAGTATGACCGCCGATCATACTCGTTATATAAAACTAGTTCTAGCGTGTTCCAGCGTCATTTGCAAATCACGGTGCACGTGATAAGACCTGAGCAAAAAATGCCAAATTGCAGCGTGTTTTCACGTAAAAAGCGATCAGAAACGTCGATTGTACAAAAGGATAACGTTACTTTTCATCTGTAACTATTATTTTGTCTTAATATTATTGAATAATGCACAAAATTTGCAAAAAACTAAAAAAATATTGTTAATCAAAAAGTGTTGCCACTAAAACGTCAAGTTGCAACTTTGCGTAACTTTTAAAGTTGAATGAGCCAACATTGAATTACAATTTATATTTTACGTTCTATAAAGTTAAAACTGTATTTTACTCTAAATGCTTATTTAATTAATGATAGATCACTACTTATAAATTGTAACTTATTTTGTTTTTACATATTTTTTTTTCAACTTAATTGCATTAAAAATTCTCAATACTATGAAACTGTATGTTTATGATCGGTCTACTTTATTAATATATTATATTTACGTCCCATCACTTATCCCGAAAATAGGAAATTTTAATTTAATTACATTGGCCACACTGCAACAAAGTTAGAGCTGCGACAGTACAAAAACAAAATATTGATATCGACTTCATCATAATGTTTATTCTGGCTATTAAAGGAAAATAATAATATAGATAAATAAATTAAAAAAAAAAAACAAATTATTAGAGATCGAAACATACTTATCTCCATTTGGAGAAAAGGTAGTGGAATATAAAGCGGGCTTCGTAGTATTTTCTACTAAAAAATTAAACGCAGTACATGCATCAAAAGAAGTTATTGATTTATGTCTCCTTTGTGAATTAAAGATCCGCTTAACTGATGACAAAAAAATAAAAAAATAAAAATAAAAAACCTATTAAATTAATACAACATTATAAGCATCAAAATAATAGTTAATTTCTGACAGAAATAACAACACCTACACCATAGAATTTACTTAAAACTATAAGATTACGTTTTTTATTCCAATTTTTTTTTAAACTATATGAACAGTTAGAGTAGCTTTGATGCATTAAAGAACTTTGCATCATTCAAAGATTTAACCTCAGAAAGCAGTTTAAAACTTGACAGCATTAGGTATATTTCGCTGTTCGTTTGTATGATATCATTTTGGAGTTCGGTACATACCTGTATATTGATATGTTTGTTTTAATTTAAGTCTCTTGCTTTTAAATTCAGCCTTATTTGGAAACTTATATAGAAATAAAAAAATCTCTTGAATAATTGCATTTGGAAATCTGAAAAATTAAGACCCTACGTTACCTACAAAAAAGAATTGATTTGCTTTATGGAACCATGAAAGTACTATACATGTTGTTAACTTTTTCGGTTCCTCTTGTTTGAGACTCGGTTAGATAGGTAGCAAACTATTTTTCCATAATGAAAGAATAAGATTGCAGCTTTTCTTAAAAACAACAATTCTCCTTGGAATGGAATAAAATTATATAGTTATGTTTTGCAGATTTTGACTTATCCTAATTAATAACTGTCGATTTTAACAATAAAGAAAAGCAAAGTGTCTACCTTAATTAACGATACTGAAGAGCCTGATTTAAACAAAAAAAACCACATTAATATTCATCATCATCATCATCTCAGCCAAAAGGTGTCCACTGCTGGACAAAGGCCTCCCCCAAGGATCTCCAATACGACCGGTTTTATGCAGCCCGCATCCAGCGGCTTCCCGCGACCTTTACCAGACCGTCGGTCTACCTTGTTGGAGGCCTGCTGACACTGCGCTTTCCGGTACGCGGTCACCACTCGAGGACTGTTCCGCCCCAGCGGTCATCAGTCCTGCGAGCGATGTGAGGCACTTGAGCTTAGCAACTTTTCGGGCTATGTCATTATTATTGGTATCGACAAATTTAATCGATAGTGTCAAGCACTATCGACGTTTACATAAAGTTACCGTCAGACTCGTGCAGGGACAGGTTATCCCTGTGTGTGAATTTATTAGTGTGCGTCTAGTTTATGCTAGTGTTTAATAATTTTGTCGTTTGCGTGCGTAGCGACGTCTTTGAAAAATGCATCAGTGTGAAACTGTATTTGTGTGCATTACCTCGTCCCCCGCAGAAAATGACAGACTTTTTTTCATAGAAATTAGTGCGCATGGTGTCTCCATTTGGTTTAATGCTCTAAGTCATACAGGAAAGAAATATTGTTTATTTATGTATTACTTGTAAGAAAAATTACTTTGACACTGGCTAAATGTGCTAATCGCACAAAGCCATCAACTAAATGAAAAAAAAATCTATTGTCAAACAACATGTGATTGTCAAAGTTGTCAAAAAAATGTCATTTCTGCTGTAATTGTGATTTCGTTTCACTACGTTGGCGGCTTGCGGAGGCTCGTCCTGTTCGTTTTACCACGCATAAAAAATTATAGTTTGTGCATAAGTGGCGTTGCTGTACATTATTTAGATTCTTTTAATTCTGAATTAGCCTCTGCAATTTCTGTACACAGTAACTTAACTTTAGTTTTCATAATCTCATGTTCTGTGCGTTCTGGGACTATGGTGTAATATTAACATATTTTTTGTGGGTAAAATTAGGTAACGTGCTGGACAAACTATACAATAGTGAGTTAAATACCGAGTGATCGTCAGTGATGTTATTTTTATGATTTTAAAAGTAACAGTCATCGCCTCCGTCTCATTAGTATAGCAAAGGTTAGTCACTGTATAGCTTTAAATTAATTAAAAATAACTTCGTAAAATATGACGGTAGTTCGTTAAGATTTATTTTGTATTCAGTAAGTAAAATTTTGACTAATAATCCCTAAATTTTTCAATGTTGGTATAGGTAACTATCTGTTTTCATTAGTTATTCTTCTACCTACATGCTTACAGAAATTCATTCACTCATTAATGTAGGATTACTGAATTGCTAAAATAAAACATTAATTTTAGTTTCAGTTGAAATGGAGTCAGCCAAGAAGAAAGGGCGACCAACACATCCCAGGTCTAAGGCCAATCCACTATCAGCATTAACATTTGGGTAAGCAAATAGTTTTTACATCTTTTCTACAAAGTATTTTTCAAGATAAATTATTTACCTACTAAGATCTCTGGAGGAGGCCCTTATTTATTTCCAAAAAGTTGTTAAATAATTTTAAAAAACACATTGTACTCATTGCAAATAAATATATCTTCTTCATAGTAGAAAAATTTAACAAGCAAAATC
This sequence comes from Eudonia mercurella, assembly GCA_963082485.1. Classification (NCBI taxonomy): domain Eukaryota; kingdom Metazoa; phylum Arthropoda; class Insecta; order Lepidoptera; family Crambidae; genus Eudonia; species Eudonia mercurella. The sequence continues at coordinate 10,148,823 of OY720025.1, forward strand.
TTATATTATTGCCTTTTTCATGCAAATTTCACTTATGTTTTATTTGCTTAATATCTTGCACTGAATAAAAAAAATCCAATAGGAAATAGTGTAAGCCAAGGCTGGCCAAACCCAGGCCCGCGGGCCAAAAAGTGGCCCGCCAAAGCATTTGAATTTGCCCGCCAACACTTCGGTTGGCCAGCTAGCATAGGCATATGGTAAGTATTTGTATAATATACTTTTTGTGTATTATATTATGAATTGATATTTGGCCCGGGCGCTGCCGCAGTCCATGAAATTTTGCCCATCTGGAAAATCTATTGGCCAGCCTTGGTGTAAGCAAACTTCAATACAAAAGTTAATATGAATTTAGTTAAAAAAGCTGAGTAAGTAATAACATTACTACAAAATAAGTTATCATAATTTAATTTTTATAGATGGACTTTGCCTATGTTCTGGGGTGGACTCAAAAAGGAAATGGAGGAAAACGAGCTATATGAGCCTTTAGAAGAACACTCCTCTGGTAAGTGTTTGCCTTTGTTATAAATATATTGTTACCCTTTATTGAACATGTGATAGTTTATTTGGCTTTCTTTCATTACCAATCAGAGCAATGGAATACAGAGATCAATGTAATTTTTAAATATTTACGTGAATATCATATTATAGGTTGCTTTTTATCCTGGGTAAACATTTCTTCAAGTACTAAAACAAAATAAAAAATCACGACAAAAAAGATATTTCATTGTTTTCCTTGTAATCAGATTTAATGTTATTTTCCTGTAAATGTTTGATATTATTATTATTATCTCCTTTATTTATTTTCTTTCTTAAAACTAGATTTTTACAATATTTTAATATAAAAACAATAAAACATTATAAAAACCTAATCCTAGAGTACCACCAGCAGCGGGGCAGGGAACACAATTTGTACTTTAAAGTAATAGTTCTGTCATAAAAATAATATTGTACTTTTTATTTTTAAGTGTTAATAAAGATTAAAAAAAGTTTATTTTACCCTATACCATTATAGAAGACGTTATTCCAAAACATATAGTTTTTGTTTCACTTCGGTACGATAAGTATTTACAAAGTTATTGTACATAATTAATTTGCTTAAAACACGCTTAGTTCCCTGGCAGTCGGCTTATTATATCGGATGACGTGACATCACCGTATCCGACAGCCCGCCGCGCCGCCGGCCGCGAGTCATTTATACGCAGCTCGAAGTCTAGGGGTGGTCCGGGTGTAGAAAAGGGGCCCCAAAAAATAACACAATTTTTTTTCACGAAATGACAAAAATCATAGCTTTAAAAAAAAATTGTCAACTTTTTTAATTTTTTTGAATTTTTTTTTTTGAAAAATTTCGAGCACAAATATGGCTCGAGTGGCACGAGCCTCCGCTACGTGTATGTCACAAGACTAACCTAACCTAACTTAGTTGTCCCCGTCGCCACTACATATGTAGTTACAAAATTTTATCACCATAGCTCCATACAAAATCATCTAAAAATAAAATTTTACAAGTCCTAGTTCCATACAAAACATGATCGAAAAATCAGCTATGTTTCGGACCCCCTTATTTATTGCCCAGTTGCGATTTTCCCTACACAAACACAACAGACGTGAATGGGCCTCTCCAGGTGCACGCCACCAAGCACGATCCGCGGCTACTCACATCCAGCTCTTGCCAGCCTCTTCTCTCATCCAGCTCTTGCCAGCCTCTTGGTTGCTTAAATTATTCTATTTTGTTTTGCTTTTTATTTATAATATATAAATATATATAATAATAAACCTGAATAAATTGTGTGTCAAAATATAATTATTAAGCAAGTAGATCAGTACAAATTAGTTGCATCGACTTACTTGTATAGCTGGTAATCGATTATTATCTACTAAGTTGCTTAACAGAACATGTTAAGCAACTTTACGTTACATCGAGTACGCTTTTTGCTTCATTTAGTTATTTATTATTTATAAATGTTCAAATAATTTTTAACGCAAATGTTGCGAACAAATTATAAAAACACAAATGTTGAAAAAATTTCCACAAGCAGGATTTGAACCTTTTATTATTTATTTTTATTTATTTATTATTCTTCCTGTGTGGTGCCGGGGATAAAGAATAGCACCACCCCTATCTCTTCCCGTGGGTGTCGTAAAAGCCGACTTAGGGACCATTCCAGAGGATGGGCAGCAGCATCTCTCTGAGGTTACACTCAACCTACTGCGATCGTCAACCCGCCTGCCAAGCGTGGCGATTACGGCAAATATACCCCCCATGAAATGCACACCAGCAAAAACCGGACCCTAGTCCCCAGCGGCCCCGCTCGCCCTAGCTACGGTAGCGGCCAAGGCAGCGACGGGGCAGGGGGTGCTAAGAATCTCCGGCAGAGACCTGCCCCCCAATTCTGCTATTTATTTTGATCTGAAACGGATCTGAAACGCTATAGTTTCAACGTTTTCGTTATTCTGCTAACTACGAAATCAACTCTATAGTTTAGTAGTTAGCAGAATACGAAAATGTTGAAACTATAGCGTACTCGTATTCTGCTAACTACGAAATTAACTCTATAGTTTCGTAGTTAGCAGGATAATAAACGTTGAAACTATAGCGTTCCAGATTCGTTTCAGATCAAAATAAATAGTAGAATTGGGGGGCTGGCTACCGCCAACAACGAACTGTGGCCCTGGCAACATTTAACATGCGCACACTGCGGACTGACGAGAAGATTTACGAACTGGAGGAAGAATTGAGCAAGATACGGTGGGACATAGTTGGATTATCTGAAGTCCGAAGAGAGGGGGAGGAATCGATAATCCTCAAGTCTGGTAACTTGCTCTATTTCCGGGAGGGCGAACAACTGTCCCAAGGTGGTGTCGGGTTCATCGTCCACAAGTCCCTCGTGAACAACGTTGTCGAGACCGGGAGTGTGTCGCCTAGGGTAGCGTACCTTATACTCAGAATAACCAAACGGTATTCGCTGAAGGTCATACAGGTTTATGCTCCTACTACGACACACCCTAACGATGAGGTGGAGGCTACGTATGAGGCAACAACTGGGCAAACGAAGCGGCGATGAGATGAGAGTGGGACGATTTGGTGTTGGTAATCGGAACTCCCGGGGCCAACTGCTGGCGGACTTTCTGGAAAAGGAGGGACTCTTTATGGTGAATTCCTTTTTCAGGAAGGTTGAACACCGCAAACGGACCTGAATGAGTCCCGATGGTGCAACAAAAAACGAGATTGACTTTATTATGTCGACGAGGAAGCAAATATTCAATGATGTCACTGTGATCAATACGTTTAAAACTGGCAGCGATCACCGGTTAGCAAGAGGAACATTGAATATCAACGTTAAGCTGGAAAGACGTCGCTTAATAAGGTCTACGCTCCATCCTGCACCCATCCAAAGCCAAAACCCCGAAAGCTTTCAGCTCGAATTGCAGAATCGCTTCGAGTGCCTAAATGATTGCGAAAATGTGGACGAATACAGCAACAGGTTCGTGGAAACTATCCAAACGGTTGGGTCCAAGTTTTTAAAAACCCACCGTGCAAAAGGAACCAAAAAGTTCTCAGACCATAGCCAAAAACTAATGGAAGAGCGGCGCGCAATGGTTCTGCTTTTCTCAGGTGATGCGTCTCAGTTTCGGCGGCTAAATAAGCAGATCTCGAAGTCTATGACTCGCGACACGTGCCGATTTAATATTGACCGTATTAAAGAAGCCATTGAGCGGAACAAAGGCTCAAAAGTGTTCGCAAGAGATCTGGGTATTGGGCAGTGCCAACTGACGACGCTGAAAACCGATGACGGCAGAACTGTCACGACCAGGTCCGATGTTATGGGAGAGGTCGAGAAGTTCTATGGACAGCTTTACACATCGACACGGCCACCTGTACAAAGCTTAGCTAAAGACCCTAGAGTTAAGTTAACCCGACACTATACCGAAGACATCCCGGACATCAGCCTGTACGAGATTAGTATGGCTCTCAAACAGCTCAAGAACGGCAGGGCACCAGGTGCTGACGGAATTACGGCCGAGCTTCTGAAAGCAGGCGGAAGACCGGTACTCGTAGCTATTCAGAAGCTATTTAATTCCGTCGTACTAGGGGGCAGAACGCCAGAAACGTGGCACGAAGGTATGGTGGTACTGTTCTTCAAATAGGGCGACAAAACTCTGCTGAAGAACTACAGGCCCATCTCACTTCTAAGCCACGTCTACAAGCTGTTTTCGAGAGTCATAACGAATCGTCTCGCACGCAGGTTTGATGACTTCCAGCCTATCGAACAAGCCGGTTTCCGAAAAGGCTTCAGCACCATAGGCCACATACATACGCTGCGGCAGGTTATACAGAAGACCGAAGAGTACGTTTGTGGACTATGAAAAAGCCTTCGATTCGATTGAAACATGGGCCGTGCTACAGTCTCTCCAGCGGTGCCAAATTGACTACCGGTACATCGAAGTGTTGAAGTGTTTGTATGAAAACGCCACAATGTTAGTCCGTCTTCAGGACCAGAGCTCGAAACCTATTCAGTTGCAGCGAGGAGTGAGACAGGGAGATGTGATATCTCTGTTCACTGCTTTCAAGCTTCTGGACTGGAAAGGACTCGGCATCAACGTCAACGGCGTATACATCACTCACCTTCGATTTGCTGACGATATAGTGGTCATGGCTGAGACCCTGGAAGACCTCGGCACAATGCTCGGTGACCTCAACAGAGTCTCTCAACAAGTGGGTCTTAAAATGAACATGGAGAAGACGAAAGTTATGTCAAACTCACGTGTCGTACCCACTCCTCTGAAGGTTGGTGACTCTGCCCTTGAAGTTGTGGACGATTATGTTTACCTGGGACAAACGGTCCAGCTAGGTAGGTCCAACTTCAGCAAAGAGGTCAATCGTCGAATCCAATTAGGCTGGGCAGCGTTCAGTAAGCTACGAAATATCTTTTCGTCCGATATACCGCAGTGTTTCAAGACGAAAGTCTTTGACCAGTGTGTGTTGCCAGTGATGACATACGGGACTGAAACGTGGTCGCTCACTATGGGCCTTATCAGAAGGCTCAAGGTCACTCAAAGAGCAATGGAGAGGGCTATGCTCGGGGTTTCTCTGCGAAATCGAATCAGAAATGAGAAGATCCGCAGAAGAACAGAGGTAACCGACATAGCCCGAAGAATTGCTAAGCTCAAGTGGCAGTGGGCAGGGCACATTGCTCGCAGGACTGATGGCCGCTGGGGCTGAGCAGTCCTCGAGTGGTGACCGCGTACCGGAAAGCGCAGTGTGGGCATCTGGTGAAGGTCGCGGGAAGCCGCTGGATGCGAGCAGCACAAAACCGGTCGTTGTGGAGATCCTTGGGGGAGGCCTTTGTCCAGCAGTGGACGTCTTTTGGCTGAGATAATGATGATGATTATTATTTTATTTTGAGTCAGCGAAATATATAAAACATACCTACCTATTTGTATATCACTACATAGTATAAAACAAAGTCGCTTTCTCTGTCCCTATGTCCCTTTGTAGGCTTAAATCTTTGAAACTACGCAACGGATTATGATGCGGTTTTTTTTAATAGATAGAGTGATTCAAGAGGAAGGTTTATATGTATAATACATGCATATAATTGGACCCGGTAGGTGGCGCTGCTATGGGTTCTTAGGATACGGGTGTTCACCAAGCGGACGAAGTCGCGAGCGGGCCGCTGGTTTATTACAAATTGTTACATTGATCACCTTTTTAGGCAACTTGTCGCTATTAGTTTTGTTAACCTATTTTAATGCTTTAAAATAGATTTCATTAGGTTACCTGATCGGCGAAGGTAGTCCCTATATGGATTCTAAAATAAAACGTACAATCACAATACCAGAAAGAAAATCAAATGGATGAAATTTAGGCCCTATATGGATTTTAAAATAAAACGTACAATCACAATACCAGAAAGAAAATCAAATAGATGAAATTAAAATACTGTATGCAGGCAGCCCTATCGTGTGTCGCGTCACCGTGCGGCTATAGCCAACTCGCAATACTGTGTATATCTGGGGGCACGGCAGTGCTCCCGCCAAGTCGAGCAAAAAACAGTTCAGGCCATTTTTGACCCCCTATAACTTCGTTGTGGATAAAATTAGAAGCCTGAATTTTTAGTAACCAAGCAGGCATTGTATAAACTCGGTATATTTCAAATTTCATTCAATTTGGAACCAGTAGTTTAAGAATTATAACTAGTCTAAAGTTTCTTAATTTTGTCACTCACTCACTGACTGACCGATCATCAAAACTTTAAGGCACTTCTAGCAGACATAGAAGCTTCAATTTTAGAATACAATTAATGATTAGTGTATAAATCAAGGAAAAACTAAAATATTTTGCAATTTCGGTCCAGTTTTCTAGATACACCCAACTGCTTAAATAACTTTGTAATCCCATATACATATATAGAATTACAAAGTTACATTTACAGTGAAAAACTCTTAAGACAGAGAGTGGGCTTTAGGAAAATCCGTTTTTTGTATTCAAGAAGTAGACAAAAAGAAATGAGATGCCATCAAAAACGTACTTGTAAAAAAAACCAAGTCTCGCAATTCAGTTCTTCTACTGTGAAAAGTTGTGAGATCCATGTAATAGCAAGTCTGTTAATTTATTCAGTTCCTACTTAAGGGACCTTCTGTCTTAAGTTATTACGTAATTAGCTAACCGAAAAACATCTTATAGTGACCATATCAATATTAAAAATCTTTTATGTTTTAAATAAATAGATTGACTTGGCAATCGCACTAAACAATCAAATTTAATATATTATAGTAATATGTATTACTTGTGAGATACATAGTATTTTCATGCGATGGCCAATTCAAAATATATTATTCAAGTAAACTTTTCAAAGGCTGTTTCAAAGCGCAAGAGCGCCTATCTTTTCTCGAAGCGCCTCGTCGTTTTTTGAACCCTCATAACTTGGGTTTGGATTATTCCAGTCCAGATAGATATACAAAATCTGTTACTAAAATAACTATTGTATAATAGAAAAGTTATAAAAAGTGAATATTACATTTTTCACCTTACACCCACATGTGACGGTGGCGAAATAATTTTTTTCACCTTCGTTACGCCCATGTGACGGTAGCGAAACAGCCAAGCCATATATTTTGATAAAGGTGTAGAGTTTGTGAAGCTAGGGCTTGTAGAGTACGAAGCTTGGCTCTACACTATCAGATCTCATGATAACTTTTCGACAGTGCGAGCCATATGTTCACGTCTTGGCAACATTTTACATAATAATGTTTTTGGTGGTAGTTTTATCAATAAATCCATCTAGGACATCAATTGGCTAACAAGAAAAAGGAGCGCAAGGAACTTATTGGATTTTAAGACAAGTAAATAACAACATTTCATTAGAGTCGTGTGCGTATAGTTATCGAACAATCAATATTTATTATTACATTAGTTAGTAATCATGATTTTTACAAATAATTTTATGGTCAAAAAGACGTGTCTCTTATCGGCAATCGGCATTGACCAAATGGGTCTGCTCTGGTAGAATGTTTTTGTATATGATTTATGTAGATCAAAACTGATCATCTCTTGTTAGTTTGCTGGTTTTTAGTGGAAATTCTACTAACCTACTAACTAATTATTTGTTTTTATGCGCTTAAACAAATAATTCGTTTTTCAAAAAACAAAATCATAAAAAATGTGTATAGTATTTTTAAAATCTTCTTTGGCAAATCTAAAACGGACACAAGAATAATTATGTTTTCATTATAAATGGGGTTTTAAAGTTCCTCTTAAAATTGACACTATATTATTGTGAATAGAAGTTTGTGACATTAGTTTTGAAGTAGGACATTGGCACCAGTGTTCGACACTTTATTAAGGGGGTGCAGCGCGGACGCAAAACTGCGAGTTTCAAGCTTCTTTATGATAGCGAGCGAGCGGCGCGTGGCAGTGGTGTGACAACGGCGCACGACTACTAATACGCACGCACACTAATATCTGTACAGAGTAGGCTGGTGATTTAATTAGAGCAATGTTTAGTTTCGTAAAATCTTAAAAATTATTTTACGTATTGTTTATGCAGTTTCTGGGTATTTGTTTCAAATTCCAAGACAACCATGACCTTGTGAAAGGATCAAGCTAACCTATACTAGTCCTTTTAATGTATAAGACCTATTCAGCGCCTAGCACCAGTGACTTAAAAACACTTAAATTTTCAAATTCCGCGCTGCACCCTCTTAACTCAAGCAATCTAGATTTCTCTAAGCATTCATAGTGACAAGAATGTGACAAGCTAGTATTGAGGTTATATTCCATGACTATCCAAAAATAAAGTCGTAATGGAGTAACAACTTATACTTAAATTACATTGCATGTAAGCATTATTATATTGCATTACTTAGCAATTACTTTGGTCTTAGAAATGTCACTAAGATCTAATTTCATTTTATATACAAGTAACGTTTAAAGTAGAATAGAAGTGTTTTATTCAATTAAATAAAAGTTTTTATTGTTATTATCAAATTCATCAATTTTATATTATTTTAGGCATAATATAAACTGTCACACGGAATTTAACCTCAATTCTAGCTTATCACAAGCTTGTCACTATGTATTCTTTTAGTTACCTAACTAGATTGCTGGAGTAAAGATATTGGTGATTATTGCTCGGCTAAGAATTCTAACTTTTGACGTTTCCAACTTCATCTTACTTTGCTTCAGTATGAGCTTTTACTCGTTTATAAATACGGGGGTAAGAATGCTAGCTTAATGAAATAAATTGTGTTCCTTAAATAAAAGTAATAAAATTGATGAGTCACTACATTATTTTTACAAAAAATTACATAAGAAAGAAAAAAACTGCTGATCTCGCCTTAAAACAAAAATAGAAACATGACATTGTTGAACAACATTACGATTTTCTTGAATTTTAATACTTCGTATTGCCTCCTCGTGCTTCCATCACTGCGTTTACACGTTTTGGCATGCTGTACACCAAGTTCCTTATACGATTTTGGGGAATATTCTCCCATTCCTCTGTGAGAGCAATTTTGAGCTTACGTAGCTTGATTGAGGGAGGGTTTCGTTGTTTTACGCATCTCCCTAGCTTGTCCCAAGCATGCTCGATCGGGTTGATATCAGGGCTGCGTGCTGGCCACTCTATTTCTTATCTAAGTCTGTCGTCATAACATACATTTTGGTAGAATTGTTTTCCCGACAGTTACGTGATAAGATAGCCACCCTTTAGTAATTATGATTCCGAGTGAAGGACTTTATCGTCATTTTATAATCAGGTGAAGATCAACGCTTCCCCGTTGCGTAATAAAAACAGTGAGAGACAAGAACGTGTAGGTAAAAAATGCTGAAGTACATTTCTTCATGAGAGGTAGGTTTTTAATTCTATCTTCTGAAAATTCTGATTTCTTTTAACACTATTTGCTTATTGATATTTATATAAATATGTAGGCACTGATATTAACTTACGACTACAAGTACTTAAAACTAATACAACAGAAATTATTTAAACTATTTTTCATTGCTTTTCAATCTTATTCCACGTGCATACAGTTAAATATTTGGAAGCCTCATAGTTACTAAGCTGCCCTTTGGAAGCCTCATAGTTATAATTATGGTCTAAGCTGCCCTAATCAGAGAGTTGTTGTCACTACACTGGGCAAAGTTCACAGATAATTAAATATGACCATAATTGTACTTGAGGAGATCAAAACCACAAATTGTTATATGTTGGTGGCGCATGATAGTAACATCAGCTTCCACGGTGGAAACTGAACCATATGGCGCTCTGCAGACAGAGCAACTAAAGTTGCAAAACTATTAACTTAGTTGCGGATATCATCAGCTTCTTAAAAGTTTTTGTTAACGGTTAATGGTTGCCAGTTGCAACAAGAGTTTACGGATGCCGCAATTCTAAACAAAATTTTAAAATCTATACCTAGTCAGTGATTGCTACTTGGGGAAACCAGCAAAATGACACAAATAGTACAAAGGAGATTGCTCAACACCGGTCCAATTTATCAATCCAATCTATAACTTAATGCCAAAAAAAATCTCTTCTGATATATGCTTATTGTGGAAATTTGATATTTGCTAATCGCGGCAATTTGAAACTAGACATTGATTGCAGCAACTGAAAACTGTTGTCGATCATCGAAACTAACAATTAGAGTTGCTACCTATGTCTGCGCATTGTCTTTAGGTTATCTACTTTTATGGAAACAGCTACTTGCGAGTTGCTTGGTGCCGCAATCGGAAATCAGAGTTTTTCTGACTCGGAGCGCCTAAATGCGAAACATTAGTAACTACGATTACCTATAGGCAGGTTTATTATCCCACAAACCGCCTCTGTGGTCTAGTGGTTAAGACCACCGGTTTAGACCCAGAGGTCCCGGGTTCGATTCCCAGCGGGAGGTACATGTTTGTGTACTCGGTTTGGTTGGTGGTAGGACTTCTTTGTCCGCCTGGCTAGATAGCACTAGCTATTACCATCTTATCTAAATATGTCGCCATAACATTAATGTTTGTAGCATTGTTGTGTTCCGGCAGCTAGAGATAAGATAGCCAGTGCCTCACTAGTTGAGGATCCCGGATGATGTGCGCTTCCACCAATTGGCCTTATCATCACTTAACATCAGGTCGGTTACTCTTGAAACACAATTGAATTAATCAATTTCCAATCACAAATCTAAAAAATTCAAATGGCACTCTCAAAAGCGATAATAACGCTACATTGGAATTAAATTGCGTGGAAATTGAGTGAACAAATTATTATCGAGATGGGGCGTTCCCAAATTGCGAAACTTATCCCAATATCGATACATATTAATCGCATTGGAATTGTATTGAGATTGAGTTTGCGTCAAGAGTAGCCTACCAGGTGAGATCAACGCACTGTGCTTACTCGTAAATATATATATACTATATAATATATAAAAAAAGCAATTTACGTAGTTTGACGTAAACGAAAGTAATCTGCCACAAGGCACTGACCATGTGTAAACTGTGACGTACACAAGTATGAGTATGTAAAGCTATCGAAATAACGGGGATCTTAGTATGCTGCGCAGAAGTACTAGGAATGTACGCTTAATAAATACCTACGTACTAAGTATTGGGTATTCATCACTGGTCGATAGTTACTGCGTTTACCCATTCAATGCCGAGCACGCCCATTGGCGTCTCAATTTCAAAGTTAACTAGGTACAGTACCTACCTAGGCTAAATTATACTCCCTAACTTTGACATGGGCTCCCTATCCATCCATAAGGAAGGTTCGTGCCCCATCAGTGGGGACGTAAAATAAGCTGGTGTTGTGACTAGGCTTGCCAACTTCAAAAAAGACATTCCCGGTATTACTCAGCTCGACATCCGGGACTTGGGTATATTACGCGGAACACAACACACCACGTATAAAATGGTTAGAAAAAAAACGACTTCAATATTATTATCTTTTTATCATTTAGAATGAATCAATGATCGATGGATAGATGGCACTACTGCCGCTAAAGAGCATTCAAAAATCAAAGCAATGAAAAAATTTTGTGCTTACGTCAGCCTTCCCGGTAGCATAGCGGTCAGTGCAGCCGCCCGGATTGCGGATGACCCAGGTTCGATTCTTGGCTAGGTCGTGTTGGCATTTTTTCAACCTTTGTGTTTTTGTAATTTGTTCGCAACAAAAATTGCGTTAAAAATTATTTTGAACATTTTAATGCGTTACAAATTACTCGGGCCAACTGCCTAACCCGAGGGTAGTTGGTACGAGATAGATACTTATATCATATTATCACTGATTTCCGGGACAAAAAGCGTCCCGCAGGAGGTCACGGCGGGACAGCCCAAAATTGACCCAGAAGCGGGACGTCCCGGAAAATCCGGGAAGGTTGGCAAGCCTAGTTGTGACATTGGCTAATTAGTCCGACCCATAAATTCATAACACACTATAGTTTTTTCTACAATATCATTTAAAATTGGGCAAAAATCTTGAAAACGAGTGGCGGCGTTTAGTTAATATCTTATAGTTTATCTAAATTATTATACCCCTAATTTTGTCTAAACAATCACCAAAAATTCCCCATATAAATTAGTATGGCCGCGCGGCATCAAATAAATATGGACGAAGACATTTCAAATAAAATATATGACACCTGTCACTTACGGACGGCGCACCCTTAACGAAAACGAGAATTTGATTGGTAAAGGAGAAGGTGCATGGCCCATACAAAATTAACCCACGTCCTACAGCAAAGAGGAGTATCTCAAAAAATAGACAAAATTGAGTATAAAAAGATGGCATACTTTAAAAATCCATCCTTACAGTCTAACATATTAATTAATTGCTATGAAATTCGTTCACGATAATGTTCGAAATATCTGCTTTTTGCATATATCATCTATAAGTTCGTTGGCAAGCCAATCTTTATGATATATTATTATTATTATTATTTATTTTTATGAGTTTAAAGAGAGTCCACAAAAATAAAACATTTTTTACAAAACTTTTATTCAATTTAATTATTTAAGAATTGTGCCGGGTGGTCCATAGGTTCTGGATTATTTCTCATCCAACCTAAGTGTTGCGAACCTGTTTATGTACATTGCGGTGTATTATCTATCACAGTAAATAAAAGTATTAAAAAAATAACATTAAGTTTAAAAAGATGACATTTTTCCGTTCGCCATCCTTACAGTCTAACTTATAAAATAATCATTCAGGAGAAATAATATGTACTAATAATATTTTACAGTATTATAAAATACTTGAACTATCGTATGAAGACTTCATTATGATAGCGATTGGGACATACCACCCAAAAATAGCTCGTTCATATTGTAGTGAACATATAAATGCAACAGGAGTATATGAAATTGAATTTTATAGGCACTCAAAGGCAATAAGCATGAATGGATTGGAAAATAATGTCCTGATAAGGTGCCGGATTCAATCACGACACGTTCGTAGAAGAGACTACTATACCTTTGTGCTTTACAACAGAGAACTTGAAGGGAGAAACGCTATAGTTGAGTACTATTGTTCATGCATACATGGCCGCAAGACACTGGGTGTATGCGCCCATGTTATGACGGTAATATATTACTTAGGTTGGATGAGAAATAATCCAGAACCTATGGACCACCCGGCACAATTCTTAAATAATGTATTAAGGGACATTGAAATTGAATAAAAGTTTTTAAAAAAATGTTTTATTTTTGTGGACTCTTAAAACTCATAAAAATAAATAATAATAATAACATATCATAAACATTGGCTTGCCAACGAACTTATACATGATATATGCAAAAAGCAGCTATTTCGAACACTTCTCCTGAACGAATTTCATGGCAATTAATTAATATGTTAGACTGTAAGGATGGATTTTTAAAGTATGCCATCTTTTTATACTCAATTTTATCTTTTTTTTTGAGATACTTCTCTTTGCTGTAGGACGTGGGTGAATTTTGCACCTTCTCCTTTGCTTAAAAACGCAAAATTATAATTTATTCCATGCGAATCTTTCCGTGACCTATACGTGACATTGGCGGAATTGTGTTAGACACAAAACATGCCATAAATAAAAGAAGAAGAAGAAGAAGAGAATTTGTATGAGTTAATTGTAAAAGTCAAGTCAATCACAAACAAAATACACTACCTGATTTTTTTCCCACGATTAAGTCAGTTGCTGACATTCTGTTGCAATGAGCCTGTATAATTCGTTATTGATAACTCTACATGAACATGTGTTTACTAAACCAATTGCATACACAGCGGAAGTAACATTGTCACCTACATTACCCGACCGTGATGTCAACTAAAATGGATAAGATTCTTGTTGACCGAGCTATGGAGGCTAACACTGGTTCATACCTATAGGAAAGTTAAACCAATTACTTAAGTTTTAAGTGTCAGTTGTCTATAACCTGCGATGATAAATTGAATTTTTAAGTCATAATAATAAAAGGCAAAAAATAACTTGATACCGTGATTACTAATTATTGCTGGCAAGTAGAGTGGTAGTATTCTCCGTGCTTCGGAAGGCACGTAAAGCCGTTGGTCCCGGCTGCAATAGCAGTCCAATCCGCACTGGGCCTGCGTGGTGGTTTATGGCCTGTTCTCTCGCTATCCATCCATAGGGTAAGCTCGTGCCCCAGCAGTGGGGACGTATATGAGCTGGTGATGAAAAATAGTGGAAGTAAATTAATCCCTCACTCAGTCAGCTCTTTGGAGGCGCTTTAATATTCATTACCATAATAGGTAAATTCTCGTTTCCGATAACGTGATATTTGAACTACTTATTTTCCATTCGATCAAGTTAACAAAAACGCAAAATATGGCAACATTTTAACTCTCGTTTGTCACCCATTAGAGAGACGCTACTTCAATGTCATTCAAATTCACATTGGAAGTCTTATATTTTCACTTTTTTGTTATAAGGACCTCTGGGCGACAAGTTTGCGCGCTTATGGGAGGAAGAGGTGGCACGAGCAGGAGGGAAGAGGACCCCCAGCCTCCTCAGAGTGATCCTAAGGGCGTACGCGGCGAGATGTATGCTGTACGGAGTTGTGCTTCTATTCATGGAGTGTGGTATAAGGTGAGGCTATTTATAAGAACCAAAGAGATAACGACTGTCTAGTTCAAACAGAACTGGGCGCTCTTGAAATACTCGGAAGCAATATTTGTTTTGGTTACCGATGACGTTTCCAAGCGGCTTATATTAGAAGTATCTACCTACGTAGAGATTATTATGTAAGTTATAATTGATTCAAAATCGAGGAGTCTAAGACCAATCGTTGTATGAATACTAATGTTGAGCGTTGGACTACGGACCCCTTTCATTCAGCTGAGATGTTAAAAATTATTAAATACTAAAGTGTTTCCTGTAACTTATCTTTCTTCTGAGATTTGTTATCCTTTAATAGATATTTCAATGCAAACTATCTTGATATACCAACAGATTAAATTAACAATATTCAGCGTTACCACAGCCACCGCTGACTGAATAGTTTGTGTTAAACTCCATGTTAAATAGTCTGAAAATTTTCCCGTTTTTTAATTTATCTTAACGAGAAGTGAACGTTTGTATCCACAATCAAAACGGTTCATCGAAGTTTATTAATAGGTAGGCATACCCAGTATGCTTACTGCAGTTTTAAATAGACATAACTCAGTTTTGAAGGCGAAACCAGCCGACGAGTCGTGCCGATAATGCTAGTGCGTATCTATGGAGCGTGCTCTAACCACTATGTGTAGCTAACATTTAGATTAGATACGAGACTTCTCTATTGCTCAATTAACTGCGATTGAGACTGACAAGACAGTTTGATGTACGGAATTACTATTATCAAAATAGTAAAATAAATTAATGCCATACAATAACAATGGGTTACACAAGTTGTTGATAACTTTTCAGTTTATGTTTATCTTGATGATTGTTATTCAAGGGATATTATAGGTTGATGACTTTTTAATGTGTACCGTAGGTAAACCGTTTAAGATACTGAAAAAGCTCCTCTGTGGTCTCTGTTATAAGACTGTTTTCTTGTAAATCGTTGAGTTTTAGCAAAGAGTACTCTACTAAGTATTGTAAGTTGGTTAATGTATGATCGCTAGTCGAAGAATAAGGAAAGATTACAGTTTTGTAACGCGTGCCGAGACTATAGTATTTGTCACTACTATGCGAATTACTATATACTTATTTTCAATAGAGAAAAAATAAACACGTGCTTTTTTTAACGTTAAGAGTCAAGTAGACAGACCATCAGGCTAACTAAAAACTGGGACTTTCCCAAAATATCTATTCTGCCTAATGTAGACAGAATAACAAATGAAAAAGATAAAATCCAAATATTACATGATTTCCATATCTTGCCCAGCAACGGACACGCTGGAATGCGAAGAATGATAAACATATAAAGAGAAAATACACATGGCCTTCTTTAGATATAATGCCAAACATTTCAGAGTATGAATCCCATTACTGAGTAAAATAATAAGTTCCACGAAGCTCAAGCTCGGCACCACAGATTACTTAATAGTTACTCGGCACTCAATGGTTAGCTAACTCGCATAAAAAACCGCTTCGCTAATCTCTTTCTTTCGTTATAATAATTTGTTTGTCTTCATCATAATATGATTACCACCTTAAAAATAATCACTGCTAGCTAAATCCACTTTATATTTAACCACATGTTGTGAGGAGATGCGACAGCTGTATAAATAATGAAAAGATAAGCGAATCTGTTAGCAGGTCATTGGGTTTGTTGCTCATCGTCATCTTCAACCTATAAATTAAGATACCTACCTAATATAAGATAAGATAATAATAATAGGCTATAAATATTAGTACAGCTGACGTAAGTTGTGCGATCCGTACGGCCCACAATTGGAAATGCCCAGGACCGGACGGATTGCACAACTTTTGGATCAAATGGTTTCGATGTTCACACGAGTTACTGGCAACACAATTTCAAGAAGCCATAGAGTTCGGCTCACTCCCAAGTTTGTTGACTACTGGTGTCACTTTTCTGCTCCATAAATCAGGTAGTACTACGGAACCGAAAAATTATAGACCCATCACGTGCTTACCAACTTTATATAAGCTCCTTACATCCATTCTGAAAACAAAAATTAACTCGCACATTGTTGCAAACAATATTTTGGACATGACTCAGAATGGATGTAGGGTTGGGTCCCGTGGTACTAAGGAGCTTCTCCTCATTGACATGACCATATGCCAGAAGATTCGGCGTGGCAGAGGGACTCTTTCCACAGCCTGGATTGACTATAAAAAGGCCTATGATTCGGTGCCGCATTCATGGTTGGTAAGGATTTTAGAGTTATATAAAATTGATATAACTTTAAAATCTTTTTTGATGTCATGTATGCGGCAGTGGACCACGGTCTTGTGTCAACCAGGATGTCGAGATAGTGTTTCTGCCACGCAGGATTTTATAAGGATAGAGCGTGGCATATTCCAGGGCGACAGTCTGAGTCCTTTATGGTTTTGTCTAGCCTTGAATTCTCTCAGTACTTTGTTGAGAAATTCAAGGTTAGGTTGTCGATTACGGAGAGGGGGTGAAGTTATGTCGCATTTGCTGTACATGGATGACCTCAAGTTATTTGCACCAAACCGCCAAGACTTGATGAAACTGCTGAAAATTACTGAGACTTTCAGCAGTGCCATCAAGATGGAGTTTGGGGTGGATAAGTGTGCGGTTATGCATGTACAGTGTGGGAGAGTAGTAAATTCAACCAATTTACAACTCTCCGATACGATAAACATCAGATCTCTTTCTGAAGTTGAAACATATTAATATCTTGGTATGTCACAGTCTTTGGGTGTTGATGACGGGGACATAAAACAGTCATTACGGGAGCGATTCTTTTGCCGCCTGAGAAAAGTACTTAACAGTCTTTTATCGGGTGGCAATAAGACGCGTGCCTTTAATGGTTGGGTTATGCCTTTGCTAACATACTCCTTTGGCATACTAAGATGGACTCAGACCGAATTGGACGCCTTGGATAGAAGAGTCCGTCAAATGCTCACAACTTCCAGAATGCTACACCCGCGCTCATCTGTTATGAGGTTGTACATCCCGCGGAGATGTGGGGGTCGCGGCTTTTTGAATGCCAAGGACCTACATAACCGTGAGGTGTGCAGTCTCAGGGTTTATTTTCTTAACAGTGCGTGCGGGATGCATTTGGATGTCGTGGCTGTTGATAGACACTTTACGCCGCTGTCCTTGGCAACAGAAAATTGGCGCAAACCAGTGGTGCTAAGCACTCTCGATCGCAAGGAAATATGGAAGACCAAGGTGCTACACGGGCGCTACTATCGGGCTCTAACTGGACCTGATGTAGATTTGCCTGCCTCAGTGAACTGGCTACGTTTCGGTGACCTCTTTGGGAAAACCGAAGGTTTTGTCTGTGCCATTGAAGATGAAGTTATCAAGACGAATAACTACCGGAAATATATTATGAGGGACGGTACGGTCGACATCTGTCGGGCATGCCACCGTCCAGGTGAATCACTCCGACATATGTATTATTTCTGGTTGTACTCATCTTGCTAACGGAGAGTATTTGTACAGACACAACCAAGTAGCCAGAATAATTCACCAGCAACTTGCTCTTGGATATGGCCTTGTTGAATCGGAAGTGCCGTACTATAAGTACGCACCTGCGCCAGTACTCGAAAATGGTCATGCAACGCTTTACTGGGATCGCTCTATCATTACGGACAGGACTATTGTCGCCAATAAGCCTGATATCGTGGTGGTTGACCGATCCCAGCGCCGGGCAATACTGGTAGATATCACCATACCTCACGATGAGAACCTTGTGAAAGCCGAGAAGGACAAGCTCAGTAAGTTCCTTGACTTGGCTCACGAGGTTACCGCCATGTGGGATGTGGATTCAACCATTATTGTACCGATAGTCGTTTCGGCAAACGGTCTGATAGCGAAGAGCCTCGATCAACACCTAGAGAGGCTCTCGCTGAAAGGTTGGGTTAAGGGTCAGATGCAAAAGGCAGTACTCCTAGACACGGCACGTATTGTCAGAAGGTTCCTCACTCTGCAGCCCTGACCACCGGTAGCTTGGGCCCTGCCCCGCTGCTGGTGGTACTCTAGGATTAGGTTTTTATAATGTTTTATTGTTTTTATATTAAAATATTGTAAAAATCTAGTTTTAAGAAAGAAAATAAATAAAGGAGATAATAATTAGAGATGTGAGGGATATCCACTTTTCGTTCATTCGTATTTGTAATAATCATTTTTTACGAACAAACGCGACAAAAAAACCAATCACGAAAATTTATATTATCAATCCGCGGGAATTTCGTATAGGTAGGACCCGGCGGACTTTGTACCGCATTTCAATTTTTT
Organism: Eudonia mercurella; assembly: GCA_963082485.1. Classification (NCBI taxonomy): domain Eukaryota; kingdom Metazoa; phylum Arthropoda; class Insecta; order Lepidoptera; family Crambidae; genus Eudonia; species Eudonia mercurella. Next base: position 10,167,685 of record OY720025.1, read on the forward strand.
TGACAATGACAATTAATTTTATAAACACTTTGAAATGGCGACACACCAAGTGCAGAAAAGTTAATGATTTCATTACGAATTTCATCCGTAAAATGACACTTCAAAATTATTTATTAATTTATTGGAGGGTACTTGTACAAAAATATCACCGGAATCGTGACCTCGGGATTTTCTGCTATCGCTTTTGCTAGTATTATTATAGAATTGCAGTAACCCTTTTATCCTCCCAGAACGGCTTTTTGAAACATAGTGTGACGGGTAGAAAACGGTTATTGAAACATGCGGTTACAATAAAATGTTAAGTAGGATCTCAGTTCATTGTCGAAGTATATAGGTACCTATGTATATTAGAAGTGTAACGGATATCCACTTTTCGGTAAAAACGGACAAAAAAATCAATGACGAAAATTATATTATCAATCCGCGGGAATTTCGTTTAAAAGACCGGTAGGTAGGTATTGTCATAAATGTGCTCAATAAACTCATTGGAGGAAAATAATAATTAATTCGGTACTTCCTGTTAATCCTATATAGGTTCCTAACAAGTTTATATTGCCAGTTAAACGGTATGCTGTGATTATGCTCTTTAAAGGAAAAGATAAGCAGCTGTCAAATTATGGAATATTTAATCCATTTTAAATCCATTGTTTTCATCACCTAATTAACACTAAACTACCTACTCTGTAACTGTACTTGACAGTTGTTATGTACTTACTTAGGTACCTATTAATTTTTGTGGTAATTTAAGTAGGTACCTGCAATATTTTTACTGTCGTTGAGTACCTACCTACTAGAGTTCAAAGAATAATTATCAAGCTGTGATATTATCTGGATAACTTTGAACCCTACTACCCTACCCTAGTCTACCCTAGCTACCCTATCGGATTTTTCGGCTCATGTTGGGCACCTCACTTATAAAACGAGTAAAAGCCTATGTAAATACAGTCCGTCTATCATTGCTATAAAGTCCCCAGTTAGGACCCTAACATCATAGTTGTTATCTATGATTTTTGTTTTTAAATTTTTCATACAATATTTAATATAAATATTTCCTGTTGTCCAACTGGAACAGGTTGTTAATACATGCCAGTCACTGGTTGCTAGGCAACGCTTTGTTGGTAAACATTCTTTATCCAGTTTGGCTAGAGTATAACATCTGTAATCAATAATCATAGCGCATGCAACTGTGTCCAAACATTGGATAGGAATTAAGAAACTAGCTAAAGGAAGGATATCAAAAAACATAGCAACAATTCTGATCAGATTCATTCTAATTGTTAGTGCCCGTGATAATTCATTAGCTCGTATACCTATATATTATTGAGGAGCTCGATGGCGCAGTGGTTAACGCGCCCGGTCTGCGAGTGCTGAGGTTAAGCAACATTCGCAAGGACCGGTCATCGGATATGTGACCGAAAATTTATCATCTCGAGCTCCTCCGTGCTTCGGAATGCACGTAAAGCCGTTGGTCCCGGCTGCATTAGCAGTCGTTAACAACCACCAATCCGCACCAGGCCCGTGTGGTGGTTTATGGCCCGTTCTCCCTATCCATCGGGAAGGCTCGTGCCCCAGCAGTGGGGACATAAAATGAGATGATGATGATACCTACCGCAGGAGTGTGAGATTTGGTATAATTAAAGTTGATAATATTGGTATATTTGTGTAAAATACGTGTTATATTAACGCATCGGTGGCTGAGTGGCAGAGCGCTCGGTCCGAGCCCCGAAGGTACTGGGTTCAGTTCCTAGGTCGGGCAAAGTGACTCGGATTTTTCGATGCATAGCCCGGGTTTGTGATCATCAACCCGCATTTGGCAAGCGTGGTGATTAAGCCGGCCATTACCCATCAGTTGTAACGATGACTTGATTTCAATGATGGAGGCATTTGCAGTAGTGGGACAGTTATTCAAAAAATTCAATTCAATTCAAAATTCAAAATCATTTATTCAGTTTAGGCTACAAGTAGCTCTTATGAATGTCACTATGCCATCGGTTCGTAAGTCTACTCTGGGCGGGAGATCTTGTACTGAGAAGAACCGGCAAGAAAATCAGCAAGTGTCCAGCTCTTTTCTCCCTTTCAGCGTCAAAAATATTGGAAAATGCCCTATCATAGCAGGATACTTTCCATTACAATAAACACAAAAAATATAGAAGACAACCACAACATGTAAAAAAAAAAAAAAACAAAAAAACAAAATAAAAAATATACGTTAACAAATTTGCATCAGGCATTAAAGTCTACTTACTTTATGTTATATAACATTACATTGAATATTTTGTGAATTACGGTCTAATTTCTGCCACTGGGCGACCACTATTAGTTATTATTATACAATATAATTATACAAAAGTAGTTGTAAACTGTCGCGATAACAGAAAATACCAGTATTTACATCATTGTTATTAAATAGATCACCTAAGTTCATCTTGCAAATTGTTATTAATTACGGATCGTGTGAATGGCCATTTGTCATGATAATATAAAAGGTTATGTGAGAAAATAAACGAATAGCGCAGTAGGTAGGTTTTACTCACTAGCTGTTTAGTAATAAATGTATAATGCCGAATATATATATGCAAGTAGGGTACCGTCACCGTACATGGAACCCTGGAAAATTATGGACATGCTTGGAAAGCGCTATCTACATGGTCGAAATGAAGAGATTGTTTGTTAAAAGGTTAAATAAAAATATTGTAATAAAACAAAATTTGAGTTTTTATATGGAAAAGTAAATTTATGTATAAATATCAAATAAGTATTTTGCATAATTACGAGTATCATGGTGTTCTTTTTACGTGGTTGCAAGGCTTTGTTGCTTCGGGATTTTAAAGCTATTGCCGAACATCTTGTATAGTATGTAGATAAAAAATTCACAGATTTCGTAGTCCCCGCAAGAATCGGAGCATTGAAAATGAATACAACAATTTACGAAAAAAAAAACATTTTATTTTAAATAACACAATTACAACTTGAATGCACTTCTCGCCTGCATCCGCATCTTTTAACACCATTACCACGACGATCGGTCAATAATCAAAGAAGCTACATCACTTTTTATATACGGAAATACCTACCCGTTTTTCTACAATACCAAACCTAAATCTAAATCTAAATCCACAGGTCACAATTATTAACCAATTTTCGAAAATTTTTCGCCATTTTGTTGTTGAACTAATACCATAGGACCCTTTTTTAATTTTTTTCTTAAGTCGGTTTTTTTTTAATATTTACAATTTAGTATACAAACATCCCCCAAAAAACCCGTTTTTTTTTACATTTTTCAAAATTCCATAAAAAGTTTCCAGCGGATTTTCAAAATTCAAACGCTCACACGTGTCTCGATAAATTACTCAACTCTTGGTACTATTTCCATCTCGATTCTCCCAAAATCCTAGGAGCTATGGCCAAAAATACGTCTCAGGCGATCTGATAACCATTTTCAATGGTAAAAAGTTATTGCGTTCGTATTGAACTAGGTATATTGACACCGGACAAAGTAATTACATTATGTGACAGTAATTTAATCTGTTGACCGGACACGTCACTGTTTGTTTATTTATTACAATTGTTCAATTTGACGTCGTCTTTTGTATTATTGAACCTCATGTACAGTCACAGCCACAGATCATTATTACTATTTATTTATTTCATCATCATCATCATCATCATCAGCTCATTTTATGTCCCCACTGCTGGGGCACGAGCCTTCCCTATGGATGGATAGGGAGAACGGGCCATAAACCACCACGCGGGCCCAGTGCGGGTTGGTGGTTGTTAACGACTGCTAATGCAGCCGGGACCAACGGCTTTACGTGCCTTCCGAAGCACGGAGGAGCTCGAGATGATAAAGTTTTGGTCACCCATCCGATGACCGGCCTTTGCGAAAGTTGCTTAACCTCAGCACTCGCAGACCGGGCGCGTTAACCACTGCGCCATCGAACTCCTCTTTATTAATTTACCGAAGACATATAAAACATTACGCTCTATACCTATGTTATAATATGCGAAGATATAGTTACTGTAAGGTACCTACTGAATGTTAATTTATTTTTAGATTTTATATTAGGACTATATATTAGAGATGCGCCGAATATTCGGTAATTACCGAATATAAAAGTTGTACAATTTTAAGACCTGATGCTTGTAAAAAGACTATTAAAGTACCATAGTTTATTCATTCATTATTATCAATGAATAATAAAAAAAATTATTTAATTAATTTTTATGAGATTATTTATTTTTTTAAATAATAATTGAATAATAATATACATATTTTTAAATATAAAATTCATCCATTAATTTAACTAACGTTGATAACGTTTTGTGTTTAAAAACTTAAGTATGATTTATTTCAATTATTATTATGATGATTTTCATGATAAACAACGGCACTTAACTTACTTTGACCTATCTGTTTGGCTAAGCAAAGCACACGTAAATGAACCGAATTATTCGGCCGAATATTCGGTTCGTTTTATTGTAAACCGAACATTCGGCCGAATATTCGTATTCGGCCAAACCAATTATCGGCCCACCTCTACTATATATGCATCCTGCACTGCACTGCAGTATTGCCCGTTTAGATTGGCCCTGATGAGCAGATGTTAGGTGACAGTTGCCAGTATTACAGATTTACAGAGTAAAATAGTCCTCTGGGTGCCTAGCCTAGTATGAATTTTGATTACCATCCGTATTCATTCGATTATTTACGAAAACGAAAATTGGTATGGCATTGAAGCAGCGCCTCCTGGCGACATACGAGAATACAATTTTGCCATACAAATTCTCGTTTTCGTTAACGTGATCGAATAGCGAATGAAACTAGCACTTGACACCCTGATATGACTTAGGGGGTCACATAAAACTTAAGGATCGTCAGTAAAGATATGCAAAAGTGTAAAAAACACCACCACTAATGTCTTGAGTTTTATACCGAAAATGTTCACATGTTTTAGTGTTACCACCCGAACTGTTGATTTAACAGTAACTGCTAAAAACAAAATTTGAAATTACCTTTATTAAACATGGCGTATTTACTTAAATCTAAAGACAAAAAATAGTGTTAAGAACGTACCTACATCATCATCATCATCATCTCAGCCAAAACACGTCCACTGCTGGACAAAGGCTTCCCCCAAGGATCTCCATAACGACCGGTTTTGTGCTGCTCGCATCCAGCGGCATCCCGCGACCCTTAAAACGTACCTACATAAAAGAAAAAATATACGGACTAATTGAGAACCTCGCCTTATTTTTTTAAAGTCGCTTTAAATCCAAAATATATATATTAATTATATCCAACAATTGGGAGAAGAATTGAAATAAATACGTAATTGCGTTGCTCTGTACTAATAAAAGATTTATTCACAAAACGTATTTACATTTCACTAATTACACTTTACCATAACAAAATATTCACTCACCTGTAATAATAAAAGAAACAACATTTAAGGTCTTCAGGTCTTTTTATGTTTAAATCTAGATATGTTTATTGCTAACTAAAATATCTTACTCTTTCAAGATCTTTCATGTCAGTCGTGACAACTATAGAAAAACTTAAGAACACCGATAGTATACCATTGAAGATGTTTTCTTTACATATATACTATATATATCTATTATTATTATAATAATAATATATATCTAAGAAGTATTCACTGCGCGCCGTCGATACCTAGGTAAGTATATTACAATCAAAACCTAGTTTTATCTAGTCAAACGGTTAAAGAAAAAAAATGTATTACAGTTGACACATTTTGGTATAGATTTTCCTCTAGTCGAAAGCATGGTTTTGAAAAGGGTAGGTGTGAATTAACAGCCGAAATTAATAACCTATCCTCAGCAAGAGATAGGTCTACTAGAGATTTGTTGCTTAGTTATTTCTGTTAATTATCAGAAAATAACAGCGGTTGCTTGGTAACTAAATTAAGATAGGCGTATCTCTGGTAAGAGTATTTAATTTCGGCTGTAAGAGTACACACTCCTGTCATCTCAAACATTAGACTACCACAAACTATCAATTTCCTCAAAAGACTTTCTACTAACTTACACCGCCTCTGTGGTCTAGTGGTTAAGACCACCGGTTTAAACCCAGAAGTCCCGGGTTCGATTCCCAGCGGGGGGTACATGTTTGTGTACTCGGTTTGGTTGGTGGTAAGACTTGTTTGTCAGCCTGGCTAGATAGTACTAGCTACCACCATCTTATCTAAATATGTCACCATAACATCAATGTTTGTAGCATTGTTGTGTTCCGGCAGCTAGAGATAAGATAGCCAGTGCCTCACTAGTTGAGGATCCCGGGTGAAGTGCGCTTCCACCGAATAGCCTTATCATTACTTAACATCAGGTGAGATCAAGGCACTGTGCTTACCCGTAAATATTTAAAAAAAAATATATGAAGACATTTGACAGTTTTGAATAGTTTGATGTGCAAGCGTTTGTACCTAGTTAAAACTCTGAATGAAATTGGTTTGCGACTGTAACTAATAGGTACGTATCCATGCTGGTGACTGTACCTACTGTTAGTCAAAACAATAAGATGAAGTTCAATTTACTTGACCCCGTCAATTTGTACATGTTAAGCGCGACGACTGTTGACGACTAGGAAAAAGAGCTTTCTTGTACAGTCACGAGCATTAACATGACACGCACACACTTCTGACTAGTTTGACTGTTATTCCATTGGCTTATTCCCATGCGCTCCAAATCTATTGTTCTCCAAAATTCAACTTCTATACATTCATTCCCAAGAGCTCCAACGATTTTCATATTAAAATAATAAATAAAACCACATTAACCAATTTCATTCCCTACAGCTTCAAAACATTCTCTAGGTACTTTGATATTTGGGTCCCAGCAGCTCCAAGAAAAAAGTCATCCATTATATTAAGAGTTACATTGTTAACATGTTAATGCTCGTGACTGTACAGTCAACCACACATATTAGAGGCAATAGCCCCAGCTTAAGCTGAGCTCTATGAAGGCCGTAACGTCTTACTTCACATAGCTAGGTACTTCCGTCAATCAGCCAACGTGCTAAGTAAGTGCATTGAACCACTTATCAGATGTAAAGTACAGAATCTGTATACCTAAGGTTCAAACTTCAAAGTCCAATATTTTTCAAACCCACTCAACAACTGAAATTGTCTATGCTGTAGGAAAATAAGTACAATAATTATAGGTAGGTATATTAAAGTTATCTAAAAGAAGAGATGCGCCGAATATTCGGAATGTTCGGCGTATTTTTCCATGTTCGTATTCGGCCGAATATTCGGTTCAATTGCCGAATAATTACCGAATATGAAAATTGTACAATTTTAAGACCTAAGGCTTGTAAAAAGACTATTGTAAGTACCATAGTTTATTCATTCATTATTATTAATGAATCATAAAAAATCATTATTAAATTATTTTTTATGAGATTATTATACATATTTTTTAATATAAAATTCATCCATTCATTTAACTAACATTGATTACGTTTTGTGTTTAAAAACTCAAGTATGATTTTAGATAAATAGATGGCGCAGTGGTTAGCGCCCGGTCTGTGAGTGCTGAGATTAAGCAACTTTCGCAAAGGCCGGTCATCGGATGGGTCACCAAAACTTTATCATCTCGAGCTCCTCCGTGCTTCGGAAGGCACGTAAAGCCGTTCGTCCCGGCTGCATTAGCAGTCGTTAACAACCACCAATCCGCACTGGGCCCGCGTGGTGGTTTATGGCCCGTTCTCCCTATCCATCCATAGGGAAGGCTCGTGCCCCAGCAGCGGGTCATATAAATGAGCTGATGATGATGATGAGAGGGTCTATGTGTATCTAGGTCTAAGCTTACCATCTGCAATCTCCTTAATTTGTGCCCTGGGCAGGCAGTTTAATGTTCATACATATCTTCTTCAGCATTACTTATTATTAGCAGTCGCACTCAGTGAGACTAATCTATTGAATTTGAAAATTCAATTATTCGAATTTCTTCTTCTTTTATGTCGTTCATAATATAATAGGGGTTGTATTTAATCGATCACCAAACTAACCTAACCTAACCCACAAAAATACTAAGTTAGCACCTAAAAATACAAAGTTAGCACCTAAACTACTATTTAGATGCTAACTTAGCATTGTAGGTGCTAGCCGACTATTTTTTTGTGGATCAATTTATTATTTTTCATATAATATGTCCTTCAATTATGTTATGTCGCGTACTTTTCGTATATTACCAGCTGTTATCTCATTCGGCACAAGGACGGCAGTACATTCATCTCTTCTGACCAGTCAGTGTTATGTTTGTTAAAGCAAACTTTAAGGTTAAGTAGATAATATTTTGTATTGACGGTATAATTAAGCTAGGGCAAGTTTATTTTTTTTATTTATAATAACAGATAGGTAATGTTGCGTAAATTCGTACACACTTGATGTTATATTGTTTAAGAGGCAATCCAACAAAATATTATATAAGGTATTTTGTCATTTAGCGTATCTCTTTTGCTACAGAGTGTTTAACATACCATATGTTCCATTATCCTCCAGACATAAATAAAGCTGCAATGAGGTATCTATTTTTATTATAATATGGTTTTAAATAATTTTACGCAACGAAAGTATGTTGCGAACAAATTACAATTTGAAAAAAGACAAAGTGTTGAAAACAATTCCACGAGCAGGATTAGAACCCGCACCCCATGACATGCCGGGTCAGGTATACTACCAACTATGCTATCGTCGCTCAATCATACACGCCGATTTTTTTTTTCAATTTGTGTCTATTTATTATTATATATTTTTTTTATTATAATTCTTAAGCATAACAGCATTAGGGTTGCCAACTATACCTACTGTTAAAAACAGTATTATACTGTTTTTCACTACATTATACTTTTTACGTTTAACAAAAATAAAGTATACAAAATACTGTTTTCAGTTCACTTAACAATAAATGTTAGACTTAGACGCTCACACATTTTTTTTTATTTAGTCAGAGGGCGCTCAGTGCAGCGCTCGCAGCCACAAACAATTACAATAATAGAGTTTCAGAACGAAGCTGTCTGTAAAATACTGTACATTTTTCTAAATACTGTTTATATTCTTCTCAGACCTAAATATATTTTATTTCTTGTAAAAGCATAAAGGTTAGGTTAGGTAAACGTTTCAAGAAGTTATGGATGGTTACCGCAAAAAAGTTCATATCGTTTTAAGAGCCTCGGTGGTGTCCGGTGACCGACAAACAATGACACTATTATTGTGTCTGGTTTTGAAGCAGCGTATATATATAGTTATATAATACTTGAAGAAAAAAGTCACGCATCAGAACATGACCGTGAACGTAGCTAAATGAATCAGCAGCGACACTGTTTAAGATAGATAAGTGGAAGGTCAAACAATGAGTAGGAAAGTCTAAAGTGCAAGGTTTTGTGTAACATGAATATGACTTTTTGATCTTTAAACGAAAAAAAAATTGTTACATATATTTGGGCAAACATACATAATATTTAGACAAGACTTGCTTGTAGTTGCGTGTCAGAGTAGTGTAAGCAACACTTCTTCGGTAAATAGGTCACCATAGCATCCAAATGACCGAAAAATGCTTCCGTGAGCTTCAGTCCTTACTCATCCATCCGTTTCTGCCCGCGCCCGCCGTTTCGGTGGAGACATACGCGTCTGCACGACTCAACGTGCTTACGCTACTGCGGTCGACGTCACTCCGCAATCTAAGTGGACACCGTATAAAAATTGGGAGAGAATTATCCGTAAAACTATCCATGGAGCTATGACGGCGGCATCCCAAACATCGTTGCTGCTAGACTTCAGACTATTAGTGGAAAGGAAGAAGGGGAAACCAGCATACAGCAACCTGTGTTGCCAACGGTGTTCTACTGATTGTACCGAACCTTGCCATGCGTCAAGCTGTACGTACTGCTGATCGTGTTCCGGTGTCATTACTACGAAGCGAATTGATATCATAAAGAACACGGGAAGAAAATAAAGATTACATAGAAAATGCCAGCATGAATGCTCTTCCTATTGAATCTTTTCTACATATATTCCAACAACTGTTATAATCTTCCTCGGATCCTTTGGTCATAGACTAACACGATTATCACATCAAAATCCCGTGATTTAAATCCTAAATCCATCCTATCCTAATCCTAACAATTTCTTATCCTCTTTCTTCCAGGATACAACAGCCACGAATGATTGGCTTCTTCATCGGGTACTTCGCACAGTCCAACCAAAATTTCATGCACAAAAGGCTGCTGCGCCTGCGCGACCAGCTGGCAATCGCGCGCGCGCGCCTCTCTAACGGCACCTCGAAGAAGTTAGCAAACACTAGGATTATGTAGTACATTGGAACTAACGCAGGCAGCTGGTATAGTCTTGTCTTGTTTTCCTTGCATGCGACAGAGGAATCGTCATCGTCAGTCATGGATGCCAGAGCTATCCCCCACAAAAACACTCTGTCTGCGTTTAGCCATAGAGTTCAAATTCTAATGCGACCAAATGAGTCGCTGGAAATTGTGTAGTAGTTATAGATTTTATATAGTTCAATAGGATTATTACAAGAATTAGCGAATTTAACATGCACCATTGATTTTAATTTGCAAGCTTAGAAGGTTATAGCATATAGTAGTAAGTAGCAGCCGATTTTAGTCTTCTATTTTGATATTAACCTTCTCCTTAACGTTAATATACACTTCCAAATTATTTTAGTTAAATTGTTAACACAAAATTTGAAGCTCTTAAGAATGTTTGTTCAATCGTTTTCTTTAGGATATAATTTACTGTAAACCGCCAATTACAACGGGTTTATGCAGCACGAAACTTATGTTCCTCAAGCTGTAGTAACCGTAAATACCCGGAAATACTACTCTTTTCCTGATGCCGGTACCGGTATCTCGCTACCGTATTTTCGTACCTTACTAGATTGTCCAGTTTCGACTTCGCTCTTCGTCTGACAGTACTCTTTTGTTCCAGGGTAGCACAGCCTATATTTCTGGGCAAACTGGTGGAATACTACAGCCCAGAGAACCAAAACAACATAGACTCCACTGAAGCGTACTACTACGCGGGGGCGGTCGTCCTGTGCTCGGCACTCAATGTGTTCGTCGTCCATCCGTACATGATGGCCATTCTCCATATGGGCATGAAGTTCCGGGTGGCTTGCTGTTCCCTCATCTATAGAAAGGTATGTAGCGAAATGCTAGTAACTAGTAGCAAAGCTATACTTGTGTCATCACGAGCTCATTTTATGTCCCCACTGCTGGGGCAAGAGCCTTCCCTATAACCGCCGTTACAGCCGTAAACCACCACGCGGGCCCAGTCCGATTTGGTGGTTGTTAAGACTGCTAATGCAGCCGAGACCAACTGCTTTACGTACCTTCCGAAGCACGGAGGATTCTTGTGTCACTTAACTTTAAATTGAGGTTTTATCGTATTAAATATTTGGTACCAACGCGTGGTTTTTAAAAAATCATACATTTTGATTTTACCTACTTATATCAAATAAAATGTGTCATCTTCTTATTCTAAGATACTGTCCCACTGCCGCTCAAAGGCCTCCATCAATTAACAATCTTCAGAAATAAAGTCTTCGCTACAATTAATGTGTATTGGTTTAATCACGACGCTAGCAAGTTGCGGGTTGATCACACACCTGCATCAAAAATCGATAATCACTGACCGACTTCGAAATTGAATCTCCATCGGCTATACCTCAAAAATCCGAAACACACGCTGCCCGACCTGGAAATTGTACCCATGCATGATTAGGATTTCGGACCAAACGATCTTGTCATTCTGCAACCGAGGCGTTATTGCTAGTAGGTGACACACGCCTACGCCTGTACGTGTGGCTACCACAAACTATCAAATATCCTCAATAGACTTTGAAATTTATGTACATGGAGTATGGGTAAACATTTATTGAAGAAATTTAACAGTTTTAGATAGGTTGATGTGCAGGCGTGTGTACCACTAGTTCTGAAAAGTGTTTTTGTAAAGCCACTTTTTTTCCCATTAGTTGATGGCTTCGTGCGATTAGCACATTTAGCCAGTGTCAAAGTAATTTTTCTTACAAGTAATACATAAATAAACAATATTTCCTTTCTGTATGATGATGATGAATGATAATAGAAATGAGAAATGAGAAATGATATACCCCAACCAACCCCTCGGGTATCTCAGTAAAGATGTGGGGCTTTACTATCAATGGCTTTAGTCTTTGGGCGGATTTCTTGAGAAAATTTGAAAAGTGACGTTGCACTGTTTTGTTTCACTTGCCAACACTCATGCACACTCACGAATACTTAACGGTGAATAATCCACAATTATTTCAGAAAATAAAACAAAACCGCAGACATGACTCTTCACTTTCCCGCCAAGAAGTCCGTAAAGCCACTTGTATTAAAACGTTTCTTTTTTAGGTACACAAGAGATTACCCCCAATTAAACTCACTAACCAATCACATTTCTGATAGCACTTTTTTAACATAACAATAATGGCTTCGGACTCTTTGGTCAATTGCGCGCCGTCTGTAATATGATTAGAATTGATAATGTGTCATTTCCAATCGTATTACTTGAAGAGCTATAGCTACTCTTAATAAAATAATTATTTAATATTTACTGGCTATTGCATTTAATATCGAAATCAAAATAAAAGATCTAACATTAGGTATATAAATGCGGTAGTTTTTAATTTGTGTACAGTTTCGTTCTAGAGTCGGCACGAACGACGAAGAAAATCAATAGCTCTGTATATTCAATGAGCACGAATGACAAGTCGTATTGTTTTATTGCAAAGGATAAGACATTTTATGTGACTATTAAAAGTACAGTTAAGTACTTACGTTATGTCATGTTAATTAAATATGCAATTACATTTTGAACAACCTTCTAGAGATTTTTTTTTATTATTTACGGAAGAAGTACTTAACAGGTCTTCATCTCGCCTGATGTTAACGATTTTTGAACCGGTGATTAATTATAACGCTTTGATATCAATTGCAAGTGGTTCCTTTTTCTCTTATTCCAAGTCACTGAAAATTCTCGATGAGTTTATCTATATATAAAGATGTATCTTAATAATCAAATGGTATTTATTAATTATTAATTATTAAGATACACCCTTATACCCATCGAGAATTTTCAGTACCCTTATATAACCCTCATATATATATATATATATATATTTATATATATATATATATAAATAATATATGTATGTATCTTAATAATCAAATGGTAAATTAAACTATTAAATTATCCAACAAATTGTATATTTAATAGTTTATATCATGTCACTTTTAATATAATAAATATAATAATAATAAAATGGATTCCCTTTGTAATAGAAGAGGCTTGCAGGATCACATGTTTTTATATAAAATAGTCATTGGTATTTTTGACAGTCCTTTTGTCATATCCAAAATTAACATTAATGCGCCGGCCGTTGCAACGGGTTCGTGGGTTAGGCCCCCGGTGTGTGATGCCCCCGTGGTGGAGTCACCCGATTTTCAATTAAGATATAACAGCCGATTTGTCGTGATAAAAGTCATTTGTACCACATACAGGCAGCAACAAAATGTTTCTGAACTAAATAAACTTCCTCGTCTTTCAAAGTATATTCCTTTTGTCAGTAGTATTTCAAGAACAAATCTTGGCCATCACTCGCCGTTGAACAGAATTGTAAACAAATACAACGCACTGTTCAAAACCACTGATATAGATATTTTCTCGGAAACACGTAAAAGTTTTAAGAACAAGATTTTGTTACAACCTATATTTTAATTAATTTAACTTATTTTTCGTCTCTAAGGGATGTCTGTTACTTGAGATTGAACTTATGATAATTATGTTATTTGCATGTAGTGGTAAGTACCTATAAGTAAAGCATTACTCATTTTTTGTAAGATGCAATGTATGTTCTAGTAAGTTTTTGTGTAATTGCTTTGTTGGTTACCCCAATAAATAAATAAATAAAATATCGAGATCACCGGTGAAATTAAAAAATCGCCCCCAGGCCGAAGGTGAAAGTGCACTTCATCCGGAATCCTTCTCTAAGACAGAGTGTAATTATACATTATCGATAATGTAATATTTTCTTTTCGACGCATCGACTTTATATACAAAAGGCTTTATGGGTTTCGAGATAACGCTATGATTTGCCTTGGGTTGGCATTCAGCGTACAATAACATGTCAAGTCATGTAACGCGCCGCTGGTTACTTAACAGAAGCGACTCCCATTGTATGAAATGACAATGGTGGATTCTGATTCTTTATTTGCTAAAACATGTACAGTATGTAGTGTAGTGGTGTACGTAAATACTTACCAGTTTCAAATCAATCCAGTAAACGAAACAGAAAGGTTATGGCGAATAATATTATTAGTTATTATATCAGACTTATTTCATCATCATCATCAGCTCATTTTATGTCCCCACTGCTGAGGCACGAGCCTTCCCTATGGATGGATAAGGAGAACGGGCCATAAACCACCACGCGGGCCCAGTGCGGATTGGTGGTTGTTAACGACTGCTAATGCAGCCGGGACCAAAGGCTTTACGTGTCTTCCGAAGCACGGAGGAGCTCGAAATGATAAATTTCTGGTCACCCATCCGATGACCGGCCTTTGCGAAAGTTGCTTAACCTCAGCACTCGCAGACCTGGCGCGTTAACCACTGCGCCATCGAGCTCCTCCAGACTTATTTATATTAAAATATAATAAAGCCTTTTCTATTACTCTATTTCTATTATAAAGCGTCGGTGGCCAAGTGGTAAAGCGATCGGCCGAATACCCAAAAGTCCTGTCCTGAGTTCAATTGCCAAGTTGGGCAAACTGAGGGCCTACCACGAACCACGTTCGACGTGTTGCCTCCCTGTCACACTTACGCACGAATTTACGAGTGCGACAGAGAAGCAACACGCCGAACGTGATTCGTGGTAGGCCCTCTGGTTTCGGATTTTTCGATGCATAGCCCGGGCGGGTGTGTAATCACCAACCCGCATTTGGTAAGCGTGGTGATTAAGCCATTACCCACTCATTGACTTGATTTCAATGATGGAGGCCTTTGCTCAGCAGTGGGACAGTCATAGGCTATTTAATAACTTACTCCATTACTGAAAGGAAGTATAAGTAAAATAATTTTAGATTCTGTTAGGTGCATTCGTTCCAAAAATGCAAACAAACAAACAAACTTTGTCTCTTGATAACAATTAGTGTACACTTCGATTATAATAATTTGTCCAAACCAATCCGCAGTGGGTCCGCGTAGACCGCGTGATCCGCGTGGGTCCGGGAAGGCTCGTGTCCCAGCAGTGGGAACTTTAAATGAGCCTGGTGATGTACATTTCTAAAACTGTCTAATACCAGACAGTAATATCTCCTAAATGTAATATTTAAAGAAAAACTTTGTACAGCTGTGGCATTGAGCATACATTAACACATAATAAGACTTGCGTAACTTTCTGTAATATTATCCTAAAATTGGCCTTACATTAAACTGTTTAACGAAACCAGTAGGCCAAACAATAATGTCTCCTTAATGTATTATTTTTTAAAGAATACTTTGTACAGTTGTGGCATTGAACATGCATTAAACACATAATAAGACTTGCGTAACTTTCTGTAATACTATCCTAAAATAGGCCATAGATAAAACTGTTTAACGAAACCAGTAGGACAAAAGTTTGTTAAACAAGTATTTTAAAATCTATTTTAGATTATAGCTTTGACCTTACTTAAATACTACTTAGTGGTTAATGCTTGCAAATGACCAGGTGTTTGTGGTAAAATAACTGTTGTTGGATACCGTTTAGGAATCTCACTGTTTTTTCTGTGTTTTTTTCCTCAGTTATGGCTTTGTGCGGTTAACAGATTTAGCCAGCGTCAAAGTATTTTTTTACAAGTTATATATAAATAAATAATATTTACTTTTTTATATAGATGATAATTAATGATAACAGAAATGAGTAATGATATTCCCCCCATCCCCTTCAGTATCATTACAGATGTGGTTTTGCTAAGACCTCAAGAAGAGAATTTGAAAAGTGGCGTTGGACTGTTTTGTTTCATTTGCCAATACTCATGCACGTTCACGAACACTTGACGGTTAATATTTCACATTGATATTCGACAGAACACAAGTTTTAGAAAATAAAACAAAACCGCAGAAACGATTATTTACTTTCCCGCCAAGCATTCCCCTTGCCTTGGTTTTTTTTTAATTAAGTGACGGTTTACCCAAAGGCGGAGGCTTGCGCTTTATCTGAATTCTTCAAATACACTGAGAACCGGCTGAAGCCGGAAGCAGTCGGAACACAAGATATTATTACCTATAATGCTAACATTGTTTTTATACATAATACTACCGACAGACTGCAGACTTAAATAAGATGGTGGTAGCTAGCCAGACGGACTTACAACAAGTCATAACATCAACTACACCGAGATCACTGTGTTTGTTAAGTGTTTGTTTTTTTTTTGTTTGAGGTTCATTTTATTGATCATGGTTTAACCATAGGCACAGAGATGGTTGCTTGGTTTTTGCTGTAATAATCCAGTCATTACTTCATCGTACACAATGCCTGCACATTAAACTACCACAATCTGTCAATATTTTTTTTATATTAACGGGTAAGCACAGTGCTTTGATCTCACCTGATGTTAAGTGATGATAAGGCCAGTGATGGAGGCGCACTTCACCCGTGATCCTCAACTAGTGAGGCACTGGCTATCTTATCTCTAGCTGCCGGAACACAACAATGCTACAAACATTGATGTTATGGCGACATATTTAGATAGGATGGTGGTAGCTAGCCAGGCGGACAAACGCCCTACCACCAACCAAGCCGAGTACACAAACATGTACCCCCCGCTGGGAATTGAACCCGGAACCTCTGGGTCTAAACCGGTGGTCTTAGCCACTAAACTACAGAGGCGGTTACCTCAATAGACTTTGAACTTTGTATCTAAGACATACGGTTGAACATTTATTGAAGAAATTTGATAGTTTTGTATAAGTTAATGTGCAGACGTCAGTACATGACGCTATTTCATTATGTATGTCAGACTAACATTATTCACATATATTATGCGTCATTGGTCGAAGTACATCGTCGAACGGGATATGGGTGATTGTGGTAAACATTATACAATACTTAGTTTTAGAACAAGCATGATAATTTAATAGTTAAAGTGAAAAATATCATAGGAGAAAAATAATAGCATTCACTCCTGTATTACCGTTTCGACACGGTCGACCAAAAGTTGCATTGTTGTGTTCCGACAGCTTGAGATAAGAAAGCCAGATTCTAAATAGCTTAGGATTCCGGGCACATCCATCTTTGGCCTTATCATCAGATCAAATAAAAGAACTAAACTAAACGAATCCCCTTTGTAGAGTTCTCCTTTCTGATCCTCCGTGTACTCCGGGTGTCCTCAGGGTCATCACTCTGATCAAATTTTCAAGTTTTTGAATCTCCTTCCACATGTATAGGGTTCAATATTGGATGGCATTGCCACTTTTTAAGGGTTATTGAGATAGGTTACAGCCAACCAACTCGCAAAGTCGCATTAGACCACCGCGGTCGGTAGCCAGATGTCTTTCCTGTCCACTCGAAACAAACAAATGCACCTGACAGAAATCAAACCCTATTTTCGGGTAGAATGCAGTCACTGACTGACTGGTGCAGTCACTGGTCAGTCGTCCAAAAGGCCAATGGTCCCCAATGTGACCTTTCAAATATTAACAGATTTTCCTTGTACAGTCCAATCCAACACATGTGAAATGTAACTTTTTTTATCTCATTTAATTTAGGGTTTTTATCACATTATGTGATTATCTCAATCCCATTGTTCGGCACTTCAAGACCAGTGTTCGACCATTTTTCGTCGCCGAAAATAAAGTTGGTTGTCATTGTAATTTTACAGGATGCCAGCTAGGAATCAGGTGGTCGATAATTGTTACTAAATACTAAAATCTGTCGCTGACCCCTATTTTTAATGATTAAAGGGGAAAAAATGTCGATCACTGGGTACTGTCGAACACTAGGGCCGCTGCCCTAGGTACACTTTTTAACTTTCGCGTTCAATTTTAAAAAGACTTACATTGCGTTTGCACAAATTGCCTAAGTCTTGGCTTAACTACTACCCGGTCAAGTTAACTCGGCACCTGGCTCGAAAACGTCGCTTACACTCAGGTGCCGACTTAACTTGACTGGGAATTGTTAGAGGCGATTTATAAGTTTACTGTAACCGGGTGTTAGTTTCGGTATACCTTTATGTTTATGTATATTAATTGCAGTCGCTAAGATTATCGAAGACCGCGCTCGGCGAGACGACAGTCGGCCAAGTGGTGAACCTCCTGTCGAACGACGTGAACCGTTTCGACGTGGCCATCATATTCCTGCACTACCTGTGGATCGGGCCGCTGGCCACAGTCATAATCACTTACCTCATGTGGCTGGAGATCCGCTGGGCGGCTGTCGTCGGAGTGGGGTTTATGCTCGCCTTTATACCCTTACAAGGTAATTTCACATCATCATCTTAATATATAAAAAGGAAAACTGATTTAATGACTGACTGACATATCAACGCACAAGCCAACCCAAACTACTAGGATTAGAGACATGAAAATTTGCACCACGCTTCTTTTTATAGCGTAAGTGAACACAAAGAAAGGCTTTTTGGAAATTCGAAAAAATTTATGGCGGTATAAAAGGGGGTAAGTTTGTATGAAACTCTGTCAGTTTGGAAGCTAAATCGATAAAATTTGGTATTTAACCATTTAAAGAATTACGTATTTCAAGATTTTTGAAAATTTAGCCTCTAAAGGGGCGAAAAAGGGTGGTAAACTGTGTATGGTCCATTTTTGTTTGACGTCAGATTTATTTGATTTTTATCGTCCTACCCCACGAATAGTTTATATCTATACTAATATTATAAAGAGGAAACCTTTGTTGTTAGAATGCTACATTAGCGCTGAGTAACATAGGCTATATTTTAAAAAAATACTAAAACCGACAATTTAATTTTCCAATGCAAAAAGATTTGTTTGTTTTGTTGTCATGGAAACTGTCAAAGCGGTACGAAGTCCGCCGGGTAGTACGATATATGGCAGAACAACGTTTGCGGGGTTAGCTAGTCGGCCTATAAACGTCCCACGCCTGGGCTCTGGTCTTCCCACATAAACACTAACACCAATTCTACAATTTTTGAAATTTTTGTCTGTGTCTTACTGTCTGTATGTCCCCTTAACTTAATAACGGCTTGACCGATCATGATGATAGTTTGTATGTAGTAAGAACATGAGATTGTGCAAATGATAGGCTATACGAGTATGTAGATGTTGGTAAACCTAATAATTATTTTGATTAGCATTCATTGATCCATTATTTTCGCACAGCGAAGCGGCCGGGTGACGGCTGGTACTTACATATTATAAATGCGAAAGGTTGTATGTTTAGATGTTTGTGAGTTTGGATGTTTATTACTCAATCACGCCTCAACCGCTGAACGATTTGGATGAAACTTGACAAATAGGTGGACCATATGTCCTGATTAACATATAGAATACTTTTATCTCGAAATTAGGTTCCCGAAGGATGCACGCGAACGGAGTCGCGGGCAAAAGCTAGTAGCATAATAATATCATCATCATCATCATCATCATCAACCGAAAGAAAGAAAAAATCAAATCAAAAAAGTTTTAAATGTTTTATTTAAAAAAATTACTATCGACAGTTTCAATCTACTTTACAATAACAAAAATAAAATATTAAAATCTAATTCAAATTGCTGGGACCGTTTTTCTTCTTTTAGGTGCTGTCAACTGAGCTGTGCTGGTAGATGGCTGGTCTGTCTTTGGAGCTTTTTCTTTTTTTAGAAGCTGAATTATTTCCTTGTTTTGCTTTCTTTCACTGAATAGCCTCTGTTACATATATCGGGTCTCTAATAGGCTTTTTCATTTAGTGTTTACGTACCTACCTACATATAGAACAAGAACATGAGTTTTAAATAATACGTAGGTACTTACTCTGCAGCATCACACATTTGCTGGGCTTGTTGTGCTTTTACATCATTTGCAAGGCGTGATTTTCGTTTTTGCATCAACTTCAATAATATTCTTGGATTTCTTCCTTTCTTATTACGCATTTTTTTATTTTAGAATAAATTAAGACGCTAAAGCAAAAATACAAAATCTACGTAGAGATACTATATAAACCGCATTCGCAACGAATGCAGGCAAACAGACAAATGAGCTAGCCCCGAGTTGGCAACGTTGCACTCGTACACAAAGCGACTCGGTGCGAGCGAGACGACGCGACCGACGACGACAGGCCGGGCACCGCACAATACGACAATATCGCATTCTATACAACTAAACGCCTGAAAACTTTTTGCGAGCAAATACATAGGTACGTTGATAGTAGGAAAAAATAGATTTACGCTAAAAATCCAAATTTTTGATTTCTATTCGTAACAAATGGACCTTCAGGAAATAGGTACAAACTAGAAATATCTGTACCGAGTTTCGTTTTAAACGGATTTGTCAAACTAATAAAAAAAAATGTGCAAGATAAAGACAGAGCTGAGCATTTCGAATTAGTTCTGAATGTTAATAATGCTAACAGCAAGTATTTCGAACCTAAAGGTAGAGCTTCAAAATATGGTTAAAAGCATATATTATTTTCGATGCTTCACATTCTATATTTTAGCCAGGAAACATGTCTAAAGTCACCTCGTATAGATGTTTTCTCCTTTCCCTTCGCCTTAATCAGATTATTGACAATTGGTGTATGCGCTACGACTTTGCTATTTAAAAGAATAAGGCGTTTTATGTAATTATTTTATGAAGGTTTTGAAATGTTTGGTTATTTACTTCACAAAACTAAAAAATTTGAATTAAATCAAATCATTAGAAATAAAACAAAAAACCCGACTGCTAAAACAATTACATATATACTCATAAAAACCGGACTAACATAAAAAATAACTGCAAAGAGAAAAAACTGAAAAGAAAAAAACAAGCTCTGCGATCCCAGAATTCAATTTGAGCAATGACAACTATCAATATTCAATGTATTTATGAATACTAATTTATTATAGATTTTATTATTTGAGTAAGGGTATCGGACAAGGAAATATTTCACGTTGCATTCAACATTGCTCAAATTGAATTCTGGAATCGTAGAGCTTGTTTATTTCTTTTCAGTTTTTATTTCTTTTTGCAGTTATTTTTTATGTTAGTCCGGTTATTTAATGTTTTTTTTATAGTTGTTTTATTGTTTTTTTATTACTCGGCAAGGAAGCTCTTGCTCTTCATATCACTGGCTGTTAATTGAAGATAAGGCCAATGCGGAAGCGCAATTTCCCCGGCATCACGGCATCGTCAACCACTAAGGAATATGCTATTATATCCTAAATCAAGATAGATGATACTTGGTCCCAGGGCAAAAAAAAAACAATTTTTGTTATGTCATCACTATTAAAATATAAGAGCTTTCTTTATGAGACTATTTCTCTATTTCATTTTATCGTCATATTTTTTTTAAACGCTATTAATTTGTTGATCAGCTTACCTGGGCAAGCGCACATCAGTGCTGCGTCTGAAAACGGCGCTAAGGACGGACGAGAGAGTGCGGCTCATGAACGAGATCCTGTCGGGAATACAGGTCATCAAGATGTACACCTGGGAGAAACCCTTCGCGGACCTAGTCGCCAAGGCTAGGAAGTAAGTTTTATTTAAACCATATTCCGTCGTCCTAAGAGTCATATTTGAATAAAAATAGATGCATTTATTTGAAAGTCATGGACACACGTACACATACTTATAACAACAAAAGTAAGAGAAGTAATGTTAAGAAGTTAATATCCAAATCTTTAGGGTGAGATGTTTGAAATGATTTTCCAATGCCCAAAGTATTCAGTTTCCATACCTTGGCTGGTTCTCCGTTTTCTACAGAGTTATGGATGAAGTGGCGTTAAGCATTACTAATCAATCACCTTATTGCAGTGATTACGAGCGGCAACATTTCTTTACTTGTTGTACAGAGTGGGGCTTAAGCTTATATATCTACTCTTGGCTAGATTTTTTGTGATATAGCACTTGATATCATAAGTGGGCTATAGTGATGGGGGATGTTTTAGTTTAACAGCGCTTTTTATAATTTAAGATACAAAATTGCGTTGCAAAAGAATTTTGGGACTAACGCCGGGAGAACGTATTTTATAAGAAAGGTAAATTTGGTAACATTACCATGCTTAGCAACGTGATCAGAGGAAGAGACAAAAATTAGGTCTACAGGAGATGGGGAGCAATTTGGAAAGTAGTGAGTGGCATTTAATGACGGAACCGAAAGGTTATAGGAGTGTAATATAAAAGTAACGCAGAAGAGCGGCAGTAATTTTTGAGAAGACAGGTGTTAAAGTCGCCCATAATAATAGTGTGACTGTAAGAAGGTAATAATGGTAGACGTTTAGTGTAAAGATAAACTTGCTTGAGCATTTGAAGACCTTTATTGAGGTTCACTCACCTTAAGTTTATTATATTCATGTTATAAAGTTTAAAATACATAAAATATAGATTGTATAATCAGCTCCTCATAACAAAGTAATTAGCAAGCAATCAATGAATGAAGTATGTTTCGGCTGCCGGTATTTTAATTTTAGGTTTTCTAAAATGTACCTAAAATATATTTTCAAAATGTAGTAAAATGAATCTTTATTGAAGAATATGTGGCCTAATGGTAGTATTATTCACGTTATTTTTTAATTTAATTTTACTGGTTTCACCTACTGGCTTAAAATTACAAAATAACGTTCACTAGCGCTACCTCATGGTGGTATAATTAGTACAGTACCTAATAACCAGTGATCGGAATAGGTAGGGCTAATTCACCTAAAGTTCGAATAACATAGACAAAAATTAATGGAGACTTCTTTAGGACAATATTTTTTTTCGGAACAACTGTCCTGCCTCCCAACCGCCTAACACTCTCGCTTTCGATCGCCTTGAAAGCGAGGCCCTCGCCTCGCTTTCTATTATAATATCGAAATATAATATCGAATAATATCGAAAGCTATAGCCTATAGCTGTTGATATTGCTTTCATATTGCTTTCGAAATGACAAGATGACGCCTCCTCCTCGCTTCGCCTTCAATGCGATCGAAAGCGAGAGCGTTAGGCGGTCGACCCCCGGGTTTCCGGATATTACTTGAGAACATTAAAAATTAATATTGATATGATTTTATTACTTATTTTGTATCCCGGAATTACCGAAAATAAGTAGACACGTTTTTTATTGTTTTCCAAAATGAAAGACAATCTCGTCGTTATATATTGGATTAAACTTATTTTTTGCGCGTGTCTAAATCTATTCTTGTCTCGCTCATGTCTCGCAAGACTTGGGCAGCCTCGAATTTCTCGGAAGTGAAACAATGCCGTTCGTTTACCAGTAATCTATAAAAGCGAGATTGTCTTTCATTTTTGAAAACAATAAAAAACGCATCTACTGATTTTCGGCAATTCCAGGATACAAAATAAGTAATAAAATCAATTACTGTATTAATAATATTATTTTTTAATGTTTTTATGCGATGTCCGAAAACCCGGACAGTTGTTCCGAAAAAAAATATTGTCATAAGAAAGTCTCCATTATTTTTGTCCGTTCTTCAAACTTTAGGTGAATTAGCCCTACCTATTCCAATCACTGCTAATAACATTTGTACACAAAATTTGGAACATAAAATCTTTAGCGGGAATATGAATTCAGAGTTGGAAATGTCGAGCACAGGTCCGGCGCGCAGTCCGCCCATTATCATAAACGCAAATGCAAAATCAAACATTATTTTATTGTGGCAGTATTGTATTATTCAATTATTTAAAATTCTGTCTTACAAAAAAAATTTAAATATTAATTTCTTTTCTTTAAAAAAATCCTATAATTCTATTCTTTACCGTTTAGATGTAAACGCGCGTTTTAAAATCAAAGCAGAGGCTACTTTGGATTTATTTTCTATCGAGAAAATGTGTCGTAATCATGTTTTGGCTTTTACACAAATTCGTAATATATCCTCAATTAACATATATCCAAACATTAAACACCTAATCTTAATATTTTTATGATATTTCTTGATTTGAAAAACCCATTTTGTTTTGACATATCCCTTTAAGGTGTAACTTATTACGTGTGTACAATCAATTAGCAAGATTAACATTGTTTGCTTTCAAGTTTTATTACTTTAGTCATAAATATTAAGTGTACGCAGTGTTTTTTAGATTTATTGCCGTTTAAATACTTATTCGCTTTTTTGTAACTAACTATTCATTATAAAATCGGCTGGTTACATAAACTTTAATCGTTTATTATTATTATTAAAGCCAAAGTCATAGTCAAATATTTTTTATTCAAATAAACTTTAGAAAAGTGTTTTTGAATCGTCCAAACATTTTTTTACTACTACCCGCCCATTCAGGACGTCTATTTTTTAGCTGTGGAGAAGAATGGGCTCAAGAAACTCAAATTATATTATATTATATGTATATGTATTTATAGCTCAATGGGGACGATAGCGAGGAGCTCGATGGCGCAGTGGTTAACGCGCCCGGTCTGTGAGTGCTAAGGTTAAGCAACTTTCGCAAAGGTCGGTCATCGGATGGGTGACAAAAATTTATCATCTCGAGCTCCTCCGTGCTTCGGAAGACACGTAAAGCCGTTGGTCCCGGCCAATCCGCACTGGGCCCGCGTGGTGGTTTATGGCCCGTTCTCCCTATCCATCCATAGGCTCGTGTCCCAGCAGTGGGGACATAAATGAGCTGATGATGATGATGATGATGATATAATATGTATTTATAGTCCTTTAGATAAGGTTAAGATTTTTAATATTTCAATATAAAATTTCCAAAGCTAAATTGTAGTTAAAGGTATGTAACAGACTAACTCTTTCCAATTGTTGCTAAACACTTGTTATTTAAATTAAATAAAAGAATAGTCGATTTTCATTATTTTCGGCCATGTTATTCACTAAAACAGGAATGTTAACTTTTTAATTTTCTCCACAGACACGAGATCAAGGAGATCCGTGCCACCTCATACATTCGCGGTGTGCTGACTTCATTCATCATGTTCACTACGCGCATCTGCCTGTTCTGCTCTATACTGGCGTACGTGCTCGTCAACAACGTCATCAGCGCTAAGCAGGTGTTCGTCATCACCAGCTTCTACAACATACTGAGGCAGACGATGACGGTGTTCTTCCCTCAGGGTGAGTTGTGACGAAAAAGAGTCTAATGTTATGCTTACTAAAGTTCACTTTCGCCTATCCTTCTTGATACTGAAGTATGTGCTGACAAATAACGTGATCAGCACGAAGTATGAGTTTGTCATCACTCGCTTCTACAGCATACTGAGGCAGACGATGACTGTGTTCTTCCCGCAGTGTAAGTTGAGACAATAACTGTCATATGTTTTGCGTGCTAAAGTTCACTTTCGCCGGTCCTGCTTGATACTGAAATATGTGCTGACCATAACCTGATAGCGCGAAGCAGGTGTTCGTCATCACCAGCTTCTACAACATACTGAGGCAGAAAATGACTGTCTTCTTCCCGCAGGGCAAATTGAGACAACGAAAGTGTCTTATGTTTGGCATTATAAAGTTTAATTTTGCCCATTCTTTTTAGCTTAGCATGCTTTTCTTATTTTAAAACAAAAAAGCGCTCTGCCTCCATCTCACTTATGATAAGTGAAGATAAGGCTTATGTTAAAAGCGCACTTCACCAGGAAACTTTGCATACTGAGGAACTGGCTATGTTATCACAAACAGTCGCATCGCAACAATATCAATAACACTGTTGTTATGGCGACAAACTTCGAAAAATAAAACACAAATAGTACGTGATAGTTTATAATTTATAAATCACTATAAACTACACTACAGTTTTACAATGTACGTTTAAAATTTTTTTTTTAATCTTTAAAGTTTTAGTGCTTTACAAATAAACATCATAAAGGTCGGAATAGTTATTCCGTGTTTTGTTCCCGTTATGTAAACGTCATTTCAAATTAGAGTAAAAAAGACAAAACGCAGAATAATTATTCGGAGTTTATTCTCTGTTTATTTGTAAGGGGGTTCATGTTTTTGGAACTTTTTGTACCAATTAAACCAATATGATGCAGGCATCGCCCAAATAGCCGAAGCCACGATATCAATAAAGCGTCTCCAGAACTTCATGCTGTACGAAGACACTAGCAAACCCGTGCCCGGGCTCGCCGAGATCCAAACCTCGACCAAACCGAAGGAGGGGAAGCCTAAAATGGAAAAGGATGACCTTGAGGTGCCGCTCAAAGAAGAGCTGGATACGCCCGATGAGGCGCCAATGAAGACGGCGACTACTGAAACGTTGGCGGAGACGACCGAAGCGGAGGAGGCGAAGGGAAACGGTAAGAACTACTTTTAGGGCTACGTTTCCACCATAATTCAAAGTCAAAGTCAAAATTGTTATTCAAATAAACTTAATAATAAGTAAGTACTTATAAATCGTCCAAACATTTCTTACCTACTAACCATACAGAACATCTATTTTTTAGCCGTGGCAAAGAATATAGTTGTGCGAGGTAGCCTGAGCGAAGCAAAAAAAGGATGTAATTTTAAGAGTCGTTTTTTTCTCGCGCTTTGCTGTGTTTTTCCACGTCTTTGAATATAATATCAAAAATTACAAAATGACAAAACTGAAATTACTTTATTTAAATAGGGTAGCCAAGAAAATGTAGGTACGCAAGTAAAGACTTCATGTATTACTTAGAACTAAATGCTTTATTCATTATAACCAGTGGTCGTCCAGTGCTTGGAAACGACCGTAATTCATTAAATAATAATAAAATTATAAAGTAGCATAATATATGCATGCTGGATATATTGTATGCTGGATGCGTCAAGCTGAGGACAGGGCGCTATGGCGCTCATTGGGGGAGGCCTATGTCCAGCAGTGGACTAAGATAGGCCGATGATGATGATGATAATATAATAGTATATTCATTCTATGTGACTACTGTCCAAAAGACTAGCTCCTACATAAAGGTGTTGCAACATCAGTTCTTGCTAGTTTCCAAAAGCATTGAGTTACTATGTTGCCACCAAATTATGAGCCCTACACACTTGTAACAAGATTGAATGTCAATGATAAAATTACAACTTTATTGCTGATTTAATTAATTAGATTTAATTTTGTTATCAACATTCCCAGTCACGTGGTATATTTCCTTTTCTAAAGGTACAGCCACACTAGCCCCTCTAGAGTCGGGTGAAGAGGACGGTGAACAAGAGCTGTCCGCCCGCGTGGAGGACGACTCGCGCGGCGTCCGGCTCAAACATGCGACGGCCAAGTGGATAGTCGCACACCAGGAGAACACGCTCACCGACTTGTCACTCACCATCAAGCCGGGCAAGTGAGTGCATCTTTTTATTATTGATGCTGCTTATCACCAGCTCAGTTTAGGTCCCTATTGCTGGGGTATTAGAGTTAGCAATTAATTAAAGAAAACCTCAACAAGTCAGTGTTAAATATCAGTAGTGTCCCAAGCTTTCTTGTTAAATAGAAGAATAGCGATTGGTTACCTTTTAGGGGGATCCTTTTTGTGCCTTATTGAAACATTTGTATTTTGTGAACACTGAATATTTTTGACACAAATAAATATTTTAAGTTTCATTTCAAATAAATCTCAACTTCGTTATATTTTTTTTTTCTAAGTACTCGAAAACTGCCTCTTGAGTTTTCATAGGGCCTTAGGCCAGCTGCACTTTGGATGCTTTTGCGTACGAATTTTAATCGTAGGATATTGAACAATGATATTCGTATTGGTATTTTTACTATAATTTTATACGATATTGAACGAACGAATTGAACTGATTGCGTTTTTTTCAGTTGAAACGTGTTTGTTTGAATTAAAAGTCGTACGAACGCATCTAAAGTGCGGCTGACCTTAGTGAAAAAGCTGCGTTAAATCTTTAATTTAAAGTCTTTTATCGTGGCACGTCTCCCCACAGACTGATCGCGGTGATCGGGCCCGTGGGCGCGGGCAAGTCGTCGCTGTTGCACGTTCTGCTGCGGGAGCTGCCGCTGCAGTCAGGCAGCGTGCACATCGGCGGCACCGTCTCCTACGCCAGCCAGGAGCCGTGGCTGTTCGCGGGTATGGCTAAGTGTAGTGTAATATTGTTTTTACGAGAGATATGAGTAATTGAAAGGTGACTAGTGAAGGTGATAGGTAATGCTATTTTGCGGGATTGCTGAACGTAATCTTAACATGGATATGCCTTGGGAATTCCGGGATTTTAATGTAACGACATTATATTAAACACCGTTTTAGAAATTAGTACTTTACAAACAGATTAGTGTTTAAAATGCACCCACACATTTTGATTTTTCTGTCAATCGGTCCAGCAACAAAAAGTTCAAAATGGCGGCGACTTTTCCAATCACTGACAACTTCTTTTTCTTTAGGTTTAAGATATTTTATGTTTCTATTAATGTCATTTATCGAAATCTCAAGGTCGCGCGACATTCTCATTATCAAAGTGTACGTAATCCTGCAATCTCGCGGTCATGTCCTGACGGACATAAGTCATCAACATTCAAGTTCTTTCACCCCATTTAGCACTACTTATCGCGATCACTGGTCATGAGTGAGCTGTTAGCTGTCGCTGCTGTCAGGCCGCGTTCAGGGTATGTCTAAAGGCTAGGCCAAACCAACGCGTTCAGCTCGCGTCCGCGTTGGCGTGCGCGGTGGCGATCAGTTGTTGTGTACGTTGTAGCGACGTGTTAACATCGATGCGTCCTCTGATTGGCCGCGGCGTCTGGAGCAGCGTTTGCACGCGACGGTGGCGATCAGATCGCGCTTGTTGCGTTAGGACGCTGCACGCCAGTAGTTGAGAAAATTTATCTGTATCAGACAGCATTGTAGTGACGTGACTCCAGTCTGATGAACGCCTGAACAAACGCGACAGTGTGCACAATTTTTGCACGCGTAGTAATCGCCACCGTGCACGCCAACGCGGACGCGAGCTGAACGCGTTGGTTTGGCCTAGCTTTAATAGCGTCCGCTGCCGCTGGCGTCACGCGGGCGCTCGCGCGTGCCTTTTTCGTGTAAATCCATAGTGGCGCTGCGTGAGGCGGGTCGCCCGTCATGCGGGCTGCCTATGAACAACGCAGAAAAACAAAACAAAACCGCACACCTCGCGGGCGTCCGCGTCGTGCGCCCACTTACCCACAGACCCCCTAAAACATTTCATAACAATATCGTTTTTAAACCATTATAAATAAGGGCATCTTTGTTGCGGTCACGTTAGACATGCGGTGTATGATGTTATAGCATGATGCCACGTCATACGTCACACGTTGAGATCCATTAAATTTACTGGGTTATAATCACTATGAACGTTTTATAGGTTCTTTAAGCTGCGGTGACCGCTAACCATCAGTCGCACCATGGGACTGCTGGAGAGCATGAGGAGTCATGTTCTCTCGAGAGGTTGAAGTGGGAAGCTCTGAACCAATTTATAAGTTGATAATAATGAAAACCCCAAGATATAAATATATTTTTAAACATTTTACAAATTTTTTTCGCTGTAAGATTTGTGTAAAATTTATTTATTGCCCATATTGGATGAATGATGTGTTATATTTGTAATATCGATGTAAAAAGAGATCGTTTTTCCTGTATCACGTAGGTAGCGTTCGCCAAAACATTCTCTTCGGGCAGGCGATGGACCGGCCGCGGTACAACGCGGTGGTGCGCCGCTGCGCGCTCGATCGCGACTTCTCGCTGTTCCCGCACGGGGACAAGACGATCGTCGGCGAGCGGGGCGTCAGCCTCAGCGGAGGTCAGTCAGCCTTAGCTATTTATTTATTTAAACTTGTAGTCGCCCAGTGATCATGTGTACACTGACATAATACTTACTATGATCTACGTTCCCGATATGCGTAACTTGCGGTGTTAGTTACCAAACCGAAGTTTGGTTAAAACATGCACAAACACTTTATGTCAGCCTTGTTTGAGGACAAGATTGTCGTTGGTAATAGAAGAGTCAAAATCATTTTTTATGTTAATTTTTTTAAATTCGAAGACTTGATACCCGTACTGACACATTTTGCTTTTGAGCTGTGTTGCCGTTTATTTAACTTTATTGTCGTCTCTTTCACAGGACAACGCGCCCGTATTTCCCTCGCCCGAGCAGTGTACAAACGCGCAGACATTTACCTACTAGACGACCCGCTATCCGCGGTGGACGCGCACGTTGGTAGACACCTGTTCGAGGCGTGCGTGGTAGGGTACCTGCGGAATACCACCCGCGTGCTCGTCACTCACCAACTGCAGTTCCTACGCGACGTGGATCAGGTGAGGACTTATTTTTTATTGAGAACTGTTAAGCACTTTCTTTTTATCTCACCTGATAGTGTGGGACGATAAGCCTGAAGGTGGAAGCACACTTCGCCCTAAATCCTGACCTTTTGCTTTGTCATGGTCTTTCAAACATCAAATAACTGTAGTTAAAAAAAAATAGCAATATATTCAAACAGCTGTTATTGTGACTTCAAAGTTAGTCGCATTGCTTGTAATGACAGGTTTTTTATCGCCATTTCCAAACAACTACAGTTACAAAGAAAAAAACCATCATTTTAGCTGTTACTACAACCCCTCTATTTCCTAGATCATAATATTGAAGAACGGCACCATAGCTGCGGCAGGTGACTTCGACACACTCAGCGCTTCGGGGCTGGACTTCGCGTCGCTGCTAGCGCGGGACGAGCAGGAGGATGAGAAACCCGCTGCGGAGCAGACGCCGGGCGCGGACGCCGACGAGTCTGTGTTGCAGGGCAGCTTCCGCAAACGGCAGATGAGCATACACTCCGTGAGTTACCTTTTTCTTACCTTAAGTTACGAGCAGAAGGATGAGGAACCTGCCACGAAGCAAACGCTGGGCGCGGACGCCTACAAGTCCACGGTGCAGAGTAGTTTTCGCAACCATACACTCGGTGAGTTAACTTAGTTTAGGATAGCTGCTTGCCTAGACTTCTTCGGGCGTGCTTTCTTTGGCGGCCTGTTGCCGAGCTAAATGCCTGACGGTGAGCACGGTTTAATGTAGCAACAATATTTAAAGGAAGTAAAGTGGTTTGCATGCCTCTAACAAGGTGGACCGACGATCTGGTAAATGTCGCAGGAAGCTGCTGCATGCAAGCAGCCGAAACCGGTCGTCGTGGAGAACTTTGGGGGAGGCCTTTGTCCAGCAGTGTACGTTTTTTGGCTGAGATGATGATGATAAAAGTGGTTTTAATGGTGGGTATGCCTCCCCTCCGAATCCCTGCCGAAGCCTTAAATAGGGCGGGAGGAGCTAGTGCAGACGGGCGTGAACGCTGATGGCACTCCACAAGTTTAGTAAAGTGTTCACAACACACCAGGTTTTTATGTGAGGCCTCTCACTCCCTTGTCAAGCTCTTCGTTGCTGTATGAAGAAAGAGGAGAAGAGTCCCGCGTAACCTGGGGTCGCCCCGGCCCCGTTGTGTGCGTTTTACCTAATTTTAATGAATAGGAACATTTTACTTAACCTGAATTGGCAATAGAAGCTGATAAAGATAACCCTTGCCGACTTTTTTGCGGCTTCTTCTTGAAGCTTCCACAGGAGGATTTACGATGGATATTTTTTTTATTTAAAATTATTTTATATGCCTATTTATTTATTCGTAGGTGAGTTCCGTGGACAATCTGACCGCCACCGCGCCCCCGGAAGGCGGGCGGGAAGAAGCTGAGCTCCGGTCGCAGGGCGCCGTGTCCGGGGCCGTGTATGGCGCGTACCTGCGCGCCAGCGGGCACCCGCTGCTCGTCGCGCTAATGGCCACCGTCGCGGTACTGGCCCAGCTGCTAGGGTCCGGCTCTGACTGGTGGACCAGCTACTGGTGAGTTTCTTTCTCGTTCGTCTTATTTCAGAGAGTCGCCAATGATAGTTCATTGGTCATAGTCTGGACCATCGCTCTTCACGCCCCCTCTATGAAGGTTCTTGAGCGAAGAGCTCATGGTAAAATTATACTTCTCTATTATGGCTGATCGAGTCGGCTTGTGCTGAACGCCGCGTCGTCACGGGCGGGCCTATCGGTGAGAACTTAATGACTGAATGTACGCTGCACGTCTATGCAGCTGAGTGAAGGTCGCGCGGTCCGTCAGCACACTAGCTCCGCCGTCGGCTTGTGCGGCGTATATTTTATTTGAATGGGTGCACCGTCGCGTTTCTGGCGCGAACAATTACTTTCTATATACTTTTATCGAAACTGTATAGGAATAGCAAACTCTTACTTCACTGCCTTACGTTGCAGCAATTGATTGTGTATTACCCATTTTTGTGGCTTCATGGCTCAGCAGTAAACACTTTTAGGTTGCGATCTTTCAAAATCTCGCAATGCCGACGAATCACCCGATGAACATCTACTATACTATCCAACATAGACATATTCGCATTTTTATTATTAGCTTAGTTATCAATCGTCTGATTTCATGCAGGGTGAATCTAGAAGAGGCGTACCCGAGGACGGTTATGCGCTCGTTGAGTAACTCGACGGGCCCCGTCGAGATGGCTGGAAGGTTCACTGAAGCGCTAATAGAGGACGTGCAGTACACGGCCGGCGGCCTCACCAGATACGACTGCATTTACATATATACTGGTTAGTACTACAACTATGTATTTAGGCAAAAGAAGTTCGAAAAATTTTTTGGTTTTAAATTTTTTCTTATCACATAAAGTTTAATATATGATGGAAATATACATTCCTTTAAAAGGGTTAAACTTAAGTTTTGTTGATAGTTACAGTATTCTTTTTTGTTCCACAACGGGAAAGCGCTTGGCCTTTATTTCACTTGATGGTAAGTGGTAAGTAGAAGGCCAAAAGTGTAGGTGCACTTCTTCCTCAAACATACTAAATCAGGTCACATTCTACTTATATCACATATACATCTAATTATATCAGAGAAATAAGGTCCTAGCATAAAAAAAATCAGGCTAGTTTTTATTTTTACTTTTCCTAACACAAAAATTGTAATATTTTTAAGAGCGGCCTCTCTGTCTGCTCCTTTGAATGAAACTACGGGCACGTGTAAGCGGTGTAGGCATTGCGGCCTCTCTGTTTCGGCTCCTTTGAATTGAAACTACCGAAAGTGCGTAAAGGGTGTCAGGGGGGTTATCAGCCTATCGCAGTTCACTGCTAAACATAGGCCTCTACCAAGGCGCATTGAGCCCGATCTTTTTAAGGGTTTAGGCCCGAAATTTTAAACTCAATCGTCTTAAAAGTGACTAAAGGGTAGATAAGTGACTTTAAAGGGTAGATCACACCAAAGACTAGTAAAGTTTGAAATATATAAATACGTCACATCGTATGCAGTCCAAGTGCAGTTCAGCTGCTTCCGTCCGCCGCTTGTGCAATGCAGTTGCGGGTGCAGTTGCATGCATTTCTGTGTGATGACCGCACCGCTCATGAACTGAACTGCAACTGCATTGCACTTTACTGCAACTGTGTTTTGGTGTGCTCCAGCTATTATTTAGTCTATTAAACTATCATCCTTTATCCAGGTATGGTCGTGGCCTTGGTGGCGGTGTCTCTGCTCCGCTCGTTCATGTTCTTCTCGATGGCGATGCGCGCGTCCACCCGCCTCCACAACAACATGTTCTCGGCGATAACGCGCGCGCCGATGCGCTTCTTCCACGTCAACCCGTCCGGCAGGATCCTGAACCGGTTCTCCAAGGATATGGGCGCGGTGGATGAGGTGCTGCCCTCGGCGTTACTCGACGTTTTGCAAGTATGTATAATTCATTATTTTTTCATCTAAAATACTTATGTATATGTACGCCTGCACATCAAACTATGCAAAACTAACAAATTTTTTATTTGGTTTTATTGGTTTACATATACGTTAAGTTTAAAGTCTATTGAGGAAAGGTCAATGGGCAAAAATGTATGGAAGCTGGTACATCCTTCAATAGCGAAGACATATATGTCGTTGGGTAGGTATTTTTAAATGGAACAACATTTACTATGACAGCTTTGTTGAAATGTTTGTCCGGTTTGTATAAAGGGATATCTATTAATTTTGTAATATCTTAGTGTCTACGGGAAAATAACATCAATATCGTTGTGTATTAAGTATTTCGTAACGCCCGCCCGCCCATGCCATTTGTTCATCATAGTCAAACTCGTTTTTATATTTGTTTAACAATTAAACACAAACAACCAAGTTATTTTTGTATTCCGAAAAAGTACTTATGTGTTTACGTGGTGTTTACTTTATATTTCAATTGATAAGTTCGAAATATATAATATACAACGACGTTGATGTTATTTTCCCGTAGACACTAAGATATTACAATATTAATAAGTATTCATTTTACATTATTCTTAATACCTATAATTCAGAACGGACAAACATTTCAACAAAGCTGTCATAGTAAATGTTGTTCCAGTTAAAAAGACCTATCCAACGACATATCTGACTTTGCTATTGGAGGGGTGTACCAATCTGCCCATTGTCCTTTGTCAGTTTTTGATGTGCGTGTATACTTTATATAGTGAAAAAAAATGTTTACTTCTCTCTTTTATGGCGTTTTTTTATATATTGGATCGTCATAGTGACCACATCCTGCCTGATGGTAAGCAGCCGATGCAGTTCAAAATAATGAGAGCGCTCCTCACCGTGGAACAAGCACGGTAAAAGCGCACCCATTCATGACGGCCTGCATAAATGCCGTTTCACGCCCCGCTTTAAAGACCCGGGACTATAGGAGCTGGGAAACACATGCGCTGGCAAAGAATTCCAAAGCCGAATGGTCTTACAGAGGAACGACTTGCCAAATTTTTTGGTACGAGTACTGATTGTCTGTACAGTATGATGGTGGTTCCAAAGAACGTGCTGGACGTGTAGTCCGGGAGAGGAAAGGAGAGGGAGGGATTAGATCAAAAAGTTCTTCAGAACACTCTTCGTAGTAATTCCGGTAGAAGACACAGAGAAGCAATGTTTCTACGCAGCTAGAGGTCTTCAAAAGAGGCTGTAACCTCAGCATCTCCAATAATGCGTACCTCTCGCCTTTGCAGTCTATCAAGTTCATAGAGGAGGTATTTAGCGGAGCCGTCCCATAGATGGAAACATTACTCGATACTCGATCGCACCTGAGTCTTGTACAGCAAACAGCGCTGCTCGGGAGTGAAAAACCGCCTCACCTTATTGAGAATACCAACTTACGGGAGGCAGTTAAAATAACACTCTCTGTGTAGCATTTTGGATTCAGTTCCTGGCCGATGTCCATGCCAAGAATGCTGAGGTCCATCGAAATGAGTAACGGAGAGTTCTAAAGAGAAGGAGGAGTAAGGAAGGGAGTTACCTTGGACAAGAATGCACAAACCTGGATTTTGCTGGCATTAAACTTGACCAGGTTTTCAGATCCCCATTTAGAGACACGATCGAGAGCCAGGTTCAGTTTGGCAACCAGTTCTTGCCTTTTCACCACGATATCGGCTTGATTTGCCGCAGGATGTCTAACGTACCGCTCATGCACCGTACTGTCATCCGCATAACAATGAATATTGCCCAAGGCAACATGTCATTGATATGCAGAAGAAATAGAGTAGGTGAGAGCACAGAACCCTGCGGCACTCCGGCATTGACTTTGTAGAACGCGGAAGAACTACCCTCACAAAGGACACGAATCCTCCGCTCTTCTAGAAAGCCTACAACCCAGACGCACAAACGTTTCTTAGCTGTGGAGAAGTATACACGCAAGAAACGGCACAGCATTTGTAGAGTATTTGTAATAGTTTATGTGTAGAATATAACTGTCTGTCTGTCTAGTTTGTGTTAAAAGCTTTTTACCAATATCATGCGAGCTAATAAAGGTTCGACAGCGTTCGATATTTAGATTTCGGTATTGCCTACGGGTTATTTGTCTGTTTCGCATATTTTGTTGCCTTGGTTGCAAATTATTTTTTACTTATTGCAGAATCGAGTTACAAGTTGTAAATCATCAGATGTGTAGTAATTATCATTTTCTTTTTCAGATAGGACTATCGCTCATCGGTATCGTGGTAGTGGTAGCCGTTGTGAACTACTGGCTGTTGGTACCCACCGTCGCCATCGGCGTGGTGTTCTACGGCCTCCGTATCTTCTACCTGGCCTCCTCGCGCAGCATCAAGCGCCTCGAGGGTGTGAGTGAGTCATCTCTGAGGCGTACTGCCACTTTTACTAGAACTAGGCTGAGCTAAATGGGACTTTAAGACTATGCAATAAGAATTGTTTTAGCGTATAAAGTAACTTACCGACAAACGACTTTTGAGTATGTCGAGATTAGCATACGTTCTATGTCTTGACGATATAATGAAACGATTGCAGGTCCCGACATTTTTAAGATTGTAAAATGTGTATGTGTATGTTAGTTCTATGCTATAAAGATTGATATAATTATGTACAGCTAAGCGAAAAGCGACATTAAGCCGCTATAAAAAGGTTCAATTTATTTTACCTGTAAGTCATCTAGAGTCGTAATGTTTTTGTAATAGCTTTTGTGAAATTTAAAGAAGTTTAATTTAGTAGACTGATTATTGAACTAATCTTGACATCCTCGCTCGGCCAAGTCACCTTAAGGTGTAAGAAATTAAGCGTTTTCTTCTAAGAATATTATAAGCATGTATGAATAATTTCATAATTATGCTCAGTATTATTTGTATTACTATCGTTGTCAAAAGTATAACACCTAACAGCTTCTTTTGAATACAATACAGAGATACATATTTCACATCTATTAGAACAGAAATTTCATCATCACCATCATCAGCTGATTTTATGCCTCCAATGCTGGGGCACGATCCTTCCCTATGGATGGATAGGGAGAACCGGTTATACACCACCACGCAGGCTCAGTGTGGATTGGTGGTTGTTACGACTGCTAGTGCAGCTGGGACCAACGGCTTTACGTGCCTTCCGAAGCACGAATATTTACAAAAATCCAATAGCCTCTGAGTGGTAGAGCCACGCTGCGTTGCAGCACGAAAGGGGCCGACTCACCCAGCGTAATACCACAGAATATCGGCGTGAAACAATGGCACTCGTTGCTGTTGTGTTTCGTCTGCTGAGTGAAAGTACCGGAGGCCCATCTTTCACCCCTCCCCCCTCCTCATTCCTTCCTCAAGGCCGGCAACGCATCTACGATTACTATGGTTTTGTGGGTGTCCATGGGCGGCGGTGATTACTTTCCATCAGGTGACCCGCCTGCTTGTATGCCTCCTTTTAACATTAAAAAAATATATACGAGTGGAGGATTTTGCCAACAGCCCGCAGTCCTGTGTTCTCCCACTTGAACGCGACGTTGCAAGGCATCACCACAATCCGAGCGTTCGGCGCACAGGAGGCACTCATCAGGGAGTTCGACAACCATCAGGACCTTCACAGTTCGGCGTGGTAAGTTTTTTTTTACGACTTACTGGTAAGCATCATGGTCTTCATCTCACCTTATGTATGTGATGATAATGCTGAAAGTGGAAGCGCACTTCACCCGGAAACCTTAACTACTGAGGCTCTGGCTATCTTATCTCTAGCTGTCAGAACACATGCAACAAACATTGATGTTATGGCAACATTTAGATACGATGGTGGTAGCTAGCCAGGCGGACAAACAAGCCCTACCACCAACCAAACCGAGAACACAAATATGGGGAACCCGCTGGGAATAAACCGGTGGTCTTAACCACAAGATTACAGAGGAGGTGTTTTTTCCAGAGTACAGTACAGTTATTACTATGAAAGAGTGGTTAGGCCAGTGATTTTGTTAGCAATAATAAGGATGTGCTTGCCAAACACGGTCAATTGTCTTGTTATCAAAATTCAAAATCATTTATTCAGTTTAGGCTACAAGTAGCT
Organism: Eudonia mercurella; assembly: GCA_963082485.1. Taxonomy (NCBI): domain Eukaryota; kingdom Metazoa; phylum Arthropoda; class Insecta; order Lepidoptera; family Crambidae; genus Eudonia; species Eudonia mercurella. The sequence continues at coordinate 10,205,614 of OY720025.1, forward strand.
CTTATGAATGTCACTATGCCATCGGTTCGTAAGTCTACTCTGGGCGGGAGATCTTGTACTGAGAAGAACCGGCAAGAAACTCAGCAAGTGTCTAGCTCTTTTCTTCCTTACAGCGTCAAAAATATTGGAAAATGCCCTATCATAGCAGGACACTTTCCATTACAATAAACACAAAAAATATAGAAGACAACCACAACATGTATCGGACGTGCAGACACAAACATTTACATGTATTCACTTTTAACTCTTATTCCATTGTATTAAGAATCTTAAATATTACGTTATTATTCGTGACTATTAGCAGCGAGAACGAGACGGAAAATGCGGACTGACTGCTTACACCATAATTAAATTTAACGTATTTTTATATACCTACTAGCTGACCCGGCGGACTTCGTAACGCTTTGACAGTTTCCATGACAACAAAACAAACAAATAATTTTGTATTGGAAAATTAAATTGTCGTTTATAGTTTTTCCCGTTACTTATTATTTATGTTTCTCACCGTTTAAACCTTCCTTGAACTTCCACAAATATTTCAAAATCAAAATTAGTCAAATCGGTCCAGCCATTCTGGAGTTTTATCGACTCAAACGGACAGCAATTGATTTTTGTACATATAGATTTCTTTGGTTACAGGTACTTGTTTATCGCGAGCTCGAGAGCCTTCGGCTTTTGGCTGGACCTGGTGTGTGTCGTGTACATAGCGATGGTCACCCTCAGTTTCCTGGTATTCGGGCAAAGTGAGTAGCCCTATGTTATAATTTTGTCTGTCAAAAACCTGTGTTGCAAATTTGGTGTTACTGGTTGTTGCTGCCATCATACAAATTGTAGGAGTCTCTTTACACAATCGTTTCTTCAGCGTAGACAATTGATAGACGTATGCGCAGCGCAGACGTCGCGGCAACGTGCCGCGTACGCATTTGCTCTGGTAAGACACTACTTTGAAGGGGCTCTAACTTCAGCTACAACTTTATAAAAATTTTTGTTTACTATTTCTCAGTTAAAAACATTTCCTAGAATGACATTTGAACCTGTTACTTCTGATAAAACAACAATTTGGTTTTTTGTTTGATTTGCACTGCAATACTTATATAATAATTAATAATAATGCTTTATTTATTTATTTCTTACATTAAGCCCTATACAATATATAAAATAAGGCTAACTATGACCCTGAGGCATTCTCTTTTTACCAGCGATAATTTTTTGGTTAACTGTATGTGATGGTTCCAGATGAGTACGGTGGCAACGTGGGGCTGGCAATCACGCAGGCGATGGGGCTCACGGGCATGTTCCAATGGGGCATGCGCCAGTCCACCGAGCTCGAGAACCAGATGACCAGTGTTGAGAGGTTACTGCATATTTTTTTGTTTATTTCAGGTTCCGACTTCTTTCGAGTTTGCCAAGGCACTTCAAATCGTTGGTCCTACTTGTTGTCGTAAGATAGTTGTCCCCTCCAACCGGCCTTGAGCCAAAGCGGTGGTAGCTTGTAAGTATATTTCTCATAAGATGGGTGACCAAGAGATTAAGTATTTTTTATATGACCAAAGAAGAATATATAAAAAGATTTTCTTTTTATTATTTAATACTTTCTAGTCTTTAAACTAACCTGCACTAACCTGCAAAAAATTCTTTAAATTAACCTTTTAAGATGAAATTTTACTAGAGAAAATTTACCAGCCTCAGAAACCTCGAGCAGGAACCTTTTAACTGTCCGTACAACATGCTTTTATTTCATTATTTATTCAAGTATTCATCATAATAGGGTATTTGACAGGTTTAAAAAATATATGTCTAATAGTTCATTATAGCATATTATATTTGCAATCTGATTAATTCGTTGTGAATTTCTTTATGAAAATCGCCATTAAAATTCAAATGAACAAAATAGCCGCCAAAACGATGCATGCAGGTCACGTGATGTCGTGACGTCAGTTGCATGTAAACAAACTGTTAGCTGTCAAATCACACCGTACAAAACTTCGAGTGACATCTTTGATTTGCTTTCAAATGACTTCACGACGTCACGTGACCAATCCCGTGCGCTTTCGATCACGTGGTCAATCATAAAAATTTAATTGTTTATAAATGATTTTTTATAAAAATTTTACTTATTTTAATGTTATGTGCTGGCTAAATTGATTTAAAAAAATGTTTTCTGTTAAGTTAACAACAGTTTGATCTATATTTTCATTGTAGTCAAATACCCTATTGGGGAGGGAGATCGCACCCCATTTTTCTGTACAACTTAACTGCACAAATGACATATCCTTATTAATACTTTTTTTAAAGTAATTTACATTTAAATCTCTTCACCACAGAATCGAAGAGTACTCAAACATTGAATCAGAGCCGCCCCTCCAATCAGAACCTGACAAGAAGCCGCCGCCGTCCTGGCCGGAGGAAGGTCGCGTGGAGTTCCACCACGTGTCTCTGTACTACGCGCCTGGCGAGCCTGCCGTGCTTAAAGATCTCAACTTCCTCATACTGCCTAAAGAGAAGGTTGGCATTGTTGGAAGGACTGGGGCGGGGAAATCCTCGCTTATCAATGCGTTGTTCAGGTTAGTTTCACAATGGCTTAAGAAATAGATGCTTTAGGGAGAAGGTCGCATATGTCGGCAGGAGGTAGGGAAGTTCTCGCTCATTACTGCATTGTTTAGGTTAGTTCAACAGCGGTAGAGCATTTGTATAATTCGATTGCCCATAAAAAAAAAAAAATTTTTAGAGTAAGCAATTATAATAAAATTTTCTGTACTTATGCAAAGACAGATTCAGATACAGAGAGAGAGAGAGAGAGAGAAAATAAAAATAAATGTTTTCCACACTCACACCAATTATCTAGCCCCAAGAAAAGCTTCCTTAAGAAACTCGTTATATGGTTAACTAGACAACGGATAAACATACTTAATATACTTAAATACATACTTATTATACATAAGAAACACCCAGACCCGAAACAATATAGAAAAACAGGTATTTCTAAATTGATCCGACCGGGGATCGAACCCGGGACCTCAGAGATGGCGACACCATGAAAACCGGTGTGCAAGCCACGCGACCAAGGAGGTCGTCATAAGAGAGAGAGAGAGAGATAGAGAGAGAGTTAAAACTATATTATGAATAGAAACTATATTACATTGGCTCCAGATAACATTGGGAACAGCGCAGGCGAATGTCAAGCATATTTTGTCGCTTAAATTTTATTGCCGAGTATCTTGACTTTCGCAGACTGACGCACATCGAGGGCGAGATCGTGATCGACGGTCGCGCGACCTCCGCGCTCGGGCTGCACGAGCTCCGCAGCCAGCTGTCCATCATCCCGCAGGAGCCGGTGCTGTTCTCGGGCACCATGCGGCACAACCTCGACCCCTTCCACGAGTACCCCGACCAGGTGCTGTGGCGCGCGTTGGAGGAGGTATGTATTGAAACTTTGGATAAGTCAACCTCCTTGTCACCCAACACATTTTATACCTTATGTTTACGCTGAAGGTGCAGTGGTATTATCAGTGATATCGAACCTTTTTTCATCAAACCTTTCTATCTTAATTGCTAAGAGAAGTAAATACAGCACTCTTCAAACCAAGCTTAAGTCTACCATCTTTATTATTCAAGCAAAGCGAGAAACTTCTTACGGAAACAGTGATGAGTATAGTAAGATCTAGGTCTGTTGCAACAACGATAATCTCAATCCCTTCCACGAGTATCCCGACCAGGTGCTGTGGCGCGCGTTGGAGGAGGTATGTATTGAAACCTTGGATAAGTCAACCTCCTTTATCACCCAAACTGTTGGCACACTTCTTTTTCGGCGAAAAATGTCCGTTTCTTCCATTCTCCTCTGTCAGTCGACATCTGTTCAGGTACTCCATTTTCTCCACATTCATATCACCCATAATACAATCCAATCTATCTTTTCTTTGGTCTCCCTCTCGCCTTCCATCGATCAACACTTATTTTCATCACTCTCTTGGGCACACTTAAAACCTTGGTTTAGTCAACCTCTTTTATCATACCTCCTTATCACCCAACACATTTTATACCTTGTTTAAGTCAACCACCTTTATCATTCATTCTTTTTAACCTAAGGAACGACGTACAGCATACTTTAAACCTCAGTTAAGTCTACCTCCTTCATCATCTAAGTCAAGAGACTTCTAGGCGTAAAGGTGGGGAGTAGTAAGTCTGTTGCTGTAATAACAACCTAGGTTACCTCTTACGAGTACCCCGACCAGGTGCTGTGGCGCGCGCGCGAGGAGGTATGTATGGCATACTTGAAACCTTCCACTAAGTCTACCACTTTCAGACCTTTTTTCATCAAGCCTTTGTATCTCAATCGCTAGGGGAATAAAATACAGCACTCTTCAAACCTAGCTTAAGTCTACCATCTTTATCATCCAAGCAGAGCGAGAAACTTCTTAAGGAGACAGTGATGAGTATAGTAAGATCGTAAGTCTGTTGTAACAACGATAACCTCAATCCCTTCCACGAGTACCCCGACCGGGTGCTGTGGCGCGCACTCGAACAAGTATCTCTTATGTTCAGTTCTCTTATGTGCCCTTTATGATGCGGAAAAGTGAGAAGACGCGTTTGTTATTTCGATATATTTTCTTAAACTGGTGTTTAAAGTCCTTTTACAACAATAAAAGAACAAAACGGGCGAATATATTTTTTGTGTAATACATTCATGTAATTTTTCAAATTAAGGCGAAGGGTAAGGCACACTAGCGCCACTAATGGATTTAATTTGATAACTGCTGAACTGGATTTTTTTTCAAACATTGCGGACCTTCCGACACTAGGCAATCATCTATTATTTAATAATTGTGCACTACTTAGGTTTGTTTTTGTATTCATTCGCTAACTCCAAAAGTGGCCATTGTTTGCGAATAAATGCGATAGCCCGTTTTATGAATAAACCACGCAACAAAAAGTAGTGCAAAATTATTAAATAAATACTATGGATGCTTTCCTGTTATCGGACGGTACGCAATGTTTAAAAAAAGATCCGGTCCGTTAGTAATTGTCAAATTATCAATTGGTGGCGCTAGTGAGCCTTACTCTTCGCCTTAACGAATTACATTTATAATCACCGCCTTTACCTTCAAAATGATCATTCTCACGAAGATAACATAACACTACAGTATTCCCCTCATCCCTTTAGGTGGAACTCAAAGAAGCCGTCCAAGAGTTACCGGCGGGTCTCAGCTCGCGCATGTCGGAGGGCGGCGGCAACTTCTCGGTGGGCCAGCGGCAGCTCGTGTGCCTGGCGCGCGCCATCGTGCGCCGCAACCGGCTGCTCGTGCTCGACGAGGCCACCGCCAACGTCGACCCGCAGTCAGTACACTACTCTCTCTCTCTAGTCTAGTCTCTAGTCTCATTTTTGTGATCAAAAGAAATTGAAACGGGAATATCGCAATTTTTTTCTTTTTCTTTTGTTGGTTAATTGTAAAAATAAAGCATAAAACGGACTAAATGCCATGAGGTGTTTTCTACCGACTGGTAGAGAACACCTCAGGGCATTCTTGGTCGACTGACCTGTAAGGGTATCAAGAGAAAAAAATAAAGCAAAATAAACTATACTATATAAAATATCATCATCATCGGCCTATCATAGTCCACTGCTGGACATAAAAAATATACAAATACATAAATTCTTGAATACTAATACATTACACTAAAATATAAAAAATATTGTAAAAATCTAGTTTTAAGAAAGAAAATAAATAAAGGAGATAATAATAATAATAATGCACAATAATGTCAGAGACGAAGAGATTACTGTAGGGATTTAAGGTAGTGCTCACGTAACATTCTCTTAAACACATTTTTACTCGGAGCTTTTCTGATGTGCAAGGGCAATGCATAGCATAGCATAATTAAAAAAAAATAACATTCTGCAATCCTTTTCTATATAAACTATAAGTATGCGAAATTTCATCTCCTCCGTCCACGCAATTTTTGTAAAAAGGGGTACAAAGTTTTTGCTTCACTTATTTACAATTACAATTTGGTTCATCTCACTTGATGTTAAGTGATGTTAAGTGATGATACCGAAATCCAATTATTAGTGGTATATTTATGAATAAGTATAATTTAACGCAATATTTGATAAAAACCCACTAGCGTGGTTCGAAGCCTCTGACAAATAAGGTCAGGTGCGCTTCCAATTACACTATCGTGGCCGAAATTTATCAACACTACAGCTTTGTAAGCCAAAAGATGCTTATTCAATGTCAACGTACATACGTTCGAATTCGGCTCGTGGAAATTTTTTCAACACTTCCAGAAAAGTTATAGAGTATATAGGCATAGGCATAACTTTTTCAAACCCAACGCTTTATAAATTAGTTTGCTTTAGTCCCCGTTTCAATTTCTTTGATTTCTATAGTAATAATAATAATAATAATAAATTTGTTTATTTCCATTAACAATTTTCAACGTTACAAACAATGGGTTGGAGCTTCTCTTTAAGCTTTAAGGCCTGTTTTGAGAAGCCCCGCTCCTCTTTAATGATTTTACATACGTGCAAATTACTAAACAGTCACACAAGAGTAGCAAAAATAATACAAAATATAAAATAAAATATACAAACCAAGACTCATAATATGTGTGTGTTTGTGTGTGTGTGTGTGTGTGTGTGTGTGTGGTGTGTGTGTGTGTGTGTGTGTGTGTGTGTGTAAGGGTGTGTGTGTGTGCGCGCTTGTGACGTTAGTTGTGACATTAGTTTTGTATTTAATTAGACTATGAATAAGAGTAGAGATTCTGTCTCTTCCCACGTTTTACTTTTTAGCCATTTAGTTACAAGTTTTTTGGTTTCATAGCGTGTTTTGTTATAAATAAATAGCTCTCTGTTTGTGACATTATATAGGTGGGCAGATTGAGTAATATATTGTGTTTGTGCAAATTTTGTCCTAACTCTCGGAGCATGGGCTACTACATTTTTCCTTCTCCTATTCAGTATATCCGGGTTATATGGCAGTGTTTTGTGGAGTTTTTGGATAGTCTGCACAATGTATAGCTTTCTTACCGAAAGGATGTTACCTAATTGGTAGAGGCTTGCCGTTGGAAAACGTAATTTTTTGAAAAACATCACTTTCAGTAAACACCTTTGAGCTCGTTCTAGCTCTAGAAATTTAGTCTTACCAGCACCTCCCCATATAGTGATGCAATATGTTAGAACAGTCTGTACTAGAGCTATATAGATAGTAATTAGTAAACTATTTGGCGAGGCTTGGTCATCCACATTATCTCTTGGTAACACATGCCGTAAAGTCTTAAAGATCCACACTAGTTTTCTAATTTTGCTACTGATATATTCAATATGTGGATGCCAAGATAGTCGATTGTCCAGTATAACTCCTAGATATTTTAACTGAATGACTTTTTCAATTGTTCTGCAGTTACAGTTAATGTAATTGTTAGGACCCTCACAATCGTGTATTTTGATACCAAAATGATCATTTGGTTGGGTACCATTACATATACTAAAGCACATAAACTTTGTTTTTTGAATGTTAAGTGTTAGGAGGCTGGATCTAAGAAACTTAGCGATTTTACTCAGTCCTTGTTCAGTATGTACTTTGACGTTATCCCATGTATCAGCTGTAAAAATTATTGCGGTGTCATCTGCGTACGAAAAAATTTGTGCGTGAGGTATCTGAGCATTGCACAAATCGTTTATATATATGAGAAATAGGGTAGGTCCCAAGACACTACCCTGCGGTACTCCGAATGAGATATCAGCCTCCTCACTAATGACCTCCCCTATTTTAACTCTTTGCTTTCTATCAGTCAAGTAGCTTTGGAATAAGGCAAGACAGGTTCCTCTGATACCAATCCCTTCCAGTTTGCTCACAAGGATAGGGAGAGAGACTGTGTCAAAGGCTTTTTTTAGATCTAGAAAGACCCCAAGACACTTCTTACTCTTATCTAGTTGTTCTACCACCAGCGAACTTAGGGCACTCACTGCATCCTCCGTCGACTTTCCTTGCTGAAAGCCGAATTGCGATGTAGATATTAGGTTAAATTTATTTAGGTAGTTAAGCAGTCTAAAGTTCAGCAGTTTTTCCAGAATCTTAGAGATGGCTGGGAGTACCGAGATAGGTCTGTAATTGCTGACATCTTCCCTATCCCCCCCCTTGTACACTGGTGTTATAATAGATTGTTTCAATGCAGCAGGAAATACGCCTTTTTCGAAACATAGGTTTGTAAGGTGTGTAATGATTGGTACGATAAGGTTTTTTGCTAGTTTGAGAAACCTTGTGTGGATATTATCCCACCCCGGTGCACTATCATTTTTTAAGCCCATCAAAACACTATTTACCTCCTCACAGTCAGTGGGAAATAGTATAAATGAGTTTGTTTGTAGGGAGATGTTTTCATACATTGGTTCTAAAGTTGTCATGTCTTCAGGAGGGCGCACCAAGGCAGATGCCAGGTCTTTACCGATATTTGCAAAATAACTATTCACTGAGTTTGCAGATTCTAGGGGGTCTGATTTTGTATTGAGGAGTTCCATATTCAAGTTAATATTTTGTTTTGTATAAGTAATATTTTTTATGTTTTTCCATAATGTTTTATTATTTGACACTGATTTAGATAACAATTCTCTTTCATATTTTCTTTTAATTTTCTTAATTAAGTTGTTGCAAAAATTTCTATAACGTCTGTATGTTAGTTTGTTAATCTCATTATGAGGATCTTTTTGACAAATTTTTTGAAGTTTATTCCTGTTTTTAATACAACGTATTATGCCGACAGTAATCCAGGGTTTTAAAATGGTTTTACTATTTGGTATTGGAATAACCTGGGAATTTTCCTTAATACTGTCGCTTATTTTTTTTAATAACCGATTGATCACCACATTAGGGTCATCACAATAAAGTAACTCAGAAAGATTTTTTCTTTGAAGATGTTCTAAAGCAGATTCAAAATTTATTATGGTTTTAGTCTTTTTTATGTTAGGGCGATTTTTTACTTTCGATATAGCAAGAAGCGTAGAAAAGTGGTCAGTGGTAGTCGTAGCAAGAACTCCAATAGAGACTTTGAACTTTTTTGTGTTTATTTTTATCATAAAGTGATCTAAGCAGCTTTTTTCTCTGGTTGGTATAGTGTGTCCTGCTAATATCCCCAATGCTGACAGTTTATTTAGGTACTGTACACGATTTTGATACTCTTGAGACCGTACTTCCTGTTTAGGAGCTATATTAATATTTATATCACCTGCAACCACGATGCTGTTAGTGTTATTTAATGTTTCTATGTATGTACATAAGGAATCTATGAAAGCAGATGCATTAGTATTAGAAGGAGATCTGTAAATACCCAATATAATATAATCGAGAGTTTCCAACTGAAGGCATGATGCTTGAGCTAGTTTAATTTCTTTGATGGTATGTTTTAAAGTATTTTTAATGTATATTACCACCCCATCATTTTGGTTTAAAGAGCAAGTAGTGAAATAGAAACAGTAGTTATTCAGATGTGGTATAGGTTTATTGTGATCAAGTCTACATTCCGTAAGTATTATTATGTCAGTATTAAAGGAGAGGCCATTGAGAGTAAGCAAAAAATCGTCAAAATTAGAATAAATGCTTCTTATGTTTTGTGATATGACAGTAAGATCGTTTTTGCCGATTTTGATATGCTTCGTGATCTCATTGCTGTCACAAAGAATAGAGCTTGCGACTTCAATGCTGTCTATCTCTTTCAGTGTATTTATAGTTGGATTATTCATTAACATATTTAGTTGGTAAACGCATCGTAATAAAGTTGGACATTATTCGCAATGTTTGATGATGTAATATTATTGTTGATTGAGAATTTAAATTATATATTATTATATAAGTACCGGATAATTTTGTTAAAAACTTGTGAGTGTATTTGTGTGTGTAAGTGTAAGTAAGGGGCGAAGAGTGTGTCATGTGTGAGGGTGTGATGAGAAGTATATTATACAATAGAGTCTTGCTCAAACCTAGGTTTTTAAAGCTACACTGGCTTATTAGCAGATTTAAGCTAAGTAGGCTTACCAACAAAACATGAAAGCAAGTCACTATGGTTATAGAATTAAAGCAACATAAGCAATAAGCGAGTTTTCCATCCATATCTAGTCAATCTTGACGTAGGAGATAGTGTACCTGCTCCTCATTTCTTATCATGATGATTGGCGACTGTTCGTTTTTTCTGACGTAAACCTTGCCATAAGCGGTCCAGCAGAACTTATAGTCCTTTGATTTGGCTAGATCGCGGGATAGGTAGTGCAGGCGAGCGCTGTTCGCTGTTAAATGTTCTGACAGATAAATTGGTACTTCTTCGTTAGTTTTCAGCCCAACGTGTTTAGCTCGAAGTTTTGTATGATGTCTAGTGTTAAAAACTTTGGCCATCTTAAGAAAATCCGTTTTTAAAATGGCAGAGCTTGTCTCAACTATGATAGGCGTATTTGAATGTTCTGGCTTCTTACTTCGAACTCTATATATGTCCTTAATATCAGACTGTGTCATTTTGCAGTCAATGTTGTTGGAGAGGCAGACAACCATCTCTACTAGGTCCTTTTTGGTCTCATTTTCTTTTCTTGGAACATTCTTAATTTCAAAATCTGCCTTACGACTTGCTATTTGTCCCTCTTCCACCTTACTTTCCAGCAGCCTAATATACTCTCTATCCGCTTTCACTTGATTCTCCAATTCGTATATTTTCTTTCCAAATTCCTCATTCTGCGCACTTAGAAAGGTAACAGCACTCTCGATGTTTTGATTTGAGTCTTTAATGGTCTTCAACGTAGCGTTGACTTCCGCAAGCTGTTTACCATGCGTAGTCGTTAGATATGATATCATCTTTCTTATTTCATCCTTAAAATTATTAAGTTGGTCACCTATAGATGTGTTTAGATGCATCTTGGTCCTTGCTCTCGAGGTTACGAATTCCTGCGGCGGTGAATTACCTTCCTCCGAAAAACACATCGACACATCCGGATCTGAAGCATATTTGTGGAGAGTATTATTCATGTCTCCAATTTACTAGTACCAGGAGATTATAACTTGAAAGATGCGCGTGAGCAAGAGGTCGAATAAGATGGATGAGCGTTCTCTGCGATTGGCAAGCAACGTAGCAGCTCGTAGTCCGTGCCGTTGCTTGTATATAGAACGCGAAAGTTTATAAGTTTAAATATAGTAAACTTCTTTTTTGTGTTTTGTTTAAAATGTGATTCTATCATCTATCTTGTCTTATCTTATCTCTATCTTAAGACTACAGGTCCCGAGTTTACATCTCACTACATGCTTGTAATTAATTTTTTCACACTTTCGTTCTTAATTTATTCTGAGATTCAGATAATTATATTTTAATTATTGTTTTCCGTTCCAGGACTGATGCCCTAATTCAAACGACAATAAGAAATAAGTTTGCAGACTGCACAGTACTTACAATTGCTCATCGTCTACACACTGTTATGGATTCGGATAAGGTATGTACGTGCGTAAGAGAGAGAGATATATTTATTTATTTATTTATTTACATATTTATTTATTTATTTATAGGAAGACCAACAGCTATGATACAACTTAAAGACTTAGAAATAGTGACAGAAAGCCAATTATAGGTATAACAACAAAAAACAAAAAAAAAAAACAAATAAATAATGGTTTTAATGTTTTTTATTTATAAATAACAACTTGCAAAATTGAAACACCATATAGACCGTTCTTAAAAAATAATTGCTCTGCTCTAGGATAAATATAATTGTTCTGCAATGGGAGACTGATATATTTTTTTAACCCTAAGTTTCATTAAAGTAGCAACACCAACTTAAGGTAAAATTGGCCCCCGGTCACTGATCATGATAGTACATTTATTTATTTATTTAATCGTTATTGCACAACAAATTGAGGAGCTCGATGGCGCATTGGTTAACGCGCCCGGTCTGCGAGTGCTGAGGTTAAGCAATTTTCGCATAGGCCGGGTCATCGGATGGGTGGCTAATAATTTTTCATCTCGAACTCCGCCGTGCTTCTGAAGGCACGTAAAGCCGTTGGTCCCGGCTACATTAGCAGTCGTTAACAGCCACCAATCCGCACTGGGCCCGCGTGGTGGTTTATGGTCCGTTCTCCCTATCCATCCATAGGGAAGGCTCGTACTCCAGCAGTGACGTAAAAATGCGCTGTATGCGCAACAAAAATCGGTACAAAAAGCACACTTATTCATCATTAGCTCATTTTTGGCCCCACTGCTGGGGCACGAGCCTTCCCTATGGAGGGATAGGGAGAACGGGCCATAAACCGCCACGCGGGCCCAGTATACAGGGCCCAGGGCACCAGGATTGGTGGTTGTTAACGACTGCTAATGCAGCCGGGACCAACGGCTTTACGTGCCTTCCAGTACGGAGGAGCTCGAGGTGATAAATATTTGGTCACCCATCCGATGACCGGCCTTTGCGAAAGTTGCTTAACCTCAGCACTCGCAGACCGGGCGCGTTAACCACTGCGCCATCGAGCTCTTCACTTGACTTATTGAGACTTATTGCCAAACTGCATTCTATACCAGTCAACAAATGGGCTTGGCAGAAAGTGTTTGAAGCTGTCCATTCTGTTATGGCAGGTGCTGGTGATGGACGCGGGCCAGATGGTGGAGTTCGACCACCCGCACATGCTGCTGCAGGCCGGCGGCGTTCTGCGCGGCATGGTCGACCAGACTGGCCGCCACATGGCCGACACGCTCGCGCGGATAGCGCAGCAGGTGAGACAGATACACAACGTGTATCAGATATAATTGAAACACCCGGAGTGTATCCGATCTTGATCTTGTATGTAGAGTTTGTTAGACGTACTTATTATTTTTAATTTGTCATGCAATTACACAAATGTTGAAAAAATTTCCACGAGCAGGATTTGAACCTGCACCCTTCTGACATTAGTTGGTGACGGTAGTTGTTGACATTGAATGGGCGCCTTTGGCTTTCAAAGTAAAAAGTGTTGAATGATTTCGGCGGGCTGGTTAGAACCACGATAGCTCAATTGGAAGAGCACCTGACCCGGAATTGCAGAAGAGTGCAAGTTCAAATCCTGCTCGTAGAAATTTTTTCAACTTTGTGTTTTTGTAATTTGTTCGCAACAAAATTTGCGTTAAAAATTATTTGAACATTTGTCATGCAATTATTATTAACTAGTTGTCGCCCGCGACTTCGTTCGCAATGACTATAGTATCCCACAGGAGCCTGTTACCGGGATAAAAAGAATACTATATCCTAGTCCGGGTCATGGTCTGTCTATGTGCAAAGTTTCATCCAAATCCGTTCAGCCATTTTCACGTGATACGCGGTCAAATGAACAGACAAACAGATAAACAGACAAAATTTTTTAAAACTGTTGGAACGTGTTCTGTTATCGATTCTAAGTATCCTTTCTTGAAACTTTTTTTCGAATGTCTTTCATGTACAGACTTTCGACCCTCTTTAGCTTTATTATATGTATAGATGTATAGATTAATTATTAGTGACGTCATGTGTGTCATAAGCAAGCAGTAGTGATCATAATTAATATGTAAGTACACCGACCGAGGGAGGTTACTCTTCAGCGGAATCTAAAAATGATACAACACTCGCTTGTAACAATAGCGAATTTCAATGGTAAATTATGGTATAAAAAGCAATGACACGGCAGGCTGGGTAGTTATCATCGCCAAATAGCGCGATTCAGAAAAATGTCACAACAAATACGTCGCCATCTATTGACAAATATCAGAACTACTTAAACTTACTAAAAGTAAACAGTTACTGAACTTAACGGTTAACTAATGTTCTGTGACTTGTTTATTTTGATGTGACATCACAATAGAAATATATAAATACATATAATAATAAATTAAAGTTAATAATTATGTTCAAGTTACTCTGTATAAAGATCGGATACACTTTGGATCTTTTCATTTTTACCACACTTTCTGTACACATTATACAGGGTGGGAAGGAGTAAACCGACAGATTGAAACCAACGGTTCTAGTGCCTATTTGAACAAAAAAAGTAATACAAATATGGCTCGGTAAAGCCCAATTTTCGAGATATTAAATTATTTAAGTAATTTACAAGTTGAAAAATCTCAAGGGTAACACGCCTTTAAATATGACGTAATCACACACACACGTACATTTTAACTACGAATAAGTTTTTATTAAAAGTTGAGTTTAAACACCAAAAAATTTTCATTACGTATTGGGATAAATGGAATGAAAAAAAATTCTAATGTTGGTAGCAATCACTCTTTTGACTAAGGCTTCGTTCACAAGGAAGTACTTTCGATAATTATTTTTTTTTGTTTCAGAAATTAAGTAAGCTAATAAGGCAGTTTTGGACACATGTTGATATAACATTATTTACTCGTAAAACCACCAGAAATCCATGGTTAAAATCTGTCGGTATACTCCTTCCCACGCTGTATGTTGACTAGGACTTTACGCGGGAATTTTGGGGAAAACTTATTGAGCACAATTAAAACACGATCATCTAATTAGCTCGAAAATTACATACGGAAAAGTGGTAGTTTCATCAATATAATAAATAAGCCAACTCCCTACGCTTTAATATAAAAAATAAAATAAAAATCAAAATAATCAAATCTTTTACCTAGTATTACTACCGATTTAGGACGTCTTTTAGCTGTGGAGTAGAATGGGCGCAGCAAACTGTACTTTTTATAAACACAATTTTATTCATTTTCAGGCTTACGAGAAGAAGCAGCAGCTTCCAACCGCGGAGCCCACGCAATGATGATAAGACTATATCATATATAGGTTCTAATTTATGTACATGTTCCTAACGTTGAGAGATGTACAACGGATCTCGGACATTTCTACTGTCGCGTGCGCATGTTCGTGGGCGATTGTGTTCGTTTGTGTAGCGGTCACACATTGGCGATTTTGATACATACATACATGTTTTTAAAGGTAAACCCTTTAGAAATATCTCGAATATTATTGTGGAGTTGAATCTTATCTTAGGCCACTTAAAGACGAATATCGATTGGCTATCTAGAATTGTACTTAAATAAGCTTATCACTGTGCACTTTAACGGACTTTACGCGTTAGTATCATCAGGCTATTGGTCGCTATTACTAGCTATTGCCGGCTATTGCTAGCCACCGCTGGTCTCAGACCTTCCTCCTTGAACTATATCAAATGGCGAAGACAGACCATAAAGTACCATTAGCTCAATGCAGATACGATGGTCATTTTACAACGAAACCTGAGCTAACAGTTTTACGTGCTTTTCGTAGCACGGGGGACTGAAAAATATTTGACCATGCATCTCATAACTTGGCATTGTGAAAATTGGCAACTTTTATTTATTGCGGTTTTTAAATTTAAAAAAATGTTTGATGATTTTAGGCAAATTGTTTTTTTTAATAGTGTTGTCTACTATGGCACTATATCTTTTACTTTAAGCATATGTTGTCGTCCAATCGGATACCGAAATCAATATAGGCGCATAACTTGGAACTGCTCGGTCACAAGACGGCCGACTCCTGGCCGAGCGGTAAGATTGCATCTCGAACGCGCAAGCGGTTACGTCATCAAGCTTCTCTAGATAAAAATAGTATATATATAAAGCTTATTTATATTTATATGGTTTATGTATATATTTATATATACTACTCTCTGCCCATCGTTACAATTGAGTACCGATACAGTGAACAGTGATTCTGAGTTTTAAATCTTAATTTTATGTGTTATTTCTTTGTACTTAAAATTGTAGGTAGCGACACGATTTCGGAACAAAATTGATATCTGAGAATATCAAATACCTACCTATAGAAACTATTTATTTCTACGCGCCGGTCATGTTTGGGTATACAAATCGCCAGTGTGAAATTAGCTACCGTTCAGTGAGACGATAACAAAGTGTGTGTTATGCGTACCTGATGTGTTTTAAAACGTAACGTCACAATAATTTTATCAATGTATTAGTTAATTGATATACAGACTTACTATTTTAAGAATAGATTTTATTAATTTAACATTAGTGAGGATTTTACAAACGACAAGTGAGATTTTTTTTACATAATTTACGATTTATATATGTATACCAAATTTTCGAATGCCAATGTACTGTAATGAATTAATATATTAATTATTTTTCTAATTTTGAAAGTGAAACTTTACAAAATTTTCTATCTAATATTGAAGTGAGAATTTGTCAATAAATATGGCTAGGCTATATTTAAATGAAATGAAATATAAAATATTTTGTTGGTTTCTGAAACGACTGATGATTTTACTGCGGTGCTAGTACTTCAGCAATGTTACTGCGAATCGGGGCCTTATTCTCAATAACCCATAGGTTACGCATATTCCTAATCCGTACCGTGTAATACTAATCTGCATTATGTAAGTAGATCGTCTTTTGTTTAGCAATTATTTTATTCAGTGATTTTATTTTTAGTTGGAATGTGATATTTTTTTGAAAATGTGTATATGCAGTGCCTGCTACTTAGAAACTCGATATATTTAGCACTAAGAGTCTGTTGTTTGTTGGTTATTACAACAAGAAATATAGTTATTCTGAGAGTCATACTGATTGTTTAATTTCTTCGATTGCTGTATAAGTTTCGATATTCACCAAAGGGAAAAAATGCGGAGAAGTTAACTATTTAGTTACATACTTAGTTTGTTCATTCCATTCACCCATTTCCTATCTACCTAGCTTAAGTGGACAAGGTTTAAGCAGTGAAGAGAGATTTCTCTTATGGTTGGCACGATTAAAACGAAAAACGAACTGAACGAAACGAACGAAAACTTCTTGTGAAGCAGGCGGTGACATGTAGCAGAGACGAGTTCAGATTTGAGCGGTAAGTGGCGCCACCGAACATCTGCCTAATACAATGAAAACAAATAATAAAAAATATTTTTTTCCAAGTAATTTATTATCCGGTGTTACATTTCACAATAATTTTAAATTTTTTATGTTCACAATAAACATTTGAAAGGAATGTAAGGAGTACATTATTTAACGCTACAATAATTACATTTAACTATTATCCTGCTTAGCTTGTCGGATACCTAACTATACACAATATTATTGTGTGAGAAACATGTCTTACATTAATATTTACATCCAATACTGAAATAACATTTTTTTTTCATTATTAAGTATAAAAATAATAATTATGAGTCTGCTAGTGCAAAATATAATCATACCATATTTTGGCTTTTAACACTAATTCCTCATGCTTTGGTGAGGCGAAGCTTTAAATCAAACATCTTTTGCAAAAAATAACAGAAATCAGATTTATTACGAGCTGCCATAATGTTTAAATTACGATTTTCATTACCGCTCGATAAGGCGTTTCCTTTTTGTTATAAAAATACATAGATAATATATGCTGCTCTACCACAAAACGATCGATGAATAAAGTTAGACAATGTCCAAAACAGATGCTGCATGCACTTTTTTTTGCAAATAAAGAGTTAATATTCTAATCACGTTTAACTTCAACCACCACCGTTACAATATTTTGTCATTTATCATACACTTCTAAATGACGAATACTATCTTTTACATAAGGTATAAATAAACTAACGTATATTGACATACAAACATTAAAAAAACAAGTATCGATTTCCACTGATTTCTGATTCATAGTTTGTTTAGCTTCGCCCCGCCCCGCCTTCGTAGCGATCCCAAACACCGTTACCCCATATCTATCACAGAACTTGGACGTTCCACACAGCTCTTTACAAACAATAAATACGTCGCACAAGGACTTCGGAACATTACAAATTATAGACTTAACAGCATCTACGTAATACTTTCTAATACAACTTTCAATCTACTGCAAGAAAACAGAATTAACAACCGAGGAAGAATATCATAACTACAATTACAAATAACGGCTACGTTTTTCTATGTACATGCTCAAAGTCCTTTCATCACACTAGATTCAAATCAAATTGAAAATCCACGTGTGTTCATAAGTTAAAAAATAAAATAAAAGACGAAATTTCACAAAATAAATAGCGTATAAAGCGCAAGGCGTAACTTAATAACAACACTGTCATGATTATAATTGGTTACTTCCCTTTGGCACGAGAAAGAGACACTTCGAAGAGAATGAGAAACGGAACCGTCAACATTAATGGTTATAAAGACACTGAGATCTTTAGAAAACTGTATACAGAATTCGACTTTTCGACGACGTTATAATAACTAGAATATCGTAATGTGATATATTTCGTTTTCGTATAACAGAACTTAACTATTCACAGTCTTGTTAGGTTGGCAGTCGACTCGCGGCGGCGTCTCACGCCAGCCGATCGTGCGCCGGGGCGTCAGCTGCCGCTCACACGAGCGCCGTTAAGCTGCCGGAGCGAGAGTTCTTGTTGTCCGTCGTTGTCGTGTTGACCTGTAAAGAACAAACTATTAGCAAAATGCTACAAAATTTTAAATGTAAAGGACTTAATAATGAAGGGCGTCGTTAAAACATGAGGCAAAACATAAAACAAAAATGTTTTTTTTAAAGTTTTGAAAAATATTTTACGAGCAGGAGTTGAATTTGCACTTTCTGTCAAACCAATTATGCTATCGTTTCTTTTAAACAGGTTGTTGTTGGCTACCAATGGACTTAACAGTGTAACCGGACTTTGGTGGGCAGCGAGAAACTAAAGGATTTCATATCTCGTGTGATAGATACATCCCGAGGGGTTTTCTAGAGGAAATGGCACCATGTAAGCGTGTCAAGTCCCCAACTAGATTCTCCGAGGCATTCCGATCGGAATCGAGATCGGAACAATCAGAGTACGCTCCTAAAGACTATCTATGACCTCGGCTCGTGTTGACCGAGTCCTGGGAATGAAGAAGTTAAGAGATGTTACATGTACTTACTGATCACTAAAGTATACGCTTTTTTCACCATAATTTTCCCTCTATTTCACAAAGTTCAACTAGAAGTTCAACTAGTTGAACTAATTGGACAAAAAATCCAATTATTTCAACTTTAATGTAATCATTCCTAATACTTACAAAGTTGAAATAATTGGAATATTTTTTCCAATTAGTTCAACTAAAAAAAATCAAATAAAAAGTAATAAAATATATTATTAACAAAAACAGATATTTTAACTTTACTATAACATAACTAAACTCACGCCTCAGTCACAACAACTAAAAATAATCCCTCAGTTAACACTTTTGATTAAGTATGACTTCTTAGAAAGAAGTCATAATCAAAAAAGTAAGTTATTTTTAGAACAAAGGACTGATTATGCCTAATCAGCCCTCTGTGGCATCCGGAATATTCCAGGTAGACGCTTCATGTCTTGGTCACAACAAGTGACTGCTATTAAAGGCAATGTGGACAAAATTCGTATTGGACAAAATTCGCGTTGGACATTAATCATAATTGGACATTTTGTATTTTGGACATTAGTCGAGCAAAGGCTTTACATGTTTACACATTTAAAATAATTATAAAGTTGAACTAATAGTATCAATTAAGTCCAGAAAGTTCAACTTTTAAAATAAATTACAAAGTTGATCATTATTTTGTGTAAGGAAGACCAATAAATCATGTACTAACCACGGCAGCGCGCAGCGGCGGCAGCGGCAGCTCGAGCCGCAGCTGCGTCCAGAAGGCGTCCTCGTGCACGTGGCGCCACGCCACCGGGCGCGTGCGCCGCAGCAAAGCGCATGCGCGCTCGCCTGTCTCTTTAGCCTCGCGCTTTAGGTTTGGCAGGTCCTAGAGGAAAGATAACATTTTATAATTAATATTATGTAGAGAAAATAATGTTTCTTTGTCTGTCCCTTATGCGTTTCTATACCATTCGTCCGATTGCTGCTGAAACTTAGGTAAATTGTTGTACGGAAATCGGAATACGAGTGTTCACGCGGATGAAGTCGCGGGAGAGACTTGTATTTAATGGAGAAAAAAAATGTGTCCCTAAACAATTGTTATACTTTAACATAAAATGATATCTGTCCTCGTTATTATTAAAAATTCCAATGAACTTGCATTTGAATTGGTTTAATATACTTGAATTTCAAAAAAGAACTTTATAACAATACTAGCCGTCACCAGCCTGCTTCGCTATGCGAAAATAATGGATTAATTAATGCTAAATAAAATAATGATGAGGTTTACCAACATCATATATAGCCTCATCATATATAGTTATAAGAGGACATACAGACAGACTGACAAAAATGTCACAAATCGCAAAATTGGCGTCAGTGAGTCATAAAACGAATATTGATCCCAAAATTTGTCAGAAAAATTGCATGTACAGACAGAGCCTACAAATTTACATAGCAGTAAAGATATGAGGAGCTCGATGGCGCAGTGGTTAACGCGCCCGGTCTGCGATCGCTGAGGTTAAGCAACTTTCGCAAAGGCAGGTCATCGGATGGGTGACCAAAAATTTATCATCTCGAGCTCCTCCGTGCTTCGGAAGGCACGTTAAGCCGTTGGTCCCGGCTGCATTAGCAGTCGTTAACAACCACCAATCCGCACTGGGCCCGCGTGGTGGTTCATGGCCCGTTCTCCCTATCCATCCATAGGGAAGGCTCGTGCCCCAGCAGTGGGGACATAAATGAGCTGATGGTGATGATGAAAGATACGCCCTTAAAACCAACATAGTTGACATACATAGTTGACACGCTGCATGCGTGTCAGCTCGGCATTATATTTTATTGGAGAGTTTGCTGATGGCTTCAAAAGGCCATTCAGCGTCACCAGACTTATTTGGAGGTAAAAAAAACTAAACCCTTTAAGTTTCCTAACCGCGTGATTGTAACACAATCAAAGAGGTTTTTAGGGGGTATAGCACCACCCACTTAGCGTTTCCCTGTTCCCCACTAGATTCTCCGAGGGTTTCGGATCGTACAGTCAGCTTCAAAATAGTCTGAGAGTTCAAACCTACCAAAAATATCTGAACGCTTGATAAAAAATCACTCTTAGCCTAATACATGAAAGATGTACTTTCATTCAATGTCATTTGTTCTCAAACAACAAATAAAAATGAATTTCTACGTCTTGAGATAAGGTTGATTTTTGTCAAATGTTCAGATATTTTTGGTGTTTGAACGCTCAGATAATTTTGAAGCTGACTGTACAGCCCGAAGGACCTCGGCTCTCGGCTCGACCCTCGTTCTACGAGTACGTTGTCTTGGGCCTAAGCGAGCGCATGTTTGGTGTATCGTGTGAACGCGTAGTGGCATTATGAGGACATCCTACCTGCAGCAGTACGAGCACGGGCGGCGCGGGTAAAGCGGCCAGCTGCCGCAGCGCGTGCAGCAGCTGCGACGACGTGTACTGTGTCGGAGACACCACCGCTAACACGGAGTGGCAGCGGGGCATTTCAACCATTATCTCGTTGTACCCTGCGGAAGAGCGTAGCTAGTCAGATTTCTTCGCGCTGAAAAATAGTTTTCTCTCAGTAACGTTTGCAAATAGTCGGTCGTGATTGTAACTCTTTAAAAAAAAATTGATAGGTATTTGGGTTTTTTTAAATAATATTTTTTTATATCTAGATAGTTGAGTCCAACAACAAACAAATTATGCTTAAATCTAAGTATACAGACATTTGGTAATTTTTTTTACATGAATACGCGCTTTAAAAAAACCAAAGAATTTTAAAATTATGCAAATTCTCATGATCAAATCATTTCCAAACTTCGAAAGGCGCGTTAAATCGTTATGGTCGGGTTATGGCCCAATTTCCCATACACTATACTACCTATGGTCATGCGGGTAGGCCAGTGTCCAGCAGTGGAATACGTACCCACAGTGCTGATACAAGTAGAGGTACTTGTACTTGAGCGCGAGCGTCGGCAGCAGCGGCCGCGGCAGTACTCACAGTGGTCGGGCTGCGTGGAGAGCGGCGCGGCGAGCACGCGGTACTTGTACTTGAGCGCGAGCGTCGGCAGCAGCGGCCGCGGCAGTACTCACAGTGGTCGGGCTGCGTGGAGAGCGGCGCGGCGAGCACGCGGTACTTGTACTTGAGCGCGAGCGTCGGCAGCAGCGGCCGCGGCAGTACTCACAGTGGTCGGGCTGCGTGGAGAGCGGCGCGGCGAGCACGCGGTACTTGTACTTGAGCGCGAGCGTCGGCAGCAGCGCGCCGCGCACCAGCTCCGCGTCCACCGCCGTCCAGCACACCAGCACGTCGAACTCCTTCTCTAGCACTGTAACAACACATAATAATATGAGGATCAATACAGAGAAAGTAAAAATTTCCACGAACGGTAGTCAACCTTCTGTCGACACAAGTCATTATTGTACAACTCTTAAATCTGGTACTTGGACTTCTTGGCGTGAAAGTGAAGAGTCATGTCTGCGGTTTTGTTTTATTTTCTAAAATTTGTGCTATATCGAATATTAATGTGAAATGATGGTGTATTGTTAACTGTTAAGTGTTCGTGAGTGTGCATTAGTGTTGGCAAATGAAACAAAACAGTGCAACGTCACTATTCAAATTCTCTCAAGAAGTCCGCCCGACGACTGTGGTAAAGCCCCACATCTTTACTGAGATACTCGAGGGGTTGGGGGTTATATCATTTCTCACTTCTCATTTCTATTATCATTCATAATCATCATACAGGACAGAAATATTGTTTATTTATATATTATTTGTAAGAAAAATTACTTTGACACTGGCTAAATGTGCTAATCGCACGAAGCCATCAACTAAAGGGAAAAAAAAATCTGGTACATCAATAACATCTCGTTTCGCATAATTAATGAATGGAGCGAAATGAACGTGTATTGTACACCGCAGCTGTAGCACCCACCTCTGGCTAGATGCGCTGCAGTAGCGGTCCTGGCGCGCGCGTGCCTCACCGCCAGCAGGATCCTGGGCGTGCAGCGTCGGTGCAGAGCGACCAGCGACGCTAGTATGATGGCGCCGGCCGCGAAGCCTAGCAACAGGACGCGCCACGGCACCTCGCTATCGTCCGACCACTGCAGCACCGACATACCGCCGTCTGGAAGACAAAATATTAAATAAATAAATAAATGTTTCCCACACTCACACCAATTATCAAGCCCCAAGAAAAGCTTCCTTAAGAAACTCGTTATATGGTTAACTAGACAACGGATAAACATACATAATATACTTAAATACATGCTTATTATACATAGGTAACACCCAGACCCGAAGCAATATAGAAAAACAGGTATTTCTAAATTGATCCGACCGGGGATCGAACCCGGGACCTCAGCGATGGCGACACCTTGAAAACCGGTGTTCAAGCCACTCGACCAAGGAGGTCGTCAATATTACATAATTACAAGCTTAAGACTTAGTGCTTAAAGTTTAATAGTAGATACATAAACCTTGGAGTAGTTTGGTAGAAGACATAGGTAGATACAGTTTATATACCTATTGCCAGAACGTGTAATTTACATGGTCATTTGCAAAATATTAACACAACTAGAGTCCGTAGGTTTACCCTTGAGACCCTACACGTGACCCTAAATGGTGCTAAATGAGTGACACTGAATGGTAGAGCCACACTGCGTTGCAGCACGAAATGGGCAGGCTCGCCCAGCGTGATACCACCCTCTCACAAATATCTGCGTGAAACAATGGCCCTCGTTGCTGTTGTGTTTAGTCTGGTGAGCGAAAGTACCGGAGGCCCATTTCTCAGCCCTCCCCCCTCTCAATTCCTACTTCCTCCTCAAGATCCAACTCCTTCCTTAAGGCCGGCAACGCATCTGCGATTACTTTGGTTTTGCGGGTGTCCATGGGCGGCGCCGATTACTTTCCATCAGGTGACCCGCATGCTCGTTTGCCTCCTTTTAATATAAAAAAAAAGTCTAGACAGGTGAAGGTGACTAGATGGGATACATTTTATGAGTATAAGAAGACTTTTCTAACTTGTAGAATATTGGTTTTCTTGCACACACGCCTGCACCTGATGTGCTACAACAAACTGTAAAATTTCCTCAATAGACTATGAACTTTATGTCCATGCATGAAGGTTGAATATTTATTGGAGAAATTACAAAGTTCAGAGTTATCGTCTCTTACCATCAAACTGAGATGCCAAGCGCCTCTCTGATGTACAGTATAAAATATGTAAGTAACTCACACTTGTAGTGCACTGTGACGTAGCTCTTGGAGACGACGTCGTTGCTGTGCACCACGCACGCGTACGTGCCGTAGTCGCGCGCGGACACGCGGCCGAAGCGCAGGTACGAGCCCGTGATGTCCTCCACGTCCTCGCTGCAAAGTCAAAGAAAAAAAAATAATTCAAATAAACTTTAAAATTTATGTACTTTTTTTTAATCGTCCAAACATTTGCATCAACGACATAGTCATTTTGAGGTCAAAATTAAAGTCAAATAATTTATTCAATACGAGCCTTTCAACCCTGATAACCCAGTAATTATAATCTTTATCTCTTTGTTGTCTCCCTCTCACCATTAATATATTAATATGAATAAAATCAGTTTGCATAACAATTTCATAGAGTGAATAAAAATAGAGCTGTGTTCCCCCAACTATCGTAAATTACTTTGTAAGGCCTCAACCTCGTTGGATAGACAATTAATTGTAGCCAATTCGTATTCATTCGCCACTTGATAGAGTCGGTATTCTGAACCAATTATCATTTCTAACAAGTTACTTGGAATGGAAATCTGACAAGTGACTTACCTGACCTACTGTTGTTATTCGCGGTAACGAAAGGTCGTTTCTATACGACTAAGTGGGTGCCTTTAAAAGTGTTATTTGACTTTCGGTCACTTTTACATAAACGTGAGGTTTGAAAAGTCACACAAAAAGTCTAGTCTAGTCTCCTGTTTTGTATTCTCTCTGTAGTCTCTCTAACTTTTTTTTTGGAGAGAGTTTGCTCATTGCCCCAAACGGCATTTTCAGCTTCACCGGGCTTTTGGGGGCGGCGAGAAACTTAAAAGATTCCTCAAGCCCTGTGAAACGAATCACCTTCGGAGGTTTTCTAGAGGGAACGGCATCACGCACTAAGGCGCGTCCCCGTGCCCTACTAGATTCTCCGAGAAGTTCGGATCGGATCGGGGAGCGGAACAACCCGAGAACGCCTCTAAAGGCTCGGACATTGACTCGGGTTGACCGGGCCGTGGTGGTGGAGAGAAGCGCCCAGTTACATGTCTGTACCTGGTATAGAGCGCGTGTGAACCGGTTCGTCGTAACCTTTTTCTACGAGTACGGTGTCATGGGCCTAAATTAGTGTGCATGTTTAGTGTATTCTGTAAATGCGTAGTGGCAGAGAATCGGGCGGGCTGGGGTCTCTCTAAATGTGTTAAAATAAACGTTTTTTCCTCTTTCTTTCTTCTTCCTCGTTTGTCGTGATCACCGTCGTGATTAACGTGATCGTTTTCGTTAGCTTCATCGAACGGCAATATACTACTTTTTTATTTTTCTAAAAATATGTCGTATTGGGTGCCTAGTGCGAGTTTTTATTCGCTACTCGTTACCGTAAACAAAAACAAAAATGTGTATGGTAAAATTCTAACCCTCCTCGTTTTCCACCAGGAGGCAATGCTTTAATGCTTGAAGGGCGAATGAAACTCGCATTCGGCACCCTATTGTATATATGTATTGTTCCCGGTATGGTTGGTTTGTAAGGCTTGTTATAAGTCCGTCTGGCAAGCTACCGTCATCGTTAACTTACAAAACGTCCCAATCATAATAGTACATATGGAAACCGGCCAAAAGCCACAATACTGACCGAATGTAGATTGGATTTGAACTCCCCCCTCAACCGGGACCAATCGGTGCCTAAAGCAGGTATGAGGTATGAGGCCTCAATTTTTTAATATGGTCAACCACCCACTGACTGGTCATAGCGAAGGTTCCTTAGCTTTCACGATCGCAAGTCGCAGCACCGCCTTTTTTTTGAGAGATTGCTGATTGCCTC
Source organism: Eudonia mercurella (assembly GCA_963082485.1). Taxonomy (NCBI): domain Eukaryota; kingdom Metazoa; phylum Arthropoda; class Insecta; order Lepidoptera; family Crambidae; genus Eudonia; species Eudonia mercurella. Next base: position 10,231,489 of record OY720025.1, read on the forward strand.
AGACGGCATTTCCAGTGTCACCGGACTTTGGGGGGGGGGGGGGGGGGGGAGGCGACAAATTTAAAGGTGAGGAACCCTTTAAGTTGAAACGAAGCACCGTCAGAAGTTTTCTAGATGAAATGGCATCACGCACTAGTGCGTGCGTGCTTCCGTACTAGATTCTCCGAGGGTATCGGATCGGATCGGATCACGCCGCCAAACCACTCACCGTGTCGTCTTGATCTCCGTCTGCGTCGGCAGCAGCTCCCCCTCCGTCCCGTTCGGCCATACTTTCGTCCAGCTGAGGTCACTCCGAGCGTCCGCTAGGTATGTCCTGCCTGGTTACACAAAAAGAGAGTATTAAATATAGGTCGTTGAAGCACCGCCTTTTTTTTAGAGATTGCTGATTGCCTCAGACGGCATTTCCAGCATCACCGGACTTTTTTAGGGGCGGCGACAAATTTAAAGGTGAGGAACCCTTTAAGTTGAAACGACGCACCGTCAGAGATTTTCTAGATGGATTGTCGCCAAATGGCTAACGACGCTTCGTCATCCAAACGGATAGATGCTCGAGTTGAATACGAGAAATCGGGGATCAATCCCCAAAGCGTTAGACTTGACTGACGTGATCCAATGCCTAGCACAAGCATTTATCATTCTAGGATAGTCTAGGAGTGCATTAAAATAAATCTTTCTGAAAAAAAAAACAAAGTGTTGAAAAAATTCCACAAGTGAAATTCGACATTATAGTTGTCGACATTGAATACTCCTTTGGCTTATAAAGTAAAAGTAGATAGTGTTGATTAATTTCGGCGAGTGGGATTGAGCCACGATAGCATAGTTGGCAGTGGAGTCATGGAGTTCGGGTTCGAATCCCGCTCGTGGAATTTTTCAACACTTTGTCTTTTTTCAAATTTTAATTTGTTCGCAACAATATTTGCGTAAAATTATATGTACTTAAATAATCATAAATCTTTCTTTTATAAGAAAAAGAACACTACCTCTGTCTCAGTTTCAATACTTGAATACTGACGCATTTTATAAAATTTTACAAGAAAAGCTAAAAAAACAACAGAGATAAAGAGTAAGAGATCAATTCAGACTGGTGGTAAAACCCTCGGCTCGATATGCGGAAGTCGCGGGTTCGATTCCCAGAACGGGCATAACGTTTCAGATTTTTGACGCATATCCCAGATTTGGGATCAACAACCCGCATTTGGCAAGCGTGTTAATTTTGCCAATAATACCCGTTGTCTTGATTTTAATGATGGTGGCCTTTGCCCAGCAGTGCGATAGAAAATAGGTTTACGAATATAGCTATTTCACGAGACTGATCACCGAAAACTATTTGAACAATGGAAAACTAGACATAAAGAAATAATAAATTAAAATTTCATTATGAAATTTTTGTTATGATAAATTTTAAGATCTTCGATAAAATTCACGAGAGCGAAAGCTGTTTAAAAAACATTTCTTTAAGTGCTCTACAAAACATTATAGATAGATAAGTGTACTTCCAAGAATCTCTGTTTCAGAAGAACAATAACCTTGTATTTTTAACAAGGCAAAATATAATTGCGCTGTTCTTATTAGAACTAAAGGGCACGATGATGCTTCATACATTTAATTTCAATCTTAACACGTTAAAATTCATTTAACTGCTTAACTTTTATAATTGTAAGATTTTTTTTAAGGCACTCGTTTGTAAAATTGCAAATTAAGTATGTAAATAGCGTATATACTATCTCACTGCTAGGCTAAGGCCCCCATCATTGAGTAATAAATTGAGATAACAAACACATCGCGTTGTCTTGATTATCTTATGCATCGCTACAACTGAATTAACCTTTTGATATGCGCGAGCGCTGATCAGCGCTGCCAAACAATTGAATCTGTATTGTGTCTGTATTCACGGCTAGGGTTGCCAACCGTACTCTAAAATAGAGTATTGTACTCTATATCACCCAACCAGCAATTTTGCCCTATAACCAAACCTTATATCTCAAAAAAGCTAGGTAAACGATGTATAAAGGTTTTTGGCGGTGATCGATTGTTGTGTAAAAGTGTTTGACAATACATTTTTGCTCTATAAGTTTATACAGCAAAAACGACCTATTAGGAATTGATGTAAAGGTTTACTTCGCGACTTTGTATAGCTGTTATAGTCAGGCGTTATAGCAACCTCCAATGTGACTAGTATACAACGATAGAACTTTATAACAGTGTTTACTGTCGCTCTAATGCGCCTGATTTACGTAATAAAGGTGCTGAACGAACTATAATGGGTCTTTCGTTATAGTAGAGATGAAAATTCAACAATAGGCCGATATTGTGATATTGTGGGTTTTTAGATCGTCCTTACAGTACATAGTACTATATTGGGCACAAAAAGTCTACAACAGAGTTATTTGGTGATATAGCTGAGTTTCAAATTACATTTATGTAGCTCAAATTATCATATAAAGGTGTGTTAACGGTCGTTATAGTCGTAGTGATAAACTTATCACAAAGACACTTTAAAAACTGTTATAGTCCCTCTATTACACAATAATACTATAACGGGGATCCTTTCTCTTTTAAAACATAATTACTGTCTATAAAGGTAGGCTAGCAATGCTTTTAAATGATAATTTAGTTTTGTAAAGGCATTTCTATCGCTCTTCTACAACAATATTAGGTAATTAACATTTTGATTCAGCGCAGCGTAACCAATATGTCTATAAATTACTAAAAATGAATTTCGAATTATGGAAAAGATTCAAACGCAGTGGAACTTATAGACGAGAAGTGAAAAGACAATATGAGGAAACAGCAACGTCGTCAAAGTCAAAACCAAGTTGAAGACTCAATTATAGAAAATGGTTCCGTACAAAATACGTTTTACGTTAATGACGAAATGGAGAATTATTTAAAAATGGACAATGATTCCAGGTGTGACAGTATTTCAGATGTGATGATTGATGATTTTCAAATGTGTGATTTCCCACGGCCATTCTGCAAGTAGCTTTAAGTTGTCCCACGTTAAAAACTTATCGATATTTATAATGACAACCATTTTGCTTAATATTGCACTGAAAAAGAAAAAAAAAACACTTTCTGTTCTCAAAGCTCAATAATATTCTATTAAGGAAAATCAGCAACTTTATCACACAAACTCAGAGTATTAATAAATAATAGAGCTGATTTTTATACCCATATTTTCTGACATGGTATTTTTATAAGTTTAATAAAAAATATTCATCACATTTAAGGCACAAGAACAAGCTCAGAAGGAACCCTAATTTCACGTAATGGTGGTTGTGATCTGTCATAACAAGTGCTATATTAGAGAGTTCAGGAAGCTGGAAGTACGTTTATGACTAAAAATTCGTAATTGTTTTAGTAAAAGCTCAATAATTCGAGAGGGGCATTCAAATATTGTCGTAAACCCGTACATAGTTTATCAGTAAAATTACAGTCGCACGTCATTTTCCCCGTAAGAGATGAATAATTTAATTACAAAATAATATCTTTCTTTCACGATATCCTCGTATTCCCTTTTTATTATAATTATTTTTTTCTTTTCTTTACTGAGACACTGCAGCGGCGTGAACGAATGTAAAATGAATGAATGATGAATATTAGTGAATTAATGTAATCATGAACTCTTTTACAGTACAAAAAGGTACTGTAGTAGCGTTGCGGTGGTGCTTGTATGTCATCAAATAGAGATTGCGTTACTGTTACATCAACTGTAATAGGCCAAAATGGTCATCCCTGATACCACTACAGTTGTACTTTAACACTGAATGGAGATATAATTGCGCCACTTTCTTTGTAGGTGCACCTTCTTTGGTCGTTTATTTGACCACCGATTAGTTTTTACAAAACGTTCTATGGTCTTCTATACAACTAACTTTTGCTGGTTGGGCATGTAGGCGTACTCTATAATCTATAACACTAATAGAGTATGCTAAAATACTCTTTTTTACACAATGTTTACTATACTAGTGCCAGTCATGTAATATTATGCAAACCCATTATAAGAACCAAAAAAGTCTAAAAGAGCTCTTGATCTATATAAATTTAAAGTTAAAATGTTTGGACTCATGCAATTCTTTTAAAAACCGTGAAAAATTGCCACCTTATAAAAAATACCTTTTTAAAAAACTAAAATAAATGATACTCTTTTTTATAAGTCCGTACTCTATATTTACCTCCTTTGAAATCAGATTTACTCTATTTCTTCTAATAAAAGTTGGCAACCCTATTCACGGCTGACGAGAGATTAGGCTTGATAAATGCAGTTTAGTGATCCCAAACCCGTGTTGTGCTTGTAAGAGCTGAAACTCACGGGAATCTGGGAATCGAACTTCTACTATTGAGCCGAGTGTAGACGATCGATTTGCTACTCGGCCACTGAGTCGTCGAGGACATGCAAATGTAATTTTTTTGACAACGGATAGGTAATAATTCGTTTACAGGTCCGTAAAATGTGCGGTTGACTGTACGAATACTTTGTAAATGCAAAGAGCACTCACCAATGAGAGCTTCGCAGTAAAGACGCAGCTCCGTGCCCTCTTCCACCCACTGGTCTTTCGATATAAACATTGTTTTCGGAACATCAGAGGGTTTTTCTGTGAAAAAAACATTTTGTATTAATTTCTACTTTGACACTGAAAAATTAAAGAAGCTCTAGTATTTTGAACACGTATTTCTCATAAATAGAGATGTTTTCATATTACTACAAAAAATATTACGTTATGTCTTTGTATATTTTACAGCAAGCAATATTATGTCCGCTTTCCAGGCAGTAGGCGGACATGTCTACGGCTACTGTGCGGATTGTAATATTTGTAATTCCAATTCCTACTTGCTCCTCAAGATCCAACTCCTTCCTCAAGGCCGGCAACGCATCTGCGATTACTTTTTGCGGGTGTGTCCATGGGCGGCGGCGATTACTTTCCATTAGGTGACCCACCCGCCTGCTAGTATGCCTCCTTTTAATATTAAAAAAAAATGTTTACATATCGGTGCTTGTGACTGTACGTCGTTAAGGCAGCGCTCACCCAGTATGTCGAGGCGCACGGTGTGCGTTTCGCTGCTGGTCTCGTTGCTCATGCGGCACGTGTAGTTGCCGGAGTCGGCGCGGGCGGCGCGCTGGCTGTACAGCGTCTGGTTGGCCGCCTCCGGGTACAGGATCAGGCTGGACACGCCAGCCGACCACGGGTACGCGACGCCATCTTTGAACCTGGGGAACAAGGGTGGTTCATTAATCATTTAGATAGATAGATAGATAGATAATACTTTTATTGCAACACTATAAAACACAACATGAACAAAAAAAAAAATAATTTACAAAGTCACAATTTGGCGGTCTTATCGCTTTCAAGCGATTTCTTCCAGACAACCAGTCGGATGGAGAGTGCTAATAAACTGTAAGATCAGAGGTGAAACTATTAAAACATACTGGAATAATGTGTATTTTATAAATGAAGCAAAATAATAATAATAATGATAATGATAAATATATAATGATAATGAAAATAATGACAAAAATATATATAAATAAACCTACTTAAACATAATAGTAGTCTCAGGTAGGAAAGTAGCGGATATGGCAGTTTTACAGTAGGATAGGGTTAATCGGAAAGGTAGAATTTTTTCACGAGCTCTTTAAATGTTTTAATGGATTTCATACGCCTGATTGCAACTGGAAGCGAATTACAGATACGAACAGCTTGGACGGTAAAAGAACAATCATAAAAGGTGGCGTATGACGTGCAATAAATCAAAAATCATTAACGTCATACGCTACACAGGTCATATACAGAGGTGTGAGCTTATCTTTAAAAGAGATTGCTCTTTTCTAGTCAAGCCTAGCTGTGGTAATGGAAAGAAAAGACTTTCGTAGATTAAATGTGGCTTAACGTGCCTTACAAAGCTCCTCGAAATAGACATTTTAAATTTTCAACATAAAGATTAAGACATGTAAATATGTAGTTCTGAAAGAAAAGGAGCCAAAAAAAGTGACCAACAACTTTAACAAGACATAGTGAGACGGCGAACACGTGGGCTGGACACTTGTAAACCACCAGAGTAATGACTATTCATGCCTTTATGTTCAAAACCCTTGACCTGACCAACCATTGTCGTTTTTTGCACTACTTTTCGATCACCTTATAGTTGCAATCACCCGGTTTTTAAAAATTCTTTCACCATTAGAATGCTACATTAGCGCTGAGTAACATAGGCTATATTAAAAAATATATACATATATAAAATACTAAAAACGACAATTTAATTTTCCAATACAAAATAATTTGTTTGTTTTGTTGTCATTGAAACCATTGATATTTAACTCGATGATGGAAAATGTCAAAGCGGTACGAAGTCCGCCGGGTCAGCTAGTCATCTAATAAAAAGAGTTTTTCGATATTTAATTAAGTATCTTCTTTCATTTGCAAATGCAAAACGCAGATTAAAAAAAATACATCGGAAGGTCTACAACTTAGGTCTCCTAGTGTAGGCAATTATAGAATTATTATTATTTAGTGGTTAGGTTTGGAATTAATCAATAAAATTACTCCACATCGTCGTTATTTCGCCTGATTTGTCTTTGAAATACAATACCTTTAATTATAATTATCTTAGGTAGCCAGGTACGGCTACCGTGAATGCATTCGACCCTGCAAATTAGTTTAACTTTATGGGCGGATTCGAGTCTCGCTTGTGAGAAATATTTCAAAGCAGCATTACTTTCTGAATATTTATATGTATACTATTACCTGACGTCCCTGACTGACATGGGGTCTGTGTACCCCTTTTTTGGAGAAGAACGTGAGAGAATGTCTGTAGTATACTATAAAATAGATCTCTAATTGCCATATATACACACTGCTAACCAAGTAACAACTAAATATCTTTCAAACAGCTCACTACTATTATTATAATTATAATTGGGTTGTATTTAATCGATCACCAAACTAACCTAACCTAACCCACAAAAATACTAAGTTAGCCCCTAAAAATACAAAGTTAGCACCTAAAATACTATTTAGATGCTAACTTAGCATTTTAGGTGCTAGCCTACTATTTTTTTGTGAATCAATTTATTATTTCTCATTATTATTAACTTGCGTCAGACCAAAATGAAACGCAGCAAAAATGGCAATTTATAAATCGTAACATGATATGTCAGCCAGACATTGAACTTGCTGATCGGGGACATAATATTGACATTGAAATTAAATTCAATGAAGAAATAATCGATTTCGTTTCGACACCACAGTCACATCGATTCGTGTGTGGAGGGAGGACATTTCAGTAATTTCGAATCAGTGAAATCAATTTGAAACCTGTCGACATTTCCCCGAGTAGCAATCTGCAAATGAATCTTGTTTTACATAACCACACGAATGATACTTTCGAAGTGGCTGCATAAGAGCTCGTACCATGGTATTTTATTTCGAGTAATTTTAGGTTCGATTCGGGTTAAGGGTGCCATTTTGGAACCTCACCGGGGATCATAAAGTTTGATAGGAAAGACGTTAAATTTCTATAATTAAAGAATAATTTGCAATACATTGTTAACTGACTTTCATGAAAAGAAGGAGGTTTTCAATTCGTAAACATATTACCTAAATACTTATAAAATACAGTGAAAAAATTAAACGCCTACCCCACCCAGCCGTTTTTTCACTGTATTTTATAAGTATTTAATTCAGCTTCAGTGCAGCAATTAGCACATAAAATAAAAAAAAGTAAAATTTAAACGTAAACATATTTTATACATATATATTTTTTGTCTGTGGTTAAGGAGCGTCAATGTCCATGTGCTATACGGTACAGCTTCTTATAGCATGGCTCTATGTTTCATTCCTACTCCTAACGATACGTCATGTTCGATATTTAAAACACAGTTCAAAGCAGAAAACGACTTAAACATATTGAAATAAGAGTTCATAGTAAGGCCCCCACTGCGGTAACGGTGCAGCTGCGATTTAGAGATTGCGCCAGGCACGCGGGCGCATCCGCGGCGTATTGTCATTTCCCGGTGAAATCAACTCGCGGCTGCTCTATGTGCAGGAAACAATTCGCAGTAGCGACTAATGGCCCGTCATTCCGTCGCAAACGCAGCTGCCGGTGACAGCACGCTTCCGAGAAATCATGGGGATCACATTGCCTCTGCGCAAATGAGTACATTATAATTTTCTAACCCGATGGCATTATGAGTGCACTTCCCAATTCATTCTGAATTTACGTCTCGCCATTTCGGCTAACCCGCCACCACAGCTGTAAATTGTTCAGCGAAACTGGGCTTGCGCAAACAAAACGTCGCGCGCAGCTAACGATTCTTGGGAACAGTAAAATTTTGCGGGAGCCGTTTTTGAATCGTTTGAAAGGAAAACAAACATTTGAGCGATGTTTCATCGCAAGGCCACGCTAGATTGTTTCCTAGAAGCGGGCGGAGCGTACGCGGATACCTAAGTGATCAGAACCACTCGATTGGCCGGCGCATGATAATGTTGCACTGAGGAGTAAGATACAAATCACATGCAGACTACCTGTTCTGTGTTAACATTTAAACACATACATGTACCATGTGCTGGTTCTCAATACTAATAACTAATATATGGTTAAGGCGAAGCAGCTATTGGATTTTCCTGTTAATAACATCTATAATGTACCGTACCCGTCGAGTAGTAACTAATTGCGAAAGTAAATAAGTGTCGAGCTCTGGCAGTTGGTTGTTTACAAGAATTCCTGGAAGCCTCACAACGAAATTAACTTTTACTTGTTTGTCGCAGTGATACCGAGTGGGTTAATCGACCTTGCAGATGAACATTTTTCCGCGACCGTACCTAACAAAACGCTCCATTGTGCGCTATTTAAACTGTTTCCAGGAAAAGTCGCGGGAGTTATATTTATGGAAACCATACTACTTTTACGTATCCCTCTACGATCCCTGGGAGAACGTATTGAATATTTTTACCGTTTTAGCGGGAATGATTCATGCGCGCACGCCGAAGTTTATTTATTACATGCTAATGTAGCAGATGACAAACGAAGTATAAGAAGCTGAGAGAGAACATGTTGAATCAGATTGCCTTTAAAATTGAAACGCACGCAATAGTTTTCTTGCATTGCAGATATTCCACACACACACAAGAGAATGTGTAAGCAGAACTACCCCATTTTCAAATTCTTTTTTAATGTATGACAATCAACTTGGTAACCTAACTTAATTAATATGCCATTAGTAAGAAAACGAAATGTTTTATTACAACATTCACATAACCTCTTGGAACTGCAGCACATCTTTGTTTACTATCTACATTTGTGAACATCTTTAGAGTAACTTCATAATTTTTTGTCAATTCCGAAAATTTCGGTACCTATTGGGAAATTTTGGTATGGCTAAGTGCTGCGCTCCCAGCATCAAATCTTCAAGTTATAACACAATCCTCTGAATATTTTTCCTGCTTTTGGGAGGGACGTTTATTTATAAGCTAATGACAATAATAATAAAAGTTTGCTAATCACTCATACATAATTTTAATTTTTTATTCAGTTATTGAGAAATTGCTAGAAGAAGCATTTCGTTCTGAACACTGTCCTATTATGTTTTTTGTTGGAGCTACTCCTGATCGGTATGTCTACATTCCGAGGCAATAAACAATTACAAAGATAATGACGGACAACTATTTATCACAAAACACTGTTTCGACGTCTTAATTATCCGGTTTTGCCATAAATAGGGCAGTATAACAGATGTTGGAATTTTTACTAAGATCATTATTAATTGGTAAGTTCTCCTACAGATAAGTGAATAAAAATATGTATAACGGTAACAAATTTTTATAACCTTTGTACTGTAACCAGCTATATCATCGTTCATCATAAAAACCCCCGTAAAATTGATAATAATAGCCACGATAAAATAATTCTAGTAAATCTGACGAATTCAGATAACATTTATATAATACTCGTATGAACTTGCTTTAATTGACCTAATTAGATACGATTAAATGTACATAAAAAAGAGATTACGCATAGAGTCGATAATAAGGGCCCTACCCTAAATATAAATGTTTTAAGGCTTATCTTTGCGATTTGCACATTGTCAATGTCAAAGTTAGAGAAAGATACTGTAGAGTAGAATAAATTTTTTATTTATAAAGATAAGAATGAGCGGTTTTCTGATGATATATCAACTAGGTACTCGTATTATGTTTAATGATTCACCTTTGTATATGTCTTATGTAACGTGTTTCAATATGTGTTTTATTCCACGTTGTCGTCATCCGTTTGTTGGGAACCATTAATTACAGCAATCAGTTATTAAGGTTTATTATAAGCTTTGATGCTATAAAACTTTTTAACATTATGTTATAAGATGTTTAGATGTAAGTGAGCAAACGCGGCTATTTTCGTGATGCAATTTTGGATTCTTAACCTTCATATGCGCGAGCGCTGATCAGCGCCGCCACACAATTAAAATTCTATTGTCTGTATTCACGGTAGACGACGGATTAATCTTCTAGTACTATTAATGATCGAATTTTCCCTGTTATCCGTGTCATGTTATAATCTGAAACAATTGAGATGCGTCGTCGACTGGCCAAGTTGAAGTTTGTAAGCAGACAGCCAGGTTGCAAAAAGCCGATGTGGTTAGGTCACTCGCCCTTCCGCTCGGCGAATATTTCCCAAATCACCGGGACCGGTCCTTGACCGCGTCTCTCGCTCGGGTTGAACTCCCTGCCCTCACCACAGACCGTCCCGTCTCTAACAATACATATTTTCATCCATCATCTTTTATTCCAAGCAGTGGGTGTTCTGCTTTTATTTATCTATTTTATTCTAGCTATTTATTTATTTATGTTTTCTATTTATATTCTTAGGGTAATAAGTTTTTCAACACAGGTTTTTTATTAACATTTGTTGAAGGTCTTTACAACGGGTTTTTACATAGCATTTCTATTATTTCGTCTTACATTTCCCATTTTAAGGGGCGGCTTTATTTTCACATTTCTTAATTTTCTAACTTATATTTAGTACAATTGTTATAACATCTTCAAATTAATTATCTACTTGCTATTTTATTTGCGAATGCGAAAGATGATGGACGAATGAGTAGTATGTAGAATCAAAGTGCGAGAAGAATAAAAGCGAGAACTGGTATGAATGAAAAATTAGCAAAAATAGGCTCCGATCATGTTGGAGATAGAGAGAAAAAAAAACAAAACATATTTCCGTATAGCATCAGTTGGCTATTCTTTTTTGCATGCCTTTTCCTTTAGAATTTACTCTCGGGGGCTTTTACCGGACTTATAGGTGGGTAACATATATAGTTCCATTAGCGCAAGTGACTGACAAATCCTTGGAGCTTTTTCTAGGGGCTGACATGACGTAATCGTGTCCCCATGCTTTACTGTATACCCAAAGCGAGTCGAGTAACGAGAGCAGAAAACCCGAGGGTGCCTTTTGCATGCAGTGGCAAACAATGTAATAACAATAGACCTATACGTAGACAAGCGTGGGTATTTGTATAACTACTTATGTGCAAGTAGTACATAATAATAATATAATAATAATAATAAACTTTATTTGCACACAAAAAAAAAAACATACTGACAAATTGATAAAAACATATAGTACAAAATAGGCGGCCTTATTGCTAACAAGCAATCTCTTCCAGGCAACCTTGGTACATTTGGTAGGAAATACAACTTCGTTCGCAAACTCTGAAAAAAAAAGCAAAAACAAAACACGTCAACGGTTTTAACATATAAGATATGTGAATGGACACACAAACTGTTTTTGTTTTGCTAAATATTCCAGTTGGAGCAGACAAAAGGAAGATCCTAAAACAGATTGAGGGAGATAAGGTCGCTCGCGGTGAGCCATTGCCTTAATTTAGACGCAGGCACAGGTTTCGTCTGACGTCTCTTTATCAGATGACCACGTTTTAATGCGAGTGGCTAACTTGGAATCAATTGTCCGATGAAGACAGTTCAAAAGGATAACATCGCGTGCTAAACGGATATCGAGTTCGTTATTTTGCGGGAACTCGCGTCCATAAATTAATGTATGAAGTGTTTCCTTGAAACGCTTCGGCAGAATCGAAAGCACTTAGCTATAACATGTATCAAATATTGATTATGAAATGGCTTTAATGAATGGTTATTTCAGGTACAATTTATTGTACATACTTCGAATTTATCAAAGTTCTATTAGAACCGACACATGGTTGGTTTAACGTCTTGTGGTTATTTTTTTCTGTTCGAAAATTTACAATGTAGGCTTTAGATCGGATGCGTACTTCAATGGCCAGCGAGTATGGAGATGCTCGAATAAGTAACGACATAACAATCGACCAGAAGTAACTCTTTCTTCCACGCGCATCACGAACCGACACTTAACATGTCCAATCCTGACGAATGCTCTCTACAAAATGGCAATAATTTTTGAAAACATCCTCTTTTATAGGTATTATTTTAGATGCTCAATTGTTTTCTTTACGGGTCACGGCACAATATTCAGTTGCAGACTATTTACAGCCAACATGTAAAATAATACATTGAACATGGTGAATAATTTATTGTAAAGTGATGCTTTGTATTCAAGTCCCTTTCGAGCACGTTTGTCACTATCGACATATCTTTGCATTAAATTAGTTGAATTGTATACCTACCAAACCTTAGGAAGTTTTTAATGTCATTTGAAACATTGCTACCGGTACTGATATTTGGGAAACCCACTTAAGTAGTGAGGTCATGTAGGTTGCAATTAGATTTTGTTCTCAAAATGATAGGCGATTAACATGATTGTCCTTTTTTATATGCTCAGCTTTTTGCTTACTTGCGTCATTTATTTGCTGAACCGCTCATAACCGTCGTCTTGTGTTGTAGGTACTGTACTTACACAACTTGGGAGGTTGGCTTTATTAAAAAAAGGTCAACAAGAAAAAGGCTGCGATTACGTCTTAAAACACGAGAGCACAATGCAAGCCACGTGACTCGACTTAAGGGTTAAGAAATTTTGTAAAACTTTGCCTTTGGTAAAAAGAAGGTGCAGCCTTGATCCTACGTGCTTTGCGACGATCGCATAGTCAAGCTCCCTTTCTGTCAGGCGGTAAAAAAACGGAGGGGCATCAAATAACACTTTCAAGCTCTAAGTTTGGAATACAATAAAACTAATGCAAATAAATGTCGATAGTGATAAGAGTGCCAGCGATTTGAATACAAAGCATCTCTTTAATATAATTTACCATGTTCAATGTACCACTTTACATGACAGACGAGGAGGAATCATCCCATCAAATTAAACAATAACGTGCCAAAACTCAGCGGAATAGAAAAGCAAATGCGCTTCTTAAGGGGGTGCCGCGCGGAATTTCGAAAATTTACGTGTTTTTATGTCACTGGTGCTAGGCGCTGAATAGGTCATATACATTAAAAGAACTAGTGTAGGTTAGCTTGATCCTTTCACAAGGCCATGGTTGTCTTGGAATTTGAAACAAATACCCAGAAACTGCATAAACAATACGTAAAATAATGATATCTAAAAACTTATTTCTTCAGAAACTTTGTAAATATAGCACAAATGAAACAATGATCCGACATCAATATGTTGGTATTGATATTCCACAGGCCACTGTTGTCTTATTTTTCAATTAAAAAATATGAATATGAAAATATTAAGACTTCTATTATTTTTTACCCAAACGCCTATGATTTTACGAAAGTAAACATTGCTCTAATTAAATCACCAGCCTACTTTGTACAGATATTAGTGTGCGTGCGTAGTCGTGCGCCGTTGTCACTCCACTGCCACGCACCGCTCGCTCGCTATCATAAAGAAACTTGAAACTCGCAGATTTGCGTCCGCGCTGCACCCCTTAAAATAAAATATTCCAAGCGAGAAATTGACTCGTACGCGCAGGGTAGCGACAAACGAGCGAACGTTGCGTTTCATTCGACGAAATAGTAATTAGGTCTAGCGGGCGCAGGTCCAAATGACGCCGCCCGAGGAGACCCGGCCTTTGTCGACGCTGCTGATAGTTTCTCTGAAACTACTGCAATTACTCGAGTTGCGACTGCATACAGTTGTCGCACACACGCACCACATAATCACACGATCCCCACATTACTATGTAATCATACGTTCGCCAGTCACGCACCGATGACAATAATAATAACTATTCGTTGTGGGAATCGGAAAACTGAATATTTATGTCCGCATCATCCATGAAAGTCGTTGAGGTATTCGCAAATATGTATGATTTACGAGCAAGCGCGGCACAACGAACTCCACTCCACGGCATAAGGGAATGGGCGGTAGCGTTCATACGTTAATCTATGAAACGCGGCTGGGGGGAATTGTTATTGTACTTATATGTTTTAGCAGTGTTGTATTTTAATTTAGGTCGCCCAGTGGTCGAAATTCGGCTGGACGGATTGTATCCTAAGCAATGAAAAATTAAAAAAGATAGAATGTGAGTTTAGATTGGCATTGACAGATTTCGGCCGCTCCTCTTCCATTTTTGAAATTTTTGAAAAGAGTATGTATGCGCGTGTGTCAAATACATGGTAGTGTGTGTAATGTTTGTTTTATTGATTTAATGTATTTTTTATGCATAATTAAAAAAAAAATAACATTCTGCAATCTTTCTCTATATAAACTATAAGTGTGCAAAATTTCATACTCCTCCGTCCGCGCAATTTTCGTAAAAAGGGGTAGAAAGTTTTTGCTTCACGTATTAATATATATATATAGATTACAATTGAATGCAACCCTACCGTTCATAGGCGAAAAACTCCCGGAATCCAATTAGGTAGTTTAGTTCCATGAAACGAAATATTGATTACAATTGTATACCTAAAGGACGGAGTTCTTGAAATTGAATTATTAAAAAACTCCGCAGCGTTGGAGGAACAAAAGACAGCGAGCGATCTAGAGTGCTCGTCACATTTCCAGGTAACAATCATGAATCTAACCTTGTGGGCTGCCCGCGTGGTTTTATTGCATGATGATGTTGTGATGTTATAATACATCGCACCATAATGCTGCGTTTAATTTGACTGCATTCGTCCGGTGTCCTTCGCTAACGGTGCCATCGGCATCGCCTGCACAGCACCGATAAAACTCATCGAGTACGAGAAATTGCGATAAACCCGAAATTTATTGCGACTTCACTGGAAACGCTTTTTTAACATATAAAATGGCTATTAATATCGAACAGGATACCCGCGGTGATGGGGACCGTTACTCGCGCCGTGAGCAATTATCCGTGGGTAAAGAATAACCACATGTTGTGTTGTTGAGCGTATGAATTGCCAACGCTTAATAACATAGGGCGATTAGCGCGGTGCAACTAACTAGCTTGAGCTACTGCGGTTAGGGTTGCATCGGGAACGGTGGCGGCTTGGCTTGTGCTTCAATGGGATGCCTAGAAAAACCACAAGTGGCTGTCGTGGCTAGAGAAAAATGTATGTAACAGTTGTTGGTCGAGACGCGGGCGCCGGGCGATAGCACAACCGGAGATAGGTACTCGCGCCTGACAAGCTACAACTGTAAAGACTAGTCTCAAGTTCTCAACACAGCGCGGGAGCAGGCTTTGATGATACTATGCCATTCGTTGTATTTTATACGCTTTTTAAATGCACAAATGAAAACCGTTTACCTATCTTAGCTGTCAATGATGATAACGCAGTAGAAGCGCACTGCAATGTCTTCAGTCCTCAACTACTGGGGAATATAATGCTACTGAAAATGCTGTTATGAAGCTGTGTTATACTTAGAATGGTAGTATTGAACTCTGCGGCCACAAGTAAAAAAATATCACAACCAACCAAACCGAATACGTCATAAACAAACTGGGAATCGAAGTCGGGCCCTATATAGGTACCTACCTATAAGACTGTTGGTCTAAAATGCAAACATATGAGAGTCGTGTCCTAAACCTTGTATTGTCCTTATATTATTATCAATTTAAACAACCAACTGCCACATAGACAAGTTTGTCGACCTCTCAATATTTTCCCATGCCACATACAACTTCTGTAAGTATCTAGGGGCACGGCAGTGCCCCCGCCAAGTCGAGTAAAAAAGCGGCACGGCCGTACTATGCTTTTCTCGAAGCAGTTCAGGCCATTTTCGACCCCCTAAAACTTCATTGTTGATAAAACTAGAAGCCTGAATTTTTAGTAACCAAGCAGGCATTGTATAAATACGGTATATTTCAAATTGCATTCAATTTGCACCAGTAGTTTAAGAATTATAACTAGTCAAAGTTTCTTAGTTTTGCCACTCACTGACTGACTGACCCATCATCAAAACTCTAAGACACTTCTAGCAGACATAGAAGCTTCAAATTTAGAATACAATGAGTGTTTAGTGTATAAATCAAGGAAAAACTAAAATATTTTTCACTTTCGGCCCAGTTTTCTAGATACACCAACTGCACAAATAACTTTGTAATCCCATATAATAAAAATGTATAGGATTACAAAGTTAGGTACATTTGCAGTTAATGAATCAGTGTACCTGTCTGTATGTATAATATAATGGAATAATAGGTGTAGATAGGTACCTAGATGGTACCAGAAAGGAAAAAAGTTAGACTATCTACAAAAAGAAATGAGATACCATTAACCGAGATAGATTAATGAGATAGATTACCATGAAAACACAATGTATCTCACAAGTAATACATATATTATATTAAATTAGATTGTTTAGTGCGATTGCCAAGTCAATCTTTTTATTTAAAACATAAAAGATTGTTAATATTGAGAACTTGGTATTACATGGTTCTCACACCTTTTTACGGTAGAAGAACTGAATTGCGAGACTTGGTTTTTTTACAAGTTTGTTTTTAATGGTATAACATTATTCTTCTAATATGTACTGAACAATAGAGATTTCTTTTTCCTGTAATCTTCTAATCATTTATTTCACTATTTTATTTTGAGAAATAATAAATTGATCCACAAAAAAATAGTAGGCTAGCAGCTAAAATGGTAAGTTAGCATCTAAATAGTAGTTTAGGTGCTAACTTTGTATTTTTAGGTGCTAACTTAGTATTTTTGTGGGTTACGTTAGGTTACTTTAGTGATCGATTAAATACAACCCTTTTATTTTAATGTAGCACGTATACTTACATAAAAAAAATATATGCATACACATTAAAACTATTAACAAAGTCAGTATAAAATAAAATAAAATATGACTGAGTTGTACCTATGCTGCTTAAGAAACAATATTATTGTATAGCATTAGATAACAATCATATCAAATCTGAGACAGTTATCAGAATTAAAATGGGAGTCTTAAAATAAAAGTACAAATCATTTACGTATGTAGACAAAAAAAATGATAATGTTCCTTACACAAAGGTGATGTCATCGGTGTTCGGACATTACACACAGAAGGTAAATATGTATTAATAGCCTTAAGTAGATACGTCAGTGCCGTCTAAAACAAACCCAAGATTATCCTGCTAATACTACCTATAAAAGAGCAAAAAGTATAGACATTTGTGTGTTCATGGATCACGTCAAAACGGGTTTGAATGAAATTTGGTACTTATACCCTGAATAGGTAGTTAATAGATACTTTATAATGATCTAAAGAAAACGGATGACAAATGTAAATAAAGATTCGTAAATAATAATTTATAAAAACTCTAAGATATGTATAAATAAAAAAAAATATATAAAAAAGTTTGAGTACGTACATACGCCTGCACATCGACCTATCCAAAACTATCAAATTTCTTTAATAAATAAATCAACCATATGACATCTACATAAAGTTCAAAATGAATTGAGGTTTGACAGTTTGTGGTAAAAATTTAAAATCATTTATTCAATTTAGGCTACAAGTAGCTCTTTTGAATGTCACTATGCCATCGTCGGTTCGTAAGTACCTACTCTGGGCGGGAGATCTTGTACTGAGAAGAACCGGCAAGAAACTCAGCAAGTGTCCAGCTCTTAGTGGTCTGACTGAAGTGCAGGACGTATCCGTAAAACAATCGCTTGGAGTATGGTGTTCTGTCTGATATGTAAGTATTTTCGCGGTCATTGTTTGCTGTACTGTGTACAATAATAAAAACTAAGTAACGCCACGGTGGGCAAGTGGCAAAGCGCCCGAGGTCTTGGGTTCAATTCCCAGGTCGGGCAAAGCGTTACCGACGGGGTTGTGGAAGTGTCCGAAAGGGTTCCCATGACCTCGTCAGGCTCCACCATGCCGGCGTTCGATGCGTCCTCCTCAGATGAGGACGACACGATGATCGCCGGTTTGCTAGTTCCAAGGTGACGAGAGGACATCGGAGTGGTTTTTACCGAGTCGGCCTCGACTCGCTTTTTCTAGGGCCAAAGCCCTGGAACAGAGTCTTGGCCATCCTCGGACAGCCAGCGGGTCCCCTGTAACCCGCTGATGCGTCTGTTAGCAGATTTTCCACTCCGGCTCCGTAAAAAAAAAACCAACCAACAGTTGTCACCAACCCGCATTTGGTTAGCGAAGTGATTAAGCCATTACATTACTCATCAATTGTAGTGATAACTTGATTTCAATGATTGCCCAGCATTGGGACAGTCGTAGGCTATTTTCTTTACTCTAAGTCTAATCATTTCAAGTTATTAAAATGTCTCCAAAATGCATGAGAAAATAGGGCTTAGTACCGCTAGCTCCTAATGTATTGTTCTCGAAATTTTAAAACTCAATAAAGCATGTCCCACCAACTCCAAAACCTTTTTTTTCTTGTCCTACCAACTCCAAACGATTTAATTTATTTGTGTAATAAACACGACGTTAGTATCAGTAACTACAGAGAACGCAACAGTACCACTAGCTCCAAAAATTGTATAACTCCAAATTTATTTCGATCTAATACTGCCAACTCCAAACACGTACATAAAGCTTAAAAAATTTTAAATGGCTGCATGAAAGTAATATTCATTTTCGTTGCATTTGCATCAGTTTAAATCCGTGGAAGCTTTTGTTCTCCCGGGTGTGTGCTTATTATGTTCTTGCATTTCACAGTGATTATTACTGATTACAATAATACCTAGCTGGTAGGTAAGGTTATCTAGTGTAGTGGTGAGTGGAAACAATAGTGAACTCTTCACATGAACAATTATGAGAATAGAAAATTCTTAAGGAAAGAAAGGTCGTTATTAATAATAAGCGTTGAACAAATAGCCTTTGTTAAATAGAAAAGTTCTTGCACCTCACTAATTTAGGTATAATAATGCTCGACTTTTTATAAATAGAATTATATTTTCACACGCAAAAAATAACAATTATAACAATTATAAAGATTCAAATACAATTCCTAAGAAAATAATATAAAAGAAAGCGTTCATTCAGCATTTCTACAGAATCTAATTAAATAGACTTTTTAATAAATAATTTTTTTATGAATTTGATCATCAATATCTTTATTTTAACTTGAACGTCCTGGGTGTCTTATAAACAGATTCTGATTCTTATGAAAGAACATTCCATATTTTGGTGGAATAATGCCACTCGGCTGCCGAGATCGTCTCTTTTGCCGCGTCGTCACCCGCTCGCGTTTGTGACCACGGCCGTAGTCGAAGACCCGAGTCCCGGAACAACCAGGACCGCTGCATATGGGTAAGGAATGCCGCCCATCGCCGTCCGTCGCCTGGGAACACGCTCGCAACTGCAGCAACATTTGTACAACTGTTCTGGTACGTGATTACTACTTTCCCGGCAAAATACTAATCCCACCACACCGACATGGATGGGATGAAGAATAACGGTGCTTTGCGGTCATAGAGAAAAGTAATACTAGGGATTTGCGGTGGTGCTGTTCTTGAAAGACACATAACGCAGCACTGCAAAAACATAACGATATTGAGCCTAATAGTTCATTAGGATGCGTTTTTCCAAGAAGTAGATTTTGGAAAAATATTGGTATAATATGGCCTGATTTTTTAATTTACTCCTTTTGGAGTAGCAACCAGCAGTAGAATCACATTAAATATAAGTATGTATAGTTTATTACATTATAATTTATTACTATTATTGTGTGGGAGGAGCTCGATGGCGCAGTGGTTAACGCGCCCGGTCTGCGAGTTAAGCAACTTTCGTAAAGGCCGGTCATCGGATGGGTGACCAAAAACATATATTCTCGAGCTCCTCCGTGTTTCGGATGGCACGTAAAGCCGTTGGTCCCGGCTGCATTAGCAGTCGTTAACAACCACCAATCCGCACTGGGCCCGCGTGGTGGTTTATGGCCCTTTCTCCATATCCATCCATAGGGAAGGCTCGTGCCCCAGCAGTGGGGAAATTATATGAGCTGATGATGATTATGTGTACTCATGTTATTTTATTATACATTTTTTGTTCTCGACTTTCATAAGTGCACTAATGTGCCTTATCTGAATAAACATATTTCATTTTATTTCATTTCATATGACTTCAGATATGCGAGCAATTACTTTATGTGACTAAAGTTTAAAAGACACAACACCATTCCATAATTTTTACGGTTAATCAAAATCTCAGAGTAAAATACTTAAGCCAGATTACTCAGCATACATAGTTAACATTCAAATAGAAAACGTTATGTGCAATCCTTTACGTTATATGCTTGCATTTGATATGCAAAATAGAATTTAAAATGCCTAGCAAACGAATAAAACATTTCCGTCACAAATGGATATGGATGGCTTGCCTACGAGTGTTCCTTTGAATCGCGGGCGTGGAAAATATTGCATAAAGGGTTAATAATAAGAAGAAAAAAGATAGAAAGACTTATAACTTGGAATGCGTCATTCAGAAACCTTTGTGATTAAGTTTCTACGAACGAAATACCTTCGTACAGAAATACGTTTCTGTTACAACTTATTCTACTAGAAAAGTATATGTACATTTTTCTCAAAAAACAAAAAGAAGTCGTTTCCGTGAAGTCGCTTTTAAGTTTAAATTTAACAATATTTACATAACTGTCTATAATACGATTATCAGAATAAGAATAATTTAGGGGTTTGAGTTTGGTCACGTAAACAATTCCAGATGTTAATACTAAACGTTTCACTTGGCAGAAAAACTATTATTTTTCTCACTGTAACCGTAAAAAATGCATAACCTGCTCATTAACGATTACATATAGGTAAATTTGGTCAAATTGTGATATATTTGACAGTAACAATAACGTTTAAATACGTTGAAATTTTAACTTTAAATACGTTTAGCTATTCAAGATTTCTTATAACTAGTGGTCGCCCAGTGGTCGAAATTCGACAGTAATTTTATTAAGGCTGCACGGATTGTATCCTAAGCAATGAAAAATTTAAAAAGATAGAATGTGAGTTTGGATTGGCAGTGACAGAAGTCGGCCGCATTAAAGACAAACAATATGTGTGTGTAATGTTGTTTTTGTTGATTTAATGTATTTTTTATGCATAATTTTAAAAAAATATTAAGATTTGGGTAACGTTCTTTATATAAACTATAAGTGTGGGAAATTTCATACTCCTCCGTCCGCGCAATTTTCGTAAAAACGGGTACAAGTTTTTGCTTCACGTATTAATATATAGATAAGAGCGCAATTATTAGACCAATCGTTTGTTGTCAGGTTTGATGTTACAAGTTCCGTACGGACCTCACCTTCTGGACAACCAGCTATTCTCTCTCGGATTCTGTCCAAAATCGAGCAGCTCATTCAACTGTTCATGCCACGTTTGTATTCGGCCCAAGCTACCGGTACTGAATCACCGGCTCGGGCTTTGTATTTAAATTCGAGTGAATGTACTGTATTAATCGCGTAGCCGGAAGCAGGAACTCCGCCGATTATAGATGGCCGTAGACAATTTCTACGTATTTCACAATCGCTGTCGGCATAATGAAATAAGCCATTAAGTGTAATAAAATACAGCAAATCATAAAAAGCTTAATGCCTTTAATGCTCCAGGTCAAGATAGGTTAAAGTTCTAGATATACAGAAAATAAGTAATAATATATCAGTTGCTATTGCCAATCTCATCAACGCCAGTCTTAAAACAGGTAGGCTACTCTTGATGCAAACTCAATCTCAATACAATTCCAATGCGATTAATATGTATCGATATTAGGATAAGTTTCGCAATTTCGGAACGCCCCATCTCGATAATAATTTATTCACTCAATTTCCACGCAATTTCATTCCAACGTGGCGCTATTATCGATTTGAAGAGTGCCTTTTGAATTTTTTAGATTTGTGATTGGAAATTGATTATTGCGATTGTGTTTCAAGAGTAACCCTACAGGAAAGTACCCAAACAAGCTGAAACAAGGATATGTGCGTCCTGTCTATAAGAAGAGTAAGCATGACGTCGTTTCTAATTATCGCCCTATTACTCTTCTCTCGTCCATTAACAAGATTGTGGAGAAATTTTTCAGTGAGCAAATATGGATTTGCTTACTGTACCCCATACATTTTATCAAAATCATAACATCATAAGTAAAAACCAATTTGTCTTTCAACCTCGTAAAAGCACAACTGCTCTTTGTCTCAATTTACAGATATATAAAGATACAGATATATAGATATATAAAGATAAACTCATGCTTAAACTCTAAAAAACATGTCTTAGCCCTTTTCATTGACTTTTCGCGGGCATTTGACACGCTAAATCATCTGAGGCTTGTGAAGAAACTAGAAAAATCTGGTGTTTTTTTTTTTTTTTGAGAGTTTGCTAATCAGCAAACTCTCAAATGAGGCAATCGCCTCAGACGGCATTTTCAGCTTCACCGGGCTTTTTTGGGAGCGGCGAGGAACGTATAGGGTCCCTCAAGCCGTGTGAAACGAATCACCTTTGGAGGTTTTCTAGAGGGAACGGTATCGCGCACTAGTGCGCGTCCCCGTGCCCTACTAGATTCTCCGAAGGGTTCGGATCGGATCGGAAAATCTGGTGTGCGCGGCCCAATGTTAAAATGCTAATTTAATCCTCGTCTACCGAATAAGCTGGATCCATTTTTTGTGCAAAACATTACGGAAAGTAATATCAAAGGTAAACTAAAAACACATTTTCTCAACAACCTGTAGATGTCTCAACAAACACTTACACAGATGTTTTGCGCACAGGGTGGAGCAGATGCGATCGCTCGCTGCAAGTAATTTGTTGCAGCCTATTCATTTATTTATTGTAGTACTGATGTCGTCATAGGGATATAATGTTTAATTTTATATTTATATAAAATACAATATTTTATTAATTATTTAATTCAGCAATTAACACTTAAAAAATAAAAAGTAAAAGTTTAATTTTATGTTGAGTTCTAGCATTCCGGACAAACCTCAGTGGTTTTTGGTCTGCTATGATGCAAAGGTATTGTATGTTTTAGTGTAAATAAATTTAAAAAAAAATTACAAAAGTTTAACTAGCCTCAAAAAGCTCGAGTGGGAATCGAACTCACGACCTTGGGATAACCGGTCCAATACTCTGACCGCTGAGCTACCGAGGTTACAAGATAAAAATTGTCTAGTAAAATTTTATCTTGTAAAGAACTATATATACTTTAAAGCATTATACTCGTAAATGCAATATTTAAAATAATAATAAAAATTACGAAGCTTGATAATTTAAGATAAAATTTTACAAGATAAACGTTTTTTTTTACTACAATAAATAAACCAGTTTCAGGAAGCTCGAGTGATATTAATATTGACTAACTGACTGCGAAAGCGGAATTTATTTTGTCCCCAGACTTTCCTTGAAAATAAATGTTTAGTTTAGCATGCCGTAATAAAGTTCCACACGTCATACAGAAAACCCATAAAGGGATTTCGCGAAACTCGCGCGGAATCTACGAGATGACGGGAATGAACTCTACCAGTAGGGTAATAAAATTCTTTAGCAGCCGACGCCCAACGACCAAAATTCATAAAGTCAAGTTATGCATCGAACAATAGCCGTTTTACATTCGGTAGCCGCTCGCGGTTTCTTGGCACTACGTGAAACTGCAAGTGCACAAGAATTTATTATTGCCACGAACCACGCGAAGAATACTAAATAGGATGGCAGTGGCAGCGACGCGACGGTGAGCGCGACGACGCCTGGCGCGGCCGCCCGATTGTGCGAAATATTAAATATTCGATTCCTTGAAACGGCCGGAAATGACCGTTTCATTATGCACGACGGGTGCGTGAAAGGATCAATTTGGATGGCACGGAGTACACGCTCTACCCAGTTTCTTATAACTCGACGATAAAGATCATTCTCCAAACAAAATAGGGTGCCTGTCTACTGGAACCAATCAGAAACGAAACAACCAACCAGACAGTTACGAATCTTGTTAGTCGTTTAATTACGTTGTCGTCAACCAGACGCAGTTGCTCAAAAAACTTTGAATCAAGCTCACGAGCGAGTGAAAGCAAAATGTTAATAAAAAGAGTACCGAGTAAGTTATTCAGGCATAATGTGAGTGCTGTGTAATGAATGTTGGCCACCGCTGGGACGGCCGGTCGGACGCGCGGCACACGTCGCCAGCATAATAAGTCCTGGCAGTGCCAAGATGCACGTGCGATAGCGCTACTCGATTTACGATAGTATTCTTGCTGTCTGCATACACTCGATATGGCTTCGGATCGCAAGTCAGCCAAGAGCTGATGTACGGTCGGCTGGCTGGCGGGTGGTGAGCGCATCTGAGTGTTTCTTTGCTAGAAAGCTCATGTGCGTGATCGCATGCGGATGACCGGCCGCAGCGCGCCGCGGGCCAGGCGGCGTCTCAGCGCACGCAACCACCTTCCCGCTAATCGGTCCATGTATCGGCCGACTCACTTGTGCAATTAGGCTTCTCGGTAGCAAATGTACCTACTAATCTCAAACGCGTCTGCAGCGACGTATTTATAAAGCACCTGCATGATTGAGGACGCCGCACACGGCCACGCGAAACGATTGCTGCTGCGCAACGAATCGTTACGATTTGTGCCATTAGGGTTGTTGGAATAACTCCAATAGCGACGCACAGATTTATTGCGTGCGCGACATTTTCATATTACAACTGAATTAGCATCCGTTACAGATGTATACTACTTTATTACTACTTTTGATATGCCGATTTCCGATACCGACCCATTCCTCGAATTTATAAATTTGTCATTTCTGTAGATACAGGTAATCGCAACTTCCTGTAATCTCCACGTTTCAAAGAAATCTCTTCAATTGAGATTCGAGCCACGACCACGTACATGAATAACGCGCAATGTTATTTCAATATGATGATAAAACGCACACAGTAAATGCTAAAACCATTTGTGGATATTAAAGTCGTCATCGAACTCGGAATTTGTGCTTTAGTGTAAGGGAAGTACAATTACTTTACAACAGTCGGATATTGGAACATTAGGTGAGGCAGTTTTGAAACGATATTAATTAGTAATATATAATACCAAACCACCAAATGGAAAATCGAAAGCTTCACTCTTATTGAAACCTGCCAACGATAGAAATTTCTGCTCAGCTCCCGGCTGTGCATTAGCAGATTTGGGTCAGTCCAGAATATACATCGGTGTTCAAAATGGATGCTCTAGTGTACGCAATATAAAAATATTATAGGTGATTCTTATTTGAGATTTTTCACTATTGCAAGATCAGAACCGGAGCGGGGAGTCGGTTTGCATGCAGAATGCGCCAGTAACCTTGAATTAGGATAATTCCTGAGTATAGCGAGCCGGCTCGCGTTGCAGTCACTTATTATAATGAACAATGATAGCCCCGACAAAAAGCTTATGTAAATTACGATCATTACACGGTAATTATTGAAATAGCAACAAGAACGAGAATTGAGTTCCTTGGCAACGGTGAAGGACTACACTCGTTTGGTACGTTATAATTGGTTGATGTGGTGACAATGGGTCTCTCAATTAAGGCAGTTTCTGCGATGCAGAATGCCTTTAAAGGGTTTTTAAAAAGGTTAACTCAATTCTATGAAATATATGAAAGTTAAATGGATGTCTATAATTCAACGTATGATTAAATAATCGCCTTCATTATTTATGGCATGACATTCAAAGATCTTTATTTTGCCTTATTATGGGGTAAAAGAAACATGTAATACTAATACCTACCCTACCCTCTACCCGCCATTTTTCTTACAAGAATTTCTATCTGACACAAGTCTCTATCAGGTGCACCTAAAATATTAGGAATTAACCAGGTTCGGCTAATTTCAGGCAAAAGTCGAGAAACGTATTATATCTATTGCTAAATATATTACAGTGCATAATGTAATCAATCACATCACACTAATATTAAATGCGAAAGCTTGTGTCTATGTGTGTATATTTGTTGCTTCTTCACGCTGCAACGGATGGATGGATTTGGATGAAATTCGGCATACAGATTGTTTATAACCTGGATTAACACATAGGACTTTTTATCCCGATGTTCCCACGGGAATGGGAATCACGCGGGTGAAACTGCGGGCGGCCGCTAGTACATAATAAAATAAAATTTAAAATCAGAAAATCTGTTTTTGTTAAATCTATTGTAGGCAGTTGAGCTGACTGTTTTCGTATATACTTATATCAGCAAGTCGGAGCCTTAAAAGTCATAAATTGAGGTGTGCATAACAGGTTTTAAATTGCCAGTATCATTCGCCGAGTAATTTGAAGTATTGCATACGGAGGTAGTTACTTTGTTTCTGTATCTTGGTAATTAACTGGGAGGTTCGCTCTGATATTTTTTTTAATATGCTAGAACTTAAAGTACCTTACCGTAATTAAAAAAGTTCCGAGCTCTCTACAATTTGGCTGGCTAGCTGGGTTGTCAACTTTCTGTCGCCAAATATAGTATTTCCGAGCCAATTAAAATGGTCGATTCGCAAAAATCATGAAGAAATGTTACAGTTTAAAAAATTATAATGATTTTGGAAAATAAAAGTTTACCTCGTATATTTAATATAATGAGTGCGGTTTTTTGTAAACTTAAAACAAAAAAGCCTACTACCTACCTATCTGCTTTAAAATAACAAATTTCCCAAAACACTACGGTTTAGATGATGAGATTAAGCCGAATGATTCCGATCGAATATTTCCTATCTATCTCTATCTCATCCTACAAGTTATTAAACCCCAGTAGGTATTACATTGCAAAACCAAACATGATGCCTGCACTTGATTAAAAGTAATTGATATTGGCATACTGTTACGAATTAATTTTGAAAAGTCTTCCTCGCCTTGAGACCAAGCTTCCAAAGGTTTGCCACATCCTCAAAAAATAAATTATGCAAAATAAACGCGAGTAGATCTATAAAAAGTGACATTGCGAAATCACCGAAATTACTACTAATTCGGGGAAATACACAACAAACTTATAAGGTATTTGGAGAGCATCAAAATTGGAACTTTATAATATTTCAATTCCAAAGAAGACGTCACGCATCACGACGTAATATGACTCACGCGCCGCTAACCCGCGCTCGTTATAAATTACCTTTACCCGCACACCTATAAGAGCCAGAATTAATGGCCAAAACTAGTTTCCTTAATACAGAATACGTACAGTTCAAAATGGCATGGCAGCTCTGTGTCGTGCAATGCTCAAGTCAGCTTCAATATGTCATGCCAACCGTTATCATATGACCTGTATAAGCAACGAACATCACTTGGCGAGGTATGCAAATGGATAGCACTAACTTGAGAGCTGAGTATGAAATGCTGAGTCTATACATTACTGGCACGACGAGTTGCAATGTGGTCTGGCGCTATCAAGTAACGCGACCGTATGTCTGTAAGCTTTGAATTACCCTTTTATTTTTTAACATCTTCATCTCATGTAATGAACTGATGATATTAGTGAAATTATTAACGAGATCACGTAATTCCGTGATCATGGCGCATGCAACTGTGCCGAAATATCGGATACTCACATATAAATACATGGTAAGAATCCCGTTAATAATTTCTCTAATGCAAGTGACCATGATAGTTTAAATAAGTGTTGATATGGCGAAAGGAAGCGCTCCTCAGCCAGAATCTTCAAATACTAAGGGACTGGGCTATCTGAACTTTCTTATAATACCTCAACTGTCTCAAATGTCGTCGATGGTAGTAGTTACACAGTTGAACTTAGAACAAGCCCTACCACGAATCAAACCGAGTACAATATGGGAATTCAACCTCTAGAGTCCAGACCCGTTGTACCTATATCCATCCACTAGACTACACCATAGGAATATAGTAAGTTATGTCAGTAAAACATTAGGAATTCTCTAGTGAATGAATCTAGTTCAGTATTAATGTGGGAAAACCGTCTATGGCGAGCACAGTTTCAAAGAAACCAGACAGAAAAAAAGTCGACATATTTACATGATCATATAGCGAGAGCGCGACACCTCAGCGGAGGTCTAGGGACGTCCAATATTTGCTTTGTGTGGGCAGAGCCGGCCCGGGATGCTGGCCGAATGTTAATATGGCCGATGAAGCCATTTGTCGTACGTGCACCGGCGGCCTAACGACTCACGGCGCATTTCTCGAAACCCATACGGATCGAGACGCCTGTGCAATATCACTATACTGTCGCATGAATAAATGCGACGATATGGAATAAGCGTTCGACAGTCGACGGAGCTTCGACTTGAGCATTCAGCGTGCGCATGATTGGCAAAAAGTACTTGCATTCCTGACACTAACGCTTCAATATTCCGTACGGGAGAAACCAAAGTGCGACACACACATTTTATTGTGCTATCATATAGGTAGTTTGGAATGGCTGGCGTCTCCGTTCGATTGGTGGTTTCCGAAAGTCGTTGTCGCGTCTTTATTATATTGTGTTTGATGGTTGACGAAACAGTTGATGGGTGGTTTATTATGAATTATGGTTACGTTCCATTAGAACTATTGTCTATACTGTTATGGCATTCGGGAACTATGTACGGTGTGTATAAAATTATTATTTTCGCATTCATAACGCTACTTTTACACTAAAAATATTTTTTTACTTGAAAAAAGTAAAAAAATTGCCTTAGGTGGGAATTATTAAGGGTTTAATAAAGGATTTGCTTCAGGAGTAGGGTTGTCAACATTTCTTCGGTGAAATATAGTACTTTACGAAATTGCCAATAAAAAATAAAGGACTCCTCAAAAAAAATAGTATTTTATAGAAAAAGTAAAAAATGTCATAAAAAACATAGACGTGTCATAAGCTTTGTCACATTCACACTTTTTTAATGAAAGATTTGTTCGTTAGGTTTTTTTCCTGTAAAATATAGCATTTCTGCGTACTATATATTTATTTAACAGTACCTAAAGATATTTAAAAAAAAACCTTTTCCATCAAAATAAAATATTAAATAAAATAATTAAGGTAAATAAACTATGTTACCAACAAGGAATGTAGCATTCTATCAGTGAAAGAATTTTGGGAATCGGACCAGTAGTTCCAGAGATAACCCTCCGCAAACAAACAAACAAACAAACAAACAAAGTTTACCTCTTTATTAATAGTATAGATTAATAAAATTCTTATTTCTAAAGTTAGAGTTTGTGTAAACTCCAACTTTAGGAATACGAATTTCCGTCACATTTTTTTGTTAGAATGAGTAGATCAATCGCTAATAATATAAGCGGAACTGTCTATTTGCTGGCAGGGCTCGTAAGTATCGTGCTCGTAGCAAGTATACGCGTTATAACATAAGCCTATAGTAAACAGCAGCAAGCATACGATCACAACAAACTGACATTTCCGTTGGAAATCATTACCGATCACCAGTTTTCCAACGACTCGTATGTGCGCCGGCGCAGTCACGCTTCTCATTCTTTACACAATGAACGCTTCAATATTTGTTCCGGGAAAACAAAATGCATAATCTAAACACTAAAAAGCGGTGATACATAAAAAAAGATAAACCCCCCAACGAAAGGTAAGGACTAAGAGTAAATTAAATTGAGGAATGTAGGGGCACAATGTCACGATAGGGCGACATATTATTATAATGATCGTGAGACACAACGAGATCGACCAGCCTGTCAGGTAGACGGATAGTTGTATGGACACTAATTTGTGTGGCATTCGGCGGCCGGCTCGGAATGTGAACACGCCTTGGCTGTAGGCTATTTTCAAACAGGATGAAATTATGAATGGACCCATATTATATTACACACATTTTTGGAAATTTCAATTAAGTTAAACAAGATGATCATTTTGTCCTCAACTTTTGGTGAGAAAGAAATGGGTTTAATAGAAAGAATGATAAGTAGGGAGTAGGTTCCAAACGAGAGAATGTAAATGTAATGCTAAAAAAACTAGTTTCGACAATTGCACGGATATCTCCTAAAGCGGATCAAATGGCGTTAAGCCAGAAAAAAGTGGAGTTAATCGGACAAATTCAACACTAATAAAACGAATGTTAAAATATTCAAGTAGCGAATAATATACCGTGACAAAAGTTACAAAACACTGCATCCGCTCGAGGGAGCGAGAAACACTTATGTTGGCACAATACTATATAATTGAGGGTTTCTATTCACGCGGAACACCTCCTTGTCCCATAACAGTTACAATGAAATATGTGAACAAAAAAATGTTTACAAAAGAATTGAATTCGTCGGGGGAAAAAAGAAAGAATAAGTAAGCCGCGAAGGAAGATCAATACGGTAGATAAATAAAACGGGCCATTGTGAAAGCTGCGCGGGCGCGCACCCCCGACCTCCGCGCTTGGTCGCGCGCGCCGCCATGTATTCAATTCATGTATGGTAATAATAATTATAATAATTATTGTCAGTATTAATTTAAATTGAGATATAATAACAATAATAAAGCATTTATTTCCATACAAGTAGCGTAGGATACATTATACACATAATCTTATGTCATTGGTAGATATGGCAAGCAGGCGTGCTCTCGGCATGTGCCGTGAACTGCTGTGGGGAAGCAAACTGTACGCACAACGCTGCTTTTCAGCATACATTTTTTACCTACAGGTAACAACTGAGATGGGCAGTATTCTAACCATTGCGCTTACGTACCTACATTCCAAGTCCAACGGATGTTTCACTTTCAATTAATACTTGCACCCGCGTTAGACCAGCTAGGTAGATGGACTTACCTGTCATTCTATAGAAAGCAGTTCAATTTCGAAAGTGATTACACCATACCGTTTGGTATCAAGATTCAATGGGTAATTAATGTTTAAGTACCTCAAACAAAGGTCTAAATTATTCCAAATTTATGCAACTGCGTCTCGGCACTTGCAGGCATGAAGTAGACTAAATGAAGTGGATAATCAAGACTGGGTGAGGTAACCTAAAGTTTCTTGCTCAATGCCGTCAAAAAGGTCTATCCAGCAGTAGACTGCCAATGGCTAATGGCTGATGATACTGACCAGGTATATGTTCGTGCTTGTAAATTACTTAATGATAGCCCAAATCTTTTTCAGGAAACATGAATTACCTACTTCGATCATCTTGTTAGGGCACGTCTAAATCGTCTGCTTACGACGCGGACCAGATCGGCCGATAAGCCAATCAAACGATTTGTAAAACAAAATGAACTTCCTACCTGAGTATTTTAGGGTCGGGCTTTAAAATATAATCGGTTAGTTATTTTAAAGAGTCGTTCGACTTGTCAGGACAAGCTGTCGGTTTTTGTTAGAGGCTCGGTGGGATGTCTATGGTTGTTTCGTGAATTTTATGGCCACTTCATTAAGGTGTCCGACGAACGGTCACTGCGAGCGTTATTGACACATCATGCTCTTAACGTGAAGGTGTGAAAGCTGGGGAGATAACGCAGCCTCAATGATTTCATTCACTCGAAACTGTTTCAAGAATTAATAACAATATCAAATCAGCACGCAATTGAATTAATTAATTTATAAAACACAATTATAAATATTTTCATGAAACAGAAACAAGAAGTTCTTAAGATGTCTGAGTGGAACGAGTAGGTAGGTAGGTACCTACTCGTATCTTACTTTGAAAGGTTCATTGAAGCAGTTAAAACTTATATCCATTTTCTGAAATATTCTTATATGATTTAATATTTCAGTGTAGCCTGGGTAGGTATAAATTATATATTATACGTGAAAATAACTTTTCCTCAACGTCATTTACCTAAGCAGGGGACGTGATATTGAAATACGATAAAAAAACAGAGCCGTGTGAAGGCAGATGGACTCCAAAAACGTGTATTGGCGAATGATAAGTACACAATGCACACGTTGACCGAGTTCAACGACCCGATAAGAAAAAGGTCGAAAAGTTCTCACAGGATCTTTTAATACTAAAAAAATATTATTAAATAAAATTTCAAGAATAAGAAGTTAATGCGACTACACATTATCTAGATAGGTACACATTGAGTTATGGTTACTTTGACAATGTTAACATGCCTAGCGACAAGAGGACGTTCAAAAGCGCCAATAAACACGTGGTCGTGATGGGCTTCTCAAGTGATCCGGTGACAATCGAGGGCAGCCCAGAAAGAACAGGAGATATCGTTCCCACAGCAGCTTGCAGCGAGCCGGCTGGGTCGCTGCGCGGGCGTCGACGGGGGCCGCGCGGGGGCCGGCGCGGGGGCAGCGGCTCGCAACAAAGAGCTTTCCGGGAACCGCCACAATACAGGTTTGCGGCGACCGACGTGCGATACCTTCGCAGATACCGGCCGCGACCGACCAGGTACGCTCGCATCGACCAGGCCCTTTGTTGAGGAACGAGAAAGCATGCAACATGACGCTAAACGGAAGACCGATTGCGATAATGTCAAAACTTTTAACAAGAAACGTGCATTCCGCGAAGTAGCATTGATTCCACTGAACGTTATCTATATCTAGCACACATAACTGATAATCTGAAAGTCTACGATTGTAACAAGGCTAAAATTCCACATATTCCAAAAAAATGTAAGTATTTGCAGTTGCAGGTGACGTATAATATAATATAAAAATTTTTACAAAGTTTAAAATTATTCATACCAAGAAATCTGAACGATTAAGAGACTGAATCTGTGACCGATTGCACTGTAATAGTTAACAAAGAGTTATAAAACAACTGTTTGGTCGATGGGAAGCGATGTGGCGTAAAAGTAAAAGTGGGGTAATAAAATAAATTTCCCAGGCGGAGCAACCCGTTCCGGCGTGTGCGCCGCCGGCAGTGGATTTATTGCGCGGCAGCACTCTCGCTCCTGACGCCGGTTTCCTTAGATAGGGAACGATGGAATTGTGATCATCGAACCAGCAAATCACTGCACCGTGTCGCTTTGAGAATATCGCCCAAAAACGAATGTAACAGGAATTTTGTAAAACAATTGTAGTCTAAGAAAATTATTTACAAGAAATAAGATATCCATCGTACCTATTATTTAAAATTCACCTGGAATAACGAAATGAAATGAAATAATAGTGAATAGGGTGTAGCAACTAATAACGAGACTAAAGACTTACTATACGACGCATAAAGAATATTGATCTAAATATTCTAGGCCGTACATAGCCGCTCAAGGAAACTACACGCAGGAAATAATATACTGACTTCTAAGAATTGTCTCCGGTAAGTAAACTATCACGAGCGAAGTCGTGTCGTTATTGTGAAATAATGACGTTCGGACTACGACACGTTTCACAGTAATACGCTAGGTTATTTAAAGTCACAAACGTAGATGTTCATACAGTCGAGAGCAGACCTGCATATTCTTATTCCTATGTGTAATGTGATCAGGTATACAGAACAGAAAACGCTGCCATTCACAATGGAAATTATCATAGTCGTAGAGTTATTTTGTTCAAATTGTAAAATTACATGAATGAATGATGAAATGAAAAAATCTTTATTCAATTTAGGCATATAAATTGCACTTATGAACGTCAAGTAGTTACATAAAAAAACAAAAGTATATTAAAAAAAAATATAAGTACACACAATAAAACATAAAATATATAATTTAATTAACAATACAGATATGTAATGCGATTCTACTGCTGGTTCGGAATGTTGATTCTGCTAAGAAGACTCCAGCAAGAAACTTTTAAACTAAGAGCTAAGAGCTACTCTTTTAAACTAAGAGTTGTATACAAAAGTGTAACTACTTACAATGTGAAATAACATGCGCAGGTGAGCAGACTAAGACCACACATTCTTATCATAAAGATAATCATCAATTTTAAGTTAATTTTAAGTTACAAGTATTTTAATAGCGAAAATAAACATCAAACCCTCTTAAATGAAAGCAACAAAAGCTGTGCAATAGAATGACGTAATGCTTACAATTAGAATGACGTTGGATTGCTACGTCTTTAAATAAGACAAGTCAAAACAAGCAATAATGATATAATCCGCGGCCCGCGCCGGCTACAGTTCCATATCGCAAACGGTGTGAGTCATGCAAACGTATTTATTCAATCTAAACACAGCCATCTACAATGACACTATCCAAAAGTTATTTATGAGCGCACTCACTTAGAATGCCACCGTTACTATCCGTATCATTTCGGATTAATTCATCAATCAAATCTATAAACATAAATATATGTTTTTAAATTTAGCATCACAAATATTTTAATTATTATCAAATTGTTGGCGAAGCAGGAAAATCTCAATGCCATTTTTAGAAATATCATACCATATATCAATATGTTATAAAATAAAAGAAAAAGAACAACATCCCTAATACAATATTAGAACAAAAGGCAACTAAAATACTTAGTGACACTATGTCAAATAACCATAAATAACAGAAATAGCATTAGCTATTTCTGTTATTTTCTCTCTATTTATCTCTCTATATTTTTTATTATTTGTATGTAAGCGATGCAGGTAAAAAAGAGGCGATATTTAATTAAATTATAAAAAGGTAAAACAAAAGGCAACTGAAAAAAAAATTAAGCTTACGATGATTCCGTAGTAGGTGAATTTAATTCATTATGCGACAATCGATACGCAACTAGTGTGACTAGCTAAGTAATATTTTTTGCTGATAGTGAGTGTCAGGCTGGGCCGGGGCGGCGGGCGGCGGGATGAGGTGCGGCGCGGCGGGCGAAGTAACGACTGGCAATCACCAGTTCTGAGAACTCCACTTGTTTTCGCACCAGGTGCAATCATGCCACGTATATTGATGTGCATTATACTTTCAAAACCTTTGAGTTACTCCTAACCGGCGCCTATAAAAACTCCAGTAAGGGTTCAGCGGAGCCAGATCTGATAGTTGCCATAATTGAATTTAACCAATTAATGTCAATTAAGTTTTTCGAGCTGCCAAGACATGTCAAGGGAATAAACATTAGCCTCCAGGATAGTTTTAATAGGGCAGTTTTTACAAGTACTGCCTTGACAATCGAAATGGGTTTTTTGTGTTAAGACTCTTCTCTCTTGTTACAAGAACTTTAAACACTGCAAAGGATATGGCATTTTTTGCTACACAATACAATTGCGTTATAATTGATTTAATGCATTTACTTTGAATACATTTCTGTTCTCTTTCAATTATTCATGTTTACTCTTTAAGCGTTATTTTAATCAAGTCCTTTTGGTTCGTTAAAACGTGATGTAAAAACTAGCTCAACTTTGACGACAATAATGGTAATAAATAATCTGTTAATGTATTCGTCATATCATTTATTGTCATAATTTAAATTTCAATGAATAAGTCAAGTGTTAATACTTATGATGTGTCAATAATTATAATATGAAGGTAATTTTTTTTCAACCCCTGACGCTAATTAATTGAGTTATAAGTTAGGTTCCCCCTGTTTGTCTGTGGCACGGATGTTATCTTTGTTTTTTTGTGAAAAACCTTACGAGGGGAGATGGCAATAAAAATACCCATTTTCTGATCTTCAAATATCATCATGCCCCTGTAAACGTCTTACGACTGGCCTGCGGCCTTGCTACATCCATACACTTCGCGAGATTAGGCCATAATCCACAAACCATGCACGCTGGCTCAACGCAGATAGGTGATAGACACAGAGAGAGAGAAAGCCTATAGATCCAGCACAAGTTCTAAACCAAATATAACTTTAACTTACATTTCGAATAAATGAATTTAAGTACGGTCAATCGATCATCAGTTAATTTCTAGACCGTTAATTTTGTACAGTAATCGTTCGAAACATGCCCGATTTGTCGTCGCATTTACCAGTCCTGATCCGATCCGAATCCTTCGGAGAACCTAGTGATGCCGTTCCCTCTAGAAAAAGGAGAATCCGAAGGTGATTCTTTTCAGACGGTTTGAGGAACCCTTTAAGTTTCTCGCCGCCCCCAAAAAAGTCCGGTGAGGCTGAAAATGCCTTCTGAGGCAATCAGCAAATTCTCTCCAAAAAAAATATTTACCAGTACTGCCCATGTTTTTCAAAAATTCAGCGAAAATCAGATCGGGCCGCAAATTAGTACTGAATAAATACAGCGAATATCAGATTTTGTCGCAGATCAGTAGGTAGACTGTACTGCCGTAATTAATTGCCTTGATGAATAAAACGGAATCACCAGCTTATTGGAAATTGACTTTGGGACTTCGGTTCAGGAATTTGCGATTGGTAGCATATAATTAAAACGACGTGGTTTCCTCTCACTGAACGCTTCGATGGTTTAGCACATTTTTTCTATATGCGTTTTAGATTCCTGTTAATTATGATAAGCCTTAAATTCAGGTCGAGTCAGTGTTAAATTTTAGTGTCTGTTAATAAATAGACTCTAAACATGGAATCAGGACAAAGCAGTTATCGACGGCTGAGTCATATCATCTCACATCAAACTAATCATCTGAAGAACGGAGTTTATAATTGAAGGGGAACAATTATTTAGTTATTTATTGCACACCAGAAGCATAATATATAATGACATTTTGTAACAAAGAAAACATTTATAAAGTACTATACGATAGCCCGTATTTTATTCCGTGATGGTTTTTGATACTTAGAAGTCTTCGCTAGCGTGCGCGCAACTTTATCAAAGATTCATTGAAATCGTATGTATTGTATAGTAAAATGAACGCATAGGTATCGGAGAAACGAAAAAATATTCATACTTATATCTATATAAATGAACACAGCAAAACCAGAAAGTACCTATATATTACATGGCTCAAGATAATTTAGCACTAGTATGAGAAATTTATCAGTAAGGTGGAACAAAAAGAAATGAAAGTATACCGTGCGGAATGTTATCAGATGGCAGAGGTGTACTACCTATGTTCAAGACTCTAAGCTATAAACATCTGATATGATAAACCTATTGTGTGAAGAGAATGATTCGACGCCGGCGGCGCCGCACTGCACCGGCTACCGGCAACGCGTAACAGTATGATCAACGAATATTTTCGCACATGGGTACAATGAGCACAATTCTCGGAAATTTCGAGCTCGTCGCTTCGCACACCTGTCCGGTGCTCATTGAGTTTTTCTGCACTTGTAGTTCGCATGCCGTGTTGGAAATATCGATCAGCATAGCACCATTCTCAAGAGAAAAACTTCTGGCCTTTAATTTTTTTCAAAGTCGAAAGAATCTTAAATCTTCTCTCAATCCAATTAGCTGAGTGCAATACAAAAGCGCGGTGCAAAAACATTGTGGCATGACAAAGAATAAAAAGAATATTTAAATTCTAGATTGACATGCAGTCGTCGCCGGTGGCAATGTTGGTAATTATTTCTCATTTAGTACAGAAATAATGATGTTTTAAATTTTACTTTTTATTTTTAAGTGCTAATTGCTAATTGCACAGAAGCTGAATTTACTATAGCGTTGTGTTATCAAAGAAGAATGCCCATCGTAGTACGAGTATGGGCTTTAGTATCGCTACAAGCGATTTTGTACAATGATGATTTTTATATCAAAAATCAAGTTTTCCGAGTCGATTTCGATTCGATTCGATTGCTGTTGACAGACGACAGACGGCAGCTAAATCAGAAAAAAGTGTGTCTCGCACATACCTAAGAGCTAAAGCAACTTAATCATAAAGTTAAAAGGACTCACCATTCTATGCTCCTGTAGCCTTTCACGCAGCAGTGGATGCTCTTGAACTTGTCCTCGAAGCCGTACTCCAGCGGCACCGGCTCCTTGGTGAACTGCATCCACGAGGAGTTGGCGGCGAACGTGTTCAGCGAGCAGTATCCCGCCGCTGTGGTACACGTCGCCACCGTCAACAGCAGCAGCAGACTAGACCACATCATCTGTAGAGGAAGGTTAAGGTTTGAATGAGAACGTTATGCAGGAGAGCTAATTTAATAGAAATGTTGACGACAATTAATTGCAAAATCAATTGATGGAACGTTATAATGACGTCATAATTCGCTGTTCCTGTACAATTTTTATAAGATTTTTGCCAGCATTGCTGCGTGGCCCAATTAGAATCAGTGCTTCAAAAATCAAGAAAAGACGTTGGTCTCGGTAATGGAGTAAGATGGCACTCGCTAAAACCCTAACAACCCGGAATGGACCGGCATGATGAGGTCTGAGCTCAGTAGTGGTACGTTTAAATAGATCATGATGATGATATGTTAATGATAAGAATACTAATGATGATATATTGTTACACACACACGTTACTGTCTCTCCGTTCGTGACCACGCACGGACCCTGCAAAGGGCTCGAAACGTCAGGATAAAATTAAACGATGATGATGATATAACGCAATAACATAACGCACACAAAGTTACCTACTTGGAAGTTAGGTAGTTTGATTGTGAAAATGTTAAAACCCACAAAATAATAAGCTCATGAACTAAAGAAACATGATTATCTAATTATATGCAAAACCATTTGTTCGCTTTATCACGTAAAGGCTACTGGTTTTTGAACAGTGCGAAACCAAAGCACGTAGTCGAAAGAACTGCTTTTAAAACAATTATGTCCAACTGAATGATAAGTGCGAGTTTTATTTGCCATTCAATCACGATTACGAAAACAAGAATTTGTATGGCATTGAAGCAGTGTCTCCTCGTTTAATTTTATCCACACAATTCACCCGGAATCGCCAGTTCCTCGGTAAATGAGGATTCTGGGTGAAGTGCGCTTCTGTCTTCGGCCTTATTATGACGATCACAGGACATCAGGAAAGTACGAGTTATATGCCATCCAAATTCTCGTTTTCGTAAACGTGATAGAATGATAAATAAAACGCGCACTAGGCACCCTGCATTCTTATATTGAGATGCAGACGAATTGCAACGCAATATCGATTGGCGCATTTATCGAGACTGCCTTCCGTCACAAAATAAGGAGAGTCCAGAAGGTAAGCTTTTAAGGGTGCGCCGTCCGTAAGTGACAGGCAGGTGTCATATATTTCATTTGAAATGTCTTCGTCCATATTTATTTAATGCCGCGCGGCCATACTAATTTTGTATAGGGAATTTAACGAGTTTATTTGAAAAATAATAATTTAAAAACCCGCTCGATAAATCGAAAATGTGAGATGGACGATTCGTATGTAGTTAAGTTAATTGGTGATTGTTTAGACATAATTAGACGTATAATAATTTAGATAAACCTAAATATATCAACTAAACGCCGCCACTTGTTTTCATGATTTTTGCCCAACTTTAAATGATATTGTAGAAAAAACTATAGTGTGTTATGAATTTATGGACGGACTAATTGTAAACACGTTCTCCTTGATACTAAATATATAATTTGTTTATGTAATACGATAGTTTTTTCACTGAGTGCGCTTCAACCCAAAAATTCAACAAAGCATTATCATTGCATAACATCAGGTGAGATTAAGGCCAAGTAAGATATAAAAAATAAAATAAAAAAATGCTTAATTTTCATAATTACAATTCGAACGCGCAAGCCACTGCGTCATTTAGCATCTCTATATAATCGATATAGGTGCACGGTGGTAATCTCTCTACAAAGTATGATGTTAGAACAGAACAATTATAACAGTACTACAAATAAATTAACATACTTAAAAAAGTACGACCCGAGACTGTGCCCGAGAGAACAAAACACAATCTAACTGAGGTTTTACCGCGTTCCTATAAAAAGAAGTATCCATCTAAAAGCGAGTAATACTCAACTTAACTGAACGCAGCGCTTTGTGAAACTGGAATGACACAAAAAAAATACCACTCTCATTACAATCCCGAGAAAACAGCTTATGAATCATTTACTCGGGTATCTTGCACGGACATTGCTGTAAAATGTACTGAAACAATAAAACTGCGTTGTGCGAAACGAGCTGTTACGGCTGTGCACATAATAATCATGGGATAAGATGGAGCAGCGGCACGTCAGCAGTAATACGGTAATCCCCATACAAAGACCAGTATTACCGTGTAAACAGCTTCGTCCAATTGAACTGTTGTTCCTAGTAATGCTTTGAAATTAATTAATAATGGCATCTTCGACTGAAAGGAAACCGACCATATTAGTATGGACATGGACAAGTTGTAATGAGAAGAGATGATCAACGTGTAATGAGAAAGGGGGTTGGGAATGTCCAATAAAACATGCACAAGGCAATCAGCCTGGCGAAACACTGTGCGCAAGTCAACTAAGCATTTTGAACGGAGTCCTTTCGAAGAGCTAAATGCACAGCGACAGTTGGCTATTGTTTAATCTGCGGTTGCGGGAAGCGAAACCCAAACCTGTCTACAGATACACAAACAACTCCTCAGAGCGATTAATTAATAGAAACAATAGCAGTTCTATTGTCTGAAAATGTTAAAAGCAACAATCGCTATGATGACGCCGTTAGAAAGCCCAAGGATTATGATAATGGGGCTAACCCCAGCGATTCTAGGTACGGCGCAGACCTAGTCATTTCAAACTATTAACCGCTTCGCCTGTTTTATTGGTTTCCAGCTATCTCTACAAACAGGTAAATAATAAATAGTTTTCCGCTTATACTTGTCACAACGTTGAAAGTATATTTTTTATTGTTGTTACAAAACATGTAGTAACTAACCGCCTTTCGTTACAGTAGGTACCTCTTATGTGCCCCGTTCTTTAGTGGTTAGACAACCAATCTCAGAATTCCCGATTTCGTTTCTCATTTTCCTGTTAATATTGCACTCGGTTTGATTTGGGCTTGTTTGTCCTCCTGTCTAGCTGTACCTACCACTATCTCATCGAAGGCTTGCGCCATAACAAATGTGAGTAGCATTCTTGTTTTCGGAGTTAGGCCCTTGGTCTTATTATCGCATCTTAGTATATTATCCTAATACTTGAGTATTCAAGTGAGATGAAGTCCCAGCGCTTCCTATTATAGTAGAAAAAATTTCCTTGGATCTTTACAATTTAATTCAACTGTCAAATAAATTTCTAATTTTAAATATGAATTAATAGTACAGATGGTATCAATTCCTAAACTCATTTAGGTAGGTAAGTACCAAGTTGTGAGGTCAACAACGAGTGCCAACATTACCGCAAGAAATCGGCAAGATCGGTTGTACTGCTAAAAGCGTTCTATTCACCTAATGTAATGCATTAAGCGGTGCCCTGGATGCCGGACGAAATACTGACTAAACGAATGACCTATAATTCTACGAATATGGCAGTGGAGCGAGTGACTGGGCCCTAACTTCTCGGAACGGCATTAACTGCTTAATGGTAATGCACCGAGCCCGAGCATTTTTTCGGATTCAGTACGTTATAGTAAAACATTAGTCATAGAATAAGCAAAACGGTTTGTTTTGTGTTAAAGTTTAAATTAAAAAATTCCTTCGTAGGTATAAAGTTTATTGAAAATGATGATGCTTTTGTTTATTATTGGATGACACCCTTTTCATGAATTTATTTGCGTTTACGCGTGTAACGACGATGTTTGACGTTCCAAACCTGAGTTAATAATCACCAATGGTCCAAATCAAAAATGTGAGACAGACGATTTGTAGTTTCTAGACCATTGGTGATTGTTTAGACAAAAGCAGAGGTACAATAATTTAGTTATCATGATTTTTGCCCAACTTTAAATGATATTGTAGAAAAACTATAGTGTGTTATGAATTTATGGATCGGACTTATGTATTGGAAACACGTTCCCTTTGATAGGTACTAAATATATATATTTTGTTTATTTAATACGATAGTATTTTCAATTATATCAACTTAACCGTGACTGCATTTTTGTCATTTTTTTGTCGGCGCACCCTTATACGAAACGTCAGGATTTTTTATAGACAGGCAAATAACTCTGTTCTGCTCGATATTAAGCAGATGCAGAGCCCTGGTGCGAGGACGCTAGTAGAGCAGATTCTGCCTCATTAGCCGTCCTCACCTTGCCTGCCCGCAAGTTGCTTCTTCACATCTCGTTGGAACTCAAGGATGCACGGAGGAAATTGGTACGTGTGCTGGGAGAGGATTCCGTTTATATGTGGTGCGTCAAAGAAATGATTCACTAAATTTCTTTGTTCGCGATGGAATATTTGCCACAGCAAAATCGGTGACACCGACGACCAATATAAAATTAAAGTAAAATTAAACGCTAGTAGATACCTAGACGCAAAAAAGATTTTCATTCAGATGATATTGTCGCCTAACCATAGAAATAAAATATAATGTTCTTTCTTACCTTCAGTGAAAGTGTTATACAAGTATTAGCTAAGGTGACGAAACTTGATGCAACAAAACATATTGTTGATTACTGATTGATTACTCATCCGATAACTCGAAATCACCAGATCGATAACAGTAAACTCTATAGGATCTATTTACAACACCACATTTTAATACAATTAATAATAGGTACAGACACCAACACGTCAAGACTATCCAAAACTGTTAAATTTCTTCAACAAATATTCAACCATATGCCATGAACATAAAGTTCAAAGTCTATTGAGGAAATTTGACAGTTTGTAGTACCTAGTCTAGTGTTGTAAAAAACTCGTCTTTTAGTCTTCATTTCGAGACTTGAGTAGATTTTCAAGACTATGACTCGTTAGTCACATGAGTCCGAGTCTTTTGAGTCTTCTAAGTCGTTTCGAGTCTTTTAAGTTCTTTGAGCTAGACTGAGTCATGAACTTGAGTTGGTGTATTGTAATAGGTAATACTGGGTGATTTTATTTCGTCATCCATATTTATTTACTAATCTGATTGAAAATAAATCGTACAATAAAAATTTGTAACAATTTAATTGTATTAAACGCAAATAACCTAATCAAAAGTATCCACCTGAAGACTTAGTCTTTGAGGTCTTTGGCGACAGGACTCAAGTTTTTTTTACAAAATACTCCAAATTCTGAAGGAATTGACCTCTAAGTATTATTTATAAGACTCGAGTCTTCAAAAACAGCTCAAGTTTTATTACATAAGACTTTAAGACTCGAGTTTCTTACAACACTAACCTAGTCTGAAGGTGCAGGCGTGTGGCCTACTAGGGTTGCCACCTGTTTTTGTGCAAATAAAATACGTTGCTTATTAAAAGGTAAAATAAAAAAGTGCATTGCGTCAAAATAAAGTACGATTATTTATTTCGTTTAATTATACTATTTCTCATTGCTTTTTAGCAACTTTTAACAAATAATTATTAATGCTAAATAGCTGCACAGCAACTTTTTTGTGTGTTATATGTAAAAAGAATCTCAGAGAACTAAAATATGTGAAATAAAGTATTTTCGAGTACTTTATTGTTCTCATAAAGTATAGAGTACAATTACCCGAAATAACGTACAATACTTTATAATAAAGTCAAGGAGGCAGTAGTACCTACCTACGATGTAATCTTTAAATTCTGTCGCGCTACTGTAAAGATTAATTCTTCTAACATAAATTGATTTACTAATAGAAAAACTAATTGGATTAATGGACAAGATCATTTCAGCTTTGTCATCCTGTATTGTATCCGGCATAGAACAAATATTAATTATAGATCTGTGGTATCTGACATAGATAGGTACCCACCTAAGTACCTACCAACTTGGAATTTTACAAGACAATTATTGGTTAGGATATGTTTTTAAGTGGGTGTACACAATTAATTTAAAATCAATTTTAAAAGTTACCTACCCATCAAACGACAGTCTTACTGTGCCGAAACATTGGTACCTATGTAGGTACCTATGCCTAGGTTAGATATTTTTATTGTTAACTAGATGACTTTTGAATTTCATATACGGAGGTACTTACTTACCTATCGTTCTTATTTTACACCATGATGTTGTAAAAATTCCCTGCTGAGCTATTCAAAATCTACTTTCAAATTATATACGTGTACATATAGTGAGCAATTGTTTCTTTTACACAGCAGAAATTTGTGCTATTTTTATAACCCTTCTAAATTATGTTTAAAGTGGCATCAACTGCACAGATACGGTACCTACTTATGTCATTTCTACTCAACATCAATTTCATCTATCAATATGCATTTTTTTTGATTTACTAAGTGCTAAGTGCGTTTACTACTACGAGTATAACTGTTCATCCGACTATGGCAAAGAAAAATGTTAATAAATGCTTGACTATAGCAGTGCTTTAAGGCGAAGGGTAAGGCAAACTAGCGCCGCTAATGGATTTAATTTGATAACTGCTAAACTGGATTTTTTTTCAAACATTGCGGACCTTCCGACACTAGGCAAACATCTATTATTTAATAATTGTGCACTACTATTAGGTTTGTTTTTGTATTCACTTGCTAATACCAAAAGTGGCCATTGTTTGTGAATAAATGCGATAGCCCGTTTTGTGAATAAACCACGCAACAAAAAGTAGTGCACAATTATTAAATAAATACTATGGATGCTTTCCTGTTATCGGACGGTACGCAATGTTTAAAAAAGATCCGATTCGTTAGTAATTGTCAAATTATCAATTGGTGGCGCTAGTGTGCCTTACCCTTCGCCTTAACGCGTGTTCGCATGTAGTACAAGGGCCAGTGCGCGTTCTCGACCGAGTGATCGCTGCTGTTGCAGGACGCATCTCCCTACCCAATAGCAACGGGAACTCACCCTCCCGCCAGCCATCTGCGCAGTAATTAGTGCGTTAATCACGCCAGCAGCGGTTGCATCAACCGTGATTCCGAGAAACCGATCGCCGCGGCCCGCGAAGGAGCAGCAAATTGCCCGTAGATATGCGTGCTGCGTGTATGTC
The DNA here is from genome assembly GCA_963082485.1 of Eudonia mercurella. Lineage (NCBI taxonomy): Eukaryota > Metazoa > Arthropoda > Insecta > Lepidoptera > Crambidae > Eudonia > Eudonia mercurella. Next base: position 10,276,424 of record OY720025.1, read on the forward strand.
GGTAATTGCGAAAATCACTCGCCTCAAAACGGGCTGCGGCCGCGGCCCTTGTAGCTTGTAGTACATGTGTGCGAGGGGCGCAGGCGCAGTGCGAAATCGAAAGCGATTATGATCGAGCGAGGAGAGGATAAAATAGTAAGACAATTAGGTACTATGTCTACTATGTTATTCGAAAAGAGGGCTAAGATTAAGTCAAACAATGACTTTGTTATTCGAAAAGGGAACTACAGATGGTAAGACAATTAGGTACCTACGAGGGCGACACTGAAAGTTCTTAAATAGTCAAAAACTGAACAAACTAGCACGTGAGATAATTGGTGTGAGTGTGGGAAACATTTATTTATTTATTTATTTTATTTTATTAGTTTTATTACATCTTTTCAAAATAGTGTCCATTCACATCAATACATCGCTGCATTCGATGGAACCACTAAGAAAAGTACTCGTCCTTAGGGGCCTCTTCGACGGCCTTTTGAAATGCAGCCACTGCTTCCTCGGCGTCCATAAAACGTTTTCCTCGAAGTTTTTCTTTTATTTTCGGGAATAAATAAAAATCGCAAGGTGCGAGGTCAGGGCTATACGGCGGGTGACCCAGTAATTCCACGTCTGACGTCGCCAACAGTCGATCGTTTGCTTGGCGGTGTGCGACGAGGCGTTGTCGTGATGAAGGGGGATCCTACTGCGAGGTCGTTTCTCCCGATCTTTTTCCAAGACAAGTAGTGGCAAACAATTGTTAGTGTACCACTCTTTAGTAACTGTTTTTCGATCCTCTAAAACAATTGTTGTGTAATGACCTGTCCTTCCGAAGAACGATGCCACCATCTTTTTTCCCACGCTTCGACCTCTCTTCACTTTACTTGGCAACTCCTCGGAAGAAAACACCTACTCAGCAGACTGCCTTTTAGTTTCAGGATCATAACAGTAAATCCAGCTTTCGTCACCCGTAAGTATGTCGAACACATATTTGAGTCACCTCCGTTAAATCTTTGAACCATTTCACGGCACCGATCAACACGACGACGGAGTTTTTGGACCTCTGTCAAACTATGAGGTATCCACCGGGCACAAAGCTTCCTGACCGCTAAATGTTTATGGAGGATTTTGTGCACTTGACTCATACCGATACCTAAGTTTGTCCGAATCTGCTGATAGGTCACTCTTTTGTCAGTCTCTATCATAACACTGATGTTATCTTCAGTCGCCGCCGTAGAAGGCCCTCCCTCACGCAGATCATCCATCGGTGAGATTACCACGTTTAAACTCATTAAAACAGTTGTAAACAGTAGCACGAGATGGGGCTTCATCGTAAAAGGCCAATCGAAGTCTATTATAACTTTTTTGTTGACAAAAATGACACAAGTCATATAAAATCAATGCCCGAAAATTTTTTCGCGTTAAATTCATGCTGACGTAACACAGACAATTTTTAATTAGCCGCCAAGTCGTAAAACAAATGACAAACGAATGAAATACATACACAATAATATTGGCGAAGAGTTCCTTTTTCCAAAATTTTAACTTATTTTTTTATTATATCGTTTACAATTACAAATGACCAGTTCTAAAAACTTTCAGTGTCGCCCTCGTACCACAAAACTCATGTGCTCGTACTATGTAATTCGTAAAGGGGTTTATAGATTGTTAGTAGATTTATTAAAGTTACGCCTAGAGCTTACATTATCTATACTAATATTATAAAGAGGAAACCTTTGTATTTTTATATGAATGTATGAATGTATGAATGTATGTATGTATGTATGTATGTTTGCAACGAATAAACTCAAAAACTACTGGACCGATTTAAAAAAATATTTCACCATTAGAATGCTACATTAGCGCTGAGTAACATAGCATAGGCTATCATCATCATCATCAGCTCATTTTATGTCCCCACTGCAAGGGCACGAGTTCCCTGTGGATGGTTAGGGAGAATGGGCCATAAACCACCACGCGGGCCCAGTGCGGATTGGTGGTTGTTGACGACTGCTAATGCAGCCGGGACCAACGGCTTAACGTGCCTTCCGAAGCACGGTGGAGCTCGAAATGATCAATTTTTTGGTCACCCATCCAATGACTGGCCTTTGCGAAAGTTGCTTAACCTCAGCACTCGCAGACCGGGCGCGTTAATCACTGCGCCATCGAGCTCCTCTGCATTGGCTATTTAAAAAAAAAATGCGGTAGGTATGAAGTCCGCCGGGTCAGCTAATCTATACTTAATATTATAAAGCTGAAGAGTTTGAATGTTTGTTTGTTTGTTTAAACGCGCTAATCTCAGGAACTACTGGTTCGAATTGAAAAATTCTTTTTGTGTTGAATAGTCCATTTATTGAGGAAGGCTATAGGCTATATTACATCACGCTATGACTAATAGGAGTGGAACAGTCGCTAATTAACGCGGGTGAAACCGCAGGGCACAGCTAGTTGTTAATAAAAGCAGAAAGTTACAGCATTGTTTTAAATCTGGTACAACTAGTCGATTTGGATAACAGTGGCCAGGGGCCAGTTTTAGATCTCGAATGAGTTACAAGATGAGGACCAAGTATTAATCCTTGTGAGTAATAACAACAACGTGCACTACACTACAATGACTAACTTTTCTCGCTAGATCCTATCGTTAACAGACGAACCTGTTATTTTCAAAGATGACACACAATGTGTTCTGGTGATAATCAAATTACAGCGATTATGATAGCGAGTTAACTGTCTCTGTGATTTAGTGGGTAGACCACCCAGTCACAGATCCAGCTGTACCACCAGGTTTGATTGGGCGTATATTTTTGTACTGGGATTGGTTGTTTGTTAGCTTGTTTTAAGTTTGTCTGCTGGTCTCGTACCTACGATGTTATCTAAGTCGGTAGCATTTTTATGTTCTGATAGTCAGGTTACGAGACTGATGAACTTACTCAGTGATTTATCAAGTGTACTTGGGTTGGTATATTAATTTTTTTTATTAATTTTGCGTACCTATGGTATTAATAAAACGAATCATCATCATCAGCTCATTTTATGTCCCCACTGCTGGGGCACGAGCCTTTCCTATGGATGGATAGGGAGAACAGGCCATAAACCACTACGCGGGCCCAGTGCGGATTGGTGGTTGTTAACGACTGCTAATGTAGCCGGGACCAACGGCTTTACGTGCCTTCCGAAGCACGGAGGAGCTCGAGATTGTAAACTTTTGGTCACCCATCCGATGACTGGCCTTTGCGAAAGTTGCTTAACCTCAGCACTCGCAGACCGGGCGCGTTAACCACTGCGCCATCGAGCTCCTCTGCATTGGCTAGTGGCCTGAACTTTGCGAAAGTTGCTTAAAACAAATACTATAAGGTAAAAGGTAGGCTATCGATCCACTCAGTCACTTCCTCGTCGGCAATATTTAAGTAAGTACTTACCTATATTCGGTAAGTTCGACAGGAATCAGTAAGTAATCGTTTTTTTTAAATTTAAAATCAATAAGGCCAAATCGCAAATATTAACACGATGTTGGGCACTTGCTTGGTAATAAATAAATAATAAACTACGCTTGTGACACCAGTACATTTGTGCTTTAACTATTCAATAGGCTATTCACATAGCTTTAAAGTGTTGTTGTACTGCCTACTGAACAAAGCTGGCAATCCTTCTTAGTGTACCGGCGGCGACAAAGTGTTATCTTATCGCACGACTTTTCATTATACTTTGTAGGTACATCTTTAGGGATTAAAAAAAGACAAAACACAAGCTATAAACTAGGTAACCGACTTCGTAAACAAAACAATTTCGGAGATTCTTACCTGTCATTTGTTTGTCTTACGAATACTGTTTTGTATTGCATTGCAGTACCTAGTGTATTGTTTATTAGCTTTCGGTAAAATGTTAACGGTGCTAAATAGGTGAAGTGATATAATAAAAATAGCTAAGTACCTACTTTACCTACCAACCTATTACTGTTTGCAGTTAGGTATTGACCAAACAATCGACACAAAACCTATGTATGGTCTAATCCAGAAGTGCTCAACCAGTAGTTTGCGAGCCCCTGGTAGCTGGCGGTTTGTGTTCTAGGCACTCGCGAATAAAATTAAATCAAGGAATAGGTAGATACACACATTTACTAAATTTTAATGTGAACAGCCAAGTCTGCATTAACTTTTGTTGATGTGGTCTATTCATTTTGAAGTGTAGATGTCATATTATGATAATAAATGGTGTATTTATATAATGTGCTTTCCTTTATCTCATTTAGGTTTTTTTACTCAGTGGTGCTCCCGTGAGGTGTTGTCAGGAGTTACAACATAGCTTTTGGAGCAATACCACTTGGGCACCACTGGTCTAATCTAAAGGGGAAATTCACATGAGTACCATAAGCCTATTAGATGTCCCCAAACTAACAAGCTCAAGGGGTGGACAAGCCTTAGTCCACCGTGCTGCTGGCCCAATGTAATGGTGGGTTTAAACTTTAAAGGCCAACACTTTAAACAACCAGTACCAATAGGCTGTTTGTTCCAAATCTAGAAGTAGCTCAAGATTAAAAAAAAGCTCATAGAAGACCTTTAGAAGGCTAAACTTATGGCATGCATGGTGGTTTATGGCCCATTCTCCCTATCATCCTTCCATAATTTATTTATTTATTTATTGTTAAAGCTACAATAACAGAATAGGTACAAATTGTTACATTGCAATTTACATCAAACCAACACTTTTTAAATTTGTATCCCAATAAAAATTTTACACAGCATTGACCCAAAACAACAGTAAACAAAATATTCAATTAACTACATAATTTAAACTAACCTAAATAAAAAGTTAACAATTTGGAAAATTAAAAAAACAATTGAAGCAAAACAATAAGTGAGTGTTACAAATTCGAACAGAAAAAAGGAGAACAATTGTCAAATGTCACGTAACAATGATACTCAAGAGTCACTTTCTGAGGTTGGAGGCGAAGCTCGAGCCTTCTACAAAGATTCAATCTTTCAATGAGGTATGTATAAGACTAGTTATGAGATACAGCTCCCAAAAGCAATTAGAGAAAACTTATCTAGTTTAATTATTAAAAATTTTACCACAATGGACATGAGAGAATAGCTTTATAAAAATTCTCTCGTGTCATAGGTACTTAAGCTTAAAAGATATCTATAGGTAGGTATCTGAATTGTGGATGAAGATGCTGGTAGGGCACTAATAATTAAATTACCTGATGATAGTCATTGCTCTACAATAAAAACCATGTAGGTACCTATTAATAACATATTTTTGTATTAAAAATATGTTGTTTCTCTCTCATCTTTATGAATTAAAATATTTTTATAACTCCTTTCTTTATAATATGTACTGTGTCTTCATTAAAAGATAAGCTGAACTTTTCTTTCTGTGAAAGTATTGTCTAAGATAATTAAGTACTTGTTAATTTAACTTACTCAATTCAATGTTGTAAAAAAAAAAACAAATAAAACTGACTAAAAAGACAATTTGCAATTTAATTGTAACTGCTACAAATCCTGGTGTTGAGAAGCCATGAAAATAATTAATTTCAAGAATAAAATTTTGGATATTTAACTACAGTTTTATTGTTCTTCAATATGATAGTATGTAGACCCTGTAGGTTTTAGATATTGAAAAATACAGCACGTTTTTCATATACCTACCTACTTCATAGAATATATTTATTTGCGAAAACGCCGTTCAGTGATTCGAAAGTAACTTCCTACCTACCAACCTAGTTACTTTCATTTTGACTATGTCAGTATTGAATACTGTGTTCTTGCTATTGTGCTAAGCATTAATACAATAGCACAATGTTTAGGTATAAGAAAGGATTACTCACCGAATACGAAAATGATGAAAAATCCAAGTTCTGAGAATTCGAAACAACAAAGTCAGTATGATTCGATATATTCGTTCCAGTACATTATGTCATCACATCACTAATTTAATATCGTCTTACAGTAATAAGTTTTCACAAAATCCATTAATAAATACATCGGAAGTACACGAAACTATCAATTAAATTTATTGGATGCGCACAATACGAAAACGCACCGAACACCGCGTGGTTATGACAGCAACTGGCAAGCAAAACGCGGTTACGCGGGGCAATGTTTGGCATGAATGAAAAAGTGACAGCCTCTGCCGGCGAAAGAATGAGCGCGCGCTATCGCGTTAGAAAGAGACAGAGCAATATTGCCATTCTCAATCATATGAAACTACTACATACTTGCCATTAATAAATTATAGTCAGAATAGTACCTTTAAACGAGCGAACAGTCCAAATTCTAGTCCTTTTATTTATATCAATGATTTCTTAAAAACATCGAGAGTGCAACTGTTATTTTATTATATTTTAGCTTATCAATAGAAAAATTTTATCTGCATTAATTCGTTATCCTAAAACTATTTCTTTTTAGACTTCGAAGGCGTCTTTTTCAAGTTCTTCAAATATTTAAAGGAGCCCAGCGCCTTCCGCACCATCATGCCGCGCCACCAGGCCTGCAGGCGCGTCGCTGCAGTCTTCACCCGCTCCTCGCGTGCCAGACGCGCTGCCCGCTCACTTTTGAATGTCAACCAAGAACGCATCTCCCCAGCGTGTAAGTCGTACTGAAAGAAAAAACACGTATCTTAATAACAAATTCGGATTGGTAATCAATCCCAGGCATCGTAAAATTTTAAACCTACTTTGCCCAATCTGGGAATTGAACCTAAACTTGGTCACCGAGGCCAGACAAGGAGGCAAGCGGGGTTTGTCAGTAATTGAGTATTATGGTTGAATAAGTTTAAAGCTATATCTAAAAATCTCCTTGATTGATCCAATTACGATGATTAGATAATAAATTTACCAATGTCTGCAACTCCTGACGGCGAGCGATAGTAACGCGCAATTGCTCGCATTTGTTGATCAGGCGCACGTCCATTTCGGCGATGTCGTCCAAGTACCGCTGCCTCCAGTGCTGTAACGCCTGTTCACGCTCCTGTTCATTATAAGTACCAAAACAATAAGACACCGAACGAACAATAAATAGAGTTTGAATCTTTTTGCAGTCAGCATTCTCATCTTTAAGTATCTCCATAGCCACTTCACTTCTATCTAATACCTAATAATGGTAGAATATCGATTTTGTGATAGTTATTTTTTGTGTTATTGTTTGTATTATTAAATTACAAAAATACCTGAAAATTGTAACATAAAATTGTAACAGGTGACAAGCTAAGCTAATAAATATAATATAAATAAATAAACCTTTTACTCTCCTCTACACTCTCCTTTACACTCTCCTCTACACTCTCCTTTACACTCTCCTCTACACTCTCCTCTACTCTCTCCTTCTACTCTTTGGAGTAAACCGATTTACACGGTTGTAAAATCAAGCCATGTCAAAGATCTGAATGCAATATGTCTATTAGGTACACAGTATCTGTGCCGTAAGGCAAGTCTTTTATTATTTACTGCGAAAGATGCATCATATCGCATACTCGCGGGTCTGGGGTATCTTGCGTCATAATATGAGGGGCTGGGGCTCTCCCCCTAGCATCCTGCTGTAGAGTATTCCCAAAACGCAGTAAACTATTCCAGCGGGGGTGGAGTAACAGATATAAATCCTTGAAGGGTTTACGAACCTGTCTGGCCATCTTCACATTTTATACCATTATGGGAAATATATATTATTTCTTAGAACTTCAACTTTTCAGCTGCAGCTTAGTAAAAAGCAAGGTTCGTTTTTTTTTTTTTTTTTTCTTTCTTTACCCAGAGGAATGCATTAGGCATACCCAGGCCTTGAAGAGGCTCCTGGTTATGTGGGACTCACCCGTCTACCTTTCCACAACCCACCGACTATCTGGAGACGCCATTGTCTCCAGTCGGCTGTCAAGGGAGAACCCAAGACCGGGAAGGGTGAGACAGAGGGGGATACCCACTAAACCTCTGGGGGACCAGACTCCGATACAGTGAAGACCGCGGGGCCTTTCACTTGGGAATTGAACCGCGGAGTAAGGTTCGAACACCTGGATCTGCAGCGCAAAAGCTTTGACCAGCTCCTCGTGGATCCTGTTCTCGTGGTTGAACTGGGGCGGTGGCGGTCGCGGTACTGACTCTAGCTGCAGCCTTAGAAGAAGCAAGGGTTAAGAACCTGTATCTGCAGCTCAAAAGCTTTGACCAGTTCCTCGTGGATCCTGTTCTCGTGGTTGAACTGGGGCGGTGGCGGGCGCGGTACCGACTCCAGCTGCAGCTCCAGAGACTCGTGGCGGGCGGACAGCCACTTCTCTACGTAGGAGAGACGCGCGTTCGCGTTTTGAAGATCATCCTGCGCAGAGTGTGCAAATAGAACTTGGCATTTTATGTGCGCATTATTTTTAAGTTTAGGGGTTTTGTCAGCATACATCGAGTCTATACAGGGACAACTCTAGGTTCTGTGGGACTCTTCCCCCAGCTCGACAGCTCGACTGGGGGAGGTCGAATAATTTCCAGGAAACCGATTGGACACCTTAATATCTAGTATCTTCTGCAGAAAAACGTAATTAGCTCTGACCACGTACTTAATGGCAATTTAGCAGACTACAGTATTTACGTTGGGTGAACTTAAAAGGAACAAGATTCCTATTAGGTTAAGTTGGTACATTACATGTACCTACTTACTCGTGAAGATTACCTTCATTTTATCACGGATGACGGCAATCTTTTGATCGGAGCTGCTTAGCTCCAGTGCCCATTGAGACTGTTTCGTCATCGATTCGTTGATGATTGCCGCACGCGATCTGTAATCATTACAATGAGAACACCCTTGTAAATGTCAGGTTAAATAAAATCCAACGTACAACTATTGAATTTGTGTACTATGGGGTAGGGCTACCCAATAGTATAGACATACATAGTCTCGTGTCCTTCTCTCTAAAAAGGGTAGATAGAGCATCGAATTCACCAAAAGAGTATACCGACGTCACATTTAGCATAAGCAAAGTAGGGTTCCGAGGTGGAATAGATAACTGATCGCTGATAACTAGCTAGCCGATCGCCTAATGTGCGAGAATCATGGAACTCTTATATCTCTTAGTCGGCTCTTACGCCATGCATGGGAAGCAGGCCCAGGGCCCCGCAATCGATGGGGCCCCCTTGTTCCTGCCAGATCACCAACCGATAACCGATATTACCGATAAATATATTTGTTCTGCGAAACAAGAATTATTAACTTATTGACTTTTTTTGCTTTTTAATTCAAATAAACCAGGGGCCTAACACTGGCAACTCTATCTGGCTGCAAATACCTAAATAAAAATACCAGTTGAATAAATCTAGAGTTTTGCTTATCTACTCTTTTTGCCTGTTTTACTAAAATCTAACGTAGCATAAGGACCCCATTATCCGTAAGTGCCCAGGGCCTCCAATAGGTTAAAGACGGCCATGCAGTTAAGCAGCTGACACATTCTTTTCACGTCCAGCCCAGACCAGCTTTGGACAACCCAACAGTTTAGTAGTAAAAGGGTACCTATGGTTTAATCGCCTCGCTGTGTTCTGGTAAACCAACCGGTTTCAGACCTATAGGTCTTTGGTTTGATGGGATGCATATTATTGTTGTGTGGTGGTGTAAGGCTTGTTTTCGCCAATAGAGATAGAGTCAATGAATGAGCCTTTTTGGAAAGAGTTTGCCGTGGGCCGCAGTTGGCTTTTACAGCTTCACCAAAAAGTTTGTATGTCGAATCAGTAATATTATGAAAATGTTTAATTTGCGAGATATGCAAATTTAAAGGCTAAATATATTAGAAGCTTGGCCTCACTCCCTCAACCGCTCATGGTTCAAGCGCAGGCTGACAGGATAAGATGCTTGTTCGTGTAGCGCCTTCACCGTCTCCCGGAGCGTGGGCCAGTCGCACTCCTCGATGATTTCCACCAAAGTTCTTACTATCATGTCCTTTACCATTTGCCTGAAACGAAATATTACATATCTAATATGATTTGGTTAAAAGGGTAGAAGTGTAGTAGGTAGGTACAAACGCCTGCACCGCACATAGGGTTGCCATCTCTAAAATTTGGCAACCAGGACAAGACGCGTGAAAACCCCGGATTTTGGAGCCCAGATCCCGGACATGTCAATAGGTTTTTATGAAACTCAATTTCCAATTTATTCGAGTTTTAATTTTCGATTCGAGTCCCATCATTAGTGCAGTGCTAGTGTCAGTTCGTCGGTTGTCAACACCGCGCCGTCGTCGTCGCGTCGTCGCTTAGCGGTGCGTCGTCCCGAGACTTAAATTTTTTGAAGTGAAAACTTCTTTAGCGGCGTTGTGCACTTTTTTTGGAATGGGTAAAAAATGTTAAACTCGCGTCAGGACACGTGACCTGATCGAAAATTCGTAAGACGGATGGAGAGTAGAGGAATGGGTAAAAAATGTTAAACTCGCGTCAGGACACGTGACCTGATCGAAAATTCGTAAGACGGATGGAGAGTAGACAGCTGGCGCGGCGTAATATAAATTTTTAATATAACTGAATATAACTTTTTAATGTAATATAAATTGTCATGTTTGTGTATAATAGCCCAATAAATAAATATTGTATTCTACCACATAAATGAGAGTACTTTTATACTGATAATTAAAGCAATTCGTGCAAAATTATTCCCTAACCATTCCAAAATATCAAAAATGCACAACGTTAATATTCAAGTTTTCACTTCTGCCGGCACTCCCAGAGTGCAACCCGTCGTTTTTTTACACCCGGACTACAAATGAAACCCCGCCCGGACGTTTCTCGGACACCCTTTAAACTAGGATAAATCCGGGGAAACCCGGACGGATGGCAACCCTAACTGCACATCAACCGGCCCAAAAATGACAATTTTTTCAATAAATGTTCAATCATATGCCATAGGTATGTTTAAAGTTCAAAAGTCTATTGAGGTGACAGATTGTGGTAGTCTGATCAGGCGTGTACCTACCTGTCTACCAAGATACCTATACTGGCGACTGGCGCTAACATTTGAGTTTAGTGGCTAAACGGTATTTCTTCTTTTTACATTCACCGTATATTTTGACATGCAGATGTTGTACGTTATGGCTAGACTATAGACTATGATAATGTTAATTATACCTATAATATATGTATAATAATGTCGAGGTCATCATAATTCTATTTTATTTACACAGACAAATCAAAAAACATCAATTATTCAGGATGCTTTTCAGAAAACTTAAGGAAACAAAAGTAGAATCATAAACACGTAGCCTGCTGTAGGTGGGTCTCTATCGGATCGCCTAATTTTTTGTACGCCTAATTTGCAATGGCACCCAAACGAAAAGCCTAAAATTTTTTCGCCTAATTTCACTCTTCAGAATCGTGTTTGCCCTAATTTCACTTCGCCTAACTTTTTATCGCCACATTGTCATTTACCAAATGCGTCATTTGGCAGAACAATTCGTAATCCCTAAAGTTTACAATCCCTAAATATTAATTCGCACAAAATTAAAAATCAATAACATGCAGCATGCATGCAGACATGCAGCATGCAAGCAGAAACACAGCATGCGTGCAGCATGCATGCAGATATGCAGCATGCGTGCAGGCATGCAGCATGCATGCAGATATGCAGCATGCGTGCAGGCATGCAGCATGTAAGCATGCGAGCACGCATGCAGCATGTAAGCGTGCAAGCAGGCACGCAGCATGCAAGCAGGCATGCAGCATGCAAGCAGGCATGCAGCATGCAAGCAGGCATGCAGCATGCAAGCAACCCACCTGCTCCTTAGCTCGCGGGCCGCCTCGCCCCTCCACGCCTACGCGGGCTTATATTGCACTCTAGGGTAGGGCAGACAAGACTACGTGGAGTCGGGTTTGCAGCGATTCGCTTCTGTCAATTTATTTTCTCAATAAAATTCTATGCTTTTATTCCAATACATTATTGGCACATTTAATTTTAGATATGCTAAAATTAGAGCTTTTATATATTTTATTTTACGAAATAATCGTTATGCCAAAATAAAGTTATGCCAATATAAAGTTATGCCAATATAGTTTAGGCTATTTTACATTAGACATTCTAAAATTAGGCCTTTCAATTCTTAGGCCAAACTATAATGGTGGCAAAACAATTTTTAGGCGAAACAATAATTGTACGTTTTAAGTTTAGGCCAAAACGGTTTGGCCAAACCATATTAGGACAAACAATTTTAGGCGAACCGAAGGGCACCCGCTGTAGGTATGTAGGTATTTTCGTGGTTTTCGGCTATCGGCACCTTAAACCATATAACCTAGGTTATATGGTCTATCTAAGGTGCCACAGAAGAAAGAGTATTCTATCGGTTTTACAATAAAAGCGCCATCTATACGTAGGCTTCTGCAACTCACCGGTCTCTCTCCAGCTTGTGGCGCCGTGCTTTCTCAGGTTTGCTTTCATTTTTCTTTCGGGCTCGTAGCTCACTAGTGCCCTCTGAAAGTAAAGCTCGGCAGATATTTATTGTTACAAAAATTCGCTAGATGGCAAAAGCAGATAGTTTTTGCTTTATTCCTACAAATTATGTATCCCAGTAATATGCCAGTAACTAACAAGGCATTATCAGTGCATTATATTACAAATATAATAGGAACGTTTATTATAGCGTCCATTTAAATCTTATTTGAATTTTATGGACAGTAAATTAAGATACACTGTTAAAGTAACAGTTATTTAAGTTCAACACATTTATTAACCTTATACAAATAATATTTCAATTAGGTAGGTAAGTAAGTACCTATTATTTCCTATAAATAAAACTTTTTATTCTCATGTAATCTGTCAGCCTTAGAGGGACAGATGGGAATAATTCTCAAGTAAGTAATTTATAACGATAACACTGCGTGTTGAAATTAAAGTCTTTTCTTTCGTGAGTGTCGATAAAAATATTGGATCTAGGTACTCCCAAATCAGATTCCTTTTAAACCCAGGGGTTTAAAAGGAATGTGATTTATAAGATTTATAAACACAAATCAGGATTTGTGCTTATAAATAAGCAGACTTCAACAGATTTGTTCTATCAACATCTGACGTTGTGCCATTATTACAAGTCGTACCGTTTCCCGTTGCCCCGATATTGCTCGTAGCGAGTTCCATGGGATCAATCAGATTACACTACTGACTTACCGAGGATCCGCATTTGCAATAGAACCACTTCCAAAGCCAGCGCAAATAGTAATGTGTCCATTTTATTGAGACCCTGGAGAAATACAATAGTAATTATAGTAGTGTTTTTCTAATGTTTACAGTTATTTATACATTACATCACCTCACAGTAGTCCACTGGTTCAACTACCGGTGTCAGACTTGGCAGACCGTTCCGAGTTCGATTCCCAGCAGGGTACATATTGGTAGGATAGTGACAGCAGTGCTCGACAGGAACCAGAGATCGTCAGTTTTTTCCTTTAATCTTTAAAAAAAGGGATCAGCAATTTTTTACTAAGCAACAAAACCAACCAACAACTTGTGATAGCATGAACATAATCAAATAATTCATATTTAATATTTGATGACAAGACGAAGGAAGTGAATGTGGGTCACATTTAACACTAATGTTTTACTATTACTTGAGTTTGTTAATGTGTGTATGTGTGTACTACGTAGTATGCTAGCTATTATAATATGTTAATTTTAAGGTACTTTTGGTTAATCAATAAACTTACAAAAACACAAATGTTGAAAAAATTTCCACGAGCAGGATTTGAACCTGCACCCTTCTGACATTCCGGGTCAGGTGCTCTTCCAATTGAGCTATCGTGGTTCTAACCAGCCCGCCGAAATTATTCAACACTTTTTACTTTGTAAGCCAAAGGCGCCAAATGTGCAGGTTCAAATCCTGCTCGTGGAAATTTTTTCAACATTTGTGTTTTTGTAATTTGTTCGCAACAAAATTTGCGTTAAAAATCATTTTGAACATTCAATAAACTTACGTCAAGCTATGAACATCTTTCATTGACGCTCCTACCACCACGACACCTAATACCACAAACTAACTACTTTAGAAACTACCTAGCTTTCTAGCTAGCTATAAATCATCCATATTATAAAGTGCCAAGTGCGAGTTTAATTCTCCATTCGATCACGTTAACGAAAACGAGAACTTGTATGGCAAAATGTTAACTCTTTTCGTATGCCGCCAGGAGGCGCTGCTTCAATGCCATACAAATTTTCGTTTTCGTTAACGTAATCGAATGAATATGGATAGTAAACAAAACTCGCACTAGGCACCCTGGGGTCACAATACTCGGTTTAGATGGAGGTAAGGTAAGCTTCGACCAATGTTGATTGAAGTTGATAGGGCTTGTTTTAATTCTGCCTGGCCTCCCACGACCATCTTGTCTAAGTCTGCCACGTTATTACCATAGTTAGAGGCACTGCATATACTACTTTTATATACTATAAGTACTACTTAGATAGGTAGCTCGGCAAATGACTCCATCCCACCTGATGTTAAGTGGAAATGGAGTCCAGACGCGAAGATAACTGGTGCAGCGTGAAAACAAACGTAGCATCAGTTAATCTCACTCTGATCACTCCATCTTCTATCACTTTCAATCTTTAGCTTTGTTCTTATTAGTTATAGATTAAGTTAGCGTAAATATTATGTTATTTTGTATGCATGTAGTGTTTTTTCCTCGAGAAGGTCTTGCAGTCACTCTTTGTATCATTATGTTACAAAATGGGTTTTTTTCTGAGTACTAATCAGTTTGGTGAAATAATAAAAAAAATAATAACGTAGCCAGTTATTCAGTACTTGAAAATTTCGAACGAAGGGAAAGACTAAGTTCTTCCCCATGGAAAATAAAAAAAATACCAACTAGATGTTTTCTATTAGATACTAACAGTCATTTTTACTGTTAATTATACACAGGCTTAAAAACTTTTTTGTGCAGCCTCTTTGCGTATCTGCTTATAATTTTATAAGCTCACAACAAAGCAAAGATGGCGAAACAAAGAGGAAGTTACGGAACTTTAAATTATTCTAATAAATCTAAGAATTGGAAGAATTTTCTGTTTATGTAAAGTCTTTTGGTGAATTAAATCGTACTTCTAAGTAATTTAACTTATAAATGTTTCGTTTTAAGCCCGAACCATTGAACTTTGAGGCATTTAGGCTTCCATATAAAAGGAACCTGTGTGGTGCCGGGGATAAAGAATAGCACCACCCCTATCTCTTCCCGTGGGTGTCGTAAAAGCCGACTAAGGGACCATTCCAGAGGATGGGCAGCAGCATCTCTCTGAGGTTACCCTCAACCTACTGCGATCGCCAACCCGCCTGCCAAGCGTGGCGATTACGGCAAATATACCCCCCAATGATATGCACACCAGCAAAAACCGGCCCCTAGTCCCCGGCGGCCCCGCTCGCCCTAGCTACGGTAGCGGCCAAGGCAGCGACGGGGCAGGGGGTGCTAAGAATCTCCGGCAGAGACCTGGCTACCGCCAACAACGAACTTTGGCCCTGGCAACATTTAACACGCGCACACTGCGGACTGACGAGAAGATTTACGAACTGGAGGAAGAATTGAGCAAGATACGGTGGGACATAGTTGGATTATCTGAAGTCCGAAGAGAGGGGGAGGACTCGATAATCCTTAAGTCTGGTAACTTGCTCTATTTCCGGGAGGGCGAACAACTGTCCCAAGGTGGTGTCGGGTTCATCGTCCACAAGTCCCTCGTGAACAACGTTGTCGAGACCGGGAGTGTGTCGCCTAGGGTAGCGTACCTTATACTCAGAATAACCAAACGGTATTCGCTGAAGGTCATACAGGTTTATGCTCCTACTACGACACACCCTGACGATGAGGTGGAGGCTACGTATGAGGACATCTCTAGAGCCATACAAGCCTCCAAAACTCATTACACCGTTGTCATGGGAGATTTTAACGCAAAGCTGGGCAAACGAAGCGGTGATGAGATGAGAGTGGGACGATTTGGTGTTGGTAATCGGAACTCCCGGGGCCAACTGCTGGCGGACTTTCTGGAAAAGGAGGGACTCTTTATGATGAATTCCTTTTTCAGGAAGGCTGAACACCGCAAGTGGACCTGGATGAGTCCCGATGGTGCAACAAAAAACGAGATTGACTTTATTATGTCGACGAGGAAGCAAATATTCAATGATGTCACTGTGATCAATGCGTTTAAAACTGGCAGCGATCACCGGTTGGTAAGAGGCACATTGAATATCAATGTTAAGCTGGAAAGACGTCGATTAATAAGGTCAACGCTCCGTCCTGCACCCATCCAAATCCAAAACCCCGAAAGCTTTCAGCTCGAATTGCAGAATCGCTTCGAGTGCCTAAATGATTGCGAAAATGTGGACGAATACAGCAACAGGTTCGTGGAAACTGTCCAAACGGTTGGGTCCAAGTTTTTTAAAACCCACCGTGCAAAAGGAACCAAAAAGTTCTCAGACCATACCCAAAAACTAATGGAAGAGCGGCGCGCAATGGTTCTGCTTTCCTCAGGTGATGCGTCTCAGTTTCGGCGGCTAAATAGGCAGATCTCGAAGTCTATGACTCGCGACACGCGCCGATTTAATACTGACCGTATTAAAGAGGCCATTGAGCGGAACAAAGGCTCAAAAGTGTTCGCAAGAGATCTGGGTATTGGGCAGTGCCAACTGACGACGCTGAAAACCGATGACGGCAGAACTGTCACGACCAGGTCCGATGTTATGGGAGAGGTCGAGAAGTTCTATGGACAGCTTTACACATCCACACGGCCACCTGTACAAAGCTTAGCTAAAGACCCTAGAGCTAAGTTAACCCGACACTATACCGAAGACATCCCGGACATCAGCCTGTACGAGATTAGTATGGCTCTCAAACAGCTCAAGAACGGCAGGGCACCAGGTGCTGACGGAATTACGGCCGAGCTTCTGAAAGCAGGCGGAAGACCGGTACTCGTAGCTCTTCAGAAGCTTTTTAATTCCGTCGTACTAGGGGGCAGAACGCCAGAAACGTGGCACGAAGGTATGGTGGTACTGTTCTTCAAAAAGGGCGACAAAACCCTGCTGAAGAACTACAGGCCCATCTCACTTCTAAGCCACGTCTACAAGCTGTTTTCGAGAGTCATAACGAATCGTCTCGCACGCAGGTTTGATGACTTCCAGCCTATCGAACAAGCCGGTTTCCGAAAAGGCTTCAGCACCATAGACCACATACATACGCTGCGGCAGGTTATACAGAAGACCGAAGAGTATAACCAGCCTCTTTGCTTAGCGTTTGTGGACTATGAAAAAGCCTTCGATTCGATTGAAACATGGGCCGTGCTACAGTCTCTCCAGCGGTGCCAAATTGACTACCGGTACATCGAAGTGTTGAAGTGTTTGTATGAAAACGCCACAATGTCAGTCCGTCTTCAGGACCAGAGCTCGAAACCTATTCAGTTGCAGCGAGGAGTGAGACAGGGAGATGTTATATCTCCGAAACTGTTCACTGCTGCACTGGAAGATGCTTTCAAGCTTCTGGACTGGAAAGGACTCGGCATCAACGTCAACGGCGTATACATCACTCACCTTCGATTTGCTGACGATATAGTGGTCATGGCTGAGACCCTGGAAGACCTCGGCACAATGCTCGGTGACCTCAACAGAGTCTCTCAACAAGTGGGTCTTAAAATGAACATGGAGAAGACGAAAGTTATGTCAAACTCACGTGTCGTACCCACTCCTCTGAAGGTTGGGGACTCTGCCCTTGAAGTTGTAGACGATTATGTTTACCTGGGACAAACGGTCCAGCTAGGTAGGTCCAACTTCAGTAAAGAGGTCAATCGTCGAATCCAATTAGGCTGGGCAGCGTTCGGTAAGCTACGAAATATCTTTTCGTCCGATATACCGCAGTGTCTCAAGACGAAAGTCTTTGACCAGTGTGTGTTGCCAGTGATGACATACGGGACTGAGACGTGGTCGCTCACTATGGGCCTTATCAGAAGGCTCAAGGTCACTCAAAGAGCAATGGAGAGGGCTATGCTCGGGGTTTCTCTGCGAGATCGAATCAGAAATGAGGAGATCCGCAGAAGAACAAAGGTAACCGACATAGCCCGAAGAATTGCTAAGCTCAAGTGGCAGTGGGCAGGGCACATTGCTCGCAGGACTGATGGCCGCTGGGGCGGAGCAGTCCTCGAGTGGCGACCGCGTACCGGAAAGCGCAGTGTGGGCAGGCCTCCAACAAGGTGGACCGACGATCTGGTGAAGGTCGCGGGAAGCCGCTGGATGCGAGCAGCACAAAACCGGTCGTTGTGGAGATCCTTGGGGGAGGCCTTTGTCCAGCAGTGGACGTCCTTTGGCTGAGATGATGATGATGATGATGATGATGATAAAAGGAAATACCTTCTACGAATAATTGATTTTAACTGATGAATTTAGAATTTATTTGGTAGGTTCCTAATAGGAACCTTATGTGTGCCTACTTACTAACAAGGTATAAAAAATCTCCATATACGGATTTAGGTGTTTTTATGCGGACGAAGCCGCAGATGGGTCACTAGTTTTCTATACAATATAAAAAGCGAAAGAGGGTCGAAAGTCTGTAGGTACATGGAAGTTATTCGAAAAAAAGTTGGCTGGGGATACTTAGAATAGATAACAGAACACGTTCCAACAGTTTTTAGATTTTTTGTCTGTTTGTATGTTTATTTGACCGCGCATCACGTGAAAATGGCTAAACGGATTTTGATGAAACTTTGCACATAGACAGACCACGACCCGGACTAGGATATAAGATACTTTTTATCCCGGTAACAGGTTCCTGTGGGATAGTGTAGTCTTCGCGAACGAAGTCGCGGGTGACAACTAGTAATAAAATATAAATTAAGAAATAGAGTAGTGTTATTTATAAATATATCATAAAAAATTATTACTACTGTTTTAAGACTATTCGTGCGGACCGATATGTATTCAATCAAATACTTACACACAGTCAAAATTTAATTCAAATCATATCGATGCTACATATTATATGTATAAGTCGCACTATCAAGATCTCTTAAGATTTGAGAAAAACAAACTTTGATAACGTCAACAAAAATAAACTAAATGCTTCTTCGTTGACGTCATGATAAGTAGGTAATCCTACCATCTGTCAATCGCTAAGTTGTTTCCGTAAAAAGCGGCCTGTATCACTTGCACTGAGTGGGAAATTCGAAAGAGGCTGCATTTCCCCCGCCCAGCGTCCTTGAAACCTGGCCATCGCAACCTTAGAGCATTTTTAATGCTCTAAGATCGCAACGAATGACATAAAGTACCGACCGATCTAAATTTCAAGTTCTTCGATTCGATTCTACTATTTTCAAATCACCACAATCGTGTCTCTGATTATGGCACTAGACTATGAGAAAAATTATCAAATTCAAGCTACTGAAATTTTTGTGAATTTATATGCTATGTCAAACAAAAATGTATTGCGTTACTCGGAACGCAAATTATATACCTACAACTGTCACTGTGTGAATTTGATTATGTTTAAGGTAAAAAGTCGAATTTAATCCTTTAAAAGGCTCTACACTTGTAAGACACCATCATCATCATCATCATCAGCTCTTTTTATGTCCCTACTGCTAGGGCAGGAGCCTTCCCTGTGGATGGATAGGGAGAACGGGCCATAAACCACCACGCGGGCCCAGTGCGGATTGGTAACTGTTAACGACTGCTAATGCAGCCGGGACCAACGGCTTTCCGTGCCTTCCGAAGCACGGAGGAGCTTGAGGATAATACATTTTTGGTCACCCATCCGATGACCGGCCTTTGCGAAAGTAGCTTAACCTCAGCACTCGCAGACCGGGCGCAATAACCGCTGCGCCATCGAGCTCCTCAAGAAACACCATAATTTAACTTTACTTCTCTGTCAAAGGTCGAAAAAAGTTTCAGCATGCTCCTAACACGAAGCACGAAGCAAACCGAGCAAAACAATAAAGTACAGTCACGAGCATTAACATTTAAACAATGTAACTTAATGCAATGGAATAAGAGTCAAAACCAGTCAAAAGTGTGAACATGTATTGACAGGTGCATCGTGTTTGGTAGGTATAGCATGCTGAAACTTTTTTCGACCTTATGACAGAGAAATAAAGTTAAATTATTTATGGTGTCTTACAAAAAGTGCAGACTAAGCTCGTGACAGTAACTACTCAGGAATATATTATAAAGTCGAACTTTGAACTTCTGGGTCTGAAACCGGTGGTTCAACCACAGACTAGAGGTGGCTGATCTAATACCTAAAATGTAAGTAAGCAAATTTATATGTTTTATTGTTATTTATTATTTAACAGACAACAATTATCCATAATTATAACATGTAAGTATTTTTTTAATTTTTTTTTATTATTATTATTGCTGAATAACATAATTACTTAAAATTAGTAGGTACCTATAGCATTTAAAACCACTGAGGTTTGTGTTAATGCCGTTTTATCTACATCGATAATACAATATAACATAATACAAGTACCTACTTATAAATATAAGTACACTTTTAAACTTTCGTGTTTAGAACTTAAACTAATTGTTAGTATTAAATACATTACGCTTCACATAAATTAATTAATTTGGGCACTTACACTTTGATAATATTCCAACAATCGGACTCCTCACTTGCTTGCGAGTCGCTATATTGGAGCTTCCATTTTAATCATTAAATAACAGTAGTTAGGGACGAGTTTGATCAATATATTAGCTTAGCAACTAAACCGAATAAAAATCATTTGTTGTCATCATAGGTGTAAAGTGAAAAGATACTACATTCTGATTAAATAAATATACTTACCTATCTTATGTTAACAACATTACAGAATAAGAAATACTCGTAGAACTGCAATGTTTCGTTAGGATTTGTAAAGCAATTCATCGTGTTAAACAAGTTTTTGATTCTTTAAATGGCTCATGAGCTACACTGGTTTACAAAATGTGTCAAACAGCAAAAATATAAAAAGTTACGTTTATCTTTAGCAACTACTTATAGATATACTTATAGAAATCAAATTCGGAATGCGATCTTCCTAGTTGGGTTCTCCTGATGGGTGACAATATTAAAATATTGATGGAATTGAAATATTGGATTGCGAGATCAAAGCACTGCACTATGTAAAAAAAGTTTCGTTGGTGGCTTGTGAAATTAAACGAAAGAAAACTGAGTTCAGCCAACCGTGAAAGGAAAGGGAAAAAATTACGAACCTCAAAGAAAAACTGTGAATTTAATAACACTTTTGACTTTTATTAAACCCTTGAGAATAAACGTTACTTTAATAACACTTTACGACAAGTATCCACTTCTAACATTCCGGCTACAGTTCCAAACATGGCGGCATTCTAAGCTTTCAAAGTGTCTATGGGTGGGATGACACTTTTGAAATGAGAATCTTCCCATGATCAAATTCGTCAAGCCTTTTGTCCTTATGGATTGTGGTTTATAAATAAAAAAAACTCACATGCTAGGTCCCTTTCCTTCTGCTATTTTAAGTTTTACCAAAGAAAGTAGGGGGGAGACCGGGTCAAAACCGTATACTTAGCTAAGAACAAACCTATATAAAATCGAAATAAATGAAAATTCCATATTCATAATCAACTCGTTTATTAGAGACTCTCATTGGCTATAGAAATTGACAAAAAATAATACTATAATCATCATAATAACAAAAAATAATCAACACAAACTAAACCTCGACGGATTACGATTTTGCCCCGGGGGTGGACAAAACCGTATAGTATATACGATATTGCCCCATACGTTATCAACGTGAAGCCAAGCAACCAAAACATTCGAAACAATCCATGTCATCTTCATCCCAGCCAGTACAGCCTTCATGTGCCCATCCATTACAGGTAGATCCATCATCTCATCAATACACACTGCACCCAACCTTCATCCACTCGACTTACGCCATATTCTTCTTGACAATATAAACAAATAGTGCACGAAGTTTTCGGTTTTGATTGCTTGGGTGATTTATTCTAATTGAAGATTGGTTTATTTTTATTTAAACGTGTAAACAAAAACATCATTAAATAATTGGCATAGTTTCGGGTCAAAATCGTACATTAGCCGATTTTACCCCTTACTGTTTTGCCCCACTGACCATAAACAACATAGATCAATCAACAGTATTCACTTTTCATATATGCAGACCCGGCACCAAAACATTGTTGATAATTTATGAAGTAAATATACACAGTTTCACGTTAATAACATTGCACTTACCTATTTATCATAATATTATTTATAATTCAAACTTTATTATGGGTAGAAAGAAGAACTGAGTTGCGAGACTTGTTTTTTTTTACAAGTTTGGTTTTGATGGCTTTTGTAGATAGTCCTACTTGTTTTCCTTCCTGGTACCATCTAGGTACCTATCTACACCTATTATATCATTATATTATACATAAAGGTATTAAGGTATTATTCCATTATATTATACATATGGAATAATAGATACACTGATTCATTAACTGCAAATGTAACTTACTTAAAGCCGCCGAAGAAGATCAACCAATCTTTACGACCTGTCAAGTGCAACATACCCCTTCAAGATGCAGGCGTGTACAAACTGGACTGCGACTGTGGGCTCTCTTACATCTGGCAAACAAAGAGAAGTGTAGGAACCCGCGTTAAGGAACATATAGCCGACGTCAAGCATAGGCGCGAAAATAAGTCTGCAGTATGCGAACATGCCCTAGAGGGGCCCAACCATTACATCAGATTTGATAAACCACAAATACTTGCTAGAGAACAACGATTCATCCCTAGGATGATACGCGAGGCTATTGAACTTAAAAAACATCCTAATTTTAATAGAGAAAATGGTTGGAATCTACCATCAGCCAGGGATCCCATCATACAAAATATTAAATCCCAGCACCAACACCATACTGCCAGACCAAAAGATACTGTAAGCTCTTTCTGCGTAAAACGGAACGCACCTTATCTTATCATATCTTATCTCGTCTCGTCTCGTCTCGTCTCTATACTATTGCGACAGTACGATGCCATATGCTTATAAGAGAACTGGGGGTCGACCGCCTAACTCTCTCGCTTTCGATCGCTTTGAAGGCGATGCGAGGAGGAGGCGTCATCTTGTCATTTCGAAAGGAATATGAAAGCAATATCGAAAGCTATAGGCTATAGCTTTCGATATTATTCGATATTATATTTCGATATTATATTAGAAGGCGAGGCGAGGGCCTCGCCTTCAAAGCGATCGAAAGCGAGAGAGTTAGGTGGTTGGGGGGCTGGACTGGAGAACTGGATGCTTATATGAGAAGAGAACTGGAGCTAAGATCCGTGCGCGCGTTTTGAATTTGAGAATGGACGGTGCAGTGGACGAAGTGTGCGTGAATTTGAATGAATCTCGACTAAGGTAAAAAAAATATATATAATATTTTTATTTTTTTTTTCTTCATAAAATGTATTCATTTTCAATGCTCCGATTCTTGCGGGGACTGCGAAATCTGTGAATTTTTTAATTATAAACATTATTCTGTGGTGCTACTGCTAGCTGTAGTAGACTAGTCTGAAGCTCTCGCTGTGTCATGTTTACCCGTGTCAAAGTTTCAGTTCCTTCTCGTGTCACGTGTTGATAACATATTGTAGATTTACACCCGACAATAACCAAGTATTTTGATCTTGTTACCTACAGGTACTCACTCGTTCAAGACAACGTTCTGAGAGCGCAAGTAAAATAAGGCCGGTTAATGCGAATGCCCTTTCTTAAATAAAAAAAAAACATTCATTCGAATTGAGAACCTCCTCCTTTTTTTGAAGTCGGTTAAAAATGAATAATAACTCTCATTCAACCATTTGCAAAGTTTCTTAGTTATGACTAAGAAACTTTGCGGAACCTAGGGGTTCCGTGCTTATGCTGACTCGAAATTTTATTGTATGATTGAGTTAAGGGGGTGCAGCGCGGACGCAAAACTGCGAGTTTCAAGTTTCTTTATGATAGCGAGCGAGCGGCACGTGGCAGTGGTGTGACAACGGCGCATGACCACGAATACACACGCACACTAATATCTGTACAGAGTAGGCTGCTGATTTAATTAGAGCAATGTTTACTTTCGTAAAATCATAGGCGTTTGGGTAAAAAATTATAAAAGTCTTAATATTTTCATATTCATATTTTTTAATTGAAAAATAAGACAACAGTGCCCTGCGGAATATCAGTACAAACATTTTGATGTCGGATCATTGTTTCATTTGTGCTGTACTTACAAAGTTTTTGAAGAAATAAGTTTTTATATATCATTACTTTTACGTATTGTTAATGCAGGTTCTGGGTATTTGTTTCAAATTCCAAGACAACCATGCTCTTGTGAAAGGATCAAGCTAACCTACACTCGCCCTTTTAATGTATATGACCTATTCAGCGCCTAGCATCAGTGACTTAAAAACACGTTAATTTTCGAAATTCCGCGCTGCACCCCCTAATGAGGCCAGCTTTTTTGGAATGCACACAATAGGTATTTTTAGAAAGCACACGTTCTTATGTATTATGTAAAAATCCTTATCTACGCATAAATAGACCTTATTGCGTGCTGTTAGCAGAATTAGGGAAACTGATAAACATTGACCACGAAGGTTGAATTTGGCTTAAAAGTTTTGGGGCAGGTTCGCCGGCGGCGGCGGCGGCTGCTCTTTCCCCGTAACGTGTCGTAATGAAATCACGTGGCACTCGAGCCGTTCGCTTTAAATTAAATCACTTAATTATGGCAGCAGACGGAGTGACGAAGCGCCCGCGGGCACGCTCGCGTGGAGGCTGTCTCCGTATCCTCAGTTCTGCCTCTGAATAATTATGACATTGGAAACTGTGCAGTCGAAGCGCAAGATGGAAAGCGATTTCATAAATTTCATTATTGGAGATTGGTTGGTTACCATGTCACGAACGCGATTCTTCATTTAGTGGCTAGATAATTACATGTTCCCAAAATGTCAATATGAGGCCACTGACTGAGACACAATTGTGGAAATTTTAGACGATATGTCTGAAGTTATGTATATGATAGTACGATAGTACTGTAGTGGTACTGTATGACATTGTGGAAATTGTAAATTTTACCTGATGTAAATTTTCAAAATAATTTTTAATGCAAATTTTGTTGCGAACAAATTATAAAATTATAAAAATATTATGATCGGATGTTAGTGACGGTAGTTGTTGACATTGAATGGGCGCCTTTGGCTTTCAAAGTAAAAAGTGTTGAATAATTTCGGCGGGCTGGTTAGAACCACGATAGCTCAATTGGAAGAGCACCTGACCCGGAATGTCAGAAGGGTGCAGGTTCAAATCCTGCTCGTGGAAATTTTTTCAACATTTGTGTTTTTTTTTGATGTAAATTTGTTAACGTATATTTTTTATTTTGTGTTTTTTTTTACATGTAGTGGTTGTCTTTTATATTTTTTGTGTTTATTGTAATGGAAAGTGTCCTGCTATGATAGGGCATTTTCCAATATTTTTGACGCTGTAAGGGAGAAAAGAGCTGGACACTTGCTGAGTTTCTTGCCGGTTCTTCTCAGTACAAGATCTCCCGCCCAGAGTAGACTTACGAACCGATGGCATAGTGACATTCATAAGAGCTACTTGTAGCCTAAACTGAATAAATGATTTTGAATTTTGAATTTTTGAATTTTGTTAGGACGGTCAGACACGGGCATATTGAACTACAGTCTTCTATTTACAAACATACATTGAGCAGCTCAAGCAATTTCGACTGCTCCGGGCGGTCAGCAGTTTGGTGATATGGCAGCATCACAACGACTGCTAAATAAAAGCAAATCAAGGAAAATCAGCACATATTACCTTCACTCTAAGGAGAGGCGATTGTCCCCCGATTGTACTGAACGGAGAACAAAACCCACACAGTGATACTGCTAAATACTTGGGCATGCATCTGGACAGGAGACCGACGTGGAAAAAACATATCTGGAGTAAAAGAAAATACTTAGATTCAAAACTCAGAGGGATGTACTGACTGATTGGTGAGAAATCTCAGTTAAGCAACGAAAGCAAAATGGCAATTTACAAAAGTATATTGAAGCCGGTTTGGACACACGGGATTGAACTCTGGGGAACAGCAAGTAATAGTAACATAGAGTTACTAGAAAGGTTTCAGACAAATGCCATCAGAACAATGTTTAACATACCAAAGTGCATTTACAATAAATACATTCTGCAAGACCTGAGGCTCAAAACCGTTAAATAGGAAATTGTCATCTGTAGCCAAAACTACCAGCTAAAACTGGCGAACCACGTAAATGCTTTAGGTTCAAAGTTATCGGGGGCTGGAAGCACTAAACATACAAGACTGAGGAGGTATACCTAGTGTCCCAACTCCAATTAGATTCCCCAAAGAATAGTAAGAGGGGCCAGTGGGCTTTCCTACACTGATGATACGACAGATACAGACAGTAGTTTGACAACCGAGCAGCTAAATGTCTACGACAGATTGCTGTGTTGTGCAAGATATAATAAAAAAAACTACGACTGCTTAAGCGGTCCGTATATCTTGATCACTAACTGCTTGAGCAGACCATGTAATAGCCCCCATAGTATTGCACTATACCCGAAATCCTTAACAACCGAGGAAGTAGTTATCATACTTAATATCTTTGTCGCACCACAACGATTATTTCTGTTGGGGACGTCGCCGGCCGAACGGACGATCCGCCCGCGTTGTTTGCGGGCCATTTCGTCCTTTTCCCCGTTCTCCCCTTCGAGGGGGTTAAGGTTTATCCAGCCCTCACGGCGCCCCGTCAAATCTTTTTGTCTTTTTGGTGAATCTTGCTATCTGCTCCACCTTCAGATCCTTCAGGTCCTCTATGTCTAGTGTATCCGACCCCCATAGCTCCCGTCTTATCCGTGAGTATATAGGGCACTCAGCGAGTAGGTGGAGGCTGGTCTCTTCGCTTTCCGTGCACTCCGGGCATATGGGATCGGTTTTCACTCCTATCACTGTTAGAAATCTGTTCAATCGGCAGTGTCCTGTTATGATCTCTATGACTAGCCTCATGTTCTCTCTGGAGAGTCCCATCAGTTTGCTAGTCTTTTTCTTGTCCATTCCTTTGATGAAGACTTTTGACTGTCTCATGCCCGTCGAGGATCTCCATCTTCGGTTGGTTTCTGCTATAATACTATAGCTGATTACTCCCTTGGTGATGTTGTGCGCTATTGGCAACCGGGGTTCCGGTCCCACCAAGCTTTCCTCTGCTCCCTTTCTAGCTAGTTCGTCGGCCTGTTCGTTTCCCGTGTTTCCCTCATGTCCTGGGACCCACGCTATCGTCAGGTCCGCTCTTTCGGTCAGCCTTTTCAGTGATTCCTTGCATTCTTTGACGATTGCTGATGTCGTCTCTTCTCTACCTAGTGCCTTCAGCGCCGCTTGGCTGTCGCTGTAGATGACAATCTTTCCTGTGATTTTAAGGTGTTCGGCCATCTCAGCGCTTGCGATTATTGCATATATTTCCGCTTGAAAAACACTGGCGAATCTGCCTAATGGTATAGACTTGTTCACCTCCGTCCCGTCTGCGCATTTAATATGCACACCGGATCCAGAGAGCTTTGTTGATTCCTTTCTGGAGCCGTCTGTATAGCAAGTGGTGCCTTCAGTTTCTACGCTCCAGTTTTCTCTTGTTCCTATGTGTATTCTGTATTTTTTGTCAAAGATCCTTTCTTTCCGTATTAGATCGTTATTGGAGAAGACCATTGACAGCTTATCTTCGTGTTTTTTGCTTATACTGGCATGACCCTCGTCCATGAAGTTCCCGGTCCATATGCCAGTGCTTTTTAACTTGAACCATTGTTCAGTGGCTCTTTTCTTTATTTCTAAGTCCAGGGGATTTAGCCCCAGTAGGATCTCGAGCGCGGCTGTGGGCGATGTTCTCATCGCGCCCGTGGTCACTAAGGCCGCTAGCCTTTGGACTTTGTCTAGTTCTGCTTTGTTTTTCCCTACTGCAGCTCTGTGCCACCATACGATGGCTCCGTGCAGGATCCTTGGTAGGATTATTGCCTTGTATATCCATAGTGCCATCGCTGGTTTCATGCCCCAGGTTCTGCCTATTATACTTTTGCACTGCATCATGGCCATCTTGGCCTTTAAGCATGTGTTACTTATATGGGTATTGAAGGTGAGCTTGCTGTCCAGTGTCACACCTAGATACTTGACTTCCTTGACTGTTTCCAGCTCTTGGTTGTCCAGTTTCACTGGTTCAGCATGTCCTTTCTTTCTTTTCTTTGTGAATAGAACTAGCTTGGTCTTATCAGGGTTTAGGTTCAGACCTTTGCTCCTGCACCACTCTAGGGCTACTTTTAGGCCTTTGTTCATGATTTCACACATGACACTGAGAACTTTGCCTGTCACTAGGAGCACGCCATCATCGGAATACACCTGTGTGTATATGTGCATCCTGTTTATCTTGATTACTAGTTCGTCTATTAGCAGACACCACAGTAGTGGCGACAGACATCCTCCCTGGGGGAATCCTCTTTTCGCCACCACCGCATGTGTTATCCCTGCTAGCTCTGTTCGTATCTGCCGGTGTCTTAGCATGTTTTTCACCCAGTCTGATACGTCGCTGTCTATTCCTTCACGGCTTAGGGTGGCCTCTATTGAATCGGGGGTCGCCCTATCGAATGCGCCCTCCACGTCGAAGAAGCAGCCCATTGCGTACTCTGTATTGCTTAGTGATCTCTGCACTCTTGTTACCAAGCTATGGAGGGCCGTTTCGGTGGATTTGCCCTCCATGTATGCGTGTTGGTTTTGGTGAAGTGGGAGTCCGCTTTTCTCTATTTGTTCTCTAATTAGTCTGTCTAGGATTTTCTCCAGTGTCTTTAATAGGAATGAAGAGAGGCTGATGCATCTAAAGGCTTTGGCTTCCTGGTAGGATGCCCTGCCTGGTTTTGGGATGAATACTGCCCTCACTTCTCTCCATTTCTTCGGTATGTGCTTGGTTCTGATGCTGCCGTTGTACAGTGCCAGCAAATCCCTGCTTATATACTTGATAGCTATCCTTAGCATTTTTGGGAAGATCTCATCCGGTCCCGCTGCCTTATAGGGCTGGAAGGATCGGACGCTCCACAATAAATGTTCCTCGGTGATGATTGTCTTTGGCTCCCTATCCACTGTGGGACCTGGGAGGATTAATGTGTCATCCTCTCTGTATTCCTCGCTTTCTGGAAAGTGTGTTTTCAACATAACTTCCATTATCTTTTCCGGGTCGGTTATTAGTTCTTCCCCGTTCTTGATGCTTTCTAGCTTACGCGTATTGGCTTTGGAGAACGTTTTAACTAGTCGCGCCGCTTCAGGGTATTTTTCGACTCCTGCGCAGAATGCCTTCCAGTTGTTCCTGTTCTCCCTCCTACATTCTTTCTTATATGTGTTTCTTTCTTCTCTATATATTTGCCAGCTCTCATCGTCGTTCTTTTTCAGAGCCTTGTGGAGAGCTCGCCGTGTCTTTTTCCTCTGTTTCCCTAGTGCCTTCGTCCTCTGTCTGTTCTTATCTCTCTAAGGGGGCATGCCTTGTGATATGCTCCCCTTAGAGCTTCGTCCAGTCTATTGGCTTCCTTTTCTAATTCTAAGGCGTCTTTTATCGGGGTGTCTCGTCCTGGGCTCCACTTCTCCATATAGTGTTGGTATGTGTCCCAGTTGGTTTTCCTCGCATTTCTAATCAGAATTTTTTCCGTCTTGGCCTCCAGACTAAAAGTGATTCGTCTGTGGTCTGACATAGAGTCTTTTTCGTCTACTTTCCAGTCCCTTATGTGTTGGCCTATTCTATCTGTTGCAATAGTGATGTCCAACACTTCTCGTCTTGCCTTGGTGACGAATGTGGGTGTGTTGCCTACATTCTGTATTTCCAAGCCTGTTTCACTTATAAATTCTAGAAGTAAGTCACCTTTTTTATTACAACAACGCACCACAACGATACTAATATTGTTGTTATGGCGACCGACTTAGATAAAAGGGTGGTACCTAGATTGCTTGTTTATATTTGATTGATTTGATTTTTTTAAACTTCAAACGAAAACTATGTAAGGGCTGATTTTTCAATCATCGGATAAAACTTATCCTTCTTATAAAGTGTTACGCAATCAAGCTAAAATGTCATCTGTTTAAAATCAAAGTCATGTTATGACAATAAATTTTTAAAATGGTTATCTAATACTTTATAAAACGAATAAGTTTTATCAGTCAATTGAAAAATCGGCCCTAAGTAACATAAACGCAAGTAGCGTACCTATAGAGAGTTTAATTTTCAATTTGGTTTGTCTCTATAATGT
Source organism: Eudonia mercurella (assembly GCA_963082485.1). Lineage (NCBI taxonomy): Eukaryota > Metazoa > Arthropoda > Insecta > Lepidoptera > Crambidae > Eudonia > Eudonia mercurella. Next base: position 10,306,627 of record OY720025.1, read on the forward strand.
AATGTAATGTAATGTAATGTAATGCAATGTCTTTGTAATGTTAATTCATGTCTAACTAGTAAATATAGAATGTTTAAATAATTTTTAACGCAAATTTTGTTGCGAACAAATTACAAAAACACAAATGTTGAAAAAATTTCCACGAGCAGGATTTGAACCTGCACCCTTCTGACATTCCGGGTCAGGTGCTCTTCCAATTGAGCTTTTGTGGTTCTAACCAGCCCGCCGAAATTATTCAACACTTTTTACTTTGTAAGCCAAAGGCGCCCATTCAATGTCAACAACTACCGTCACTAACAAATCAAAGGTTCAAATCCTGCTCGTGGTAATTTTTTTCAACATTTGTGTTTTAGTAAATATCTCATAAATATTGATTGTCGGAAATGGGCATACTGCTGTATCCATTACAATTAAGACCTTATATGTACATAGTGAACAATAAACAATTATTCTATTTTATTTTATTCAATTCTTTAGTATGCTTATGTACTTTGTAATGACGGGAACAAAATCTCTGAAACATCTATACTAATATTATAAAGCTGGAAGAGTTTGTTTGTTTGGTTCAAGGCGGTAATCTCGGGAACTACTGGTTCGAATTGAAAAATTATTTTTGTGTTAAATAGTTCATTAATTGAGGAAGGCTATATTACCACATGAGTAATATATTTACTCTGTGATATTACATCACGCTATGACTAATAGGAGTGTAGCAGCAATCACTAATTAACGCGGGTGAAACTCCATAATTCCATACGTTCGCTGCTGAACCAACGGGGAGCACCGAAAAAATTAATTAATGCCCTCAAAGAGAGCTTACCTATGGGTACGACTGATTGAACTCATAATTAAGAGACTTTAATTTGAAGAGCAGTATTGTCCGGGATTGGTAGCTAGATGTTCACATGTATTTTTTATGTGAAAAAAAAACGATTAAACTGTTTATCATTTCATTCGTATTATTTTAATAGCTTTGATGTTTAAAAATACTTAGACTTAGGTATGTGGTTGCGAAATTTATAATCGATCATATTTTTATCAGTTAACATTTTTATTTTAATGAGATTAAAATGAGAATGCCTTAATGTCTACAGTACATAATATATGCTTAATATTATCTAGCTATGTGTAGTGCCATTATACCTACTTAAATTGTAATATGCTCTAAAATCAACAATCAACTAAAAGTCACCAACATTGTTTTCTATGAAAGAAAGTAGTTACAAATAAAGCCCAATGAGATACATTTAGAGTAACAATAGAACACGTTAAAATAAAATCAACAGTTTAAGGAGTCGTACAAAGGGCGGCCTTATCACTAAAAGCGATATCTTCCAGGCAACTTAAGGATGGAGAGGATCGATATTAAATAAGATGGAGGCGTTGAAAAAAGTCCTACTTACTTATACAAGTTGGTATCTACGGAATATACACCATTTTTATAACATTATTCTTTTTAGAAGTATCGTGTATCGTACAGTCTGCATATATGTTGTGTTGTGCCACATAGTAACCAGCTCATATAACTCATATTAAGTCCCCGCAGTGGGGGACATAATATGAGCTTGTGGGGACCCAGATAGCTAGGACTGCTAGCACACTGATATAGAGAGAACGGGTCATACATAAACCACCACGCGGGCCCAGGTGGGTTACTCTTGAAACACAATTGCAATAATCAATTTCCAATCCCAAATCTAAAAAATTCAAATGGCACTCTTAAAAGCGCTAATAGCGCTACATTGGAATTAAATTGCGTGGAAATTGAGTGAACAAATTATTATCGAGATGGAACGTTCCGAAATTGCGAAATTTATCCCAATATCGATACAAATTAGGAGCTCGATGGCGCAGTGGTTAACGCGCTCGGTCTGCGAGTGCTGAGGTTAAGCAACTTTTGCAAAGGCCGGTCATCGGATGTGTGACCAAAAATTTATCATCTCGAGCTCCTCCGTGCTTTGGAAGGCACGTAAAGCCGTTGGTCCCGGCTGCATTAGCTGTCGTTAACAACCACCAATCCGCACTGGGCCCGCGTGGTAGTTTATGGCCCGTTCTCCCTATTCGTCCATAGGGAAGGCTCGTGCCCCAGCAGTGGGGACATAAAATGAGCTGATGATGATGATGATGATGATGATGATGATGATGATACATATTAATCGCATTGGAATTGTATTGAGATTGAGTTTGCGTCAAGAGTAGCCTACCAGCGCGGATAGGTTGTTAACGACTGCTGTAGCTGTCTTTAACAACCTATCCGCGCTAACAATATATCTGACTTATACTAACGTGTAATTATTGTCTGCAGAACATCTTTTGCACTTTTATTCATACTGTGTGTGTAATCACAGTGTCATTCATGAATCTCCGCGTTTGGTGTCGCTTCCCTAACATTATAACATTACGCATACACTCTGTATTTGCACTGGCATTCAACCTATTTGTAACCATCTTATGACGTGTGATAACATGTAATACTATTCGCAATTATGTAGTGATGCAACAAATACGTGAGCTGAACGTAATTATTAGTCAAAAATGAAGAAAGGATTTAAATACACTCTATTTAAATTTATAAATAAAAAAAAATAAAAAAATAACGTCTTCACAATACAACATGTAACATTTATATACCTAATAAACTAGCTGACCGGACTTCGTGCCGCTTTGACAGTTTCCATGACAACAAACTAAACAAAACGTTGACAGTTTCCATGGCAACAAAACAAAGAAATCATTCGTCCGCTTAAGAACACCCGTATCACATGATGGACCCCTGTAGCAGCGCCACCTACCGGGTCCAATTGTAAATCTAAACCATTCTCGAATCCACTTGAACACACACAGAAAATTTCATCCAAATCGGTCCAGCCGTTTATAAGGAGTTCAATTTCATATACACGCACAGAAGATTTATACAAGGTCACTTTTTTTATCAACTCCCTAACTCGAAAATAGTATTCAGCTGTTCCATACAAAACTTCAATATTCATTCGACCAAAATGTATGGAACAGCTGAAAATTTTTTCCGGTTAGGTAGTTGGTCCAATAGTAAGAGTTGTTCGTTTATATCACGGGAGTCATCTCAGAAGTTTTGGACGGTGGAAAAAAGTCAACCAGTTTATATAAAGATAGTAAGTAAATAAGTACCCCGTGTGGTGCCGGGGGTAAAGAATTGCACCACCCCATCTCTTCCCGTGGGTGTCGTAGAAGGCGACTATGGGACTATTCCAGAGGATGGGCAGCAGCGTCTCTCTGTGATTATTCTCACCTTACTGCGTTCGCCAACCCGCCTGCCAAGCGTGGCGATTATGGCAAATTCCCCTCAAAATTATTTATCTTTGACGGAGGCCTTTGTCCAGCAGTGGACGTCTTTTTGGCTGAGATGAGATGAGATGTAAGTAATAGTTTCCATCACTGAAATCAAGTCATCGCTTCAAGTGATGGGTAATCTTAATCACCACGCTTGCCAAATACGGGTTGGTGATCACGAACCCGGGTTATATCGAAAAATCCGAAATATATTTTGCCTGACCTGGGAATTGAACCCGGATCTTTCGGGTATCGGGCGCGAGCGCTCTGCCACTGGCGCCTTCATAATAAATGCATACCGTCAAAGTGAATCGGTTTTATACTAAATCGATTTAAGACATTAATATGCAGGTATGTATTTAGCTTCTCAAATCCTCTAATATTATAATCGCGAAAGTTTGTAAGTATGGATGGATGGATCTTTGTTACTCTTTCACGTAAAAACTACTGAATGGATTTGGATGAATTTCGGCATACAGATAGTTTATAATCTGGATTAACACATAGAATAGTTTTTATCCCGATATTCCAACGGGAATGAATGGAAACAGTCAAAGTGGTACGAAGTCCGCCGGGTCCACTAGTAATCTATATATTAATACGTGAAGCAAAAACTTTGTACCCCTTTTTACGAAAATTGCGCGGACGGAGGAGTATGAAATTTCGTACACTTAAAGTTTCTATAGAGAAGGATTGCAGAATGTTTATATTTTTTTAAAATTATGCATAAAAAATACATTGAATCAATAAAACAAACATTACACACACTACCATGTATTTGACACACACGCTTAGATACTCTTTTCAAAAATTTCAAAAATGAAGAGCAGCGTTTGTCAATGCCAATTGCCAATCCAAACTCACATTCTATCTTTTTTAATTTTTCGAACGACGTGAACTAATGTAAAATTATAATTATTTAATTCAATTAATAAATTGATGGTTTGGTAAAATGCACGGTTGCACCGTACATGTGCGTTGCTCGAGCTCGTTTGTACGAAGCTTATTCTGCAGTCTCTCTATCTTGTCGCTCTATCTCTCAACGCAGAGTTCTGACAGCGCCTCAAAGTGACTACCTATGCGAATTTAATTATGGATTCCTTCGCCGCCCGACAGCAATATCAAAGACATACCTACCGCCGCATAGTTTCCAAAAACAATTTAATTTATCACTTACCCGTTATAGTGATGAAAACCCGTTAATTTAATACCTGTTGAGCCGTCGTCACCGCAAGTAGGAGTAGGTGTCTTAAAAAGTAACAATAAATGGATAAACCTAGTAAATACTTACAACCGCCTCTGTGGTCTAGTGGCTAAGACCAGGCTTAGACCCAGAGGTCCCGGGTTCGATTCCCAGCGGGGGTACATGTTTGTGTACTCGGTTTGGTTGGTGGCAGGGCTTGTTTGTCCGCCTGGCTAGCTACCGCCATCTTATCTAAATATGTCGCCATAACATAAGATAAGATAAGATAAATATACTTTATTGTACACAAAAAATAAAATATTTGACAAAAAATTACATAAAAATACACGTACAAAGGGCGGTCTTATCACTAAGAGTGATCTCTTCCAGACAACCTTTGGATGGACAAAGAATATTTGAATTTGAAGTGGGTTCGTCGTCGCGTCGGTGCATCATAAATAATTATAATATAACTAACAGCAATAAATAATGATAAATACTTAGTATACTATTGATACAAACATAATAGTTATAATTAAAAGTACATATAAGGATGTGTAGTACAGTATAAAAGCATATTAGAGAGACGATGGTTTTTGACATTAATTTTAACATTTAACATCAATGTTTCTGACATTGTTGTGTTCTAGCTATAGACAAGATAGCCAGTGCCTCACTAGTTGAGGATCCTGGGTGAAGTGCGCTTCCATCATTGGCCTTATCATCACTTAACATCAGGTGAGATTAAGGCACTGCGTTTACCCGTTAATATATTTAAAAAAAAAACTCTCTTAGGGCATAAATTAGATAAGATAAGATAAGATAAGATAAATAAACTTTATTGTACACCAAAAGTAAAACATTTGACAAAAAAATTACATAAAAATACACGTACAAGGGGCGGTCTTATCACTAAGAGTGATCTCTTCCAGACAACCTATGGATGGACAAAAAATATTTGAATTTGAAGTGGGTTCGTCGTCGCGTCGGTGCACCATAAATAAATATAGTATAACTAACAGCAATAAATAATAATAAATACTTACTTAGTATACTATTGATACAAACATAATAGTTATAATTAAAAGTACATATAAGGATGCATAGTAAAGTATAAGAGCATATTACAGAGACGATGGTTTTTGGGGCAAGTAATGATCCTTCAGGAGCCTCTTAAAGGTTGCTAACGTTTAAGCATTTCTGATTGTTACAGGCAATGCATTCCACAATCGAGCAGCTAGTACAGTAAAAGATTTATCGTAGAATTTTGTGGAATGGGTTGGTATCTCGAGCGTCATGTTATTCGACGATCTTAATGACCATGAGTGTGAGTCACACAGGAATCGGAATCGATTCATAAGATAGGAGGGAGTGGTTAGATTAAAAGCATACTGTAAAGCAGGGAGAGCACATGAGCATTCCGGCATTAGACCAAATGTATTGATGTTAACACTGTCATTACCTAATAACTGTGAAGAGGTTTGTTAAGAGAGCGCTGGTGGATCTTATAGGACATTTATCATAGTAAATACTCTCTTCGTATGATAATTAAACATTTTTGTTGTGTTTTAGCGCCACCGGTGACCGGCAAACAATTAAAGGTGAACGGCGAAGTTCCATGGGTTCTTTAAACACATTCAACTGAAGGATACTTGTACATCTATAGAAGACTAGCGAAGTAAATAAGCTAACTCTCAGGTCCCGGGTTCGATTCCCAGTCGGCTCAATGTGGAAAACGAACTTTTCGATATTGTGTCGGGTCTGAGTGGTTGTGATTTCCATAATACGAGTGCTTTAGCTACTACTAAAGTTGTTATTTATTTCTTTTAAATAATTAAAATATTTTATTATTGAAAATTACAAAATTAATATCTGAGATTATAATAACCTAAAGTAACTAAAACCAATACAAACCTAAAATATGGCGTCAAAAAATTCCTCCGCGTCGCAGTCGACTGGTAAAGTACCCAAGAGACTGGCGGCATTGCCACGTTGAATGGCAATGCTTAGTCTCTGGCCAAGGAAAAAGCCAGCCTTTGGGTCATGGGAAGTGTCAACCAGATTACTATATTATTATTATCTCCTTTATTTATTTTATTTCTTAGAGCTAGATTTTTACAATATTTTAATATAAAAACAATAAAACATTATAAAAACCTAATCCTAGAGTACCACCAGCAGCGGGGCAGGGCCCAAGCTACCGGTGGTCAGGGCTGCAGAGTGAGGAACCTTCTGACAATACGTGCCGTGTCAAGGAGTACTGCCTTTTGCATCTTTTTTTTAATTATTATTATTATTATTTATTGTACTACTTGATTGGGGTCAATGCAATGTTTATGATGTTGTTCAATATATTTTTTTAATTTATTTTATATTAACCTTTCGTCTGGTTAGTACCAAATCCGTCCTACAAACAATACATTTTTTATTGTGTCTGTATTCACAGCAGACGACAGGTAAAAACTATTTTTTTTCTAAAGTTTACGCCTTCACTACAAATTGAAATGAAACAACTTCTACGGACGGACCCTGCAAAGGGTTCGAAACATCTCAAACATCATTATAAAATCAATGTGTAAAATAAAAGCGAGTAGATCCGTTTTTTTTAAACAGTCAAAGATAGCATAAAAAAAAATACGTAGTAACATTACAAAAAAATATGATATAACCCAAAACCTTACCTATTATTCTATTTATGAGAGTCAGCTGGGGTTGGGGCCTACTTTGTCTGTCTATGTTTTTAAGTTTTGATTGAGGCAGCCACGTGATTTTCGGTCATATAAGACCAAAGCATGACCAAAACAAACATAGCACTCGTCTTAAGGGCAAAAGTTTTTGCCTTTGTTTCTCTTCGTGATCAAACTGTATGTGAGTAAATTGTATAGATGTCTACATTACTGTTGTTACAAAGAAAAAAATGTTAGTAGGTACTCATTGAGGTTCTTCGATTTAAGGAGAATTGGAAGGGATATTGCATAGTGGGTTGGCAGTTGACAGTTGACTCCTGAACCCAACATCGGCGTAAAGAAATTCAGAAAACAATATATGAGGACCATCCAATAAAACGAAACGATGTCTATGTGCAAACCTTCACTTTTCGCGTCCAATCCAATAGAGAAAACTAACTATTTATTTTCTAACATTTTGAGGGGATGGTATTGCAATGCTCATGTATTTATTTGTTTTGTATGGTGAAATTTGTATGTAAAAATAATAATAATAATATGATGATGATAATACGGCACCAATATAGCTAATATCTCAATATGTCAAGCCATTAACTTATACTCATGTCAGGGATGCATGCTTTTAGGTGATAGTTTAGTGTATAAGGTTTTCATAAAAAAAATTATCATTCAATCACTGATGCCAAATTACCATGGCAAGTTACAAGATTGAGCAGCACGTCCAAATGATATAACTTTATTATCAAAACGAGTGTTCATTAGTGCAAACGATGCGCGTGATGTGGCCATTTTACGGCAGACGTCAGTGGTGGCCAAGTCAACTCTCCAACGTTTGGTAACCAAATTCGAGTCCACCGGTTCAGTAAACAGTCTGCCAACAACAGATTAGCCGAGAACATCACCACTGTCCGTGAAAGTGTGCAGGAGAACCCGAGGCAGTCAATTCCTCGTCGTTCACAAGAACTTAGCCTTTCTGCGACTTCAACTTGGCGAATTTTGCGCCGAGACTTGGGCTAGCACCCGTACAAGATCCAACTGACCCAAGAGCTTCAATTTAATGACCATAGACAACGCCGTTTGTTTGCTGACCGGTCTTCGGAGCGTTTGAAAAATCATCTTTAGCGACGAGACGCATTTTTGGATGAATGGCTGTGTTAACAAACAAAATTGCCGTATATGGGACGACGTCAATCCACACGAGGTTCACCAGGTGGAAATGCATCCACATAAAGTTACTGTTTGGTACGGATTTTGGGCCGGCGGCGTCATTGGTCCGTACTTTTTCGAAAACGACGTTGGTGAGGCAATCACCGTCAATGGCGAGCGCTACAGATCCATGATAACCAATTTCTTTTGGCCCGAATTGATCAATATGGACGTGGATGACATGTGGTTCAAGCAGGACGGCGCTACGTGCCACACAGCGAACGCTACAATGAACATTCTGCATGAACGATTCTAGAGCATGGTTATCTCTCGCGGTGGTGACGTTAATTGGCCACCAAGATCGTGTGATTTGACTCCGTTAGACTTTTTCTTGTGGGGTTTTCTGAAGTCCTTATGGTGTCCTTTCTGGTGTCCTTAAAGTCAACATAACCTAGGCCATCGCTCAAATTCAGCCGAATCTTTGCGGCAGAGTAATAGAAAATTGGAGCTCTGGGATCCGTGCCACCGTGAGAAGCCTCGGCGGACATTTAAACGATATTGTATTCCATACATAATGGCATACATGGGCCTTTCAAATAAAAAAAGAATTTTGTTAATACCTCACACACAGCTTGTTTTGTTACATTTCAACATCGACCCGCCCTTATTGGAAATCCCTTTATAATAGGAAAATTACATAGAGGCCCATATATAACAGTTACCTTACAGACTATCATATATATAATTACAAATTATACCGAGGGTATGGGCACCATTGTTTGACACGAACCAGTGATCAACACTTCATTAAAGAAGTGGTTAGCAACTGCTGTTTCTCATAAGCAACAATTGAATAGACCACCTGCTTCCTAAATGTCGTGTTAATTATTATATGTATAATTTCAATGAAATTCTACATATAATAATGTTATTTTTTGGCGACGAAAACTAGTGTCGTAGACTAGTCTTACTGTGTCGAGCACTGGTGCCAATACGATACATAAATGGCTTTTTTTTGGCTTTTCTTTTTAACTGACCTATTTGTCTATTGTCTCAAAGTTATATTTGTTGTTGAATCACTGTCAGATAAATTGCTTTCCTTTATACATTTTGTGACAATTTATTGTAATAACACGCTTTAAGTAAGACTCTGTTACACGGTCGGTAACAGGGGGCCTATCACGAACCACGTTCGACGTGTTGCCTCCCTGTCACACTTTAGCACGAATTCACAAGTGCGACAGAGAGGCAACACGCCGAACGTGATTCGTGGTAGGCCCTCATAGTAGTGGTCAAGAAATGCTCGTCGATCGGTAGGCCTAGTGTGAGTTTTGTTTACTATCCGTATTCATTCGATTACGTTTATGAAAACGAAAATTAGTATGGCATTGAAGCAGTGCCTCCTGGCGGCATACGAGAATACAAATTCTCATTCTCATTCTCGTTTTCGTTAACGTGATCGAATAGCGAATGAAACTCGCACAGGTATCCAGACCTTAATTAAGTTCGGTGGTCAGACGACCTAGTCCGGGTGGCGATTTGGCGAGCAGGGGGTGTATGAGGATGACGCAGGACTGTGAAGAGCGTACGAGGGAAGAGGCCTATGCTTTTCCTCTTCTTTGCCTTTCCTCTCCCGGACAACATTTGCTGGGCTTAGGAACCACCATCATACTGTACAGACAATCAGTACTCGTACCAAAAAATTTGGCAAGTCGTTTCTCTGTAAGACCATTTGGCTTTGGAATTCTTTGCCGGTGCATGTTTCCCAGCTCCTACAGTCCCGGGTCTTTTAAGCGGGGCGTGAAACGGCATTTACGAGTATGCAGGCGGTCATGAAGCACTCTAATTATTTTGGACTGCATCGGCTGCTTACCATCAGGCAGGATGTGGTCACTATGACGTGTCAATATAAAAAAAATATATATGCCCTGCAGTGGGTGGAAGTGGGCTGATGATGATGATAATGTAAGATTGTAATTGGATGAAATGGCAGAAGTTTTGTCAAAAAAAATTGTAAATCTGGTAGACCACTTTCCAGGTGTACTGTACACTGTACTTGGTGCTTGCCAATGCCGTGATCTTGAGCCATACCCGTGGCAGAAAAGGGATGGTACTAGGTTTTTAGTGAGTATACCTCCCCTCCTCTTGTCGAGAATTTAGTAACTGGACGAGGGAAGAGGAGAGTCCCACATAAGCCGAGTAGCTTCTACCTCCGGTGTAATGTGCAAAGAATTTTGGATAATTAAAAAAACCGGCCAAGGGCGAGTCGGACTCGCGCACGAAGGGTTCCGTACTTTATGACGTATTAAAAAAACTACTTACTAGATCTCGTTCAAACCAATTTTTGATGGAAATTTGCATGGTATTGTACATCATATATTTTTGTTAGTTTTATCATTCTCTTATTTTAGAAGTTACAGGGGGAGGGCACATTTTACCACTTTGGAAGTGTCTCTCGCGTAAACTATTCAGTTTAGAAAAAAATGATATTAGAAACCTCAATATCATTTTTGAAGACCTATCCATAGATACCCCAAAAGTATGGGTTTGATGAAAAAAAAATGTTGAGTTTCAGTTCTAAGTATGGGGAACCCCCAAAATTTATTGTTTTTTTTTCTATTTTTGTGTGAATATCTTAATGCGGTTCACAGAATACATCTACTTACCAAGTTTCAACAGTATAGTTCTTATAGTTTCGGAAAAAAGTGGCTGTGACATACGGACGGACAGACAGACAGACAGACAGACAGACATACAGACAGACATGACGAATCCATAAGGGTTCCGTTTTTTGCCATTTGGCTACGGAACCCTAAAAAGATAGTAGAGTAGGTAATAAGTGACAGTGGCAGAATCAAATCCATTAAAGCTCTCGTACCTAATCCATTTAGAAAGGCTATTTTAATTTATTGCTGTCGTTGCAATCAATGTCTTACCTTACGATAGCTTTGCCTACCGGTCGGTTATGTTATGTCATTGCGAGAGACAATATAGACAATATGGCAGGGCTTGATACCGGTAAGTAACGTTATTTCTATAAAGGTAATTAATACCGTTTCTAGAAAAGTATCGCTACTTTTTTCGTTATGTATTTCGATTTAACCTATCCGCGTAGAGCAGCTATATTAACTTTTGACGACGAAAACTTTGTAGATTACTGGGCCTAAAATGTTGAAAACTGGTGCCCTACGTGTGAATATCAACAATTAACAATTAACTAGGTACCTTTATTACTAAAACTTACCTTTACTACTTAAAACTATTTAAGCATTATTTAGTTAATCATTGTTTTGTCTCTTTTTCTCAAATACAAAATGACGTTTGTGTGACGTTGACAAAACAATATTTTACTAAAAAATGCTTAAATATTTTTTATGAATAAGGGGGTAAATGTTTTAAAACAAAATATCTGGGGGATAGCCAGTGTGCTTAAAACTCACCTAGTTTCCCTGGCACGTTTAAAGCTGCTAAAGTTAGCCCTATTTAAGTCAGGGATTAATTATAACCCAAGTAATTACAGGCTGGTATCAGTTTTGCCAAATTTGTCAAAGGTTTCTGAGCGAGCTCTCCGTACAATCTCTTTATTATTTACTTGATCGAAAGTTTCTCGTAGCTAAACGGTTTTTCAATTTCAGACTTTCAGAATTTCAGACTCGAAAGCAAGTGTAGTCATAGATTCATTTATCTACGAGTACTATCTTGCTTACAAGCAAGATATTACGTAAAAAAGTATTTACTCAGTAATAGAGCTTACTCTGTTACCGAGTAAATACTTTTTTATTAAATGCTTGGTGTGGTTAGCACAAAAATACAGTTTGCGTCTTCCAAACTTCAGTGGTATTAGAATGCGACTAGGTATATATCAATTTCTAACATTTAAGTTTTTAAATGATAGTAAATTATGTGAAAAAAAAGTAATTAATAAAAACGCAAAAAAATAATTTAACGTTTTTATTGAACGTAATTTATATTGTATGTACTATTACATTTCTCATTCTACATATTTTATTTACTCTATAGAGAACAATTTAGGAACATAAAGAAATATACACAACATTAGATTTAGAAGATCTACACTGTATACAAATTTACTTAGAATCTGAACTACTGTCAGCTGATAATTTCCAATTTCCTAACTTTACAAATGAATTTTTAAGAATAAGCGTTGTTGCTTTTGTAAAGCAGAAACAATTCTCTATGGAACTCTTATAATTAATCTTATACATAGAAAGTTTGGCTCAAAACTATGCAAACATCACATTATTCGAAATAAACAACTTATACATAATTACAAAAATAGCGACACATTTTTTAAGTAATCCTTTTTTAATGCCAAAAAATATATAAATTAAACAATTTTGAGCAATGTTGAGCTGAATAACATTTCCCAAAATGTCTAACCAAAATGTTAAATAATCGATCGTAGTTTCAAAACTACTAAATGTTAAATCTTTGTAGGTACAATAAATTTTACTCTTGTTAAATGTTTGGATACAGTATACAGTATGTTTATTTATATAAAAATAAATAATTTTATAGTAATTTACATATGTATGTTTGTCGATTTCTTTAAATTGTCTATTGCGAATATTTCGTACTTAACTAGAATAATGCAACATAACATCATGTAGCATTAATATTATCATTATGTAGCATTAGCATGTAAAATTAATATCTTATCTGTACACATAAATAAGAGATATGGTAAGTTCTTCAGAGCACATGAGATTATCAAGGAATTAGATTAATTACCTCCAAGTGCGAGGTTTGGAATCTGCATTATTTCTTATTAGGTACTCAGCTTCATAATGAGGCAAGCTTTCAATTTCCAATACGATTCGAGGAAGTGTATATAGTATATACTTACTCTCATTAATTCATATTTAAACACAAAGTTTTAAACGTAATTGTAACACCAAACATAAAAGTTACGTTCGTTACAACATTTTTAGGAGAACAAAACAATGTTCTCCTAAAAATGCTGTAGGCAAGCTAAGTTTAATTTAATTTAATTTAATTCTTTGTCTGCTCATGACTGTCATGTTACATAAAATGGAAAAAGTTTAAAGCTTAACAGATTATTATGAACCCTATCGGGCACACAGTTCTACCTTCCATCAAGATTGACGAACCACAAAAGTAAAAAGTGGCATTTGTTTAAAAAATAAGTACAGCCACAAGTAAAGAAAAATTAAGGAGGCAAATATGCATCGATATTGTAGAAGTATGAGCTTTCAACATAGGTGGGTAAAACTGTTTTTGCTGTGTGGGGTGGCCTCTAGTTGTCGTAGCGGTCTGCCGATTTCACCCAGAACCCTGTTGAGGAAAAAACAGTTTAATTGAGATCATCAAAGGTTGGAGAATCGTTTGTCATTCATAATGCTTATTAAAAATAGCACTTGAAATAGACGGCTCGCCTCAGTTAGGACTGGAACCTTATAGCTTAAAGCACGTGAAACAAGCACTTGAAAACTTCGTTACGGAAACAAGTACCCTTTCCCTGAGTAATATGTTTAGGTAATATAGGGCCTTAATATAAAAATAAGCTTCGAAAAGTTATTCCGTGTTTTGTCTTTTTTACTCTAATCTGGAATGAAGTTTAGATGACGGTAACAAAACACGGAATATCTATTCGAAATTTGTCTTTGTTTATTTGTAAGACCCCATAATGTTTTTGAAACACGTGATAAAGCAGGTTGAAACAAACCCATATCACGCACGCGACCAAAAGTTAGTTGACAGTTAATAAAAAAAAGGTTAAAATATTGCATTGAAATCGTACGACTATGTACAAACATGGAGTGCGGAGGAAGTCGTATAAAGGGCACAGTACAGTGACGTGACAGACAATACAATTCGCTAACAACGCTGTGAGTACGAACAGTTCGCATCGCCTTATCTTTGCGTTCGTAGACGGTTTGAAACTGCACATTTACATTTTCTCTCCCTTTGATACAACGACTTATATTATGTACCGCTAATAAAATGTCACTTTATATTCGTTACTTCATAGTACGCAGTTTTTCTTTAAAACGTCTCAAGATCCGTCTAAAGATAGACGAATAAATAATTTTCTTTGTGTTATTCTCAACCTTCGGCTTATTGTGTATTTGGAAAAAATATACAATATAGTATATTCAGACCTATAGATTGAAAACCGGGCCAGGAGGCTCATAGGTGACTCAACATTGGCTACAGCTGAACTTCAGAGCCTCAGTCACCGTCGCAGAGTTGCTGGTCTATCGGTGTTTTATAGAATACATTTTGGAGAGTGTGCGAGTGAACTACACGATCTCGTTCCCCCAGCCCCCTTCCACCATCGGGGTACTAGACGCAGGTTAGCCTACCATCCGTACGTTGTAGACATACCACCTGTCCGTACCAAGCGGTTTGCTAACTCTTTTCTTTTGCGAACCGCCAAAGAGTGGAATGCGCTACCTGGTCACGCGGTCCCTGTTCAAAAAAAAAAAAAGATCGGATTTTTCTATGTTAACACTAACTGTTGACAACGTAGTAGTTATACTGTGCTACTGCTGAGGAAAGTTCTCCATCATCGATATCAAGTCATCGCCGTCGCTTCAATTGATGGATATTGACTTCATCACCTCCACCAATATATTACCCACATGATTGTGGGTTGGAGATCACAAAATTGAGCTGTGCATCAAAACACACTTTGGTCAACCTGGGAACTAAACAAAAAATCTTTGGATGTTAGACAGAGTGACCTCAATAACAGCCCTCCTGAAAAATAGTGTTTTTCACTACATTTTACTCTTAGCTGCCGTATCGATACGACACATTATATTTCACGTATATTTTACTTTATTCGTTTTGGAACGTTGAAAAATAGAAAAAAGACACGATTGGTGTATAGAACATTTTTAAATATCCGCCGGCCGTTTCCTAGAATTGTACTTTACCAACCATTGTTGGTATGCAGCGACAAATATAGGTCATCCTGGTATTCAGGTCATGGATTAAAAAATTCTTTATATTGTCAAAATTAAGGTAAAACATCTGCGTGCGTTTCGCGGAACACATGGCTGGTAGATTAGGATATTAAATTTAAATGGGAACATTACGTACTTACATGTAATTAAATATGAATTAAGACAACGGATACCATTCACTTTGTTTGTTCCTTCAAAATATATTTTATTACAGTCTCAGTCAGGCGAAAGATAAAGCAATTACGGAAATTGATTTTTTAGATTTTTATCTATTTTTATTAAGATTTCGATTAAGATTTTGATTCAGATTTTGATTATTTATAGAACAAATTGGATTTTTTTTTATACCTTGCTCAGCAAATGGTTCCACTCCACTTGACGTTAAATGGAAACGGAGTCCAGACGCAAGGACAACTGGTGCAGCGTGAAAACAACGCAGCATCAGTCATCCTCACCCTGCCGGCCCACAAGGTGCTTCTTCACACCTCGTTAGAAGGACTCCATGAAGGAGGGAATACGTGTGCTGGTAGACTATTTCATCTTTTGGAAGTGCAACAAAGAAACGAGTCACCAATGGAATGTTCGAGACAGTACAGCGGTGATTCCGGAGAGCAGCACGCCAACTCCTATGGAGGAAGGGAGAAGGCCCACCTTATCCCAATAAGGTCAAATAAATTACGTAAGTAACTGAACCACTATTTTTCGATCTATATCGAGTTATCGAGCTGTAAAAGCATTGGTTACATATTGACCTTTTCACGAGGGTAGTTAACAATGAAATGTTATAAAAAGTTAATTGATATGGATCGATTAGCTAACGAAATAATCGTGATAAAATAGCCTAAGTTGTTTCATCTCCTGAATTTTGTTGTTGATTCCGTAGAATTGCTAAATGAGGCATTTTTTACACACAAAGACATTCACGGCTCAAATGTTCTCTACAAAAATCAACAATATTTGACTAGATCAAAGTGTTTTTTTCGCATGGCTGCCCGCTATAACGACGCACTGCCATATAAACATGAAACTTTTCGCAACTCATATGGGTGGCCAGTTGTTTGCAGTCAGTTAACCGCTGTCGAGAAACACGAGCATTGAAGTGGGTGGTGACATGCGAAACAGCTGATCTGTTGCTTTTCTGGGTACTCTGCGAGATTATTTCTTCCACTAAAGCATGGACTTTGGTATTAAAATTCATATATCAAGAAGCTCTTGAAATCCTTACTTAACTTTTGAACAATCATGGTCGCTAGATCACAAAAATTTACGCAAAATACATACGACTAAGAACGTAAGGTACATAGGCAGACCGTTTTGTCTGTTCAGAAATATCCACCAGCAGTATCTTCAATGTATCTGAACATATACAAGTATTGCCCTCGTGCGCATAATGCGTCGTACCTCTAGCGCCGAAGCTACATCGATTATATGGTGGTAAATAACTTCAAGAAGTCTAAGTATCATGGCGAATGTATACCTCGTTTGCCAACGTTCTTAAGGAACAGTCGGTTGGCGACGGCTTGTTGCTGTTGGCTACGCGTGTCTGTACCACCTCTTTCAGCAACCTTTGGCGCAGAAGCTTCAACGAGGATTTGGACGCAGAAAACTTAAAGAAGTTTAAGTGCTATGAGGGGTATATAACCTCGTTTGCCAACGTTTTGAAGGAACAACCGTGGCGACAGCGGCATGCTGCTTGATTAATCCACGCATCCACTTACGTACCTCTATCAGCAACCTTTGGGATAGAAGCTCCAACGAGGATATGGACGAAGATAACTTAAAGAAGTTTAAGTGTTATAGGGGTTTAATCTCGTTGGCCGACGTTTTGAAGGAACAGCTTGTTGGCGACCAACGGCCTGCCTCTGGTTGACTACGTGTGAACGCTTAGTTATGAACAAACTTTAGCAGCAACCTCTGATATGGTCGTAGTTAGGATCAGCTCCACCGGTTATATGGCCGTAGATAACTTCAAGAAGTTATATAAAGGATATGATGTACCTCGTTTGCCGACGTTTTGAAGGAATAGCCTGTTGGCGACCGCCTGCCGTTGGTTGGCCTCGCGCATCTGCTTGCGTACTACCTCCAGCAGGAGCCTCTGGCGAAGGACTTCCATCGGGTTGTTGATAGATAGTGATGGCATCTTGCGCTTCGCCCGGACATGACTGTCGCGGAGCTCTTCTAGTCTCTGCACACACATAAGTGTTTAAATGAATACCTACTATCATATTTATAACGATTAACACGTCAACGATAATAAATGTACACTTAATTTGTAAATAAATACCTTGAACTTGATTTTAACTAAAAAGCAGAATGTTCACTAATCTTGCACAGGTCGGATGCCACCATGACACAAATGTCATGCAAACATCACAATATATTTAGGGGAATCTCATGTAAATATGCATAAATGTATTGAAATCCTAAAACAGAAAATCCAGGTGGGAAAATGACTCGTCATTGAATTAAGAAGAAAAATACCTACTAGTAGTGTCGTCATGTAGTGGGACTGCTGGAAATAACTACATGGTATGGTACAACGCAATGTATTGAAATAGAATTTAGCTTAATAGGGTGACGCGGTAATGTAGTGCGCAACGTTTTTATTTCACTGCTTTAAATAGACACACGAAGCTGCAGTTGACAAGGGCTGAGCTCTGGTGACATCATTGTCTTGTCGTATTTATTCTAAAGCGCTGAATCATTGAGACGAAATTCGTTAAATGCAGACAACTACAATACTTTAGCATAGTTTTACGTAACTCTAAAAATGTTCAACTGATAAATGGTTTGTGTACAAAGTAAATTAAAAAAATGATGTTAATAGTTTTGCCAAATAATATTTTTTAACTTTCTCGGCTAGTTTTTCAAGGCTTTGTCGATACACTTTTTCAGCTTATTGTTCTGAAAAAGGCTATTATGCAAGCAATATACAGCGTTTCGGTGACACTGTCTTCTGTATGACCGTTCACAGAACAGTTAAATAAGATTTATTTATTCCGTGGTTATGTCAGTAATCAAAAATCGACTGTCATTTTACGTTAACTCAAACAGTAATTTATGTATACGAGTCATCTAAATTAGTTTAGTATCCATGAAGGCCGAAAGACATCTACGTTATCTACTTAGATATACAGGGTGGAAAGATCGAATGCCACATGGATGGCGACTACCTTAAATATTGAAAATAGCACATTCTGTGTAAAGGAGACTTTCCTTTATTTTTAAAAACAATAAATTCTGCATTTCTAGATTATTGAAAAATCGCTTGTCTTAAGGCGGGACTCGAACCAGTCAAATGCGACAAAAAAAATCATGCCGTATTTCATGATGCAGATCGAAAGGGTTACTGATAAGGTCATTTTTCTCTAAACAACAAACACAATCAAGATAACGGAAGGCCATGAAAACTAGCAACTTTGTTTTCACCCGTCTCGTGAAATGCACCGCAACTACTTTAATTATTGGAAATAGCAAATTGTACGTAATGGCGACTTACTTTTATTTTAGAGAATAATACATACTTCAATTATTGCACAAAAGATCCCGATGGGTCGAAGTGCTACTGCAAGAGGGAAACCTCAGCAGGCCCCACTAAGATAAGATACTTCAATTATGGATTTTTCAAAAATCGTCTGTCTTAACCAGGAATCAAACCGATCACATGTGGTAAAAATAACATGCCGTATTTTATGATGCGTATTTTAAAGTAGTTGCTGTGCATTTCACGTGACGGGTGAAAACAAAATTAAAAGGTAATTGTTAGTTTTCATGGCCTTCCGTTATCTTGATTGTGTTTGTTATTTAGAGAAAAATGAACCTTATCAGTAACCCTTGCGATCTGCATCATAAAATACAGCATGTTATTTTTTGTCGCATTTGACTGGTTCGAGTCCTGCCTTAAGACAAGCGATTTTTCAATAATCCATAAATGCAGAATTTATTGTTTTTAAAAATAAAGGAAAGTCTCCTTTACACAGAATGTGCTATTTTCAATATTTAAGGTAGTCGCCATCCATGTGGCATTCGATCTTTCCACCCTGTATATGATAGCATTCACTGTAATTAATAAGGCTAATTAGATGATAGGTCTGTACCGCGTTTATGTATGTAAATTTATTTAAATATCAGGGAAATTCCAGTGTCGTTTTGTATAAGTGGGGTACATTACATCCGAATTAATATCATTGATTTTTGAGGATGTAAGTATCTTGTAGTGTTTGTTTTACTGTGTCCTATCTTACTTAAGTTCTAACAACAATAATAATTACTGCTTCATTGTGTGTAAATAAATCATGCGTGCTCAAGAAAATTTCCGAATTTTGTCGAAATATTGTTACATTACATTATTTGGAACGCAATTCGCCGGAGCGATGGTAATTTCGTGAGAATGACAATAATTTTCCTAAGTGTGTGCGAGAGCACATCGTTCAGCCTACAAAGCCACATTAGGCGTTGGTATCTGTACTTTCTTCTCCCTTATCATGAGTGAAAGTTGACTTATAAGCAATATATTATATTTATTACATTGAGTGTATCGAATGTAACCGAGTGTAAAATTTCCAAGTCGTAGCGACGCTTTAGAACACGACTTTGAATTTCGCCATATTATTTCATATACCTTTAGTTTAGAAGTATATATATGTATATTATTATATGTTTTTGACATTGTAATATGATAAGACGGTTGTATACCGTCCTCGCCAAGTGGAAATTGACAATTATGATTATGTTCGGTACTTGAGTTCAGGTGAGATATTTATTATTACCGTGTTTATTGTATTGTAATAATCTAATCCGTCCTTCCCTTATTACTAAATAGTATTTTATATTTATGATTATGTTTTGATAAAGAAAAAAAACATGTTTAAATTTTTTTTTCTGATATTTCAAAACGCCACTTAAGTTAAAACCTGTTGTCACTGATGTAAAAATACATATAGACATGCGTCAGTTCAATGATCTTTAACTTAAGTTCTGATTTTGGAATAACTTAGGTTGACTTTAGACGCGACTTCGTTTTGTGGTTTACTCTCCAGCATATGGTAAATCTTGTGTTATAGCCATCTGTTAATCAGTATTTACAATTGAGTATTAAGTAGAATAGCAAGTGGCGTATCGTGTAACCAACAAATATCAATATCAGAGTCATATATTTCGTTAACAATTCTTCAAATGTCGTCAATAACATCTCCCTAACTATCTGCTTTTTAAATGCTCTATATTCTATATAATGATTTATCCATGTATTCCACTTCCTCTTTCGTTCTAAAATGTAACAGTTATAAGTTACAATCGTCAAGAAAATTCAAACAGCGTCAATTTCTCTCATGATTACTCCATTTCGAAAATATGTAAGGGAATATTGCAGCTTCCCTCGTCTGTCATTAGGAAGCTCAAGAGCCATATAAATTCTCGATTTGGTTAAAAAACTCGATTAGGGCACTTTAGTAAACTTTACAATGGTCGACTCATTACAAATGCATTAAAATTATTATAGTTTGTATTCAGCGTATGTACTAATTTAAGGGAAAGCATCAAATGAAACATCAAATAGCTCAAACAATTTTATTGCGTCGCTAAATTACATCATAGTCTACAAAATTGTGGAGTTTCGTAGCATTAAGGTTATCAGCGGAGATAGTTACAACATTTTAATTATCTACAGTATCATATATAATTTATAGACTAGATTTGCACAATATTGATTTCTACAATACCTATAAAAAAGAAAAACAATGTATACTATATTATACTATTTATAGTACGAACAGTAATTTTAGAGTATATTCTGTTTTCTAGTTTTAGAGCGGAATCATAATACAAATAAAAAGTCCGATATAATTTTGTAAAGGCGAAAATATCTACATTCAACATTTTCACTTACCCATTATAGAAATACGAGTAACAATATTAATTTGCAAACTAACATTTAGGGCCTGTTACACTATCTCTGCCTATCGTTTTGACGAATATGCACCACATATTTGGTTTGTTTGTTTACTTGATCAGATTACATTGGTTTAACATTACCCTCAGTTATTGTTAAAGTGAGGTGGTGCAACTCACCCTTAATAAATTATACCCATAAATTATAAATTACATCTCGTCAAAGCCGAAATTAACACAATGATTTCAAATAAGTTTTAACAATACTTTTATACTACTTTTTATTACGCTATCTACATCAATAAATTATTTTATTTTGTTTTCTTTCGTTAATAATATATAAGGTATAATTTTTACGCTAAAATCTCTATCATCACATAACCTCAGCTTTTAAACAAAAAAATCTACATCGACAATTTTCAGTTCAACATTGTTCGCTCCGAAAACACGATGAATCAGCTTACTCGTATCTCCCGGCTTCTAGAGAAGGGATCCACTGGAAACCTATAACAAGAAAACAAATGTTATTGCATAGGGTCAGTGAAACATGAATACTAATTAAATCGATGTAAACAATGTTAACTATATAGAGTATAAAAGAAAAACGTAAACACATGAAAAAAAAATACTAAGTATAAAAATTTTGTCTAACAAAATTGTGACAGCAGCGTCTATTCAGCTTGAGCTACTATATAAGCTCTGGTTTTCAGCCCATACCGATATACAACTATATTTTTATATTGACTGAGTACTAAAACAATGTTTTCAATTTATTAATTAAAATGTCTCTTACATTTAATAATAAGCAAAAAAACACAACTATGTGATACAATTTAAAGCAGTCTAAATTAAATTTTTATAGGTTTTTAATTACTTTTTTACCTAATGAGAATCGTTATTATCAGCTATTGTAAAAAATGTAATCATATGAACTTCAATCAAGTTATTTATTGATTTATATAATAATAATATAATACATAAATAATTTAGATCATATAAAAATATAACAGCGTCACAGCTCTCACTATACAGTTTTATTAATAATAAAGTAGACGTGTCTAGTGACATTTAAACGTATGTTGTCACCTTCCAATTTTGACTGCTATCATATTATAGGTACGAGTATATGACAATTTACATACATATTGATATACCTTTACATATTGATATAGGACAATCGAACCGTAAACAATAATACGAAAGTAAACTACCTCTGACAGCGGTCTGAGTGAAGAGCAATATATCTTATGTTTCTTATCTATTGCTCTTATAAAAGTATCATGTTTAGCCCCTAATAATGTTTCTTATAGCCTTCAATCTAACCCACGTACGTTCAAATATACATCAAAAGGCTAAAAGGCATCTTTTTATTGTATTTAATAACATAATGTTTCGAGAAGAAACCCATTGAAAAGTACTGAAACCACACCATGCACGCTCTGTACAAAATAGTTTGACTTATAAAAGGGCTCTGCAAATGGCTCGCTCGAAACATCAAACTAAAATAACATATGAAATTTAAACGCGACTAGATCCGTAAAAACTGTTTCATTTCAATATGTAGTTACTCGTAGTCGTAGGTTCATATAAGTTTTTACTTTTTAAGGCCTTTTTTGGTATCAGGTAGTGAGGTTCAGACCAATTGCAATTTAAGCAATTTAACTATAATTGCATTGTGGTAGGAAAAATAACAGTGTCTTCTCAATGAAGAATGGGTTCAAAGATTAAAACTAAATGGACTACAACAAAGAAGAAGAAATAACAGTTAACCAGAACAAGATTTTCTCTTGGTGCGGCTTACCACCGCTCGGCCAGGACCACTAGCGGCTTGCAGCGCGTCGCAATTTCTCCGTTCATTGCGTTACTTCTATAACTGTCGACTAAAACGTTCTTATTATCATGACCGGTATTATGATACAGATATTCGTTTGTTTCGCAAGACGCTCGTGCTCGTGGTCGAAACTTATTGTATTTCACTCACCTCGCTTGCCGATGTCGTTCAGGAAATTCCTATTGGCAGCGGCCCTCAGCGCCTGCACCTTCCTCTCTTTCTCCAGGCTCAGCTTCTGCCGCAGCACCGACATCGGCAGGTCGATGGATAGCGAGGGCATGCGCCGCTTTACCCGCCCGCTGCCCGCCTTCACCCCCAAATGGATATTAGTTAATAAGCTACCTTCCAGAAATTTCCATAGCTTTTTCAGATTTAAGAGTTTTAACTTCCACCCTCTGCTCATGTTCATACCTACAATGTTTAATACTACCTCTACTAGCCTAGAGGTCTAACTTCTAGACACTCCTAAGCTGGATAGCTAACTTCAGTTTCTTTTAGTTAAGTTTCTAACCCTACGCACTCTTTTACCCCCAACACTTTCATATCTTAACATCTAGAAACTCAATAATTGACAGGCTATAGCTTCAATTTTTAAAGGTCATGATTTCGTCTCCCGTTTCTTCTTTTATGTAATTAAAACTCTTTCTAGAAATAACCTTTCCAATAAAATAATTAATCCATATCTTTACCTATCTTGCTAAGTGCTACTAACCAGTATTAATACAACCATCAGCGCTTTATTAGAGTCTTAATATACACAGCAATATATCTTTATTTTGGGCATTGGAAAATCTTTGGTCTGATAACAATGATGGCTCATGGGATGTTGGATGAATTGAGCTAGCGCACAGTTTGTTATAGGCGCAGAATAAGTCATTCATGACAAAAATACCTTTCAAATATTCAATTCCCTCAAAATTAAGAGAATACTGCCAATACTATCCGTGCGGAGACGGAGAAAGAATACTATTCTTCGCTCCTCTCCTCCGGTGGGTGTTGTAAGAGGCAACTAACGGATTTTAGAGCTTCCATATGCTCCACTGCGTGGTAGGGCTTGCCCGTCTGGTTAGTGACCATCGTACGCATGGTGTAAAACCCGTCAAGTGACCTTGGCGGTCGCGTTTCGGGATCAGCCAGCGTATAACCAAAGCTCGAGTGTATGGTGCTGCGATGCATTTGGTCTGTGGAGGCTTCCGTCGAACCAGTGCCAGGAGGACCTTGTTAACCCGCCGACCAGGGAGACCCACTCAACACTACTTTAAAGTTTATACTGACACCCCCTACCAACCATCAGGTCACAAAGCAGGTGTCAGACATCCTTGTGCAAGCACAAGGGACCATCTACGTCAGGTCATAACGCCAGATCAGGACGCACCGAGGCGCATTCTTCATCCGGTACTTTTAAGACTAGTGTCTCAAGCTAGTCGCCCCGTGGACACGTATAGTCCACTACCTATTATCCAGATAGGTTACCGGAGCTGTAAGCTCGCTCACTTCTCGTTGCACTAGAGCACAACTCGCAGATTCCTCTGCTCGGGTCGTCAACTCTAAGTTGACTACCAATTATCCTCTTTGGTGGCGGAGTTGTAAGCCCACTCACTTCTCAGTACCTATCCAGGCACCTTGCCGATTTCAACATCCTACGCGGCAAGGAGACCAGGGAGACCCGTAGAAACGGCTGTCCCGCTGGCCGCCCGTGGCACAGTACAGGGGCCCAAGCGAGCCTAATCAGCTCATGAGGCTGCCTCACCATGCCACGCATAATCTTGGGGTGGTCCGTCGTGCCGGTTGGTGACCGGAAGGTGGGCATCTCCCGGGGGGAGGGGAGGGGTTCGGAGGCCCTTCCGTTCGGCGGGTGATACTCATATGTAGGCAGATCCCTGGTGAAACAGGCCGCTACACTTTGACCATTTGCATTGCGAGACCATTTGAGGTCGAGTTCGCTAACATCTGCGGACTCCATGCAAACCTCAATGCCGTCCACCACCATCTTGAGACGGCACAGGCAACAATGTTGTTTTTGACGGAAACGCAAATAATATGTCCAGCTGACACCAGCTACGTGCACTATTCGGGCTTTGTGCTTGAAGGATTCTTCAAAGCCAAAGCCAGAGTTTGCTTACTCGTTCGGACGGATGTTTGCTGTCGCCGTCTGCGCTGTCTGGAGGACCCTTCCTTTTCCCTCCTTGTAGTTCACGTCGACTTGGGCTTTCATAGCCGTGTCTACGTCTGCGTCTACCGATCACATAATGGCGACATGGAGACAACTCGACTTATGGAATATCTTAGTCGGGTAGCAGATAATGCGCAGGAGCGGTTTCCATCGGCCGAATTGGTGTTATTGGGGGACTTCGTTAAGTTCCTCCAAAACTGACCATACTGGTAGAACTGCCCACGCATTTGCTCTTACGCACGACCTGGCTCAACTGGTGAACCAGCCCACCAGGATCCTAGATATAGTCGGTAACGCACCCTCTTTGTTGGACTTTCTGCTGACGAGTCGCCCAGCTGGTTACCGAGTAGAGGTTCGAGCTCCTTTAGGATCTTCGGATTACTGCTTGGTATCCAGTAAAGTGCCTCTGGCCACGCTACCGCCTTTAGCGCCAGATTTAGCACTACTTGTCGGCAGATTGGGATGGTATGCGGGACTATTTCGCATCCGTTCCTTGGAGGCAGCGCTGCTTCAGTGGGATGGACCCGACTGCTAGTGCGACTGCAGTTGCTGGTGAAATAGTTTTAGGGATGGAATACTATATTCCGCACTTCTATCTCATCAGCAAAGGCAGGCGCAACCGATGGTTTAACCGCGAGTTGTTGTTTAACGCTGTTGATAACAAGCAGGCGGCATACCGCGCTTGGATCAGGGGTAAAGCTCTTGGGGATTCTGAAACCCGCTCGCTGAAAGCAGCCTATAATGCCACCAAGTCCTGCAAAAGAGCCTACATTAGAGCGGATGCCCAGCGCATTGCACGGGTCGGCCAAGAACTACTGACGCATCTGTTCCTTCTGCATATCAATCATAGCTCTTTGACCTCATCCCACCTTCTCCCTTCCTTCATAGGAGTACACGTGCTGCTTATTAGAGTCACCGCTTTACTGTATCAAATATCTCATCGCGCACAAAGAAATTTGGTGACTTGTTTCTTTGTCGCACCTTCAAAATATGGAATAGTCTACCAGCACACGTTTTCTCTCCTTCCTATGATATGGGGTCCTTCAAAAGAGGCGTGAAGAAGCACCTTGTGGGCCGGCAGAGTGAGGTTAACTGATGCTACGTTTGTTTTCACGCTACACCAGTTATCTTCGCGTCTGGACTCCATTTCCTCTTAACTCAGGTGGGATGGAGTCATTTGCCGAGCTATCTATAAAAAAATGCCACTTTCGCTAGATCACCGCTAATGTCTAAAAATGACTACTCGTTGGTTACAGATCTAATACCGCTGGTAATGGAGCAATTAAGAGGCGACACGGAGGGTGGTTGAGCATAAATTTATTCGGCCCGCGAATCTTCGCTCTGCTTGTTTTTATTTTACATCCTACTACAGTTTGCAAAAGTAATTTTTTTAATTCATAGCTGACACTTCTTAGCATAGTAACTGACAGGAGAATTTATTATTGAGGTTGCTTCTTTCCAAATGTTCACTTCCTAAGATCGTGCGTGGTCGCTATGGAAGGAATTCCATAGCGTGAAACTAATATTGCGAGGATTCCTTGAGATATGATGAGACACACGTGGGTATTGTACTATTGTTATTGGTCCACATCTTAATAAAATAGTACATTCGCAATATACATACTCATCACACACCAACAATAATTCAGAAATACTTATTGACTTGCATTTATTTAATTTTTATTATGAGAACCTACAGCACATGAGTAAAACATTTGGAAATTCATGAATTGAGAACAGATGACCAAAAATCACGAAGTTTGGAAACAAAATTTTCCGGACTTTGTGCGGCGCTAACTCTGAGGTCCCGGGTTCGAATCCCGGTCGGGTCAATGCCGAAAACGAAATTTTCGGTATTGTGTCGTGTCTGGGTGGTTGTGGTACCGTTCGTTGTTTCTGATTTTCATAAAATGAGTGCTTTAGCTACTTACCTTGGGATCAGATCAATTTATGTGATGTTGTCTAATATTTAATATTTAAAATGAAATAAAAAATTTAATATCCAAGAATCGAAATAAAGAGAATTCTAAATATTAGTAGTATAACTCTTTGGTATATTTATATTTTGTTTGATTGTTTATCAATTGTGTCTCTAACTTCTCAAATGTTGTAGCATATGTCCTACAAGGAATAAAAGTTAAATTGTCTAAGGAGTCACTAAGAATAAATACATACAACAAGTAAATTACTATTTTATTTAAAAATTTAGTCCCAACAATGACTTGAGAACGCGTTTTAATAACTAGTTTGTAAATAACATTAACAATTTGTACAGTAAGCGCTTTTACTTAACATCGAAATTACGATTGATTTATGGTAATCTTTGTTCTTGGTCAGTTTAATTCGCCAGTCTGATCAGGTGTTCCGGATCTAGAAAAACAAAAAGAAATATATTAAAATTCATAATAATGCAGATATAACTACATTCATCTACTTACATGCAGATATAAGAATGATTTAGCGACTCTATCTATAAGGCGTTTTTATTGAGGTGTTTTTAGTTTCTACACAATAACTACGGAGGCTTTCTATCTATTCATTCAATAACAATAGCAAAACCTACCAACATTTACCTAAAACACCGACATACTATATTACAACATTATTATACAGCGACACAATATACTTGTTCGGTTCAATTTTGACTTACATATATGGTGTACAAATGTTTGGTTGGGTGATTGTAAAATTTTTGATTTGTCATTTTTAATTTTTGTCGATCTTTTTCGTCTGTCCTTGTTTCTGGTGATTCTCCTTTATCATGATTTCTTATTGCCATCCAGTTTAGGTCTTACAGTGTGATAACGAGTCACTAGGCTGCCGCATTAATTGCGACCGAAGTCCTTTTTCATTAAGCTTTCATTTCATATGTAAATGACAGGTGTATATTCGTTGTCACATACAGCGTTCATATGACTCCGAATGACACCTTAGGGTACTCTTAATTGGGCGATATTTTTAGTGAAATGCGTGGTCGCTGTAGGCTTTTGTTTCACTTTTACGTTATGTACGAATCTCCGAATTATAGATGACGTAAGTATTATGGTTCAGCTACACATTGCACGAGAAACATAGCCCAACCAGAAGCACCTTTTCACTAACTGTCATTTGTTTTAGGGAAGCTTTCAGTGTAGGATCTAAAATGGATAGCATATAAGATATCGCAGGCTCCTTACCTCTCTTCCCTAAGCGCTCGAGGAAGTTCCTGTTGTTGTGAGCGAGCCGCTCCATGTAGTTGTTGTATGCACCGCGCTGGAGCACGTCCACTGCTGGGTTCACAGAGAAGGAGCGGCGCGGGCGCATCGTCACCTCGCTACGTGCAACCTTTGTACACATCTCACATGTTATGTATGCGATAGGCTTTTCTTTTTATAATAAATATTTTATTAAATCCTCTTTTTCTCACACAAACAAAAGAAGTAATTCAAATTCGTTAGAAGCGGAGAAGTCAAACGAAAGGTACACTAGAAATCAAAACAATAACTAACGCATTATTGTAATGAGATCTAAACTTCAGTATTTTTCCACGATGAAATTGGGAATTTGAGAAAGATTGAGAAAGGGAAGAAATGTTCTAGGGTGTTTGTGGGTGGGTTAACCACTGCGTCTCCCTGAAGGCGGTAGTACTCAGTACTGAATCATTTACCTAACAAGCGCGTTGGGTTATTGTTCAATTTACCGCAGATGTGGTGCATTTGGCATCACCTAATCCCAGCCGTGAAATGATTGATTTTTGGATTTTCCTGTTATTAAAATTATTTGACTTTTAATAAAAGGATATTTATTGAGAACAAAAATTAATTTACTTTACGGCTTTTATTGAGAGTAATATGTTTAGATTTAATTAACCTTCAAAATGGTCGGAAGCGTCGAACTGTGGCTTTCACCAATAATATATACGTTTCAAATCAAAATTTGCCTAATTCTTTAAAAAAGAGGTTTAACTTTAAAGTAGAAGTTGATGGGTTGTTTAATAAGCAAAAGGAGAGTTTATTTTTTAATTATGTAAAATATCTCATTAATAATTATGAGAGGAACGGAGAGCGCACGTTTTATTTTGTTACAATTAAATATTCTTTAATGCTTCGGTTACAAAAGGGTAAGCGAGCTAAATTGTTGTTTGTTAAACGTAATTTGTTATTCTTCGACTTTACCGATTGTTGTTGGAATTACCTTTTCCATATACCTGTATTTAGAGTCAATTAAAAACAACTTTTATTCGAATGAGTCGGAAAACGACCGTACGGTACAGACAACAACAAAAGTTGCTGATAATAATATAGAATACCAATACTAATGAAACCTAGAAATGTATTACCATATGTTAAGTTGAAATATAATAATATATGTTATCAAAAGTAATTCAATATTCGCTGGTATATACAACGTGTAACAGAAAGGTGTGGTCAAAATGAAAAGATCCAAAGTTTAACCAATCTAGATCATGTATGCAGAGTTACTAAAACAAAATTATTAACTTTAATTTGTAATGCAATTTTTAATTAAATATTTCAATTGTAACGTCACAATCAAAATAAACAAGTCACAGCCCTAATGGTTTAGTAACCTCTGTGTACTTACATTTATGATCACTGCTGCTTGCTTATGTGCGACTGACGCGCATGACTTCATTAATATAAGTATTTAGTTTACAATTACATGACAACTAAAGTTAATAATTATGTCTCAGTAACAACATATAGAAGATCTATGTAGATCAGATACAGTTTGGATCTTTCATTTTGACCAAACCTTTCTGTTACACGTTGTATATATGAGGGTGATGGCTATGTAGAAAGGTCCTGTGCGTCATCTCAACTAACAGAATTAGCCGTGATTTTTTTGTTGTATATTGACTTATATTAAATTAATGGAGAAGGGCTGATGATGATGATTAACTTAACCAATTAATTATACATTTAAAAGAAAGGGTTCGTGGGTTAGGCCTCCGGTGTGTGATGCCCCCGTAGTGGAGGCACCCGATTTTCAATTAAGTTATGACAGCCGATTTTGTCGTAATAAAAGTCATTTGTACCAAATACAGTCAGCGACAAAGTGTTTCTGAACTAAATAAGTAATTTAAATTCACTGTGAAATTTCATGTTTATTTATGATTAATAGGAGTAAGAAACGTTACAGGTATAATTATCTGATTATGTAGGTATATTTTAACTAACAAAATATTAGACATTATTATTAGGTTGTTGTTACAGTTTATTTCATATTTCTTGTTTTTTAACTATTTGTTATTTGGACTATTTCTTTTTTCTGTTAGTAAAGTAATGTTATATAAAATTGAAATTTTTCCTGCTAGCTTCAAGAAAAATTGATAATCAATGACCAATATTAGTTCTATTTTTAATGAATTTTTTTGTTATGTTTTGTATTAGCCCCACCAAATGGACAGGCAACATTAAAAATACTCGAATATTTTTATCTATCTATACTATATAATATACAAAACATCAATTTATTAGTGATAGATATCACTAATAAATTGATGTTTTGTATATTTCAGTCGGTTTGAGCTAACTCTCACGTGGACTCATATATTCTCCCTTAATGAAAGTTGTTGATACTCATAAATGTAACAGCTTTACATAAATAGACCTTTTACTATTCAAAATTCAAAATTCAACTTTTTTTTATTCAAAATGAACTTTTACAAGTGTTTTTTGAACTTCAATTCAAAGCCATGACTTCGTAAACCCTCCGGTGGAGACCTTGTACCGAGAAGAAGCCGCAAGAAACTCGACAAGGACTGTTTATTTCTCCTGTAGTGTTACAATACAAGTATATAAAAAAAGCCAATAATTATATCACATTCATAACATTAATTCAGCTATATCTATACATTTCTTCAAATTTATAATAACCTTTACTCATTAGAGTCTTTTGTCATGTGCTTTAAATTTATGTAAGGGCATTTCAACAACATTTTGTGGAAGTTTATTATAAAAAGTTATACATTTACCTAAGAACGAGCCACCTGTTTTATGAAGCCTGAAAGTTGGGACGGCAAGCTTATTCTTATTGCAAGTGTTAAAACTATGAGGTCACAATTTTTAACAAATGTATTATGATTTTTTTTGACATCGCCTCTGTGGTCTAGTGGTTAAGACCACCGGTTTAGACCCAGAGGTCCCGGGTTCGATTCCCAGCGGGGGGTACATCTTTGTGTACTTGGTTTGGTTGGTGGTAGGACTTATTTGTCCGCCTGGCTAGCTACCACCATCTTATCTAAATATGTCGCCATAACATCAATGTTTGTAGCATTGTTGTGTTCCGGCAGCTAGAGATAAGATAGCCAGTACCTCACTAGTTGAGGGTCCCGGGTGAAGTACGCTTCCATAATAGGCTTTATCATCACTTAACATCAGGTGAGATCAAGGCACTGTGCTTACCCGTAAATATAAAAAAAAAAAACAATATTTTGAAAGATATATTGTGATGCAACATAAAAAATAATATTTCCCTACTTATTTTTCCTTTCACAGTGAAAATTGTTCATATTCATGAATATGACTTATTCAGACGAGGTCTTAAACCTTATCTCACACGGCGGCTATCCGACACTGGCTATTTACGGGTAAGCACAGTGCCTTTATCTCACCTGATGTTAAGTGATGATAAGGCCATTTGGTGGAAGCGCACTTCACCCGGGATCCTCAATTGGCTCACTGGCTATCTTATCACTAGCTGCCGGAACACAACAATGCTACAAACATTGATGTTATGGCGACATATTTAGATAAAATGGTGGTAGCTAGCCAGGTGGACAAACAAGTCCTACCACCAACCAAACCGAGTACACAAACATGTACCCCCTGTTAGGAGTCGAACCCGGGACCTCTGGGTTAAAACTATGTATACATTACCTGTGATTCCCGTGGCATCTCGGCGAGCAGGTAGAGCCAGGGCGCGCCCGAAGCGTACCGGCTACCCATCGGTGGGACCGCGTAGCTGATGCCCTCCTGGGAAATAAAAACTGCTTACTAAACCTACTCAGTATTAAAAAATAAAAAATATACTTTCAAAGTTAACGTTGAAAAATTATTTTATTATCGTCAACATCAAGTCAGGTGTCATCTCAGTAGCGTCCCCGAGGCGTTTGAATTGAATGACGAGAGCGGAAAACAGAAGTTTTATAGAGAGTTTGCTGATTGCCTTATGCTCCATTTTCAGCGCCACAGGACTTTTTTGGGAGCGGCGAGAAACTTAAAGGGTTCCCTAAATCGTGTGAAACGAAACGCCATCAGAGGTTTTCTAGAGGGAATGGCATCACGCACTACGAAGAATCTAGTAGGTTAGATTCCTAGATTCTACCCTCTCTCTCTCTCACTCTACCCTACTAGATTCTCCGAGGGGTTTGGATCCGATAGTGGAAAACTCGAGGGCATTTCTACAGGCTAGGACTTTGACTTTGACTAGAGTTGACCGTGTCATAGGGAGGGGAGAAGCACCAGGTAAGTACGTACATATCTGTAGCAATTTGTCCCTAGTAAAGTGCTGTGAAACGGGTTTTCATATTTTTCGGTGACGAATGCGGAGTTTTGGACCTATTCTGTGGGCAATGGGCATGGGCTGTGTAAATGGGTGTGTAAATGTTATTGGAAAAATCGCACGTGTAACGTAATTGTCAAATTAAATGGAAAAACGAACTACAATCGTCGATTATTACCTGCCTTTCTTAAGAAACCCATTTCCGTGAATTTCCATATGAATTAGGTTTATCAAGTTCTCGAAACCGAAATGAGGTTACTTTATCCGCCTATTTAAACTTACGTCATAACGCGCTTTACTTGAAATTAGTTTTTGTTTTATTGGGCTCTTTACAAGTGTTATTTTTACTAAGAAGCGATTGCGTGTTGCCTAAGCACACATTGGCTACCCTTCTCGCTATCTCGGCGACGACAATTTTCCACATCGCGAATTCAACACGAGCCATAACCGAAGGAAAATATTCGGCGAACTATTTGTTTCGCCCCCGGCACGCAGAAAGTACTTACCTATACCCAAATAACGCAAAGCAAATAATATACAAAGTTAAAAAACATAAAAGTTGGACGTTTTTCGGGATTTCTGTTTCATATTTATTTGCGCAAATGTGATTTGTTATTGCAATACAGAATACCAACATACTTTTAGACCATTTTTAGCATGCTTCTTCTTTAAGTAAGTAATTACATCTTTACTCCCGCTGTCTGTACGTTTATATCTTTTAAACTACGCAACGGATTTTAATGAAGTTAGTTTTCAGCAATAGATATATTTATTATTATTACATGCATATAATTGAACCCGGTAGGTGGCGCTGCAGTAGGCATTTGCTGAGTCGAGTCCCATTTGCTGCTGTAGCACACATACTTCAATGGGCACCAAACTGATGGAATACTGTTGGTTTTTATTAGATTTTTATTCTAATATAAAATTAAAATTATTAATGTTGTTGTCTTTGTTGATTTAATTCTGTTTGTATTTATGTTTGTTGTAATTGTTAATTTAATCGCCGTGTATTAATGTATTTATGTGTGCTTATGTAGTAAATAAATGAATGTATATGGTTCTATAGGATACCGGTGTTCATTCAAGCGGACGAAATCGCAGGCGGGCCGCTAGTATATAAAATTGTTGTAGAAATATAAACCGAATAAAATTACCTACTTTCTCTTTCTTTATGTCCGCCGTCAAACCACCTGTCTCGGATCCCGAAGTCCGGGTTTCATTCCTCTTTCTAGCGAAGTGTACATAATATTGTAGGTACTCGGTCTGGTTGGTGGTAGGTATAGCTCATTTAGGTCCAGTTTAGCTACCACCATCTTCCACCTTAGTCTGTCGTACTCGTATAACAATGATGTTATACGAGTATCAATGTTAGATAGCTAGTTTCTTAGTTTTTGATAATTCCGAGTGAAGTACGCTTCCCCGCACTGATGAGGAGCTCGATGGCGCAGTGGTTAACGCGCCCGCTCTGCGTAACTTTCGCAAGTGCCGGTTACTAAACATTTATCATGTTGAGCTCCTCCATGCTTCAGAAGCCTCGTAAAGCCGCTGATCTCGGCTGCTTATGCAGTCGTTAACAACCACTAATCCGCACTGGGCACGAGTTGTGGTTTATGGCCCATTCTCCCTATCCATCCATAAGGAAAGATCGTGCCCCAGCAGTGGGGACTAAAATAAGCTGGTGTTGACGCTTTCACGGCCTTATCGTCACAACATCAGGTGAGATAGGGCTTCATGGTTTGCATAGATCTGTAGAGAGCTGTTGTATGAATTTAAATCAAACCGCGCACCGGTGTGATTCAAAAATCGATGTTTGGTCGAAACCAACGTCAAAACCAGGTCACTAAGACACGATTGTAGAATCGTAGCCTAGCTACCGCGTCGCTGCCGGTTTCATCATCATGTTTATGGTTTAAGGATCTTTAACCAAAGGGTACGTCAAGATACTCACATCGTCAGGCGCTTGCTGGTCGATCTGTACCAGGTCGAGGGGGGAGAGCGAGTCGGGCGCGGGTGCGGCCGCTGCGCCGGCGCCGGCCATCGCCACCGCACACCACACTGCCCACCACATCTGGATAAAAGTGATATAGTGTTAAGAAGTGAAGAAAAAATCACAAACCTTACTGAGTACAATAAATACATTCACATAACATGTTCTATTTGTAATCTTGTCCAGACGTAATATTGTTCTAAATTGCTTTTTAACGTGAAGACTACATTTATATCAAATTAATACTATCTCATGTGCTGTTGGTTTTCCATAAATAAATAAATAAATAAATTGGAATACGACTACTCTTCAACATTTCACACAAATTTACAAACAACTACTTAGGGAATCTTATCCCGCATAAAAATTTCAATCCCGCAGGCCTGCGGGAATGAAGTCATCAATCAATTTGCGGGATGAAAATCAGGGCATAGTTTTTGTTTTAAGTACTAAGTTTTGTTCATGAATTTATGAATTGTTTAAAGAAATCGATTTTTATAATTTTGTTAAACTATAATAACTGTATTGCTTTGAAGCAGATGTTTCAACTATATTAACGAATATAAATATGTTGTTAAGTGTAAATCAATTTCTATTAATATTTTACAATAATGTATATTTCTAACATTAATGCAGTTTTTTAACAGATGATTTACTGCTAAAATACAACATCTTATCTTATCTTAGTGGGGCCTGCTGAGGTTTCCCTCTTGCAGTAGCACTTCGACCCATCGGGATCTTTTGTGCAACCCCGTCCTTTCACTCTTCTTCCCCTGTAAAGATAGATGCCATAAGTTTGGCCACGTCCTCAAGAGCGAAGAGCCTGAAGTCCTCCGGTCTCGGATAAGCCGACCCCAGGAGTCCCATTCTTTTCCTAGCCAGAGAGTCGCAGTCACACACTAGGTGCTGCATTGACTCCGTTTCCTCCCCACATGCCCTACACAAGTTATTTGTTGATAGCTGCATTCTGTGGAGCATTTGTTTTGTGGCATAGTGCCCTGTCAAGGCA
This sequence comes from Eudonia mercurella, assembly GCA_963082485.1. Classification (NCBI taxonomy): domain Eukaryota; kingdom Metazoa; phylum Arthropoda; class Insecta; order Lepidoptera; family Crambidae; genus Eudonia; species Eudonia mercurella. The sequence goes on from OY720025.1 coordinate 10,342,300, forward strand.
CCGATAGTTAATCGGGCCTGCCTTCTACTGCCTCCGCATATGAACTTACTCCGTCCTAAAGCGTTTTCACCTAGGAAGGATTTGGAGTGTTTCATACCCGGCTGCTCTTTCCATTTGATGCCGTGCCTGTTTTTGATGTAATCTTTTAAGGCCTTGTTGATGGTACTTGGTGCAAGTGCCACAAACGGCTCAGGACCAATAAGCTGGGTCTCTGAGCCCACCCTGGCAAGTGCATCCGCCATCTCGTTGCCGTGGATTCCCATATGGCCTGGGACCCAGATCAATCGCACCTTGTTATGTCCACCTAGCTTGTTTAGAGCTTTAGCTTTAGCTTTCTAGAACAAGGCCAGAGTCGATTCGTGGCGATATGAGTGACTTGAGCGCTGCTTGGCTGTCACTCAGGATGAATATATTGCGCTTTTTCATAGCTAACTCTATATTCTGCTTTGCACATAGGAGAATTGCGAAAGTTTCGGCTACATAGTTTTCTATGAAAGTCAAGCCGAAAAACATAACGGTTGTCCATACGAAGACACGCATTTTATTGGCTTACAGTTACCTTAGACATGGGAAGGTAAAATCATGTGTTTAACGGAGAAAGTTCTTTAGTCAGCTTTTGATGAGCTGGATGAAAAAATATTAAAATTAAGACATTTTTCTTTGATTTTTTTTCAGTCCGCAAATCCCGGGGATCCCCATGTATGCTCGTAGTTCCGCATTGCCAATTCTGCAAAAATGGTGCAGTCCCGCAAAAATACCGTGTTTGCGGGAATAGATGCTCTTCACACAACATTTATTAATCACAAATTTTCATCGACTTATGCATTACAGCACTGGTACTAAAGCCACGTGTTACGACTTTTCGGCTTTACGGTGCACGTCGGATATACGTCCGGCGCCGGATTACGAGATTTGGTCGCCTGTCCGGTGGCTTTTAAAGAAAATACCAAAGCCTCTTAACATTTATAGGGGCCGTATGACCGAATTGTTTGAAACGGAGTACCGTATTGACCTTTTCGATGGAGGGTGCCAGTAGTCGGACGTGATGGCGCGTGACGTGTGTTGGAATTGCCATGGACCTTCATTTTTTTAAGCCAAAGGCATCCAAAAGTAAATAAATACAGCAACAGTGGACCTCCTTCGCTGTGAGTCGTCGTTTTTTAAAGTAAAGGTTAATCGTGGATAATACAGCAACCTTACCTCCTTCTTCAATAAAAAAAACAACTTTTTTGAAGCGAGTGTCCGTTTGGGATACAAACGCAAGCTACTAAAATAGTTTTCTTGATTTAAATTTGAAAACCAGTACCCAAGCCAAGATAAGTGATGAAACTCATGTTACTAGAAGAGTGATTGATTAATAATATTATTATGAGTTGGTGGAGAGGGAGAGAAAGACCAAAGAAAATATGGTTGAATTATGTATGGATATGTTTATTCGTTTAACTATTGAGTGTGTTTACTATCCACGTGACGGCTGATAGAAGACAGTGGAAGAAAAATACATTTTTCACCGACCCCAAGTAACATGGGACTAGAGCAGAAATAAGAAATAAAAGAAAAAGTAGAGATAAATCAAGCTCTACATCTTATAGAAAACCTGTAAGGTTAAGGACGTCTTTTTAATGGGATATAAATGCCCAATACAATATTTAAAAAACAATACAACAACAAAGTAAGAGGCACTGCTAAAATTGTGATTTACACCAAAATATTGCGAACCCCAATATGCGGTAGCTTAAACACTGTAATGCCTTTGACAAATATTTTTGTCGGAGGTAAACAACATACAATTTTACATAAACATTTTTGTCAAAAACAAGAATATTTCTAAAATTTGTAATTTTTAATAACTTACAATTTAATCGCATTATTAAAACAAATTTTCTTTGTATGACGTGCAATCCAATGCGGATCGTAAGTTAGATGTGTTTCGCCGATCGTACATAGTAGAGCACCCTATTCGTAATTCAGAAGGACATGCTGAAGACTTTAAGACATGTGGTGCCTGGGGCAAAGCGGTTGAATGATAATGGCTCTTCAAGGAATATTCTTAAGGAAATTTACACAGCGTTGGCACAATCTATCATAACTTATTGCATACCTGTCTGGGGTGGAGCGGGTAAAACAAAAATGTTAGAGGTAGAACGTGCCCAACGCGCGCTCTTAAAGGTTATGCACTTTAAACCAAGAAGATTCCCAACGGAAAAATTATACTCGATCTATAAGAGAATAAGAAAGCTGTACGTTCTTCAAACAATATTAAAAAAACATAAATCTATAAACTATGACTCTAGCACAACACTAAAAAGAAGAAAAAATATTGTTACCTTGACTCGAATAAAAACAGAATTTGCTTACAAGCAATATAACAGTCGATCGGCTTCTCTTTACAATAAATGTAATAAAAACGTAGAGATTTATAGTAAAACACTAAAAGAATGTAAGAAACTAGTTACTGATTTTCTTACACCACAAAGTTACGAGGATACAGAGAATTTATTACAACATACTAAATAAAACACACACGTGCACCCCCCCCCCCCCCCCCACACACACACACACACACACACACATTCACGCAGACACAAACAGTCACAAACACAAATAGTTACTATAGTTAATAAGTTTGATTTGTATAAGTTTGGTTAAATATAAATACATTAGCTATAGAAGAGCGAAGTCACTTGTTACAGGCAGTTTTTTGCTTACTAGGTGACCTCAATTACTGAACTTTAAATTGTAATACTAAATTTTAGCAATAAATTTCATTTCAAAATTCATTTCAAATATAAAATGTAAAAATAAAGATTTAAACACGACAAAAACCTGATAGGTACTAGATAGATGACGTCTTTTTTCACTGGGATATTGGTGGATACGGAATTATGGAGTGGCGGCCAGCACAGCCCATGAACAGCGGAACGTTATAACGAAAATTAAACATTGTCGGCATATAAATAAGGAACCGAACGCATAAGACTTCCATATGCCAATCATTTGATAATACACTTCTTAATAAATAATTACGTGTACTCCCATTCTTGTAGGTATCAAGTAAACAAATTAGGAAATTAAATTGGTATCCTGCTAAATCTGATTTGATTAAGGCTCCACACGTGTTTAGAAAATTCAAAACAATTTCCATAATGTCGGTCGGGTATGTAGGTTGATATAGTTCCCTTATCTCGTAACAGATATTATCATCATCATCATCATCATCAGCTCATTTTATGTCCCCACTGCTGGGGCACGAGCCGTCCCTATGGATGGATAGGGAGAACGGGCCATAAACCACCACGCGGGCCCAGTGCAGATTGGTGGTTGTTAACGACTGCTAATGCAGCCGGAACCAACCGCTTAACGTGCCTTCCGAAGCCGATCCCTTCCGTACCCATCCAATGACCACCCTTTGCGAAAGTTACACTAGCAAACCGGGCGCCTTAATCACTGCGCCATCGAGCTCCTCACAGATATTATGTCTGGGGCAATTTCATAAATAAAAAACGTCACAATGTGTGTGTTGTCAGAAGCGTTAGATATTTGTAATTAGTCTAGTGGCTTATCCACCGGTCTCAGTCCCAGGTTCGATTAATGTACTTGGTAGGAAGTACATATTGTTGTACTTGGTCTGGTTGGCTATACGGCTTGTTATAAGTCCGCCTGGCTAGCTACCACAATCTAATCTAAGTCTGATACATAAGATTGTGTATCTTATATTTATATAGCGATTTAATTCAAATAGTTAAACCTCAACAACGTTAAAACTTGTTACAAATTATGTACGGGCGTCCTGCACAGTCTGTTTGTCTGTCGGACCCTCGAGACCCGTGTGGGTATCCCAAATGATTTTAACGACGCTCAGGACCCAGTAGTGTTGACAAAGGGCCGCTCGTCACTCTAACGAACCCCATTGTTTATGGACTGTCCACCTGCCCTCTTCAGAGCCTCAAATAAACAACTTGACAAGCCTCTTTTGCCTAATTGTACAATTACAATTGAAATATAGGTACTTGGTTGAATTCGAGAGCTAACAATAATCACTTTGGATTGGAGCAAACCGTTTTCTACTAGCATTATTCGTTCATAGATTGCCTCCGGGGTTTGGTGGTTCACAACAGTTTGGGACCATCAAGTCCACAAAACGCGGTTACATATAGGTATAGGTATGCCAAGAAACTTAAGGGGGTGCAGCGCGGACGCAAAACTGCGAGTTTCAAGTTTCTTTATGATAGCGAGCGAGCGGCGCGTGGCAGTGGTGTGACAACGGCGTACGACTACGAATATAATATAATAATAATAAGACAACAGTGACCTGCGGAATATCAATACAAACATTTTGATGTCGGATCATTGTTTCATTTGTGCTATATTTACAAAGTTTCTGAAGAAATAAGTTTTTAGATATCATTATTTTACGTATTGTTTATGCAGTTTATGGGTATTTGTTTCAAATTCCAAGACAACCATGACCTTGTGAAAGAATCAAGCTAACCTATACTAGTCCTTTTAATGTATAAGACCTATTCAGCGCCTAGCACCAGTGACTTAAAAACACGAAAATTTTCAAATTCCGCGCTGCACCCCCTTAAACAATTTTTACTTTCTACTAAAACACTGAGACAGTGGTACATTCATGATAGTGTTGTTTAGCTTAAAAAGTGGGATACGTTTTTTAATGAGATATTTTACTAATAATGCTGTGATATTAGGTAGGCTTGACAGACCTTAATATTTCTAATGTTATGATCAAAAGCATTCACCGCTTGGTTGGTTGGTTGGTTTTTAAATGAAGGGTCAACCTTTAGCCCCATTTAAAAATTATGCTACCTATTGTAAGCGCCACCAAAAAGCAATCAATCAAAAACGTGTTGGTGCCAAATCTACGAAAATAGACTTATTTAATTGGAAATCTTACTTCCCATCATAAATATGCCATCATAAAAGCAAAAAAATAATTATGCGTAAAATTTTACTAAGAAACTTCACTGCAAAAGCAAAGGTCTTAAAACCTCCGATCCTAAGTCGCTGTTGACTAATGACGTTAGATATAAAAGAGAAGTAGAGAACCCTAATCCTAAACTTTTAGTTCATGGTCAGACAGACTATCACCACAATCTGTCATCTCACATAAATCAACACTATCTCTCATCTAACAACCTTAATACAGCTCCTAAAAAAAATTCACCATAAAAAGTTACAGAGCGTGGTTCACGGTCTAATTGGCCTCACTGGAGATTACACTAACCGCACATTTAGGTGAAGCTATCTCTAAAATCCTGGCAATGAAAAACAATGTGAGGGGTAGTAATAAAAAAAAGTTTGCGGCTGAAAAAAAAGTTTGCCGCTGCGTCGAAAGTATAACAAAGGAGGTACGCTTGCCCTATCACGCGCTTCATGTACCAAGGGTTGTCTATTTGGTTCGGTGCTAAGAAGAAATATATGAAACAGTAGGGTCGGCACCAATGTTCGGCAGGAATTAGTGATAGATTGCGGTAAACATGATTACGGTAAAAATGAATTTTTCGATGCATAGCCCGGGTTTGTGATCATCAACCCGCATTTGGCTAGCGTGGTGATTAAGCCATTACCCATCAATTGTAGCGATGACTTGATTTCAATGATGGAGGCTTTTGCCCAGCTGTGGACCAATTATAGGCTGTTTACTTAGCGATAGAAACTTTTTTCCCGTACTCATTGATAATAGCGGCCAGAAACTGATTTAGCAGCAATTTATTACAGACTACCTGCTCTCTAGTCATCATCCAGTAAAATTTCAATAAAATACATAATTATAAGTATTTGAATCATTTAGTATTGTTGTATATCTTTTATTTTTGACTTTATTTTTTTTATCGAGATATTTTAGTGGTTGTTTTCCCGCAGGTGGGTAGACCATGAAACTGAACAACCCAAGAAACATAGGTCAAAAAACGAGATAATTTTTTCACTTTTCTATACAAAGCCTCTATTGACCGAGCATGGTTTATATGGAAAAGTAAAAAAAAATATCTCGTTTTTTAACATATGTTTGTTGGGGAAAGTTCAGTCTGGTCATGGTCTGATCTACCAACCACTAAAATCTCTCGGTGTGTAATCATAAAACCAAAGTTGCCGGCCTTGAGGAACGAGTTGGATCTTGAGGAGGAAGTAGGAATTGGGAGGGGGAAGGGGTGAGAGATGGGCCTCCGGTACTTTCACTCACCAGACGAAACACAACAGCAACGACTTCCATTGTTTCACGCCGATATTCTGTGAGAGGGTGGTATTACGCTGGGCGAGCCGGCCTATTTCGTGCTGCAACGCAGCGTGGCTCTACCACTTTGTGGTTAATCCAGGAAAATAATTACAAAGTAAATTAAACTAAACTATCTAATACGATTTATAATTTAAAAAATTGCTCCAGATCATCCCCATTAGGCAGAGTACCCAGTTAGTTAGTTAGCTAAGCTCTTGGCTTATTAATGACGTCAGAGCTAGGGCTACAATCTAAGCCCTACACGAAATCACCGTTTTTGCTTCCCATTCGCATTCAACACGCGACTGTTCTTTAAAAAATTACCTACAAAAATATGAGCGCTTTATTCTAACAGGCTTTTAAATCAATCATTTACCTATCCTCAACAAGCTCATTTGAATACTTTCGTACCACGTAACATCTTTGTTGGTCTGGGCTCATCGATCAATCCAGTTCTTATCTTGTAAACGCTATACATCAGCTAGAGTGTTTATTATTATCAAAGTAGTACTTGAGAGATAAAATTTATATAAATAAGGTAACTTTTTAGGTCAGAGGGTGCTGTGAGATAGATTAGACCACATCGAAATCAAAATTAAAATGTTAGAAGCCCACATGCAACGCATATTTGATTGCTGCCACATACACTACAAACAAACAACATAGTACCTATTAACCGCCTTTTTGGTTGCGTGGTTAAGACGACCGGCCTTAGACCTAGTGGTCTCGGGTTCGAGTCCATGCGCCTCCGTTTTTCTAATATTCGCCCGGTTACATTACATACTTTTTTAATCGGTTTGGTCGGTGGTAGGGCTTGTTTATCCGCCTGGCTAGCTGTCTAACTACCACTATCTTAACTAAACATATGTTGTATTTCGGCAGCTAGAGATAAGATAACCAGTGCCTTAGAAGTTGAGGATTCCGGGTGAAGTGCGCTTCCACTTTTGGCCTTATCATCACTTAACATCAGGTAAGATGAAGTCTAAGTAGGTAGAGATTTTTAAAAAAAGTATCTCTATCTTTATTTTTGTGGCATTGAAGCGCGGCTTTAATTGCAATAGTAGTATATATTTTGCAGAATTAAAAACAAACTCTTGTAGAAGTTTTCGAAACAGCTAACAAGGTTAACACGCAATAAAGACATTGAAACATTATAATCACTATGCAGAAAGAAAAGTGTAAAACGACCCTAGATGTGTACGATATTATAAAGTAAATAGCCTATACGATTCCCCCCATCCAACTTTGTCAATTCCACATACTGTTGCATTTGCGCTATCATCATCAGCTCATTTATGTCCCCACTGCTGGGGCACGAGCCTTCCCTATGGATGGATAGGGAGAACGGGCCATAAACCACCACGTGGGCCCAGTGCGGATTGGTGGTTGTTAACGACTGCTAATGCAGCCGGGACCAACGGCTTAACGTGCCTTCCGAAGCACGGAGGAGCTCGAGATGATAAATTTTTGGTCACCCATCCGATGATCCGGCCTTTGCGAAAGTTGCTTAACCTCAACACTCGCAGACCGGTCGCGTTAACCACTGCGCCATCGAGCTCCTCATCCTCACATTTGCGCTAAGTAACTATGAAACATATTTAGGGTGCCGGCATCAGCTCCATAGTAAGACGACTTCGAAAGGAGGAGAGTTGTATTGATCGAATCAAAATGTACGGAAGAAATCCAGTAGCAGCATGATGCTAATCACCCCCCGGTCCTGGGCAGCAACCGGATTGTCAATGACATCCGACAGAACAGTCGCTGTACCATAGCCCTACAAAAGCCAGACTAGAGTTGAGGCAGGATGTTGTTCTCGATAAATATTTTCTTCTTCTATACGAGTATCCTACTGCTGAGCAAAGTTTTCAATCATTTTAAATAATTGACACTTTAAGTTGATTTGAAATAATTGCAACCTTTTTCAGGCACTAATAGAAACCTTTTTGGAGATACAGTCATTAATTAAAATACGTTTTCAAGAGACAAAAGGTCATAAATATTTTACACGCACATACCTTGTTTATGTGATCTACGCAAAAAAGTCAGGGGTCTTTACGATGTCGGTGGAGGCCTGATGCTTAATCAAGGAAAACACCGAGGACCTTAATAAATCTCATAAACACCCTGTTTTACGGTTTTCATATTAACATTACTAATTTACCATTCGATAGAATTGAACTTCTTGTTGTGGTTTGTTCAGTATAATGTCTAAATTAGAAATTGTTACCTTAATTTTTTTTATGACTGAAACAACGATTTTGAACGATAATTTATATTTTTCATTGTCAAGACTCAGGCATTTTCTCGAACACTCAATGGTCAATAATCCACTATTATTTGTCATTAATATTATTCAGCAAATGAAAAATTGACAAGCAGGACTCAGTACTTTCATGGTAGGTACTTTCCACCCAAGACGTCTCAAATGTCAAACATTATTGATTTAAGAGGGGTTTGTCCTTTTCAACCCAACTGTTGAAACAGACGATCGAGTTCAATACCAACTCAATAGTTCAGTTGTCACTGTACAATGTTATTCGTGGTAGTCAAAGAAAAACAAATAAGTATAACATTCTGTCAAAACGTTAAAGCGTTGACAAGCTGAGAAGGTACAAAACTCATACAGGTAGAAAAATAATATTTAGATATTGTTCTGAGGTACAAAAGCGTTCATATAAAATTTAACTCAACTGAACATGTTAGCGTGACAGTACCCAAACTTACGTATAAATTCAAACTCTATTGCACAGTTACCTTATTTTTTTATAAAGTTTACTATTTTTTTATATAGCTTGTGACGTCACTCATTGTGCGAGTTTTATTCACTATTCGATTACGTTAACGAAACGAGAATTTGAATTACTAAATTCTAACTCACCTAGTTTGCCACCACGAGGCGCTGCTTCAATGGCTTACAAATTCTTATTTTCAGATTAAACTAGCTGACCGGCAAGGCGGACTTCGTTCTGAAAGCGGTACGAAGTCCGCCGTTTTGTTGACAACTAAACAAACAAAACGTTGACAGTTTCCATGACAACAAAACAAACAAATCATTCGTCCGATTAAGAACACCCGTTTCCTATGATAGACCCCTATAGCGGCTCCACCTACCGGGTCCAATTGTAAATCTAAACCATTCTCGAATTCACTTGAACACACACAGAAAATTTCATCCAAAAGGTTCCAGCCGTTTAGAAGGAGTTCAATAACATACACACAGAAAATTTATATATATAAAGATGATCAAAAAGCCAAATTAGCTTATTAGAACAGAGTAAAGTAACTGTTCTTGTAAGCTCCAGGGGTGTGATTTTTTAATAACATCTCCGAGATCTCGAAATTAAAAGTGACATGAAATACACTATGAAATATTTTTTTGCATTATTTACAATTCGAATAATAAAACACACATGTTCGAGAATTTTCGGTGCCAAAAATAAGTTAGCAGTGACTTGGAATAAGAGAAAGAGCAGCACTCGTAATTGATATCATAGCGAGAGAATTAGTCACCACCGGTTCAAAAATCACCTCCCAGAACACTAAATATTCTCTATTGTATAGGAATAAATGTAAATTTGTATTTATTCTCTCTTTATTACGTTTTCATCCATTAACCTGACGTTTGTTAGAGTGTACCTACGAAAATATTTATGTAGGAATCTTTTCAAAACAGAGAAAACATCATATCACCCTAGCGAGACTATACCAATCAAACAATGTCGTCTCAATTCGGGCGATTGCTCTTTCCATTGAGCTATTGAGGCACTGGTATCCCCGTGGACGTTTTGAAGTAAATAATTGTTTCTAACGGTTTTTATCCAGCGTTGCTTCATCAATATTTTGAACCTTTCGTATTCATTTTATTTTGATATTCTCTTAGATTTAGAAGATTTCGTGGTTTTGTTTTGCTGTTTTCTTTCGGTATGTTTAATTCATTTACCTTTTTCCCAATTTATATTGGAGCTTTTTATAAAAAATGCAGTCCCTAAATTTCTTTATTATTCCTCTTTGTAACTAAGAGTGCCCTACAAATATTAATGACTGGCAATTGAAGTTTTAAATTTCACGTCTGTATAAATAACAGAAGTTAACAACCAACGTCCTCATTTTAGGTGTTAACTTTGATTCATCGAAAGAAAGGAATTAAGTATCAAAGCTTATATTTGCTGAGAATAGGTTTACAAATGTCTTACATAAGTTCTTACCAGAAAAAAAGTTAAAGTGCTGCATTCTGTCAATAGAAATGAACATTAAAAATTTGAGTCCAAAAAGTCCTTTACATATAAAAGCAACTTTCTATCAACCATTTCCGAAGTTATATCATTAGGTTTTCAACTAACTAATTTCCTAGGCCCAACTCAAACAAGCATATAAAAAGAACTCATGCTCATATGTATATCATACGAAGGTTTCATTCACGACCTCTCATTATAGAGAATCGCACATAAAACTTTGAAGCAATTCAAACGGTGAGCGATTGAGCCCTCCGAGCCGGACGGAAGCACCGGAGGCCCGGACGTCCGGTTGCCGGCGTCAATATTTGCTGCCTCGGGCCAAAGCACTTGTTGCCGGCGCCGCGGGAAAATGACACTTAAAATTGGAATTGCAGTTGCCAAATCGCAAAATGAAACTTCAGGGGCACTCGAGCAAATTGCAATCGTGAAACCTGGTGGGCGGAAAATTTATTCACCTCTGAATTGGGGTGGTATTTAGAATCTCGCTAGTGAGCTTGAAATTTAAAATCTACCATATCATTTGTTTGCTTAGTCACGTTGAACTGAATTTTCTAAGTCTACTCGGATAGAAAAATCCAAAACTAAAGAAATAGCGAAAAATACACTACACTACTTTGATGAAAACTCATGACATCGAAAAACGGAATAACTAGTTAGGTTTCTAATGATGATTTCTGCTGAATAAGATTTCTATTAGAAAGCTGATTGCTTAAGGCACGCACCTTATTGACCAAAATTAGCAATATCCGTTGTGCACAGCACGTTACGTACCTATACGACCACTGCGTATTTATTATGTATAAGTTCATAATTAAGATTTTGTGTTATTGTTGTTATTGTTTTTGTGCTGTGCTATTTGTTAACCTTGTTTTTTGGTCAATAAATGTTTATCTATCTATCTATCTATCTATCTATCTTCAGACGGTATTTTCAGCGTCACTGGACTTTGACCTGACTAGGTTTTTTTTTAACCGTTTTTTTTTAAATACTGTTTTATTGCACCATCTGATAGTATTCTTAATAATGATAAGGAAGCAAACTACAAATAACTTGAAAATTACATACTTATACAGTATGTATCGTTCGAACATTTTCAGTGTCAAAATAGTCACCGGCAAAAAATATATACATTACCGCGAAAAGAAGCGACACTTAAGCATGTGTGCTCGTATAACCGCTCGCGGCTATGTGTGAGTGTCTGGATCGGCGCGGGGGCCTTGCGCGGCGCGCGGGGCGTGGAGACCGCCTCGGCCGAGGGCTGGCTGTGTCGAGCGAGCGTCTATGTGTGACTCTGTAGTCTGTATTGCGCACCGCACGCACGGACTGACTGTATCAACCCTAGCGTTTACACGTTCCGCTCAAGGTCACCGGCGCTCGAGCTTTCACGTACACGGAGTGTCACCGGTGGACACCGGTGTCTTTGAACACGTATGGGAAGCACTCCATCCCTCCCACTCGTAATGGATTTCAAAGTGTGAGAATGATTATCATCAGTTCATTTTATGTCCCCACTGCTAGGGCACGAGCCTTTCCTATGGATGGATAGGGAGAATGGGCCATAAACCACCACGTGGGCCCAGTGCAGATTGGTGGTTGTTAACGACTGCTAATGCAGCCGGGAGCAACGGCTTTACGTGCCTTCCGAAGCAGGGAGGAGCTCGAGATGATGTGTTTTTGGTCACCCATCGGATTGTTATTTCACTGGTATTGCCGAAAGTTCCTTAACGTCAGCATAATCGCAGTCCGGGCGCTTTAACCACTGCGCCATCGAGCTCCACGATCCTCTTTAATATATGCTCGTCTGAAGAGTATATTGTATAATAATTATTTAGTAGCACGGAGGAGCTTGAGCTTGCTTAACCTTAGCACTTCGCAGACCGGGCGCCATCGAGCTCCTCATACTGTATATCGATCGAAAAATTTCAGTGCAAAAATAGTCACAGGTGTCTTTGAACACGTGTGGAAGCACTCGATCCCTCCCACTCGTAATGGATTTCAAAGTGTGAGAATGATTGCTACCGGTTTAAAAAATAGCTTTAAGGGATGACATTTTCTCGATATTTTTGATTGGTAGGTACTTACGTAAGTAAATACCTGATTGTAACGAAACTGTGTGAAGAGTTTCCCAGGGTACAGTTTTATAACCTTTTTTATTAACGGTCTGAAAATATATTTTTTATATAAACTTTACTTTGAAGTTTCCTTAGAAACGACGTAGTCAATTTTTAAAGAGCTTTCCCATGGACATTAAGTTCCGATATTAAGTTTCACTTATTTCTTGTGTAATCGTAGCAGTAACTAATAATAATATTGTATATCATATTATTATAACACGTGAACGCGGATCACAATGCTATGGATGGCTATGCTTGCTACATAAGAAAGAACAAAAGAAAAATGGTTGAATAGTTAAGCACGTTATCACATAATTGATGTAATAAATTGGCCAACTAATATCCTGATATTATGAAAACGTAGAGTTATGGATAATTCGTATCTATAATCCAAATATCGATATCTATAATCTGCATTGTTATTTTAGAATATAAAAGCAGATGGTTCTATTCCTTACACCTTAAGTTAATAATAAATACCTACCTAACCTAAATAGGTACCTACCCCCATATTCATAAAAAACTATTTAAGCATAATTTAGTTAATCATTGTTTTGTCTCTTTTTCTCAAATTCAAAATGACGTTTGTGTGAAGTTGACAAAACAATATTTAACTAAATAAAGCTTAAATAGTTTTTATGAATAAGGGGGCTACTGTCCAACTGCTGTGCAAAAGCCTTTTAACATTAAATAACCGCCTCTGTGGTCTAGTGGTTAAGACCACCGGTTTAGACCCAGAGGTCCTGGGTTCGATTCCCAGTACATGTTTGTGTACTCGGTTTGGTTGGTGGTAGGACTTGTTTGTCCGCCTGGCTAGCTACCACCATCTTATCTAAATATGTCGCCATAACATCAATGTTTGTAGCATTGTTGTGTTCCGGCAGCTAGAGACAAGATAGCCAGTGCCTCACTAGTTGAGGATCCCGGGTGAAGTGCGCTTCCACCAAATGGCCTTATCATCACTTAACATCAGGTAAGATCAAGGCACTGTGCTTACCCGTAAATATAAAAAAATAATAATAATAAGTCAGCAATTTATGAGTATTGGCTGAATCATGGTTGTGCGAGTTGCGGGTTGGGGATCACACATCCTGGCTATCCCTACCCTAGCATTATTATTATTAGCATTGAAATATACGATAAACATTTGCCCGACCTGGAATTGAACTCAGGATCTCGGAATGTTTAGGCAAGCGTTATGCCACCGAGGCGTTCATGGTATCTACGTATATACAATATGTAAAAAACCCTGTCCGATCCGTTAAGGTGTTATTAATAGGTATCCATTTTTCAGTTCTATTTACGTAATTATTTTAAAATAATAAGTGTAAAAATTTACCCCGATAAAAATGTTGTTAAATGACAAAATTACATGACAATACTTTTGTCGGCGCTTCTTCGGTAGGAAGGACCTTTGCCGCCGCCGCCATTAATGGAAAGTGTGGTCACATTTATAAAATTAGCATTATTTTGGGGTAATTTGGGCAATTTCGGTACATTACGTACGGTCAATTACGATAACTCTTTTATTTTCATGAATAATATTTTTTGGTTATAGTTATTTGTATACCTATGTACTTACTTCTTTCCCATCGGACAGTGTTTTTTTTACAAATTGTATATAATAGAACTTAATAGCAGAAAAACATGTTCAATCATCAATTACAAACAACTATCGCAGTGATAATTTCCAATTAGGTGACAAAATTTTATGATATCGGAATGTTAAGAGTTCCGGAGAGCATATTAAGCCTGTTTAACGGTTTTTGTTACAAGATGGCATTCAACAACCGCCATTGTGTACAGTCAGCATCGAAAATCGGTGATCACTTTAGTAGCTTGAATAGAATTTGATAAGCGTAACAAAATTAGCTGGTTTGACAAGAGGTTGACAATATCTAGTTGGTTCGACTAAGTGTTAAGCTACTTTTGCTATTGACTCTACGCTTAGTGGACTTTCGGCCAATCTCTCCACATTTATGTGGGAACGTCTGCCGGCTGTTGATGATGATGATGTTTTAAACGGTAAACGTACACTTCGCTAAGATACTTACCATATTGATGTTAGAAGTGGTGTTAATTTTCAATGAATCTGTAACAAACAAAACAAACGTAAATATGCAAAGTTGACTCTATACTTTTTTTAAATCTTAATTAATGGCTTCGCGTTTAGCATTTAGCCAATTTCAAGTATTTTTTTATTATTAGTAATACATAAATAAACAATATTTCTTTCCTTTATGATGATGATGAATGATAATAGAAATGAGAAGTGAGAAATGATATACCCCCAACCCCTCGAGTATCTCAGTAAAGATGTGGGGCTTTACTAAGTCCTCGGATTTGAAAAGTGACGTTGCACTGTTTTGTTTCATTTGCCAACACTCAAGAACATTCACGACACTTAACGGTTAATAATCCACCATTATTTCACATTAATATTCGACATAACACAAATAATTGAAAATAAAACAAAACCGCAGACATGACTCTTCACTTTCTCGCCAAGAACCCGACTCTATACTTTCCCACCAAGAAACGCTTACGCTTTTTTTTCAGTTTAATGTAGAAACGGTAAGGGGCTTCCATCACCCATACAGCCAAGTTCTCAGTGTTTTTCTCGATTACTAGTGTTAAATTATGATGCGATTAACGCATTAACAATTCATAGTCTTCCATTGTTTTACATTACAAATTTTTTCAATAAACAAAACTGTCGTTATAAAACTTCACATTTACGCCACGAGGTCAACCATTTCTCAGGTCGATACAGTTTGTAACAGTCACTGAATTGATTGAAGTCTCGTATGCTACAGTGAATGTAACAGCGACACCTTAAATGCCAGTACGGTAACGTGATATTGGCTATTCCGTCACTGTTCGCGGAAATGATAGACGCGACTAGGGGTGTCGTCACCTTTCGTACTTTATTATAAAGTATTGTACTTTATTTCGGGTAATTGTACTACTATATAAGGTCACATTTTATCAACTGCAAATATTTTGAGGATAAATTCAACAACATATATAAACTATTTTTATGAAAAAACCTTAAATTTTTATACGCTAGTTTTCAAGAAAAACGCCAAAAGACATTTCGATTAAAAAGAAAAATAAAGCACTTTCGATAGTTTCAATTCAAAGGAGCCGGAATAGAGAGGCCGCAATGCCTTCACCGCTTACACGTGCCTATCTATCTAACTAAACTATCATTCAAACCGCCGACAGAGAGGCCGCTCTTAAAAATATTACAATTTTTGTGTCAGGAAAAGTAAAAAAAAAACTACATACATACATACATACCATCACGCCTTTTTCCCAACGGGGTAGGCAGAGACCACATCCTTCCACTTGCTACGGTCCTGACACACCTCTTGCGCCTCCTCCACTCTCATTACTCCTTTCATACATGCTCGTCGGTTATGGGTACTCCTGACCTGACCTTTTCTTAGTACGTCTTGGACTTGTCCTAAGTACGTCCGTCTAGGCCTACCCTTTCCAACAGCTCCATCCACCCTCGCCTTGTAAATTTGTTTCGTTAATCGCCTTTCATCCATCCTTTCCATATGCCCAAACCATCTTAGCATTCCCATCTCAATTTAAACGACAGTTTTGTTTATTGATTCAAAAAAAACTAGCTTGAATTTTATTATGCTAGGGCCTTATTTCTCTGATATAATAAGATGTTTTGACAAAATATTTGCAGTTGATAAAAAGTGACCTTATATACTTTACGAGAACAATAAAGTATGCGAAAATACTCTATTTCACATATTTTAGTTTGAAAAAAGACAGTGTTGAAAAAATTCCTCGAGCGGGATTCGAACCCGCACCCCATGACATGCCAGGTCAGGTGCATTACCAACTATGCTATCGTGGCTCAACCCAACTCGCCGAAATTAGTCAACACTATCTACTCTTGCTCTGTAAGCCAAAGGAGCCCTACTCATATTCATAATATATATTTTAGTTCTCTGGGGTTCTTTTTACATATAACACACAAAAAAGTTGCTGTGAAGCTGTTATCAGTGATAATTATTTGTTAAAAGTTGCTAAAAGCAATGAGAAGTATGTTTTTACAAAAACACAAATATTGAATAAATTTCCACGAGCAGGATTTGAACCTGCACCCTTCTGACATACCGGGTCAGGTGCTCTTCCAATTGAGCTATCGTGGTTCTAACCAGCCCGCCGAAATTATTCAACACTTTGAAAGTCAAAGGCGCCCATTTAAAGTCATTCAAAGTATGTATTTAAGCGAAATAAATAGTCGTATTTTATTTTAAAACACTTTACTTTTTTATTCTACCTTTTAATAACTAATGTAGAACTTTATTTGCACAAAACGGTGGCAACCCTTGACGCGACCCAATTAGTGAAACTAGGATCTCCATACGTGCAACACTGATTATAATTAGGTATTTGTGACTTCAAAGGTTTTTACGCTCGAAATACATTATGACTTTGTGCCAGGGTTTGATATATGTACCGTTACCAAACTCCCACTATAAGTAACTACCGGTAAGTAACGTTATTTTCTATAAAGGTAATTTGGTAACGGTTGCAGTCAACGTTATCTAGAAAAGTAAGGGGGTGCAGCGCGGACGCAAAACTGCGAGTTTCAAGTTTCTTTATGATAGCGAGCGAGCGGCGCGTGGCAGTGTGGTGTGACAACGGCGCACGACTACGAATACGCACGCACACTAATATTTGTACAGAGTAGGCTGGTGTTTTAATTAGAGCAATGTTTACTTTCGTAAAATCATAGATGTTTGGGTAAAAATTAATAAAAGTCTTAATATTTTCATATTCATGTTTTTTAATTGAAAAATAAGACAACAGTGGCCTGCGGAATATCAATACAAACATTTTGATGTCGGATCATTGTTTCATTTGTGCTATATTTACAAAGTTTCTGAAGAAATAAGTTTTTAGATATCATTATTTAACGTATTGTTTATGCAGTTTCTGGGTATTTGTTTCAAATTCCAAGACAACCATGACCTTGTGAAAGGATCAAGCTAACCTACACTAGTCCTTTTAATGTATAAGACCTATTCAGCGCCTAGCACCAGTGACTTAAAAACACGTAAATTTTCAAATTCCGCGCTGCACCCCCTTATTAGCCAATCCGCGTAGAGCGGTTAGTTCATTTACCGGTAAAAATGTCACCCAGGTAACGATACCAAGCATACCGGTACTTTTTTTTAGCGGTATTTTCGTTTGAAAGAAGTATCGATAATAATTTTTTACAGTATTCAAAGCCCTGCTTTGTACAGCATTGTAGGTCAGTTGCAGTGAATTTTAATCAGACGAGGTCTGTCGGAGACGTTTAAGGAGATTGTAATGAAATACTTTAGTCGTAGTGTTCGCAGGACCCCGTCTGAGTGGCTATTCTCAATATGGCGTTTAATTAAAGTTGAATACTTTTACATCAGGCCATTTACGCCTAAATAAAAAATGGGCCCAATAATCAATGCAATTTATTCGCTTATAAACCCATAGTTCGACAACGGTTTTCGTGGCCAAAAAATAAATTATTATTATTATTATTATTATTAGCCCTCGCTGTCCCACTGCTGGGCAAAGGCCTCCCTCCATTTCTTCCACCCATTGCGGTCCCCTGCTATAAAATAAATATGGAATTTAATTGAAATTTTACTGAATGATAGCTAGGGAGCAGACGGTCTGTATTGAACTGTTGCTAAAGTAAAAAAAATCGATCACTGGTTCCTGAAGAGTACTGGCGCCACTTCCCTACTGTATTCGAAATAACCTTGAATAAAAAAACTATTTCATCTTACAAATAAAACTAGTACCGACAGTTAACGTACCTTCGGAACGGAGAAGCTGTAGCAAAATTAATTTCTATTTTAATTACCTTACAACTTCCAATTGAAATATACCTGTATTCAAAGTTAAAAGTACGATTTAAAACGAACTACACGCTCCCTCGCGATACTTCTGAAGTTAAAAGTTGCTTCGGCAAATATGCGCCGTAGATCGGCAACTTCGCGAAGTTCGCAGCAACACCGAACATCGCATTCCAACGTGGCCGTAGTGGGGGCGAATACTTTGGAAAGTTGCCGGCGGTTTGCCGACTCCAATAAAATTGTTAAATGTGTATAAAGGATTTTCTTTTTTGTTTGTAACTTAAGTTCTACGACGGATAAGCGCTTGGCCTTTTAACCTTAAGGTAAATAGGATAAAGGCAAAGGTTTAATCCCACTTCATTTGTAAACGTCAATTGAAGAACTTTCGAACCACAGCGGCGTTTCTACCATCATCATCTATAAC
The DNA here is from genome assembly GCA_963082485.1 of Eudonia mercurella. NCBI lineage: Eukaryota > Metazoa > Arthropoda > Insecta > Lepidoptera > Crambidae > Eudonia > Eudonia mercurella. Next base: position 10,361,181 of record OY720025.1, read on the forward strand.
TTGAGAAAAGGGCGCTCAATATCGTTAATATATAAGCAACTAGCTTTTGCTCGCGACTTTGCTCACGAGGGCTACACGACATGTGGTTGTTTGTAATAAAAGCCAAACTTTTTAAATGTAAAGTCATAATTTAACCAGGCCAAATACCGAAGGATATATCTTTTATAATGACAGATTTTCATACAAACTTTCTACCCTCATTTCACCTCTCTATAAAGGGGTGGATTTTGTAAAAATGCTAAAATGTTTATTTTTATTGATATCTATAAATCGATTAAATTGTTCATTTTTATAGTTATTACATTGAAAATAACGATTTCCCAAAAAAAAAACATTCTTCCCTTTTTTACTCCTTAAAAGGAAAATAAACAAAATTCCTGAGACATATCATTCATTATTTTTTTTCAAAAAGTCAAATACCCATTCCTATGTATTTTACTTTAAAACTGACGGACTTTCATGCAAACTTTCACCCCTTATTTGACCCCTTTAGGGTGTGATTTCCGTAAAATCCTTTCTTAGTGGCTGGTTACGTCATTCAATTAACCTACTGTCTAATTTTTATCTAATTAGCTTCAGCGGTTTCGGCTCGGCGATGATGAATCAGTCAGTCAAGACAACAGAAGTCCATAAGTGGCGATAATAATTTCCCATCAGGAGGCGAGATGGTTCGTATGCAGTTTGCTCATAAGTTTATTTCTTATACATAAAAATAGTTAGGCTGACTTTAGGCCGTATTGGTTTGCAAAGTAAAATTCGTCATATCAATGTGTAGCGCTCAATTAAACAAAACAATGAAAATGTAGTCTCTTAAAATTCTCGGCAGTTAGTATGAGCTCTCGGACTACAATCATCGACGTCAGCCGGTAAGCTACCTTCGTTAGATCAATATTGATCAGTGCTGCGGCCGCTGATTACGGGAACAATGCCAGCTGCTGATTGACCCGCGATCTCGGAACAAACACTTCAGCCGTAATTGACCTGCCAACTCACTGGCCCTTGGAGTACTGCGCTACTCGTAAGGAGAATAAGCTTATTGTAGCTTACATCGAACACGATTATGCAACATTAAAATTTATTTAAAAAAAATCAATTGAAAAAGATCTCTTTATTCGATGATGGTCAAAAAGTTCTTAACGTTAAATTACGTAATAATGAATGCTTTCCTAGCACACGTTTTTCGTCCTTCCGCTGGTTGAGGTATAAAGAACGAAGAAGAAAGAACTTGCGGGTCGGAGACTAGTCAGGAACATATCCTGCTAAACTTGCTGTCCTCGCATCTGGACTCTACTTCTGCTTACATTAGTTATAGCGGAGAATTTGCCATTGCCATTCATACTATTTAAAAAAAACCCTTAATTAGTGGCTTCGTGCGATTAGCAAATTTAGCCAGTGTAACTTATGAAGAATATCATCATCATCTCCAGCTCATTATACGTCCACGCTGCTGGGGCACGAGGCTTCCCTATGGATGGATAAGGAGAACGGGCTTAAACCACCACGCGGGCCCAGTGCGGGTTGGTGGTTGTTAACGACTGTTAATGCAGCCGGGACCAACGGCTTTACCTGCCTTTCGAATCACGGAGGAGCTCAAGATGATGTATTTTTGGCCACCCATCTGATGACTGGTATTTGCGAAAGTTGCTTAACGTCAGCAATCGCAGATCGGGCGCTTTAAACACTGTTCTCAATTTCACTCAATATATGCTCCTCTGAAGAATATATTTTTTTAATAGTAGATTTGTCAATTGACCACATTAAAAAGTTAAATATCTTACGAAATAAGAACGACACTAAGCAAACTCTCTCCGTAATTCACCCAAGGTCCCGATTTTATTCCCCAAGTTATTATCAAAGATTGTAGAAATATATTTGAAAAACCATTATTTCACATATTTAACCTTCAAACATCCTCCTCATTCCTCTTGGAAAAATCAATCAAATATTGTTGCAAATAAATAAAAATTTTGAAAAAAGGCAAAGTAAGAGTAGATAGTGCTGATTAGGTAATTTTGTCGAGTTGGATTGAACCACGATAGCATAGTTGGTAGTGCACCTGACGGCATGTCATGAGGGTCCGCACCGGGTTCGAATCCCGCTCGTGGAATTTTGTCGACACTTTGCCTTTTATCAAAATTGTAATAAGTTTTACTATGCTTGCGGCGGGTACGCCGCAACCATGTATGCTACTGTCGATTTCTTAGAACAAGAACACAAGTTAAATTGCATATGTAAATATTTGAGAAACAGTTTCAGAAGGGGGATATAACTCGAGAATCGGGAGGGAGGTAAACTTGTATGGAGGCGAAATCGAATTTTTAACATCGCGATCGTCAACACAACTTTAACTGATAAAGGTGTAAAGGAAATGTGTGTTCTTGGTGGAACATTGAAGAGTTCTAACTGTTCGCAACTTTGTTTTGCTAGGGGCCGATTTTTCAATTGACGGATAAAACTTATTCGTTTGATAAAGTATTAGATAACCATTTTAAAAATGTATGGTCATAACATGACTTTTCTTTTTAAACTGGTGACATTTTAGCTTGTTTGCGTAATACTTTATCAGAAGAATAAGTTTTATCCGATGATTGAAAAATCAGCCCTTAGTTGGAAAGTGAAAAGGGTAGATAAACAAATAGATAGAAATAGAAAACGATATACAAAAGAAGGTTATACTTATCTCATTTTTAGATTATTCACTATAGTTTGACTTTGTTTTCTTAAACAATTTTTGACTTTTACAAGAGTACTGTAGTGTTACTGATGTAAATTATGATAGGGCATTTTCCAATATTTTTCCGCCCAGAGTATATTTACGAACCGATGGCATAGTGACATTCACAAGAGCTACTTGTAGCCTAAACTGAATAAATGATTTTGAATTTTGAATTTAGAATCAAATACATACTGCATTGCACGGACACGGTTCTGAAAGATGATACACTAAGATGTTATCTATAATGTTGCTCAAGCGCATAAGTATGAAACTTTTTTTTTTTTTATAAAAGAAGGAGGCAAACGAGCAGGGGGGTCACCTGATGGAAAGTAATCACCGCCGCCCATGGACACCCGCAAAACCAGAGGAATCGCAGACGCGTTGCCGGCCTTTAAGGAAGGAATAGGCTCGTTTGTTGAAGATTCCGAGGTCGTAACGGTCCGGAAATACCGCCGCCGAGAGCTGTTTCCACAACACTGTAGTTCGAAGCAAGAAGTTTCGTGAAGAACGCACAGTAGTAGACGGCCATCCATCAATCCTTATCTTCTGCAGTCTTTTTATTAACCGTTTAGTGTTTGTAAACGTGCCTGAGTGTTGGCAAATGCAACATCTGCGTGAGGTTTTGATGAGGGCAACATTACTAAACCTTCATAGCCAACGAATGTCATTTGTCATCATCATCACCAAGAAAATAACAGACAACGCTGATGTAATGGCTAACTTATTCCAAAACATTTAACCCGGTAATTCTGGGCCTAAGTGAAACCGATATTCCAATCGAGACACAGAGATGTTGTTCAGGAACTGTTCTATAGGAACTGTTGAAGAAATGTTCTACATGAATACTGGTTCCTGATGATTGATATTTTTTCCTGTAATCATTAAAAATATAGGCCAGCCACTGATTTAAGCTAAAGGCAACAGTTTAATACCACCTGCTTCCTAGCTCTCAACTAGGGTTGCCACCCGTACTCTAAAATAGAGTATTGTCCTCTTTTTCATGTAGGCGTACTTTATAATCTACGACACCAATAAAGTACGCTAAAATACTCTATTTACGTAAAACTGATTGTTACTGGCTCGTTACTGGTTATGAGTACTTATGAGACTAAATTAACTGGTATCCACAGCCACAAAATATTTGTTAAATGTCGCAAAGAGCAACAAAAAATACGTTTTTAAGGACAAATAAATAAATACTCTTTTTTATGCTATGTACCTACACTATTTTTGTTCTAACAAAATGAAAAAATACTTTATTAGTCCTAAAAAAAGGTGGCAACCCTACTCTCAACCCATAAATCAATGAAACTCTATGTTAATTTTTGGTAACCTTAGTGTCGAACACTGGGCTAAAAGTGTCGGACACAGGTGGGTTACTCTTGAAACACAATTGCAATAATCAATTTCCAATCCCAAATCTAAAAAATTCAAATGGCACTCTTAAAAGCGATAATAGCGCTACATTGGAATTAAATTGCGTGGAAATTGAGTGAACAAATTATTATCGAGATGAGGCGTTCCGAAATTGTGAAACTTATCCTAATATCGATACATATTAATCGCATTGGAATTGTATTGAGATTGAGTTTGCGTCAAGAGTAGCCTACCAGGTGCCACTGCGATAGTTAAATTAACAGACCAATTTGGTCACTAACACAATTATTATTATCCCCTAGTCTGTCAAAAGCCATATTATGGTACGTAACAATTGATTTAACCATTGTTATACGTTATTGACAGACGGGGAAATATGAGACAATTATCTTGTCGTAATTAATATGATTTAGCTACCCATTGGAGATGGGACGTGCTCAGCAAAGATCTGTACATCTGAATATGTGCACAATTCAACCCTTTATCTTACCAATTAGTTAACAATACGTAGTGTTCTATGAAAGGGGTCATACATGATACATGAGAGGTCGTCGTTATCAGCCTAGAACATCCCGAAAAGGCTGGCAACGCGTCTGCGATTCCTCTGATTTTGCGGGTGTCCATGGGCAGCGGTGATTACTCTTCATCAGGTGACCTGCTTGCTCGTTTGCCTCCTTTTATAAAAAAAAATCGCAGAGCTGAACTAAGGCCTTCCTTTATTAATAATAGCTCTTATGCAGATTAAGCCCTCAGCCACGATCTAGAGATTTTTGCGGCGTGGCGAGCAGATATCTACTTGTAGCTCATTACGCATTATACGAGTACTACGGTAGCAGTGGCGAAGACTCAATAATAAGCCGATTCTCATCGGCTTCCCTTTAGAAAATGGTCAACATGATACTTCATAGAGATAAACAGTATTTCTTAACGAGTTATTATATAACGTCACATTTTATCAACTTCAAATAAAAAATTGCAAAAATGCATTTAAAAAAAATTCAGGCAAATTTTTTTTTACTTTTCTTGACACAAAAATTGTAATATTTTTAAAAGCAGCCTCTCTGTGTCGGCTCCTTTGAATGAAACTACGGGCACGTGTAAGCGGTGAAGGCATTGCGGCCTCTCTGTTTCGGCTCATTTGAATTAAAACTACCGAAAGTGCTTTATTTTACTTTTTAATCGAAATGTCTTACTAGCTAGCTAGAAACTAGCGTATAAAAATGTAAGGTGTTTTCATAAAAATTGTTTATATTATGTTGTTAAATTTATCCTCAAAATATTTGCAGTTGATAAAATGTGACGTTATATAATAACTCGTTAAGAAATACTGTTTATCTGTATGAAGTATCATGTTGACCATTTTCTTAAGGGAAGCCGATGGGAATCGGGTTATATGGAGTCTTTGCCTGCTACCGTAGTACTTATAATGCGTAATGAGCTACAAGTAGATATCCGCTCGCCACGCCGCAAAAATCTCTAGATTCATCCATTTAACACACACAAAGTTCAAATGTTAAAATAACGTCTAAAACTTTTCAAGTAGCAAAAGAAGTCGATAATTACCGGCTTGCATGCCCATAAAAAAACACTCCATACTAAGCATCAATCTCTTTCCCCTATTAAAACGAACACGTTTTGTTTCCTGATGATTTTCGAGTTATGATGACAGAGTTAGACGATACAGCAACGCAATAGAGCAAGCAAGAAAGGTGATTACATGAAATGCATGAATGTTATGCCATCAAAACAAAAATCCGGATCGCTGACAGAAACTAATACACAATTCGTAACGTTTATGTTGGAAGGATTAGATGTTGCCAATTCTAGCTTTGCACTATTTTTTTAGAGCAGCTTCCCTTCTTTTAATATCCACCCTTCGCCACTATACGGTAGTCATAGTGAACGGTGATAGAAAGAGCGCAATGAACTAGAACCGCTTTCGCGGACAACCGCAACAACAAGTTACCAATGTTTTATCGCAATCGGATGAACGGCTTAGGATAATATACAGGACAAACAAAAAATCTTTTCAAAACGTAAAATGAAAAGTCGCGGTTCACTTACTGACTTATCAAATAAAGTCCAGTCCAAACCCTAGGACCTAGAAAGGTGAAATTTTGCACACAAGTTCCGGTAATGATGTAGACAAGGAATAAGGCCAGTTTTTGCGTAATTCCCACGAGGACATACTTCGGGATACTGATGTTTACGTGGAGAATCACAGCAATAATATATAAAAGAGCAAAAATTGTTTTGGCTTTAAAAATAAAACGCGCATCCTCCACAGACGTAAGCAAGTACCTCAACGGAGACAACTGGCTGACAGGTGTCCCTTACAATGGTCTCACCGGATATCTCGAGGGAGTTAGCGCGGCCACCACAAAAAAGGTCAAATGCAAACAAAGGACTCCCTCTTATAATATAAGCTTTGGCGAAATGAATTCTCTCGTACAAATCTGTAAGTATAATCGTTGGCACAGATATATTGTTGGTAAGAAATTGAAGAGATAATTAGTAGTTTAGCAGTGTTATTTATTTTCTATAATTTGTGCTTTGCCGAATATTAATCTATATATACGTCAAGCAAAAACTTTGTACCCCTTTAGACGAAAATTGCGCGGACGGAGGAGTATGAAATTTCGCGCACTTATAGTTTATGTCTACATACTATGGAATATATAGAACTATGGAAATGGTCTTGCTTTATGACGCTGATTGGCAAATCCGCATGAGTAGGTACCGTCGCCATGATGTGTGGCAGGCTGCAGCTCGTTCGTTAGCGCGCATACAGACAGCTCGAGCTGTTAATCTTTGAGCATATATGAAGAGTAATTAATGACGTGGACTAACACCCGTATTTATAAACAAGCCATTACTTAGCAATTACTTTGTTCTTAGAAATGTCACTAATTAATTTTATATACAAGTAACGTTTAAATTAGAATAAAAGTTTTCTTATTCTATTAAATAAAAGTATTATTGTTATTACATATCAAATTCATCAATTTTATATTATTTTATACAGAACAAACTATAACCTCAATTCTAGCTTGTCACAAGCTTGTCACTATGAACTCTTTGAGAAACATAACTAGATTGCTTGAGTAAAGATATTGGTGACTATTGCTTGGCTAACTTTTGACGTTTCTAACTTCATCGGTTTACTAAAGTATATAAAATTTTACTTTTAAGCGCAATTACTTTGCTTCAGTATGAGCTTTTACTCGTTTATAAATATGGGGGTTAGAGAAACTTATAACTCGAAATATGTAAACGAGTGAAAATGCAAATGCAGAAATGCATATTGCTAAGTTGGTCGTTTGTGAGGCACCGAGCAGAGCTGTTTATACAATAGTCTTAGATTCAAAAACGAATTAATAGAGCCCTACTTTAATTTTTTACTCAAACTATGAATAATAAAGCAAAATGGGAAACTAACTTTGCCCGACTTGGGAATTGAACATAGGACCTCCGGATATCGGGCCGAGCGCGTTACCAATAGACCACCGAGGCGTTAATTCAAACAATAATCTGAAAATGAGCTGCCGATGCCGTTCTCTAATGCCTAGCACCTACGTATGAATATCATGAACTATATGATATTAAAGCGAAGCAAAAAAAGTAACGCATAGCAAATGGCTCGCTATATATAGTGGGTGTATTTAATGCAGTTGAGGGGCGACGAGTTGGGGCTTAGGGTCACAGTATAAACGTAGCAGAAAGTTTTTATATCATTTTGAATTTTGCATTCACACCTGGTACATGCTTTAAATAGTAACAAGATAACATCTTACTAGAAAAAAACAACTAGCCTCGGGAAGCTCGAGTGGGAATCGAACTCGCGACCTTTGGATAACCGGTCCAATATGCGAGGAGCTCGATGGCGCAGTGGTTAACGCGCCCGGTCTACGAGTGCTGAGGTAAAGCAACTTTCGCAAAGGCCGGTCATCAGATGGGTGACCAAAAATGTATCATCTCGAGCTCCTCCGTGCTTCGGAAGGCACGTAAAGCCGTTGGTCCCGGCTGCATTAGCAGTCGTTAACAACCGCCAATCTGCACTGGGCCCGCGTGGTGGTTTATGACCCGTTCTCCCTGTCCACCCATAGGGAAGGCTAGTGCCCCAGCAGTGGGGACATTAAATGAACTGATGATGATGATGATGATGCGAAGGTAGTAACTTCACAGTGACGTAATACCGCTGGCTTGCAGCGTAAATCACAAACTACTAGAGAAATTCAACAAGTCTTCTGAGTCTTTAGCGGTCAGAGCATTGGACCGGTTATCCAAAGGTCGTGGGTTCGTTTTCCACTCGAGCTTCCCGTGGCTTGTTGATTTTTTCTGGTAAAATTTCATCTTGTAGCATAAAGTTGTCCTACGTTCCAGATGTAGTATTCAGCTATTTTTGTAGTAGTTCATGTAAGTCATCGTGTAAGTAGATTCAGAGTATTTTATGAAAACATTTACAAATGTCATTACAGGAAATGGCCCTATGTAAGAACTTAAAAAATATGTTGAAGTAAAAACAAAGAAAAGAAAGAAAGAAGACTATTCGATGTAAAAAAAGGTATAGACAACATTTTACTCCTGTGTTCCGTTTCACTGAGCCACATAACAATCGTAATCTTGGAATGGTAATTTTGACCAGAGTACAGTGGTCATCCTACCGATATTCGAAGTTACTGGTGACTATGTTGACCCCAAAAAAATCTCACTAGCTCTCTCTTACTTTCACATCTCACTCTCACTCTCACAAAAAAAAACATATTGATATGTGTATTTTGTCATTTTAAATTTACAATCATCGGTGAGATTCTATTTTCGTAGCCATTTGAGTTTAGTTTGGCGTGCGGACATATACCTCTGGCAACATACGCGTATAAAGGCGACTTACCATTTCCTTCATACTATGACTGGTACTAAAATAACATTTTCAAATGCCGGCAGCGTCGTGCCAAGCTAAGAGACAATGTTTTGGTACATGGCATGCTTTGTGTTTTAGACTTAGTTTGGAAATGATACGTTATTTTAATTACAATTTAATCTAAAGAATTATTATCATTAAAAATATATAACGCATGAAAACCTGATACGCAGTAAAGAGTTCTGCGTCTAATCATCATATGACTACTTAAAGCTGAGCTGTCAAGAGATCTATTGTCAACGTGCTAAGCGTAAAAGATTACGAATATTGGCAAAGCTTTCAAATGAACAAACCATTAAAGGAATTTGTTTTCTTCCTTTTCATTAAATAATTTAGTTTATCGATATTTTCTAAAGTTACACATCTTAATATAAATTTATGCACTTAATAGACTTTTTATGTTAGGTATATCGTCAGATGTTGAGATTCAAATTCAAAGTCGAATAGTTTATCATTGAAATGGAATTGTAAAAGGTTAAAAACGTCAGAGTAAAATCAATGTAAAAAATAAAGGCGAGAAGACAAATTCGTAAGAGTTCTGAGCATCCGAATAATGCGGATCGGAATAAAACCTATCGTTGCTACTTCTGACTTGTGCTAATTACGTCGACATTATCTACTTATAATTGTAACATTGTAAGACAAAGTGAGAATCATGTCAATAACTTCACGACGACTCTTGACGACGACCCTTGACCACAGAGTAAATATTAGATATATTTACTCTGTGCCTTGACACTTGATGACCTCCGTAGCAGAGTGGCTTGCACGCCGGACTTTGGGTGGCGCTAACGCTGAGGTCCCAGGTTCGATTGTGTCGGGTCGTTAATTCTGATTTCCATTCCATTCCATAATACGAGTGCTTAAGTTACTTGCTTGGGATAAGAACAATTTAAATGATGTTTTCTAATTATTATTTTAATAACTTCGTCATATAAGTCACATCAGATAACGTTTTTAGAAAAATATAAGAAAAGCAAGGAACCCTCGAGGTGTTGGCGCTACAGTCTCTCTACATGCTAACCACATTTTTATTTTATTTCATACGGCCTTTTCAACATCACCGCACAGCTTTGGGGACGGCGAGAAACTTAAAGGGTTCCTCAAGCCCTGTGATCGAAACACCGTTAGAGGGTTTCTAGTAGGAATGGCATCACGCAAGCGTGTCTTCACGTATGCCAACTAGATTCTTCAAAGGGTTCGGATCGGACCGGACTAACCACTAAGCTACCGAGGTCGACAAAAGATTGAGTTTCCTATCAGTTAACCTGGGACTTAGTGTTTGGAGGTGACCCGGTTCACCCCCGCTCGACTGTTGACGACACCTTATTTTTTTGGTATAAAACCTTATTAAGTTAACTTAATTCCCTAAAAATGTTCCCCACGTCTGCATTTGGTTTATTACGTTTACAACCTCTGGCAAATTGGCTTGTTTAATTCTGTGTTTTCGAGCTTTTAGGGAGATTGGAATGCTCACATCTTTTGCGTTGGTAAAATTAGGTTTAACCGAAGATAATTAAGATTTATTTCTTAATAAGGGCTAATGCATCTTTAATTGCAGAGTTTTTGGATCATTGGTAAATAGGGTAACTCGTTGTTTTGTGTCTAGACAAAAATTGTAAAAGCAAATCTTGTAAGTTAGGTTTAATTAGATAATTAGTATTTTACTTTAGATACCATTCGTTGTGGTAATGTAAAACATAAGAGTGCGGTTACAATGACGTAAAATATTTAAAATTATTTAGGTAATTATAAATTTATAGATTTTTAGGTAAATTTTATTGCGACAAAAATTACGAGTGGGAAAAGTGTTGAAAAATTTGGCACTTGCGGGATTCGAACCCGCACCTTCTTTCTGACAATCCGGGTTAGGTGCGCTTTTAATTACGCTATCGTGACTCTGCCCAACCCGTGCAAACACTATCTACTTACTCTTACTTTGTAAGCCAAAGGAGCCTTACACAATATCGACAACACACAACACTTTTTTAACTCCTCGGAGAATCTAGTAGGAAACGGGGACACGTTTGCGTGATGAACTTTCTTCTAGAAATCCTCTGACAGTGTTTCGATAAGACGGTTTGAGGAACCTTTTAAGTTTCTCGCCACCCCTAAAAATGTATGGTGACGCTATAAAGGCCACCTGCGGCCAACAGCATACTTTAAAAAAATAAAACACTCTTTCAATTCTTTTCCAAATCGTAAATTGAAAAAATTTGGTCTTTTTGTACAAAAATATAAATTGTAAATTACTTAATTGTGATTTAATGCCACCTCATATGTAAAGTAGAAGGTGATGTGCGTGTGTGTCTGCTATAATGTACACGCGCTAAAGTACAATTTCAAAAGAAACCCTTAACTTTTCACATCAAACTAAACATCTTGCAGTTAGGACCACGGGTTACGAGCCCAGTTGAGTTAAACTTTTTATCGGCTTACGGAGTTTTCACTGCCTATGTTACGTACAAATGAATATAGCGTTGTTTCTCGAAATAAACTAGTGTATTGTTTTAAACACCCCCTTTTAGATGACACAATGTGCTGATTTTTGAAAGACATACGAAATGTTATAGTCATTAGAGTAGTTGAAGGTAAATTATTGTATATCGTTTATATAAATGAGGAAGAGAGTGGCTTCCCTGCTCCATCGAGTGCGCGGCAGCACCAACAGCATTCTAAGAGTTCTGGCTGGTCGAGTCGACTGCCCTATGCTGAAGCATTGGATCCGCCTTCATGTCCTTGGTGCATGAAGTACCGGATCTAGAGTAATTATGTTGCCTTATATTCCATCTTACTATCATAGCCCTTAAGTACATTGTTACTAACAAATTCTATGGACATACATATGTCTGAATTAAATAAATAAATAAAATAACAAATAAAAAAAATCAGTCAAGACTCATTCCGTGTCACTGAGCCAGCGGAGTAAGTAGAAAATGTATTATAATTTTAAATAATTATTTTTTTATTTAACCCTCTGCTCGTTATTGTTATACAATTGGAATTTTCTTGAAAATATGGAAAGAAAAAAACCTCATGAGTTTCTTGCCAATTCCTTTCGGTCAAAGGATCTACCTACATCCAAACTGGTGGTAGATTCAGTAGTGTAGTTTATTATGCAAAGGCTTATTAGTCTTGCAAAACAAAGAGATAATGTTGCCAATATTCTTAGGACCTTTCTCACGAGCCCACAGTTGGAAAACAACTTTTATTCATAGTAATTTAATTTTCATTTGTTAAGTTCAGATAAGTTAATAAGATATTGTTATGCATTTGTAATGATGCAAATTTTCGAAAAGCAAACCGTCCAACCTTTGATGGTGCCTTATAAATAAACAAAGAATAAGGTCCGAATAGTTATACCGTGTTTTGTTCCTGTCATGTAAACGTCATTCAAATTAGAGTAAAAGAGACAAAACACGGAATAACTATTCGGAGTTCATTCTTTGTTTATTTGTAAGGGGCTAAGAGTGTAACGGCACTGACGACGTGTACGTTAACATAATATTTGATTCAACTCTGAAACAAATTATTTGAATTGAATTATTATCTAGCAATTACATTATAAAACAAAAGCAAGATGCAGTGCCCAGTCTGAGGCAGGGATTAGCGACGCCGCAACCCCCATCGCATCGGTCTGATTATTTGCGCTGTATAATCCAGCTGAGGTAACGGGGCAAATGTAATTTACTTCTGTTCATCCGTTTCTCCGTTAGTTGCCGTCGGATACAGCGTCTTTTTAGTTTTACTCTAGTCACTGGATTCAACTTTAAGCCCTGTAAATATTGTCTATTGTCCTATTCGTTATTTTTCAAAGAAACAATGATGATGAAGTAACTATGTTTACGTTTATATTTTTTTATATATCTACATTTGTAATCATCGTCATTATCATCATCAGCTCATTTTATGTCCCCACTGCTGGGGCACAAGCTTTCCCTATGGATGGATAGGGAAAACGGGCCATAAACCACCACGCGGGCCCATTGCGGATTGGTGGTTGTTAACGACTGCTAATGCAGCCGGGACCAACGGTTTAACGTGCCTTCCGAAGCACGGAGAGCTCGAGGTGAAACATTTTTGGTCACCCATCCGATGACCGGCCTTTGCGAAAGTTGCTTAACCTCAGCACTCGCAGACCACTGCGCCATCGAGCTCCTCGATTTTGTAATAATTTTATTGTATTGTTTTTTATTATTATTCCATACGGATAAACACTTGGCTTGCATCTCACCGTGATGAGTGAGGATAAGGCTGAAGGTGAAAGCGCACTTCACCAGAAAACAACTAGTGAGGCACTGGCTATCTTGTCTTTAAGCTGCCGGAACACTACAATGCTACAAACATTGATGTTATGGCGACATATTTAGATAGGATGGTGGTAGCTAGCCGTTGTATTGTATCTGTTTTATTGTAGAATGCATTGCTAGCTTCTGTAGCGGCACTATGGTGTCGCAACATTGTATATTTGTGCTAACGCAACGTAGCCCTGTTACAAATCATCCAGAGCAAACGACGGCATCGCTAGTCATTCCCTTTCGCGCGTGTCGTATGGTTGTCATAACGTAACACCGGTTACTTTTACTGATATGTATCGTGTGTACTGTTTTCAATACAAATCTCTTAACCTAAAACAACTTTTATTTATAAAATGTTCAAATAATTTTTAAAGCAAATTTTGTTGCGAACAAATTACAAAAACACAAATGTTGAAAAAATTTCCACGAGCAGGATTTGAACCTGCACCCTTCTGACATACCGGGTCAGGTGCTCTTCCAATTGAGCTATAATGGTTCTAACCAGCCCGCCGAAATTATTCAACTGGTAAAATAGTTATTTTATTTATAAATAGTTATTTAATATGCATTTAAACAAAACTGTATAAAGTATAAAAAAAATTATACTTTATACAGTCAATACAATTTACTTACTTGATTGAGTAAGTAAGTAATTGAGTAAGTAAATTGTATTGACTGTATAAAGTATAAAATTATGACGTTTTGTTTAAATGCATAAGAATAGACAAAGAACTTAACTTAAATACTGCTATGTAATATAGAATATAGGTATCAAAACAAGATAGATAGTATGACTCTTTGTATGGATAAAAAATAGATATTATTACGAACTCACAGGAAGGTGTCGCCAAGCCTTCGTTATTGAGTATGAAGATATTTTTTCTGTACGTTATCCCATTGTAGTCTTGCAACAACCCCTTACACAATGATTTCTCTACACAATTGCGACAAAGGAACAGCTCTCATTATTTTTTTTTCTAACGGTCTCATGAAGCGTAATGTGTTCGTCACATTCTATAAACGTAATTTAATTTCATTCAATTTAATCAAATTTATTATAACTATATATGTATATATTAAACTTTTAATGTTTTGAATTCATTTGTAATTTAATTTTTATTATTGTATAAATAAATGTATTGTCAATTAATCAGCTTGGTTTATAGTTTATATGAATGCTATGTTTTAATAATGAAATTGTAAAATTTGCTTAGGCTATCGCATTAGGTAACTCCTACCTGTAGTGATAGTTGTAAGTGCTGTGATAAGAAAATAAACGTTTGGATTTGATCAACATAGATGTTACTTTAAGGACAAGTTGTTCTTATATAATATTTTGTAGTTGTCACATATTTATTTTTGGTAGAAACATTATTGGCCTCTGTTTTATATTTTGTGTACTGTAATTTGAGTTATTATGTAAAATTCTTCTTTTGAATTAACCATTTGGATTTATGACTATGCTACAGAATACTTATTAGTAAAGGAATACTTAGATAAATAACATTTTAACAGCGCCGTGACACTGTACGTTTTAATATGTGTTTTTCATGAAACAACCGTGTTTAAATAACGTCTGGTAAATGAGTAAGGGTGCTTATCGTGACAAAGTGCAAACCTGTTCATATTTTATTCAACCACACTTGTACGCTACTCTCAATTTGCAATTCTCGATTACGAGTCTTATTTAATTTTCTTTATCTATTTTTTTGCATTATGACAACACGCCAAGTCGTCTGAGGAAGGTTTTATAATTATATAGCTAGCTATAGCTAGCTACAAATCCCGTCTGGACGGCTACCAATGTGGCAAAAACTCTCAGATTTATTTCTGCCACAAATCAACAGTGACCCGCATTCCAGTGTTTCGGTTTGAAGAGGTTTTTTATTTAACTTTTCTCAGAGACAAAGAGAGAGACGTGTCATATGTTCAATGTATATTCAAGTACGTAGGGTAATGGCTCCAGAGTTCGACACTTTAAGCCACTAAAATTGACTAAAAGCGACTAAAATTATGTTGAACACTGTTCAACACAGTTTTAGTGAACACTGTTTAATTTTGTTGAACTGACGTGTCTATGAATAGACAAAAGCCTCCAAAGAAATAATCAAATCCGTTCAACACAATTTTAGTCGCCAAAAATAACATAAATTTTCATTGAAATTTTACGATGACAGCTAGAAAGCAGGTGGTCTGTATTCAATTGGCGCGAAAGGCTAAAATCAGTTGCGGACCCCTATTTTTAATGAATTAAGGAAAATAATGTCGATCACTGGTTCCTGTCAAACACTGGTGCCACTTATGGATATTTATGCAATCCATGAAACTTAATCTACCCTAACAAAAATGTAATTTTATATGTTTTACAAAAGGCGTTTTATTTGCCGCTTCCTTGAAAATAATATTATTATCGATATTTTATAGCAAATTGTAAAAGGTTGAGTGTCGCTGTCGAGCAGTTCTGCCGTGAGGAGGCGCTAGGGCTCTGAGAGGGAAGGCTCTGCTTTTGAAGTTATATCAATTAGTCGACGCGCCTAAAATAATTAAAGTTCAAATATTAATTTAAAACGTATAATTTGATCGCGTATCGTTCGCGTAACATTTTGTTATTGGAGCCTCTTTTAAAAAAACATCAAAAAGCATTATATAATAATTTAAATAATTAAAATATTACACTATAAATAAAATGTGAATAAATAATTTTAAATATAGAGGAGGACATGAAATTAGACTTTAAAGATTCTAATTCAACTTATAAATGAGGTAATGCAACTATCATAAGTATTTATTTTTATATATAAGTAGTAAACTTTTTATACTCTTATTCCACTTATATTAGAGTTGCAGGTTTATAATTATTAATTTTTGCGCGGCGTACGCGTACGCTCGTAGGCGCACCGTAGTCCGTAGCACTACCATCGTCGTAGCATGTCGTAGCAATCAGCCTTGTGTACGTTCTAACTCCCAACAGTAATAGAAGAGGTGAAGCCAGTTATGTGCTTGCTGTAACATCTTATAATTTTGTAAATGTCGTTACTTTTATACACAACTGTGCAGTTTCTTTCGCCCATTCTTCTCCATAGCTAAATGACGTCCTGAATGGAAAGTAGTCCACGTGGATTTGAGATTTTTAAAAGGTTTTTTTTTAAATTAAATAGCCCTATGTCATCCACAACCACAAAATAAACAACGTGTAACAGAAAAGTGTGGTCAAAATGAAAAGATCCACAGTGTATCCGATCTAGATCTTGTATGCAGAGTTACTAAGACATGATTGTTAACTTTAATTTGTTATGCAATTTTCAATTAAATATTTTTATTATAATGTCACATCAAAATAAACAAGTCTCAGCCCTAGTGGTTTAGTAACCTCTGTGTACTTACATTTACATCACTGCTGCTTGCTTATGCCAACGTTTAACTTTGGTCATTCAAAGAGGCAACGCCGCCAACGTCCTGGGCACTCTCCCGTTTGGCAGCTATTTGGAGTCCCTTTTTTATTTGTAAAAATTATGTGTAGGTATATTTTTATTTCTATTTCCTTTTTTAATTTATGTTGTAAATAAATATGATTATGTCTTAATAGCAACACATACAAGTTCTAGATGGGATATATTTTGGATCTTTTCATTATGACCACACCTTTTTGTTACACGTTGTATAAGCATTCTATCAACAAAAAATTTTTGGAATGGAACCAGTAGTTCCAGAGATTAGCCCCAACATACAAACAAACAAACAAAGTCACAAACGTTACCTCTTTATTGATAGTATAGATACAAAACTGCGTATTTACTAGGTTAACAATTTTACTATCACTTTGACGTGCAGGGTTACAATATAACCAAAGTTTAATATAGTGCCTAGCTATTATAGTTGAAAGATTCTATTAAGTAATAACTTCAAACGATTCGCGCACGGGAACATCGCAATGTTGACGTCACGTTCTCAAATGCTAATTGCCGTCTAATGGTGAGAAGCGCCTCCCCGGGTGGTGTGGATATAACTTAATTTTCTAGTCTTATACGATTCACAGTCGGGTAACGGTGCTCATATTGCTCAATATATGACTAAAGAAAATTATTATACAATCTTATAGTTTCGAACTCTCCGTATCTGAATGATAATCAAGCAATTGGCGTTTGTCAATTGAACGATATAAAAGTAAAAGAACATACTGTTACAATAATATAAAATTTTGAAATATGTTATAATATTAAATTCTCGTGTCACCTGTTAGTTGCCATACTCCCGAAACGACTTGATCGATTTTTATGAAATTTAATATGTATATTCGGTAGGTCTGACAATCGGTCTTAATCTATTTTTCATACCCCTAAGTGGTAAGGGTGGTCAACCCCAAACAATTTTTTTTTACAATTTAATTTTCCTATACATAATGTTCCACGATTTGTTTGTTTTGTTGTCATAGAAACTGTCAAAGTGGTACGAAGTCCGCCGGGTCAGCTAATTCATATATACATTTCCCTATACATTTTATATATTTCCAACACGATACTTAAAGCATGATCCGTTCTAGGCAAATTGATTGATTAAAATTCTGGCAACAGATTAGATCGCTTTACAGTTTCGAAGTAGTTGTTTTGATAATTGTAATCCATCACCTGAAACACAATTTCAACTGGCTCTTACTCATTTGAAATATACCTTCGGCTTAGCTTAATGAACAAAGAAGGTGCTAAGCGATACCGCAATTAATACTCGATTAATCACCCCGAGGCGATTTATTCAATAACTTGGCGTCTGCAGTAATGGACCACCAGCTCGAGGGGTTAAGCGTGAGAGTGCACTTGGCAGACTGCCGGCTTCGTAACAAATAAAATGTTGTTCACCTCTGTATACGCAATTTTGGATGAAAATTTAGTTTTATTAATGATTCTTTGTTCTTTAAAGGCTCGATCTCTACTGTAGAACACGTCTAACCAACGATTATCGTTGTTTAGACTAGACATGGGGTAATATAATGCGCATTGCTACTCCAGCTTGCAAAAAAGAAAATTTAAAAAAAATAATAGTTTTTTAGTTTTTTTAAGTGCTAATTGATGAACTAAAGCTGCATTAAATTAAAAAAAAATATATATAAGACAGATGTTGATTAGATGCTATGTTTATGTTGCTATTAAAACAATGATTTTTATAAAAAAATACTTTATTCATCTCGTAATAATTAAAAACAACTTGAGATAATTTTCCAATTTCGGTTTTCGATACGCATTTTGTGGTTCGAAACTTCGATCAATGGTTCGAAACGTTAGGGTACTATAATAATTATATTAAATAAAAACTAGTAGCTTTTCTGTTTCTTTTCATAGTGTGCTTATATGCTTATACTAAACTTGAAAGATCATTTTAATACAGAATCTTTGCAACAAATAATATTCCAACGACAATTTGTTGTGATGATTATCAAAACTATTATTACACACTGTCTCATGTTTGCTTACAAGCAGTTACCGATCCGAAGCGACCTATAACCCTTTAACAGACAGAACATGTTTAAATATTTCATTAGTTTTCAATCTTATCGCAATCACATAAAGTTCAAAATGTGGTGGGAATAGACATCCCTCTGACTGTAAAAGGGATAAGAGAGACATTACACTACAGCAATGCTATTTAATTTGACTACAAACATCGTAGTAGGATGCAATTAGCATATCATTGAAGGAATTTCATTGACAGAACGCTCATAATCTTGTATTCAGAGAAATTGTTGTATAGAGAAATTCTTACTACAGATGTGATAGAGGAGATCTTAGGTAACACGTTCGTGCAACTGTAAAATGTAATTTGTGAATTACTGTTATTGGCTCTATTTGTTGCCCATGTTACGAGTACGTAGACTCTTAACAATATTCATTTGTTTTGACGCCCTCAGACTAGGTGGAGCGACGATCTTCGCAAGGGTGGCATGAGCTGGATGAGAGTAGCCGCGGATCGTGCATAATGGTGTGCACTTAGAGAGGCCTGTGCCCAGTAGTAGACTAAAATAGGCTAATGATGATGTTGATGATGATGATTAATAAGGCTGTAGTTATCATTATACAAAAAACAAAATATAAATAAAACATAGTTACATCTTGATACTTGGAACTTATTAAAACGCAAATATTGTTGCGAACAAATTATAATTTGAAAAAAGACAAAGTGTTGAAAAAATTCCACGTGCGGAATTCGAACCCGCACCCATAACATGCCGTGTCAGGTGTACTGCCAACTATGCTATCATTATTAATATACTATAATTAATCAACACTGTCTACTTTTACTTTATAATCTTACCTCTTTATTCATAAAATCTATTTAAGCATTATTTAGTTAAATATTGTTTTGTCTACGTCACCCAACCGTCATTTTGAATTTGAGAAAAAGAGACAAAATAATGATTTCAATCTTTAATATTTTTTTTTCAAACTTGGAACTTAGTCAGCCCGTGACCACGACAAGTGCCACCTCGCAGACCGAAAATAAAACACCTACGTTTTATTTACTTGGAACTCGTAAGCATAAAGCGCAATGCGTTATACAAATAACGTATTAGAATTTACCAGTCACGTTTCCAGATTGCAGCGTAGGTACGAGTATAGCTGTGTAACTTCCTTAACAAACAATTAACTGAATTTCACTTTGTTTTAACCATCCGAGCAATTTAAGGCACTGACAACTTCGAAACAGCGCTCATTGTCGATCTGCATACAAGCAAAAGGGATGCAAGTTGTGCGTGATCCACTGGACTCAAGTCACAAACTACGCTATTTATTTGAAACCTAGATGTTTTATTAAAAAATAAAACAATAGCGTTATTCTAATAGGTATTACGAATAAGTATACTTAATTTTATCGACGTACTTTAGTATATGAAAAAGGTAATCATGTTAATAGATACTGTTTAGAGGTGACTTTCGATTTTTTTTCTAATGGAGAAATTTCATATTTTTGCATTTTGATAACAATAGCATTAATGCATATTTATAGTCTATTATAACATATATTTTTTTTGGCGTTGTATGTCGTATACTTTTTATATAAACCATTCAAAACTGAAGCGCATTTCATAGTAGTCAACGCCTTAACTGTTGTTAGCTATAAGACGTTATTATCATGCAGTCTCAATTAACTCGCTACACAATGCCCCAACGTGAGGGGACTTACAGAATAGTCACTAAATTAGGGTCAGTTAATAGTGCGCAGATTTCTCTTTGGGTCGGGATATCTCGAACGGTTACAAAGGCGGTTCATTTGTAGAAGCTCAGAAACTTGGTCTAGATTTAGTTATCTCATCGGCAAACATATACGAGAAGTATTACGATACTGACGGACGATCGTTTGTTGTTGAATTGGAACGACAAATGTAAGTAGGTGTATCAATGGAGAAGCAGTTTATTTTGAGACAACAAGTTCAGTTTTATTTTTGGTGTCAAAGAGCAAATAAATCATATGTAACAATATTTTTATAATATTTTTGCTATACAGCTTGTTAGTTAAACCAAGGGACATATTAAGGGAGGACATTAGGTATTAAATTTCCGATCCGATTCATGAAAAAAAAATCTTATTTTTTTGCATAAACCTAATAAATAATTTGCGTATACACTAAGCGCGGGAAAAGATCAAATATGTGCCGACTGACTGCGCCGGCGGAGCGGGCGCCGCCGATAGATCATGCCGAAAGGTCACTTTTTGTTTTGCACACCGCACGTACCCCGCGAGGCGACGCCTTCATGGCCTCGCGGCGCGTGCTCCGGCGCGTACCCCGCCGCGGGCAGTCAGCGCCGTATTGTTTTATTTGTTTATGTTTACCCAGGCATAAACTACCATAGGATTAAATATGTCCCTCGTGTTAACTAACACGCTGTATATAGTTACAACATAAAGTTTTCAAAATAACACAGTGTCTGGAAGCTTGAAAGGATTTCTACTCGAGCATTCTGAGACTGGTTTAATTTTTCTAGTAAAATTTTGTCTTGTAAGTTACAATTTTTGTTTACGATGTCTCTGGCTTATAAAATCCATTCGGCAAAATCATTTGGTTTAGTTTTCTCATATTATTTGACACTTAAACTTAATATACATTTTAAATGCTCGATGGCGCACCGTCTACCATATTTAAGTCTTAAGTTAAGGTTTTTCAAGTTAACAACATTCGCAATGAGCCATAGAAAATTATGAGTCTGTGAAGCCTAACTACCTATAGCTGACTGTTTATTTTCTAAATTAATAGATGGTATTATTAAATCAACAAACGAACATAAAAACTTGTTTGTCCGCCAAGCTGGCTTGGTATAATAATAAAATATAAGATGGTGGTCCATCTTATCGAAATATAATATGTCGCTATAACATCAATTTTTGTAGTATTGTTGTGTTCCGGCAGCTAGAAATAAGATAGCGCCTCAGTAGTTGAGGATCGGGCGCTTCCATCATTATTGGCCTTTATCATCACTTAACATCAGGTACGATAAAAGCAATGTGCTAAGCCTGTAAGATATAAAAAAAACTCCATTCCAGATCATTTTCCGAATTAAAACAAGGAAGAAAGAAGGTGCTTAATATTCGGCCCGTAGCTGCTCTACAAATGAAGTTGGATTAATAGCACGCAGATGACTTTGCGACTTTGAGGATTAATGACATCTGATTTCTTCGCCGTAATCTTGAAAACCAGGAGCCATTTTGATTTGTTCCTTTCTTTTTTTACTGCCGGCAAATGAGCATACAGTACTTGGTATGGCGAGTTACGAAGAAATACCTGACGGATCCATTGAGTTGGCATAACATAAACTTTTCACCAAAATAAAAACTATCTAATATTCCACCTTTCATCATCATCATCATCATCATCATCATCATCATCATCAGCTCATTTTATGTCCCCACTATTGGGGGACGAGCATTCCTTATGGATGGATAGGGAGAACGGGCCATAAACCACCACGCTGGCCCAATGTGGATTAGTGGTTGTTAACGACTGCTAGTGCAGCCGGGACCACTGGCTTAACGTGCCTTCCGAAGCACGGAGGAGTTCGAGAAAACGATGGAGATACATTTTTGGTCACCCATCCGATGACCGGCCTTTGCGAAACTTGCTTAACATTAGCAAACGCAGACCAATCGCATTAACCACTGCGCCATAGACGGACCTAGAGCTCCTCGTTCCACTTTTAGTTAAATAAATAAGAGTCAGAGCGAAAATGTTTTCCTTTAAAATAACATAATTACAAAAACAATAAACGAAACTACATTGATGTAAATTTTTACATACCTACACATATTTCTAATGACGTTATTTTTCATCGTAAAAACGAGATGACCGTTTAGACAAATTCATTCATTCGTAAGTACGTAGTTTTGTCACCGCTCCGCGATTTCTATGTTAATTTTATTGTGGCTCCTACGAAAAGATGGGTAAAAGTGCGGATTACGACACAGGGGACAATATAATGACGACAATATTCAAACCACGGCGATGTAGTTAGTATAATTCTGTGATTACACTGAGATTCAACGATCGGCGAGCTCGAGCGTGGGGACCTGTTGCTCCTACGCTGACTGTGCCATCCTGCACGGAACATAATTACTCATATTATTAAGAACTATGTAAAATCCCGAGATGTGAAGAAGCTTTAACCGTTGCACCGTTAAAGTTTTAACTGCCTCTGTGGTCTAGTAGACCACCGGTTTAGACCCAGAGGTCCCGGGTTTTATTCCCAGCGAGGGGTACATGTTTGTGTACTCGGTTTGGCCCTATACCAGCTTCTTTGTTCGCCTGGCTAGCTACCACCATCTTATCTAAATATTTTGACATAACATCAATGTTTGTAGCATTGTTATGTTCCGGCAGCTAGATATAAGATAGCCAGTGCCTCACTAGTTGAGGATCCCGGATGAAGTGCGCTTCCATCATTGACCTTATCATCACTTAACATCAGGTGAAATCAAGGCACTACTGTGCTTACCCGTTAAATATTTAAAAAAAAGCAACTTGCGGGTTAGCCAGATGAGGACACACACAACCCACTACACACGACTTTAAAGTTTATACGTCAGTATAAACTTTAAAGTCGTGTGTAGTGTGTCAACCCCCTACCAACCGTCAGGTTACAAAGTAGGTGTCAGACATCCTTGGGCAAGCACAAGGGACCATCTACTTCAGGTCATAACGCCAGATCAGGACGCGCCGAAGCCAATTCTTCATCCGGTACTTTTAAGACTAGTGTCTTGAGCTAGTTGCCCCGTGGACACGTATAGTCCACTACCTAATATCCGGATAGGTTACCGGAGCTGTAAGTTCGCTCACTTCTCGATGCACTAATAGCACAACTCACAGTTTCCACTGCTCGGGTCGTCTCGACTCTAAAGTCGACTACCAAATGTCCTCTTTGGTGGCGGAGTTGTAAGCCCACTCACTTCTCAGATCCACTTCACAGACTCACTCAGATTCACTTCTTCAGACTTCCAGATGAGGATAGTAATCTAGCAAACGGGCAGGCGGGTGACCTGATGGAAAGTAAGCACCGCCGCCTATGGACACCCGCAAAACCAAAGTAATCGCAGATGCGTTGCCGGCCTTGAGGAAGGAGTTGGATTTTGAGGAGGGAGTAGGAATTGGGACCTGTCTTTGCATCTGGAGTCCGCTTCTGCTTAACATCAGTCAGGTATAGCGGTGCCAGTTGAGTGGCGGAGTGTCAATACAGTACGTCCACATTTTGTGTTGTGGAAGTCTTTTTTTTAACTTCAGTAACTTAGAACTTTTGTTTTCTGTAAGGTTTATGCGGGTTACCAATTCACATTTGGGTAGCGTAATTTTTCATGCGTTAAAGCCTGAGCCCAGCAAGCTTTTATAATAGGCTGATAATGAGGTAATGAGGCTATTAATAAACGCTTTCTGTTTCATTTTAATTAAATGTAAGCATTTAATTAAATTGAAATTATCTTATATTGGAGTTATTATGCTTAATTAATAAATAATCTAATACACATCTGCCATAAGCACAGATTGCTAATGAAACTACGTAGCTATAAGCGACAGTAAGCAACAGTCCGCTACAAACAGATTGGCTCAAAAGGTACAGTAGCATTCCTTTCTTTTTCCCCTGACGCAAACGATACGGGAATGAGAAAATTACGCAAAGCTCTGATAGATTTGTAACTGATCGCCGACAGGGGGCGCTGGGTGGCGCGCCTCATTTGAGCCTCGCTATAAACGGAGGAAACATTTATTCCCGATCTCTTTTGTTTTCGTATGCGAGCAATTTGAGACCGACGACCGAGACGGTGCGTGTCCGTCTCAGTTCTACGTAAATAGCTTGCTCGTTTCACCATTGCCATTCAAGCATGGACCGACCTTAGCCTCAATGGCGAGCGGGGAAACAAATAACTGTGTGAGAGACATTTTAAAAAGTTTCAAAAGGCTGCCTGTGTCAAACGCAGGCTTGTTGGTGGCTATTAGATACTAGGTAGATAAAAGCCGCGATATTTTTATCACACTTTTTCGAATATAACTCATGGTGTAGGTACTGCTATGTTGTATTTTGTTTATTGCCTATTTTAGACGCCAGTCTTCCACAAAATAATCCGTGTAATTGTACTTTAAGCTAGCCTAATTAAACCTTTGTTAACATTATTTTGTGGTGAGAAAATAAACTTAATTATTATTTTAGTAAAAACAAATCCTAACTTATATTCATTCAACTGTTACTTTATTGTACATAAGTAAAGAAATTATATTAATTTATTTGTTTGTTTACATTGGTTTGTGTTACTAGTACATCATACAATAATAATATAAACGTATACGTAATATACACCGATTTTGTTTTTGTTCTTAATTTTTTAATTAATGTCATTAGTATTTTTATATATTATAATCGAGTAAAATAAATAACCGCGCACCGTTATGCGTGTTCGGGTGGTAATTTCTTGCAAGTTAAGAAACTTTGCTAAAGCCAGGACACAAAATAGCTGACCAATTTGAAATATTACGAGCTCCATGCTCCGGAAGGCTTTAGCTGGAGGACCCATCATCATCATCATCAGCAAATTTTTATGTCCCTACTGCTGGGGCACGAGCCTTCCGTATGGATGGATTTTATCAAGTAAGATAAGATAAGATGGATGGATAGGGGGAACGGGCCATAAACCACCACGCGGGCCCAGTGCGGATTGGTAGTTGTTAACGATTGCTATGCAGCCGGGACCAACAGCTTTACGTGCCTTCCGAAGCACGGAGAAGCTCGAGATGATACATTTTTGGTCACCCATCCGATGACCGGCTTTTGCGAAAGTTGCTTAACCTCAGCACTCGCAGACCGGATGCGTTATCCATTGCGCCATCGAGCTCCTCTGAAGAACCCGGCTGACGGACCCGGTTGTTATCAAAGTGGCAGTGGTTATAACCACCAAACCGTAATATTAAGTCAATATCATGCCATGTGCTTTTGTTGATGTGGGAAGGCCTGCTGAGTCCAGCAGTGGGACATTTATGCGATGATGATAAGATACGTAAATGATACAAAATATCAAGCTTACAAGAGCTACTGAAATGAATTATACAACGATAGAAATAAACGTTTACACTCATTGAAACAAGCAAAATAAACATTCAGTATCCACTTTATGTTTATATTAACCGTAACAATATACCATTTCAGGGTAACAAAACGCGGAGGGCGACGTAAAACGTTTAGTTACGACTTAAAATCAAGATAAAACTTAAGGCATTATTTCATTTTATTTGGACTGAATTACCTACCTACTCCTAAAAATACATCAAATGTTCTATTTGTTTGGAACAGTTAAAAGACATTAGGAGATTAGTGCTCCTTTGTAAAACAAAAATAACAAAATAAAAAAGTGTAACAAGCATTATACAAAAAATATAGAAAAGAAACGAAAGTATAATAAATACAAAAAAAAATCGTCGTCTTTTTTAGAGCATATTCGTAATAAAAACTAACTGAAGTAATATAGTAAATGATTATAATAAAAAAATCAACTAATAATCACGTAATGGTAAGTCTCAAGTAAGTAAAGTATTCAAATTAAAAATCGACTTGGGTTAACGGTATTTACGCTAGTATTGCGACACATACAACATTGAAATTAACATACAAATATTATTAATAGATATAAAGTGTTTATGCAACGAGGGACGTGACGTCATACTGTGACGTCAATTCTATTCATAGACCCTTCAGGGTGTAAGTATTAAGGTAAGTCCACTTTAAGTAACATATCACATAACTTATTTTATTTATCATGCTTTTTAACATTTTTTGTCATATAGTCTGGACGCACCTTTACTTACCAATTTAAGTATTGTTCTGAGATTTACACTCGTTGATCAAACTCCAAACGCTAATCTCTTAGTCTACCGTTAAGAAGAACGCTTTATGCCAACAACTCGGAATTAAATGGCTGTCGTCAGAAAAATTTATGGCGAAAATAAGTCGGCGTCGTCCGCCATCTTGCAAACAAATTATGACAGTCGGCTCGAGATTAGGAGACACCTGTAACAGAACTGCGCCGATGTAATTGTTATGATCAATTACTGTTGCTTTATTTATGAACAGCTGATGTTGATTGAGCCATTTGTAAGAAAAATCACTTACCATTGAGTGTAGTCTTCACACTTTTAGACTTTCCCCCAAGTAACTGACTGATTTGTACAATCTTTAGATTTGTAAACTTTCGCGTTCCATTAGAGAAATTTAACGGTTATTAACGCAAATTAATCAGTACCTTACTAATTCATCATCTGCCTATACTTGTCCACTGCTGGACATAGGCCTCTCCAAGAAGGCCTCTCCTCTTACTGATCTAATCAGTAAGAATTTTAGGCATACCTTTTCTTATACGCGACGTTTCTTCGCGACAGTAGTCAGCCCGTCCGGCGTCCATGTTCACAACTGAAACGTGCATCTCGGTCGAAACGTCGGGTCAATGCATCAATTGTTTTTATTAAAAATTATTAGAAAAAAAGTGTAGTATCCATCCCAAATATAACTTTTATGCGTCATGTTTTCTTGGGTTCCTGATTAGGTTTTCCAATTTGTCAACTTAAAGTTATCAGAGTTTTTTTTAGGTATTTCCATTAAATTCAGCATACATACTCATTGGTATCCGTAGTGGCACTTAATACTCAGTAGTAGCTTTTGAAATACACCAGTAATACTTTGTGAAGAGACGTATTTTTGTGACGAATATATATTTTATATACACGTGTCACGTAACTTGACGGGATGGTGGAAAAGAATTTGATTTTACTCGTGCGTTTGAAAGTGAAGCCGATGACAGCCATTTATTTCTCAATATTTTCTTCAAATAGCTGCAACATTGTTACTGTTACTTCCATTTTAATATTCCTTGGTGTTTTTCTTTTGTTTTATTTAAAATGATCGTGATTCAAGATGTTTTATAAACTACACCACAATCCGATTTTAGAACCGGTGACTAATTCTCACGCTATGATATCAATTTAAAGTGCTCGTTTTTCTCTTATTCAAGGACACTGGTAAATTATTTACCTTGCATCTCGACTCATCAATAACTTGCTGTCCGAAGTAATAAACAGTGTTACACAAAAAAACATTAAATTTAAACTAAAAAAAGTACTTAAACCCTTCTTTTAGAATATAGCTGTACACTTCCGCACCTAGCAACATATTCATATTATTTTCGAGCCGTTTGGGGTTGAAACCCTCGGGCCGTGGGGTCCGAATGCTCATGTTTTGTTTAATGACATCTTCAAACGGCTGGTTGACACTTCCCATGACCCAAAGGCTGGCTTTTTCCTTGGCCAGAGACTAAGCATTGCCATTCAACGTGGAAATGCCGCCAGTCTCTTGGGTACTTTACCAGTCGACTGCGCTGCGGAGGAATTTTTTGACGCCGTATTTTAGTTTTGTATTAGTTTTAGTTACTTTAGGTTATTATAATTTCAGATTTTAATTTTGTAATTTTCAATAATAAATAAATGTCATTTATTAAAAAGTACTTTCTAGACTTATTGTAACTCTTTACTTATGAACTATTTGTGGATATATATTATTATAAGATCTAATTTATAAAAATTTTATTTAGTTAGAGGCAAATAAAGTTATTTATGCTTGTTTCAAGGTATTAGATTGTAAACTCTCGATAACATAAGCTTAAATCTTAGTGGTTTCTAAAGTTATCGCATGTATGTTTTTTGTAACAACTATTAGAACGATAAATAAAGTTTGAAAAATATATGTAAGTATATGAATAATCAAATTGTAACTAATGTGCGATGAGATACGGTTTCCAATTAAGTAGAGATTGCGCATATAAATACGAAAGTAAAGCTTTCTCGGACTTCCTGATGATTGTAATTATCAAAATGATGCGTATAAAAGCCGAGGATATGAATATAAATAGGCAGTTTGGCACAACAGAATATAAATGACGACTTAACATTTCGTAGTCGCGCACCATAATACAAACATCGGATGATGTTTCAAAACATTTTTAGAACTGTGTTCCCACGTTGCACTTCATGTGTAAAAAGGTTTTTATGTAAAAATACTAAACATGGAACTAGACGTTGTCGCCAGCGATAAAAATAAAAGTTGTACAGTTGCATAAACGGTGTTTGCACAGCTTCCATTTGCACATGAAACACGTTTTCCTTTTACCAACACTGCATTTCGTCGGCGATAGTTTAAAAGCGAGTAAGTAGCATTGGTGAGTATGGAGGATAAATAAATTTGGTGACTCGTTTCTTTGTCGCACTTCCAAAAGGTGGAATAGTCTACCGGCAAACGTTTCCCTCTTTACTATGAAACGACTATCAAACGAGGCGTGAAGAGGCACCTTGTGGGCAGGGTGAGGGTGACTGATCCGGCGATGTTTTCACGCTGCACTAGTTGTCTTCGCATCTGGACTTTATTCCGCTTAACATCTTTTAAGAATGTGCTTAAAAAGGGGCACGACGTTCTCACAAAAATAAATATCATAAATAAAACAACACTTGAAATAAGAGCTTGCCTTATTGATTAAACAGTAAGTAGGTCTCGAAGGTGAGGGAAGGTCGTCGTGTAAATCCCACCTAAGGGAGTCGTACGTCTAAAGCTAAGTATAACAAGATTAGACAAAGTCTAAAAATCTATAAAACTTTTTATGTAAAACGATAAGTTTCATAAAAGAAAAGTATCGATAAAATAGAAATACAACGTATGAAAAACAAGACGTACGTAACTGATACGGGCCGGATATTAAGGTGGAGTGGAAGAAAAACTCTTGGGAATATTTAAAAGAAACACCGAGTTACATTAATAAGGTGTGTCACCAACTGTGTTGTAAAAATATAAAGATATATGGAGACAAGAAAGATACGAAAAGAGTTACAAAGGTGTATTTTTTATGTTACCATGAAGGCAAACACTTTTTCATTTTTTTCTTTATTTTGCTTTTTTCTCAACGTACTTAAAAGCCCTTGACTTTCATCACTCTTGCGCCCCGAAGTGTGGTCGATGACTTCATTTAGACGATTTTACTTCAGTTCTATTGTCAAAAATGAAAGATGGTGGGCAACGACTAGACGGTAATATTGCGAAGAGGTTAAAGTTCCTAAAGAGTTTGGTGGCACAACAGCTAACGCGTCCGCGTAACGACCGTAAAAGCACAGGCAAGAGGTGAGAATGGGAAAAAGCTCCATATGTTATCTAAAAAAATATTTTGTATGACAAGAAAGTCATTATTTTTTGTCAAAAAATCACTTCGTTGACTGTACACACATCAACAAAGTTAGCCGTGGCCAGTGCTCCGAACTCGCGGCTAAACTAGAGTTTTGAGTTTCGGCTGCTGTGTAATTTGCCCATTTTCTACGCAGCAACTAGTATTTCGTATTTTATGAAACTAGATAATTATCTCGGCGTAACAAACTTTAAAACATTTACCTTCGAAACATTTAATTGCGAAAATTTTGTTGTAACTATAGTTTGACAACGTTGCCTTTCAATGTATTCTTTTAATTCATGTGTTCGCGTTTGCAGTTAAAATTGCTAAAGCATTTTAAAGTTACAAGTGTAACAGCTTTTAATTTTTATACCTATTAACAAAAAAAAATTATACAATAGATCATTTTCCCTTAGTTATGTATTTTCATTCCATTGAAATGGGTCATGGGTCAAACAAAAGGTATGGAAGAGTCAGCAACTGAAAGTGAAAAATATTTTTTTTGTGGAATCTGACCGCTACTGTAACCCCTGTCGGTTTTACTGCTACTTAAAAATAATTCTCACATAATATTGCACCGTATGTATTTTAACTTTTTCCTTTTTATTGTGGTTAGGGGATGAATCCATAGTAGAATGTTTTGCATGCAACAAATACTACAATACATGCATACATATACATACATACATACATACATACTACTATTTCCTACTGCAATGAGAGTTTTTGAAATAGGCTTGTATGTGACGACATAGTTTCTTAAAACTTATTACCCTATCTCCAATTACTTTACCAAACTGACCCATTAGGATTGCTCATCTGTATATTTATTTATATTATAAAATAACCTTTCTCTTGTGATACGGTATTCTATCCTTTGTATGAGAACCTATTATAAGAGGCACAAAATGAAACGTTCTAGTTTCAAAGAGATTATGCAAAAACAAAACTTTATTCAATGTTTAAAATTATAATATTTTAATCGTTTGTGGGTTTCATCCTAAATAAAAGACTTTCAGAGGAAAGCAATTAAAGAGTTGAGCCGAACCTATTTTAATTGAAGACAATGAAAACAACGTTAGTCGCCCAGAGATTATGTTAAGGTAAGTCTCATCTTGAATGTTTTTGTGGCGCAAAAGGTATTTTTTTATTAATAAAATTTGGTCACACAAAGTTCACCCAATTTTATTGTCTAAAAATGAAAAAGTGTAGATAATTTTTTTTTATTTAGACGTCGTCAGTGTTCCGGCAACCCTGTATATTTTCATATTTATGTAATATTATTATTTATATATGTTTATGTAGTTTTTAAGAATATTGTAGTATATGTATTGTACCTAATATTGTTATTCTTATTAGAGATATTTTGTTTGCACTTTTGTCGCTTCGTTTTAAACATAATACTCCCATTCCACCTTAGGTTGGCTGGAAGAGATCTCTTTTAGAGATAAGTCCACCTTTGCTCACCATTGTTTGTAATCTGTTCTCTGTATGTGTATTTTTGTGCAATAAAGAATATATATAAAGTTCCAAAGGTGTCGAATGTGCACCGTCCGACTCAGAAATTTCAGAAACCTACCTGAAACGTCATACGTTGTGACTCCAAATACCAGTTTTCAGCACATACTAACACATTCAGTAATATTTTCGATAGAGTATCACAATGCCATGTAGGTATCGGTTTTCTATAAAATATTTATTACTTTTAACTAAACATCTATAGAGAATTTTCTGTCCAATTAATAACATGTAATCATCGTCATCATCAGCTAAAACTATGGATGAACAGGCCATAAACCACGTCGCAGGCCCAGTGCGAATTGGTGGTTGTTAACGACTGCTAACTAAACTAAACTGGGAGGAGCACGAGGTGATACATTTTTGGTCACCCATCTGATGACCGACCTTTGCGGAAGTTTCTTAACTTCAGCAATCGCAGACCGAGCGTGTTAACTACTGCGCCATCGAGCTCCTCCTTAAACATATCATATTTTGCTATTATCGTTTTGTGTTAAAAAGTTAAATGTATTTAGAATAAGTACTTTGTTGATTGATAAATTAGGTACCTACTAAAGTTTTGTAAGTACTTTAAATTTCACCGTCGCATAACGTCTCTAAATGTGACTGTTTCCCATCTATTTAATAAAAATAACTGTGCATTCATGACACAGAATGAAATAAAGCATTTGCCAGAACAGCTAAGAAAGCAAAGGGATCTAAAGCAGCGGGCATTGCAGCCGCAGCCACAGATAAAACAATTAATGTTATGAAAAAGTTCATCTTACAAAAAACCTACGCAGAGTTATAAATTAAATGTCTTCATAATTTAATTAACTAAAATTAAGTATTCAGTACGCTGTTAAATTCTATAAAAGCAAGCTAGCGAGAAGCTTGACGGCGCAGTGGGTCTGGTTTCAAATACGATCTTGCAAGTTGAGTGACTGTATAAATAAATGTCTAGCACACGGATGTACCAAATTAAAATATCTCTAACTGGTCGACTTGTAATGTTATTTAATGGATTAGTTTCATCCAATCAATGAAAAACGTACATACATTTTCTTGTTTTATAAATGCCTAACTCTATATTAAATACATGACGTTATAATAAAATAACTGAACGAACGCACTTCTAAGTGACAAATCTTAACAAAGGAACATCTCTCTGCCTTAACTCTACATCTGCGAGTGTTGAGACCCGGCGTAATAGGGCGACAAACAAGCTGTCTGATTTGTCTCAACCGGCTCAAAGGCAGCGCTGTCGAGTGATACATCCTGGACTTTATGCGTCTTTGAATGAGAGAAACAAATGAAAAGCGGGAGTGAAGGATAATATCCCTCAACGTTCATTTGTTTTTGTTAACTGCGACTTCTTTATTGCAAAACTTTTTGCTACATTTCTGAACTTTTTGGTTTCAAGCAGATTCGTCAGGTTTGTTATTTGTTATGATCTGTAGAAGTTTTTTAAATACATTTCATCATCATTGTATTGTATCTACCATTCAACAAAAGTTTTCTGCGTGTACCTGTGGTTCTATTTTACATATTCTGTTACTAACCCAGTTTTGAATGGCTTAAAAAAGTGACCGTTCGAAATGGAATTCGTGTGTGGAAATAGAATAGATTGTACCTTTCAACGTTCATTCTTTATAACATAACTCTTTTCTGCAAAAAGCAGACATGTCTTACTATTTATCATATATTTTTTCTTTTTAATTTATTCGGTAAGTACACAAACAGAATACAAAATAGCGTGTTTAAAATTACACAAGATATGTATCACGGACAGGTTATAGTTCCAATGACGTGTGTACCCGATATGATTAATCTTTAACAAGGCAACATATGTTACTCTAAATTTGATCCAATACTAATAAAATACGAATGTAAAAATTTTTGAAATATAATTAAAAATCGAGATTCGAATACAATATTACGAAGTTATGTTTCATTTTTCATTCATGGTATACTTTGGTAAATGGACTGATAACGAATAAAAAGTATTTAGTTTAAATAACAATGAAGGTCATATTGGGTTAGTACCTATTATTAAATTGGTCTGTGATCGAAAGGCATCTATCTATACATATATCATCATCATCATCATCAGCTCATTTATGTCCACATTGCTGGGCACACGAGCCTTCCCTATGGATGGATAGGGAGAACGAGCCATGAACCACCACGCGGGCCCAGTGCGGATTGGTGGTTGTTAACGACTGCTAATGCAGCCGGGACCAACGGCTTAACGTGCCTTCCGAAGCACGGAGGAGCTCGAGATGATACATTTTTGGTCACCCATCCGATGACCGGCCTTTGCGAAAGTTGCTTAACCTCAGCACTTGCAGACCGGGCGCGTTAACCACTGCGCCATCGAGTTCCTCGATACATATATGGAAGTCGTTAAAATCCACCAACCTACATTGGGCCGTAGCGGCACGCCACGCCATACACTTGGTTTATCAAACGTCCATAACATCTCCCTATCCATCCATAGGGAAGGCTCGTGCCTCAGCAGTGGGGACATAAAAAAAAATGAGCTGATGATGATGATGATGAACCCACCACGTTCGCCCAATGCGGGTTGGTGGGTAACATAAAAATAATAATATTTAATTCAGAGAAGAATAAAACTTAACAATTCAATATTCAATTTCAATCTGCAGCTGCAACTTCTGCTTAAGTGTGTCTTGAGGAGTTATAAAAAAGTGTGCATTATAAAAAGTCTAACAAGTTAATGTTTAACAGTCAAAACCTAAATCGCACAACAGCAAAAAGTCTAATATTCCTCCACAAAGGAGGCTGTGAAGTCGATACACGTAATTACTGAGTACCAATTATGCAAAGCTTAATTGGAAGTAAGAGCTGAGATATAATATTTCAAAGCACACCCAAAAGCCGGTAGCGGCCCGAATGTCCCATGTACACGATATCAAAGTTAATTGTGGTGACCCACTTACTGAACGGCTCAACATCAACAAGTAGAGAACCACAGCTGGCCTTTGCACAGGACACAAAGACACTCACCCACATTTGATTATCGTTGATTAGACAATAAAGACATTCAGACTTTGAACTAAAAAAGATTTGAATTCTTTACTAGATTTGTGTCACCATCATCGTCATCATCATCACCCTACACACGTCCACTGCTGGACATAGGCCTCTCCAAGTGCACGCCACTAAGCACGATCCGCGGCTACTCTCATCCAGCTTTTGCCAGCCACCATGCGAAGATCGTCGTTCCACCTAGTCTGAGGTCTCGTACTCATGCAACTGACAGGTGGAGGAGCTCGATGGCGCTGTGGTTAACGCGCCCGGTCTTTGAGTGCTGAGGTTAACTAACTTTCGCAAAGGTCGGTCATCGGATGGGTGACCAAAATTTTATCATCTCGAGCTGCTCCGTGCTTCGGAAGGCACGTGAAGCCGTTGGTCCCAGCTGCATTGGCAGTCGTTAACAAACACCAATCGGCACTAGGCCCGTGTGGTGGTTTAAGGCACATTTTCCCTTTCCATCTATAGGGAAGGCTCGTGCTTTAGCAGTGGGGACAAAAAACAATGAGCTGATAATATAACTGGTATTAGAGGTAGTCATATTTGATGAAACTATGTTTTTTTCCAAAAGCTTGCTTCTTTTTCACGTGACTATGCATCGCAATATGATTTTTTGTGTTATTGCAAAAGTATTATTTATTTATCCTCAACGTAATTTTTAGTTTACACAAGTTACTTAAGCAAATTAGAACTAGTACAAATAAAACCACAGAAGGCTAATAACGGCTTAGGCTGAACACTACTTAATATGTACATCTGAATCATACATATCAATAAATGATATAAAAATATAATCTAGACCAGGGTTTCTTAAAATAGGGTCCACGGACCCCTTAGGGGACACATGCTACAGTACTGCTATGTATCAGGGATCCGTCGCAAAAGTCGCAATCGATTGAACGTCGCAGATGATATGCACCTTGCCTTGTTGAAGACAATTTTACAATTTAACGTTTTCATTGAGGTCAAACAGCAGCATCCTTCTCATTAGCTTAGAAGTAAGTGTATTGAAGCTACCAATGAAAGTGTTTTTTTTTAATATCATCATCATCATCATCAGCTCATTTATGTCCCCACTGCTGGAGCACGAGCCTTCCCTATGGATGGATAGGGAGAACGGGCCATGAATAACCACGCGGGCCCAGTGCGGATTCGTGGTTGTTAACGACTGCTAATGCAGCCGGGACCAACGGCTTAACGTGCCTTCCGAAGCACGGAGGAGCTCGAGATGACAAATTTTTGGTCACCCATCCGATTACCGGCCTTTGCGAAAGTTGCTTAACCTCAGCACTCGCAGTTCGGGCGCGTTAACCACTGCGCCATCGAGCTCCTTCCCCTTGCCTTGTTGAAGACAATTTTACAATTGAACGTTCTCATTGAGGTCAAACAGCAGCATCCTTCTCATTAGCTTAGAAGTAAGTGTAATGAAGCTGCCAACGAAAGTATTTTTTTTTAAATATAAATAAGGCATAATTTCTTTTCCTAAAATATTCTTTGACAGTCCGTGAAATTGTTTAAATTGTGAAAGTGGTCCGTGACTGCATAAAGTTTAAGAACCCCTGATCTAGACAGCAAACATTGGTCAATATTTCCTTATTTGAATTCGGCAAATCAACTGTATCTTTACTACAGCTTCATGATCTGTACAGTGGCTATGTTAAATTTGAAGTCTGTGGTCGGAGCCAACCTCGAAAAAACCAAAAAGAGCAAGCGTGGGATCGCGAGCCAAGAATCGCGGAGAGCCCCGCCAAATTGGATTGCCATTTGCCACAATAACGAATGAACATGCTTTGGGGATATAGAAATACATTCCTCCATGCAAAATGTGGGGCCGCTCAAAATGTTCCGATAGTTTGCGTATCTACTTACGTTTTATACGTATACAGTGAACAGCCCGAGACAAAGGCAGAATGTAAAAAATACCTTATAATATTTATTACATTAATTATGTGTACGTTATTAAGTCTATTGTGGTATATATCGGCACGACTGTACCTAATTGTTTTTGAAAAAAATAAGTTGCAGTTATCTCTCTATAAATCTCCAAAAGATTTGTATGATACTAAAAAATAATTAAAACATTAAAAGCAATACATAAATAATAACAAAAAAGGCAACCATCTATTTTTTTTAACAATCAAATAAGAAACTTCTATTTTTATACTTAACGATGTTGAAAATATCGTAATATTATAGTAATCATTTCATTCAAGAAAACCGTCAGTAGGCTACGCCGTAGCAGCTACGGTGATCGCAAGTTAGCAGACATGTGCTACAAAGCTCGAAAAAAAGTCAAAAGTCAAAAGTCAAATATTTTCGTAGCAAACAATCATAGAAATGGATTAATTAATTCTAAATAAAAATCGAGGTTAAACAAAACGAACTTGTTTAGACGTTTCGAAACAAATTGACCTTTATTAAACACAAAGACTAAGTACTAAGACTTCACTTTGTTTCGAAGAAATATAATGGGTGGCATAATAAAGCCTCGCGAAAGTGAACTCAATTAACTGCGTAGTAAGTAAGTAGCTCCTAATGAAATAGCAATATCACATTGGTTTTTAATAACACAAAAAGGACCTTGATAATTATAAGTTATTACGTTACAATTTAAACCAATAATAATTAAGTATTGTAGCAATAAAAAATATATGTTATAAAATTCTTATGGTAAGAGCAGTTGATTGGATACTCAATCCATTAACTTTTTAGAACCTGTCAGAACCATCTCATCACGTCAGAACGATATTTTTTAAATAAATTGTATGGCAAACGAACTATGACGTCACTGTTACGTTCCGAGTGTCAATGAAACACTTTTGTTACAGAATTCGTGTTTGGATCAATCGAACATGTTTTTTTATTTTTAAATTGCTTACAAGTTCCACTTGCTAGGTGCACTTGGGCTTCATCACACCTGATGTTAGTGATGATAAGGCCCGAAGGTGGAAGGATGTTTATTATTGCACAATCGTTGTACATCCAAACGCGAGAAGATTCGCAAAATGGTTTAATTTCAATGAGTAGTGGTCGCGTAAACTATACGGATGTTTAATATTTTGGGGAGCTCTTACGTGATACCATTCGTCCTTGTACCATTCCAGTATTAATTGTTGTTATCAACATCCCCGTTTCTGCATGAAGTATGAAGTACAAGCGCGATAAACTTTCAAGCCCATCATATAAAACGCAAATGATTTGTAAACGTGTGCCGGATGGAACGGGGGACTGCCTCGAACAGACACACCCACTCAGCTCGGTGACAGGGCGCGACCGTTGTTAGGCTTAAAAAAACATCCAAGACATTTATTTATCCATCATGAAACGGCTCGTGTTGGACGGAACTCTACTTTGTAGTGGAGGCGACAATTTTAGAAACAGAAGAGAAGAAGAAAAATCTTTATTTGATACAATCACACATACACATTCAAAACACAGGAACATCACTTAGCAACCGAGCAACTTACGCATTAATTATTGTAAGACGCACGCTTATTGTTTAGTAAGTAAGTAAGTACAGCCTATTGTCCCACTGCTGGGCAAAGGCCTCCATCATTGAAATCTAATCATCACTACAATTGTTGGGTAATGACTTATTGTTTATCCTATCTGATTTCTGAAATGACGATTTTTGTTAATCATAATTTAAAACAAAACAACGATTGTTTTTTTCATGTTGGGTACAAGTATTAATAGCCATGAACTGTCTCACTGCTAGACTAAAGGCTAACTCTGAAATCAAGTCATCGCTCCACTGACAGGCATTGCCAAAGGCAGGCTATGCATCGACAAATCAAAACACATTTTACTCGACCTGTGAATTGAACCCTGGCCCTCCGGATCGGTGTGCCAATTGGCCGCAGAGGCACACACATTTTAGCCGACCTGGGAATTGAACCCTGGAACTCCGGACATCGGGCAGAGCGCTTTGCCACTCAGCTAGCAAGGCACATACAGCGTAACTCCGTATTTCAGCGAAGCACGTTAATTAGCGCAGTACTTAAAAAGCGCATTTAGTGTTAGTATTGTCAAGAGTACACTCACAGCGTCGAAAAATTGAGATAGCTGTTTTTATTTTAGCTGCTAAACTTCCTCCAGTTAAAATTCGTATAGATATCATCTTGTTAACAAAGGGATTGAGCGTTCGGGATGCAATATGGCAAGTTGAGCAACCTTTGCAATACCTGGTCATCGGATGTCTGACCGGATATTATCTAAATATGTCGCCATAGCATCTAACAAGTTATTGTTCGTTTGTATGCCTTAACGCAGCACGAGTCTTTTAAAGGCTGTGATGGGTAGCCATATGAGTATTCCTTTTGTTGTGCACTTTAATTTTTTTTACCTTCCCATATCATCAAAGATAAAAGGCAAGTGCCGTTTAAAAAAACAAAAACCTGGTAAGTATTCAAACGATTTCATGTAATTAATTTAAAAACGTTAAATTAAAAATGTAAAACTGGCCCAATATTGTTATTGGCACTAGGTTAAGAGCGAAGCACCCCAACACAAGTCTCACCACATATTATGTATTTTATTGGAAAATATCAATCTATTTTAATTTATTATTCTTAATTTGGTTTCATTACATAACTGACTTGATGTTTGAATTTTAAATATTATATGATTTATTGCATCCGTGATAAATTGCAATCCATATCCCAAGGTTATGAAAAGTTTATGTGCGCGAGTGTACAGTACAGTCGCTAGAACAAATCTACAGATTTATAGCGTCAAACCAAACAGCTATAAATCACGCAGCCGGCCGCGCCCGCTAACGTACTTCACTAGTCTATATTTTTTAATTAAACTAACCCATACAGTGCCATCAATCCTTCTTTTATTATTTATTTATTTATTTAAAAGGCACAACTACAGAATACAATTCCACACTTTTTCATAAGATAATAGACTACGTTTTAAAGTTGTACACAAAGTTTACTAAAGATAGATACTTTAGACACAGATAAATAAATAAATCAATAAATAAATCAATATTGGATGCTGCAAGTACGTCAAATGAAGTTTAATCCATACGAGTTCATTTTATTGTAAATTTAACTACTGTCAACTTTCTAGTTCATCATTTATCGGTGTAAGATAATGAAAAAATAAGACATTTTTAAATACATATAATAAGTAATTTTTAATTATACATTTGTCAACCCTATAACAGCACAGACACGTATCCAAAATAATGTGCTCACGATTCACGAAATTGGTACATAAGAAACTTATTTTTGTTATTGTTATTACACATTTATTATTTAAACTAATTTTATATTTGACACTAAACGATTTCGAATACAACAAAAGCGTTACCTAGTGATGACTATTAAACGATAAATCGCTTATGAAGGTAATAACTAACAGTAGTTCCCACAATGAAAACTCATTTATCTATCGTGGTAGTTACAAGAATTAATCAATATGTGTGATTTATTGTGGCTGAGTAAACAGTGATAAATCAAGCCGCACCCACCACCGTGAACTTGCAGCCTTCGATGGTTCAAATGGAACTAATCAGTACTACTTATACTGTGATGGAACTTAAGATCAAGAGCCATTTTACATCCTGGCACCCCATGTAAGCTTCAATGTTCTAAATCTTTCAAAACAATTAGCCAATTTTAATTAAACTTTCTGTGCGTAAGGAATGATAGAGAGATGTTGATAGTTATTAGAAAATATTATGAAAAAAATATTAATTTTTCAACTGTGTTTATGTGATTTGAAACTTTCTATGGTGTACTTTAATCATGTTGTATTTGTATTCTAAATTTACGCGAAAACTACACATTTATATGAAACACTTTTTACGATCAATATATTTTATTTTCTCTACATTTGATCAATGTACGGGAAAACTATGTAACGGGTATACATAATGGTGAACTTATTATGTGTGTGGAGCTGATGACCGCACTAGAGTTAAAAAAACCCGTTTTACAGTTTTACAGTTTTACGAATGTATACTCTCGTTTAGTTAGGTTTAGGAGCTTGATGGCGCAGTGGCTAACGCGCCCGGTCTGCGAGTGCTGAGGTTAAGCAAACTTTCGCAAAGGCCGGTCATCGGATGGGTGACCAAAAATTGTACATCTCGAGCTCCTCCGTGCTTCGGAAGGCACGTAAAGCCGTTGGTCCTGGCTGCATTAGCAGTCATTAACAATCACCAATCCGCACTGGGCCCGAATGGTGGTTTGTGGCCCGTTCTCCCTATCCATCCATAGGGAAGGCTCGTGCCCCAGCAGTGGGGACAAAAATGAGCTGATGATGATGATGATTACTCTCGTTTAATTATTTCGAACCCTTTATCATCTCCCTATTTTATTTTAATGCGTAGGTAGTGTTCGCATAAACTTTAGTGAACACAAATTATTAATCTTTCATTTATAAAACTAATAAAATAGATATAATTGTATTGCAACATCAGACAAAATTACATTGAGAACAACCAACCCAAAACAGATTTATAATTGGACCATGCTATCGCTTTAAACAATCTCTTCAACCAGGCAAACAGCACTAGACCTTTCTAATAACGATATCCAAAAGATATATACATTTTCCACCACCGTTTATCGAACAAGATCATAACCCACGTCAGTAATTGGCTTATCTAAAATGAGCATTTTCGACGTCCCACCTGGCCCTAATTGCACGAACCTAACTTCATTCATGTAATCTCATGAGCGTCTCAACCGCAGCTGCTTGTAGTATGCATATTTTGAATCTCTCCTAAATCTGCACTTTATAGAGTTAGAAGCGGTTGAACCGTGACGCTAGTGAGACGAGTTCTCTCCAGCGAAAGGCACCGAACACTTTCGTACTTTGTCAAAGTCACGAAATACTCAACTATTTAGTGGTTTTGACAAAGTGCGCTTTGAGCGAGCGCTTGTAAATTGCTTGAAATGTCATCGCGGCATGGTACTTGTGTTTAGTGACATTCGTGGTCGTATAAGAATCATAATATTAAACATTGCTTTGATAATAGTTTTAATTTATACGAAAAAAAATACAAAATGGAAGCTACCTGCTAAACGTTTGAGACGCCCGGAAGATTATTTTTTAATTTTTTTAAAAATTTTATTTATCATTTTCTTTCTTCACTTCAATAAAATTAATTAATCTAATAAACTTAAATAATTAACATATTCTCTTCACGTTTTAATGCCTAGTTGTTAATCTACATATAACCAAGTAAAACGCAGACTTTTTTACCAATTAAAATTTTCCACATCCTTTTAAAGTCCGTTGACAGGCAAAAATATTGAAGAAATATATATTATACTTTTCGTTGCAATAAAGCTGTAACTTACTGCCCCTACCCGTAATGCCCACCAATCCGCCATTCCATAAGCCATAAAGTATGAGGATTTTTCTTCCCACTTCCTCTTCTCAGTAATTGGTTCCTGATTAAAACTCATAAAAGCGCGGTGCATACGCAGCTGTAGCCTGCCGATACATGGGCCCATAAATCTCACGTCACATAATAATGCTTCGCGAACGCATAATACGGGGAATTGCGCACTCCTCCTCTGAAGAACGGATAAGAAAACGTAATAGTCCAATGGCTATTAAGATCAATAGATCAATATCTTAAATTAATATAATAATATATAAAGATTTTTTATTTTCAGTTATAGTATCAGTTATTTGTATTTTTCATTAAAGCCACACAAAACATAAAAGTAAGTAAATTATATAGACCCTACTGTCCCACTGCTGCTATCGAAATTATGCGCGTCAAACGCAATGCGTATATCGCAGCGTAAACCGCATAAAAGAACCGAACTCTTTCAGAGACGACTCAAGTATAAAGATGGGTTCTCACAAATGGAGAGTTAGAAAGAAAGCCGCTTATAATTTGATGCTTTCAACTAACTTTTAATTAAGTTTCGCAATTACTCTGCCTTCGAGGAACGTCCTTTGATTTATTTATTTGCGATGACGAACTAAGTAACTCGCTGCTGCAAAGCACGATCCTCCATTTATTATGGAGACACGTGAAATTATCTTAAGGGGGTGCAGCGCGGAATTTCGAAAATTTACGTGTTTTTAAGCCACTGGTGCTAGGCGCTGAATAGGTCAAATACATTAAAAGGACTAGTGTAGGTTAGCTTGATCCTTTCACAAGGCCATGGTTGTCTTGGAATTTGAAACAAATACCCAGAAACTGTATAAACAATACGTAAAGTAATGATATCTAAAAACTTATTTCTTCAGAAACTTTGTAAATATAGCACAAATGAAACAATGATCCGACATCAAAATGTTTGTATTGCTATTCCGCAGGCCACTGTTGTCTTATTTTTCAATAAAAAAATATGGATATGAAAATATTGAGACTTTTATTATTTTTTACCTAAACGCCTATGATTTTACGAAAGTAAACATTGCTCTAATTAAATCACCAGCCTACTCTGTACAGATATTAGTGTGCGTGCGTATTCGTAGTCGTGCGCCGTTGTCACAGCACTGCCACGCGCCGCTCGCTCGCTATAATAAAAAAACCTGATACTCGCAGTTTTGCGTCCGCGCCTCATGTTTATTCGATAGACACGTAGAGAGATTAAATGCAAAACAAACTTATCCTTAAAAGTATCTATGCTAAAGATGTTTTGAAGGTCGTCACTGGTCGTTGATTAGGCAGTCAGTGAGTAAGTCAAGACTTTTCTTTTTATATCTATTGATGTACTCGTATATAATGAGAATAGCCGATGATCGGGCTTAATGGCATGCATTGAGAGAGGCCTTTATCCAGCAGTAGACTGATGTGAGCTGATTATGATGATGACGATGGTGATGATGATGCATATGGTATGACGAACATTTTATAATGCATTTGATTCGATTACATCTTTTTTTTAACTGTTAGCTGATAAAATAAAACAAACCAGATGGAAAAATGAACAGAAGATATTATTGGACTTACCTACTAATAAATCTTGGAATTCTAGATTTACACCAAAATTGGATTGCCACATTCTAGAACGTTAAA
The DNA here is from genome assembly GCA_963082485.1 of Eudonia mercurella. Classification (NCBI taxonomy): domain Eukaryota; kingdom Metazoa; phylum Arthropoda; class Insecta; order Lepidoptera; family Crambidae; genus Eudonia; species Eudonia mercurella. The sequence goes on from OY720025.1 coordinate 10,404,764, forward strand.
TTGTATTTTCCAATTGATTTGTACCACTGAGCAACTCCGAACTGTACCTAATATGGATCACCTTAAATTATAGGGTTATTTTGGGAGTTTGTATCCGAGTGGCAGAACTAATTATCCAATAGTTTCAAGGTCCAAGGACTTCCGTTGTTCGGTTTTAACTGATATAGGCCAAATAGTAATTATCTTTCATATAAATTGGTGACAGGCAGGCTAATCTTGATAGCTATAGAAATTGATCGCATATCACATAACTACTGAAATGTCATTCTGAGTAACGCGACGACATAATTCAACGCTTTATTTTGGCTCAAATATGTGTTAAATACAAAATAAAGAAAAAAAGAAATAGAGGAGCTCGATGGCGCAATGGTTAACGCGCCCGGTCTGCGAGTGCTGAGGTTGAGCAACTTTCGCAAAGGCCGGTCATCGGATGGGGGACCAAAAATGTATCACTTCGAGCTCCTCCGTGCTTCGGAAGGCACGTAAAGCCGTTGGTCCCGGCTGCATTAGCAGTCGTTAACAACCATCAATCCGCACTGGGCCCGCGTGGTGGTTTATGGCCCGTTCTCCCTATCCATCCATCCATCCATCCATCCTCGTGCCCCAGCAGTGGGGACATAATATGAGCTGATGAAGATAATGATGACAAAATAAAGAAATAGACTAAACTGGGTTTGGACGGTTTACAGGCTCTTAGGTAGTACTTGTATAATCCCGAATATGGCAGATAGGGTACCGTTCATAGAACCCTAGATAATTATGAACACAACTGAAAAACACGAGATGGCCGAGATAATAGGTACATTGTTACAAACCGACCACCAGCCTGGGACCCCATCATACAAAATATTAAATCCCAGCCCCAACACCATACTGCCAGACCAAAACAGCTGATGCATACCCCGGGTTTTGATCACTAACCCGCACTTGGCAAGCGTGATGATTAAGCCAATACACATCAAGTTTAGTGATGACTTGATTTCATTGATGGAGTTCTCTTTTTAATAATTGAGCTTTTAAAAAACTTGTATCCAATTTCACGATAATTTTTTTTAAAATATATTTACGGGTAAGCACAGTGCCCTGATCTCACCTGATCTTAAGTGATGATAAGGCCATTAAATTGACTCTGACTGTACCGTACAAAAATAACAATACTAATATAGTTAACCAAATGGGATTGGAATGTATGGATAAACGAAACGTTTAAAAAGCAACTTTTTAGTGGGTATAGTTTGAGGTTTACGAAATAGTAAGTATACCAATTGGGATGTAGCTTTATAATCTCGAGTCTCGACACGTGATTAAGACCAAATAGTGGTTGTAATAACTTCTTTTGTTTGTTTAAACTATTTATTTTAACGTTTTTTTAAATATATTACAACAGGACTATAAGAAACCGGCCAAGTGCGTGTCGGGCCACGCGCAGTGTAGGTAGGGTTCCGTAGCCCATCCAACAAAAGAGGGCTTTTATGAACATTTATTTTACGTTCCGGCGGCTCATGACTTCTAAAAACGGGCCCACATGGACGATGGTAACTAAAGAAGGAATTATAATATCTAACTTCACAAGTAAAGTTAGAAAAAATATGTATTACCTTTGTATATTTTTAAATGGCTCATATACTTAAATGTAGACTACCGGTTTCACACACCTGACAACGTTATTTAAGTAGTTCCAAATGACGAATTTGGAATTTTGCTGGCAGGGGAGGGGGGACCATTGACTCTTGAATTTGAAAAAATATATTTTTCAAAATTTTACTTCACCACTTTGTCAGCGTGATTAATGTGTATATCCATGCCAAATTACAGCTTTCTAGTACTAAGAGTCTATGAGCTAGGCTGGGGATGGACAGACAGACAGACAGACAGACAGACAGACATGGCGAAACTATAAGGGTTCCTTGTTGACTACGGAACCCTAAAAACGCTGCAGTATTTCGGGCACATCAAAGACATAATAAAAACCCGGAGCGTATTCAAAGTTTAATGATGCAATCAGACACTTGAAAAGTTAACTCGCAAGCCAAGCCAACGTGCTACTCTCACGTCGTCGATGAAACACCAAAGTTTCACCCACACCCTTTGCCAAATCTCGCACCAATTACAAGTTCACAACTTAATCTATTCTAAAAGAGTTGTGACGAAACGTTATACAACGTGTAACAGAAAGGTGTGGTAAAAATGAAAAGATCCAAAGTAATGAAAATACTCTTTATTGTACACCATACAAAAGACTTAGAGAGGGCAATACAAGAAGAAGCCAAATGGCGGCCTTATCGCTAAAAAGCAATTTCTTTCAGGCAACCATGTGTTGAAATTGACAAGAAAGCTAAGAAGTTAGTGGTTAATGGTGTTTTCCGAATTATTAATTGACACACACTATAAAAATACTTAATTATCATAGTCATAATATATCAAGTATATCCGATTTAGGTCTTGTATGTGTTGTTTCATTTCATCATCAGCTCATTTTATGTCCCCACGCTTCTATGGATGGATAGGGCGAACAGGCCATAAACCACCACACGGGCCCAGTGTGGATTGGTGGTTGTTAACGACTGCTAACGCAGCCGGGACCAACGGCTTTATGTGTCTTCCGAAGCACGGAGGAGCTCGAGATGATACATTTTTGGTCACCCATCCACAAGTCCACAGAGGTTACTAAACCACTAGGGCTGTGACTTGTTTATTTTAATGTGACGTCAAAATAGAAATATTTAATTAAAACTGCATAACAAATTAAAGTTCATAATTATGTCTCAATAACTCAGTAGATCGCTTACACTTTGAATTTTTTCATTTTTATAACACACCTTCCTGTTACACGTTGTATATACAGTTTCATGGACGAAACTCACAATAACATAGTGTGTGATGATGACAGAAAATGATTAAAGTTTTTTTTTTCTAAACTAAACTTTTCCGAACAATGTAGTCATAAAGAAACATAAAACATAAAGAAGTTTTGATGCGAAAAGAAGTGTTCTATAATGTAGGTTGTTAGGAAGTTACCTAGTTTAATTAAGAAACGGTGGTAAGGTTACCCACACAAAACCTTTTTTATCATCTCCATAGTCCTAGTAAGAAACATTAATAAGGTTTGGAAAACTCAGTTTATTTTAGTTAATTACCTCATCAACAACGAACGACACTGAGTACAATATGTATTCCATCTAGGAATTAAACAAAGGATATCTAGGTCTGTATTACTAAAAATAGAGATTTATAGATATTTGGAATGTTAGGTACCATAGAGACACCAAAAATTTATAAACTAAAAAGAAAAGGTAAATTTATTAAAGGTAGGTAAAAAAAACACAAATGTTGAAAAAAGTTCCATTAGCAGGATTTGAACCTGCATGCACCCTTCTGACATACCGGGTCAGGCGCTCTTCCAATTGAGCTTTCGCTATATTTTTAACGCAACAAAATTTGCGTTAAAAATTATTTGAACATTTTATAAAGGTAGGTACTTTTTTGTCGTAAGTGGTCATACTCAGAAATCACATCTAATGATAATCAAAGCTATATGTATACAGATTCGAATATTACGAGGAGAGAGCAATTCAATTTTGAAATTAATATTAATGTACGAGGAAATCGGAGATCTTAAACTAATGTACCTACATAGGTAATTAATCGTATGTCAGCACGCCATTGCCGCACTTGTGGTTTCTCGGTAATTAAACAGGTAAGTAAGTGGATACCACAGATTGACGGTTCTTCGCATCCATTTACTTAATATAACAATAACTGACTTCCAAAATACAGGATTTACCTAGCTTAAAAGACAGACTAAAAACTATTTCAAAAACAGCCGTCCAATACTTTTTTGTTCATCTATAAACCTAATTTTTTTCGTTGTATGTTGTATTACCAACTCTATATTTAAATTCTTATCGAATTTCACAAAAAGAACTAAGTTTAACATGCGCTAAAAAGTATCTCAGTTGACTAATCTGTTACCTACTATTATTAGCACGTACTTCACTCTTAACAAATGTCTGAGCTGAAGTCGCAGCGGACGTGTGGGCGTCATTTGTTGAATCCTGGATTAGTTGATGGAATCATGAATTCCCGTCACGACGTTCCATTTAGGAGCTAAGTAAGAGTTAAAGTATGTGGGCACCAAAGCCCCGCCGCCGCCTGAAGCGACTACGGTAATCCCGAAAGTTTAGCTGACAACAGACGCCATCTGCAATCGGTAGTTGTTTTTAGCTTTCTTAATTTGTATACGAGAATAATCTTCGGTAATATAGTTAGGCACAAGTTGTAAACAAATAATTTCGTTAACGATTGTACATGAGTTTAGAATAATAGCAATATTTTAAACCCGTCCCGCGCCGTAGGTATAATTAGCGGGCCCCCTTATGCACTACCGCGCGAGGACTAAATATTTTCGTCTTATGAATATTAGTTACTTTTAAGAATAATTTATAAGTAATTCAGTCAGTGGTTACATTGCAAATCCTAATAAAAAGACTATGACTACAATATTTTATAGACCTTTTTACTAACAGTATATTATTACTTTTTAACTTTCTCAACAATCTAAAATGCCTTTTTTGGTGATACGTAATAATATAAATACACTGAATAACAAAAAAAGGGCATTATTTTATATTTTTGGTAAATAAATGGAAAATTAGATGGTGTTTGGTTAAATCATTATTATGGCAGATACTTCATAAATTTGAAAAACAAAATTTATTCATAAATTTTTCAATGTTATTTTGCTTTTAAAAAACTCAGTCATTTGGGTAAAGTTATTAACGGACTTTCGCCGTGTAAAGGCTGTATATGCCGCTTTGACGCGTCTGTCGTTCCGCCGAAATGGTGCAACAAAGGATTTGAGTTTTAAACGAAAATAAAACAAAAGCTATGTAACTTTCACAGAGGTTTTTTAGCTTTGAATTATTCTGCTTGTCATCTCATTATAACAATTTTCATTTCGTTATAGCATACATAGTATTTCCTCCTTTTATTCTAGGTACAAACATCAGATTTTTTGCAGCTGGTACTTAAACTGGGAAAACCGGTGCCTTAAGCACTACCAACCTTCCATTAGCACTATTTAGTCAAACCAGCATCATACAATATTATTAAATTGAAATTGCATTGAATTTACAATTTTAAACTTGAATGAAAAAGTAATGATATTGTTTTCTAAAGTTTACGCGAACACTACACATTTAAATGAAACAACTTTTACGGATCTACTCGCGTTTATTTTATTTTACACATTGTTTAATGTTTATCCTGACGTTTCGAATCCTTTGCAGGGTCCGTGGTCACAGGGAGACTGAGGTGTTGGTCATCTCATAATTAGTTAGTAGCTTGTATACCCTCATTTAATTTAATCGGGTGCGTTCCGTTTTACGCAGAAAGGCTTACAGTATCTTTTGGTCTGACAGTATGGTGTTGGGGCTGGGATTTAATATTTTGTATGATGGGGTCCCAGGCTGGTGGTAGACTCCAACCATCTTCTCTATTAAAATTAGGATGTTTTTTAATTTCAATAGCCTCGTGTATCATCCTAGGGATGAATCGTTGTTCTCTAGCGAGTACTTGCAGTTTATCAAATCTGATGTAATGGTTGGGCCCCTCTAGGGAATGTTCGCATACTGCAGACTTATTTTCGCGCCTATGCTTGACGTCGGCTATGTGTTCTTTAACGCGGGTTCCTATACTTCTCTTTGTTTGCCCGATGTATTCGAAACGTCAGGATAAACATTAAACAATGTGTAAAATAAAATAAACGCGAGTAGATCCGTAAAAGTTGTTTCATTTAAAAGTAATGATTTTTAAAAAACACTAAGACAGTTCCGACCCGCACTTGGCCGGTTTATATTTTGTTAATCTGAGACTTCAACAATTGAAACCCATTTCAGAGGAGCGACAGCTTACCATATTCTTTTAAACCGGATGATATTCCATTTATTTCGTTCATTCATTCGCTAATAGACGGCGGAGGATCTCGGAAAGTATTGTGTGATGGATATTACCTTTACCTTTCAGAAAAAGAAATAACGCTGATACTTTGAATGCGAAGTGCTTTTAATATTTTTTTAATTACGGAAACGGTTTCTTATTCTTAGGGTTATTATATTACCGTTAAATCGCTGCTACTGGGAAGCAAGAATATTTACATTAAAAATAAAACAATTTTAGAATTAATATCAGAGTTAAAATACTATTTTTTACTTAAGGCAAAGAGTAAGGCACACTAGCGCCGATATTTGGATTTAATTTGATAACTGCTAAACTGGATTTTTTTTCAAACATTGCGGACCTTCCGACACTACGCAAACATCTATTATTTAATAATTGTGCACTACTTTTAGGTTTGTTTTGTATTCATTCGCTAACACCAAAAGTGGCCATTGTTTGTGAAAAAATGCGATAGCCCGTTTTGTGAATAAACCACGCAACAAAAAGTAGTGCACAATTATTAAATAAATACTATGGATGCTTTCCTGTTATCGGACGGTACGCAATGATTAAAAAAGATCCGGCCCGTTAGTAATTGTCAAATTATCAATTGGTGGCGCTAGTGTGCCTTACCCTTCGCCTTAAAGACGTTAAATGCAAGAAGTCATTTTAGCTGTCACCAATTAATCAAATGTAACGACCTAACTTTAATGTTTGTAATTAAAATTATAGATCTGCCACCACAATCAAACCACCAATTAATATAAAAACGCTTGCTCACTTTATCTGACAACACAAATGTGGTTACAAATTAGTAACAAATATATATTTGGTGACAGAAAATATAGTTTCCAAATTCAACTAGAAACAACCCTAATTCAATTGAATTAAATTTAGAAATAAGGTAATCCATTTCAATAGAAAAGCCTTTTTAACTCTGCCATAATCACCTCGACGAGTACCTATTCATATTGTTACAAATAAGGAATTATTACCATATTTTTGTTGTCTTCGAGATGCGCCATGATCACAGAGTATCTATACAATATGATGAGCATGGAGAATGCAACTGCTAATATCTCAAAATACTCAAAAACAAAAAGACATGAAAGCAATCCCGTACTTGGTACTCCAATGTTAGTGACCATAATAATTTAAAAAGTTGGTTCTGTGGTACAACGGCGTTCTTGGGCGCTACCTACACGCTTTATATTCTATGCCATACAGAAAACCCAGTCCATTTCCTTTCAAAAGCAACTCAAGTTAGCTGGTCTGATGACAGCAATGCTTATCTGATAACCTGTGAATGTAGCTGCAAGACTTGCAAGTGATTATTCAAAACGACGTTCATTGTTCCACATCACTAGGACGGTCTGCGACCTACCTGTACGAACTTCGGCCTTTGTGCTGCGGATTACATTAATCTCTTTAACAGATAAGTAAGACGAATGTGAACGACGCTCTAATTCTACACAAACATTTTTGTTTGCCTTTACCGCGAAACAATGATGAGCTTGCTCGCAACTGGCATGCGAATAGTAAAACCTCGACCACGATCACGAGCATATTGCGACGCGGCGTGCGTATTTCTAGTTCATTGCTCGTTATACTACGGACATCTATGTCAACGGTAATGAAAAGGACGCAATGGATAGAGAAATATCCTTTAAAGTGAATATCTAAAGTAAGTAAATTTTTGTCCAACATCCTCATCAGCCTACATAGGTTTCCTTGCCGGGCTTAGGTCTTACCCATATGAATCTCTCGGACCATAGTCTACTACGCAGCCCCAAAGTGTGTTGGTTGGTGGGTTTTAACGACAACTCTTTTACGGAATACAACGTAACGTGTTATAAGCTTAACGTGCTTTCAAAATTAGGAGTTGTGATATTTTACCATCCCATGAACCAGCATCGCGAAGGTTGCTTAGATTGCAAGATCTCAAAACGCCATAAAGGCATAAATAAAGTATCATGGTGTACACAGCATTCCAATGATTATAATTTTACTAAAGATCGTGAGCAACATTGACAATACAAAAAGTTGATGTGAAAAAGGAAATCATTTCACGCTCTAGAAGTTGGTTTATGAGAATTCTTATCTCTCTATGTTTCTTGGAGAAATTTCCAATTTTTAACAAACAAAATGAATAAGTATTTGGACGACGTTCTATACAAATATCGCTTCGAGTTTCATTCGGCGAATTCTTTGCAAAAGGAAATTGTTCGGTTCTTTGGGACTTCTTTTAATTTCGTCTTCTCAAACACAGGGCGTACGTACTCGTAATTAAAGTATTTCTTTACGCTACTAATAATTAAGATTAGGAAACAAAATGAATTTGATAGGAAGATCACACCTAAACCAGAAATCGTCTAAGGTTGCCTAGCCAGACGTTCAAAGGTGGCAGTCGGTTCATATACCTACTTTTTTTTCATTTAGTTGATGGCTTTGTGCGATTAGCACATTTAGCCAGTGTCAAAGTAATTTTTCTTACAAGTACATAATACATAAATAAACAATATTTCTTTCCTGTATGATGATGATGAATGATAATAGAAATGAGAAGTGAGAAATGATATACCTCTCAACCCCTCGAGTATCTCAGTAAAGATGTGGTGGGGCTTTACTAAGTCCGACTTCTTGAGAGAATTCTAAAAGTGACGATGCACTGTTTTGTTTCATTTGCCAACACTCATGCACACTCACGAACACTTAACAGTTAATAATCCACCATTATTTCACATTAATATTCGACATAACACAAATTTTAGAAAATAAAACAAAACCGCAGACATGACTCTTCACTTTCCCGCCAAAAAGTCTGTGTACCTACTTTCGTTACTGTTCTATATTATTTTTTTTAAATTTATACACTGTCATTTGTAGCTTTTGTTTTGGTTCCGATCGTGATGCTAAACCGACTTTTTTTTTTCAATGACGCAAGATTTTCGTTTAATTTTTATTAATCGTGATGCATTATCTGTGAAAACCATACCAATGATTTATTTGCATTTTACACATGTCGTATTTATTCTCAAAACTTTTAAATAAAAAAACAGACTGACAGCTACTGACAGTTAGTACAAGAACACTGGAAGGACACAAAAATCCAAAAAGGAGTTAAAAACTCTTTAAATTTTTTTACTGATAATATCGATGTGATGGCACCGATACATACTAACCCCCTCACAAATAAACAGAGAATAAGCTCCGAATAGTTATTCTGTGTTTTGTCTCTTTTACTCCAATTTGAAGTGACGTTTACATGACGGGAACTTTGTTTATATTAAGACCCTTTATGTGTTTTGAATTTCAGCTGACCGAGTTCTATTATGTGCCAACTCGTGGTAAGCTTACTTACAAACAATAATACTAAGCCCTTCATATGGAATGCTCATTGAAAAGCAAGATTACGATAATCTCCATCGGCAACAAACAACGCATTCCCAGGTGATTGATTAATTGCAGAATAGTAAGTAACTACCTAATTCAAATTTTGAAATAGCAGACTTTATGGCGCGCCTGGTCTGGGATTAGTAAGGTTAAGCAACTTTCGCAATGACCGGTCATCGGATGGGTGACCAAAAGCTTAACATCTCGAGCTCCTCCGTGCTTCGGAAGGCACCTCATGCCGTTGGTCCCGGCTGCATTAGCAGTCGTTAACAATCACCAATCGTCACTGGACCCGCGTGGTGGTTATTGCCCCGTTCTCCCTATCCATCTATAGGGAAGGTTCGTGCCCCAGCAGTGGGGAAATGAGCTGGTTATGATGATGATGATGATGATGATTGTCTATCGTTATTACACAGAATAGGAACTAATTATTTCGTAAACTTAAAATATTAGCGGCAAAGCTCTAATTCTTACAAACCAATAAGCAATTTTTTATTAAAAAAACTTTATTGATATCAAATCCCAACTGTATTTTGATTTGTCGTAAAGAATTTAACTTGACAAAATTACGTACGATATCAGTTCTAAGTTTTGTTTGAAACCATGAGGAAATAATCGTTGTAATCACAAATTTTAATTGTGTACATATATATATTTATGTGCGTCTAAATGTATATCGCTTTCATTTTCTAGAATTAATTATCTTTACATTGAAATAGGAGCTTCATAATACAAGTAAAAGCTAGCTATTAATAAAAAATAAAATAAAAGGATCGGAGTACTCGTAAGAGCTTCATGTACGCCCGCCAGATGATTAATCATCGTTTAAAACTGTTATTTCAGATCGTACGCTACTTTGCGTGTCTCCTATTTTCTCCTAGATTCTTGTAACAGTCCCGAAACAGAAGACAGACGACTCGCTGATGTTTCAGCTTTAAAAAACCTTTATGTACGAACGAGTAGCTAATTGAATGAATAAAACAGCCATTTTATTTATAAAGAGCTCGTTCTACGGAAATTAATCGCTTAGTTAATGCGCTCCCTATGAAATAACCTGCAAAGTGCGATTTATGTTAAATACTAGGATTAACGGACGTTAATACGCTATAAAGTGACATATTCAATCTTGGAGAGACGTCCCATAACCGTGTAAACGACATACCCTTACCTTTTAAAGTTAATAAAGTCACATTATACTTAGATAGAAGCTTTATCTATACAATTAATACTACTTATGTAAATATTAGGTCTGTCAATGAATAGTCATTCACGGAGTATAATTTTAGATTTCTGAGTTCTAAATCTTCTGGTTACCTACCCCAATTATAAAAAGAGCCTTCAGATAAAAGCTAACAAAAATTTTTCACCAAAACAAAATATCAATCAAAAATAACATTGGTCCATGCAAGTCTTTTCAAGTCTCCTGAGACGTATGTTCTACATATAATTGAAAAGTTACATGACATAATTATCTTTAAAGTACATGTTCAAGCTCTGACGGTCCGATATAACCGTTACGTAATTGCTTGGTTTATTTCAGCAAATTGTCTTATTTCTGTACGTGTGCTTATCATTTTTGAGGAATGCTGTTTGTGTCCCAGCAGTTAACACATCATTACTTCTATGGGAACTTTTTCGTGTGACAGTTTATTACGGATACCTTGGGTTACTAACAACGGGGTTTTTACAGACTAGATATTTGGTCTGTGGGGCTATTCATTTTTAAATCAAGTATATGATTTAAGGCGCCTGATAGCGCAATGGTTAATGCGCCAGGTCTAGTATTGATAAAGTTAAGTCACTTTCGCAAGGTCGGCATCGGATGAGTGACCAAAAATTTCTTCAAATCTCGAGTTCCTTCGTGAAATAGCAGTCGTTAACAACTACTTTGCCGTCTTACTTTGATGTGAATATCTCCGGGATCATGCCATAGGTTTACACGTCAAGACCAATTAATGCGACTTTCATGGACAGCACCTGTGATCGATGTTACACTTGACATCGAATATTAATTATTATTATTATATTCTTGACTTCATTAAATAATTTTACATTTATTAAGTTCGAAAACATACTCCGCTAATAGTAGGTAAATAGTTATAGAATAATGATAATTGATAAACATTTCAGTTTAAGTATGGAGAGAGAGAGACACTTCGTAAAGTTCAATTATTTTTCCTATTAAATATTTTCGTGTGGCAATATCAATACGAAATTTCAGCCATTAGATGAATTGAATTGGATACCATTCACAATAATGAACAATAATTTTACAAAAATGGTTTAGAAGATACGAGTAATTAACAAAGATATTTTTTTTATAGTAGAATTGAATTACACATTGAATTAATTTAATGTTATCCTGACGTTTCGGGTCTCCCTTTGACTACGGACCCTGCAAAGTGTATGAAACGTCTTGTTGAAAACTTGTTTCATTTCAATGTGTACACTACACATTGAAATGAAACAAGTTTTCACGTATAGTTTAGAAAACAATGTAGTAGAAATAAATATGTACTTAGTTTAAAAATGTTAAAACCACGAGCGGGATTTGAACCCGCACCCCATACCGGGTCAGGGTACGGTTGCACAGAACCACGATAACATAAGTTGTGCACCTAACCTGGCATATGTCATTTGTAATTTGTTTGCAATAACATTTGCGTTAATTATTATACAACGGTAATTATTTATAAATCTATAAATATAGTAGAATTATTAAAATAAACTTATTTGCTATTTGTTCAATGTGGAATATTCAGGACTACATAACAATAAATAAAACCAGCCTTAAAAAATGTCAAGTAATTAACGTTATATTTTTAATGTGCTTTAACATGTAAGTATGCCGAAAAATGACCTAGTTTCATAATGGTTATGAGTAAGTATATATATTGTGGCAGTTACTTTTCCTGCTATCTTTCCAAAGGAATTTATTATAGTATAATTAATTTAACATGCCATACCAGCATTTATATTAAAACCCAACAACAATGCGGTAGAAAAAACCTTCTAGTTAACCTTACAAAAGATTAAAAGTTAAAATTTAGAAGATTAAAATTTAAATTTAAAAATTCTTTTAAATAATGTGTTGCAGCGACAGGGGTAGACGGTAGACCCTTTCCAATGGGGAGATGTGATATCGTAAGTAAAAGTACATAGCCTTTGAAGAGACAGTAGGACACTGCTACCTCGATCCATAATGAAATCAAGTCATCGCTATAGTTAACGGGTATTGGTTTAATCATCAAGCATTATATTTGCGGGTAGATAATCACAAACCAGGGTTATGCTAACCCAAAACCCGTTTTGCTTGACCTGGGAACCCAGTACGTCTGGTTATCGGGCCGTGAGCCACGCTGACAACGAGGCATTATGTGATCACATAGATATAAATAGATTGCTGCCACAAATGTAATTGATTTTGATTTGATCCGATCCGATGATCTGGCTTTGCGAAAGTTGCTTAGCTTGCAAGATCGTAACACGATCGTGCAAGCCACTATCTCCTCATAGGTGCAGGTTGTTATTAAAATTATCAATTTCGTTTCGGACTTAATTTTATTAATAAGGTAGGTACCTTGGCGACCTCCTTGGTCGAGTGGCTTGCACACCGGTTTTCATGGTGTCGCTATCTCTGAGGTCCCGGGTTCGATCCCCGGTCGGATCAATTTAGAAATACCTGTTTTTCTATATTGTTTCGGGTCTGGGTGTTTCCTATGTATAATAAGTATGTATTTAAGTATATTAAGTATGTTTATCCGTTGTCTTGTTAACCATATAACGAGTTTCTTAAGGAAGCTTTTCTTGGGACTAGATAATTGGTGTGAGTGTAGGAAACATTTATTATTATTTATTATTATTACCTAGGTCAGGAATTGATTTCAATAGTTGACTACTACGTGCCTTACAAATAAACAAAGAATAAGGTCCGAATAGTTATTCCGTGTTTTGTCTCTTTTACTCTAATTCGAAATGACGTTTAGATGACAGGTACAAAACACGGAATAACTATTCGGACCTTATTCTTAGTTTATCTGTAAGGCACTACGAGTATATCATTAACAGAAAGAAGAGAAAGTAATGTCAAATTTTTCCTGTCGTCCGCATGTAATGTCATAATCAAAGTCAATAAAAGACATTATAGGAATGATGACGGACATGACAACAAATAATAATAATAAACTGAAAAAATATTGTTTCTTGTACTAGATATTTTGAGATATAAACACCGTGTAAAAATATAACGCTTTATCCTTAATGTTGAGTAACAAACCAAGAACGTATTTACGTTACCACTCGACGACATGGCGTCGGAACAGACAGTAAAAAAACGACATTTCGTCGCTTAAGTTCTAACACCGCGGAAGTCAGAAATGACAACTTTTCAGGAGAGCAAAAATATCATGCCTTTTTTTATATCGCGATCATAATAATTATCTTTTTGTTTTTAAAATAAAACGCTTCCATTGATTAAAATTCCTGTTTCTGATTGGTCTAGAGGTGCGTCTTTCTATTCTCTATCGAATGACATGCAAAAGTCAAAATGACAAATTTTGGACTTCCGCGGTGTTAGACCTTAGGCGACGATTTATGTTTTATCAAAAATAAAAATATTACGCTTCTAAAATTACTAAACTCGCTTCGTTGAATACACGTAGCATGCTCCCTTTAATATTAAAATGAGCTTCTAACTTCCAAAAACGGAATTATTAATTACAATTTATTAAAATTCATTAATCGGCGAGCTTCTTGATGTCTTTGATAAATTTAATATCTAGCCGTTACGTAATTTGTGGGTAATTGACGGTTCATGATTTAATAATGAATATAATAGGAACAGCTTAAAAAAAGCCTGTAGTCTCTGCCGTGATCATGCGCTGATCACGAGCATTCTTCGTTCTCAGTGGTTGAGGAGTCCAGGTGAAGTGCGAAGTCACTTACCATCAAGTGAGTGAGCCTTGTGATATAAAACCTGGATGACCGAGCTTTGCTCGTTATTTTTTTTATAATGTTTTCTAAAAATGAAACCTAGCTAGATCGATTTATCGCCCCCGAAACCCCCTGCATACTAAATTTCATAAAAATCGTTGGAGCCGTTTCAATCGTCAGTTAAAGTTTATTCATTGAATAATTTTGACTTAATGACAGATTCTATTTAGAAAATATGTCACAATGATTATTAGATACAATCGCCTCTGTGGCACAAAATAATAAGACTGCGGAAGGTAAGATTCAAACAAACTACGCTCGAGCAACGCATACATAGAAAAGAAACCTTTTGGAAACGTAATTGTAATTCAACAACAAACCTTCAATCAAGCTTTCACATTATTGGTAGGTATACTTAAAATAGCTCGAGGAGCTCGATGGCGCAGTGGTTAACGCGCCCGGTCTGCGAGTGTTGAGGTTAAGCAACTTTCGCAAAGGCCGGTCATCGGATGGGTGACCAAAAATTTATCATCTCGAGCTCCTCCGTGCTTCGGAAGGCACGTTAAGCCGTTGGTCCCGGCTGCATTAGCAGTCGTTAACAACCACCAATCCGCACTGGGCCCGCGTGGTGGTTCATGGCCCGTTCTCCCTATCCATCCATAGGGAAGGCTCGTGCCCCAGCAGTGGGGACATAAATGAGCTGATGATGATGATGATGATACTTAAAATATACTTCTTAGTAAAATCTCATTATACAAAATGCTATCTTTGTATAGGTTTTCTACTTACGGAGTTAAATTGCGATTTTAGTAACTTAACGTAAAGTTACGTTAACATAACGTTAACGATCAGTAAGTTATTTTTGCTCGTTAGTGTACATTAGCTCAAGAGTTTAGGTGTTGTTTTTCAACAGTTTTCGTTATCAGGAGCAATTTAAATTAAAAGTTTTCACTGTAACAAGAGTAAGGTTTTATTTAATTGTACCTATTACAGGCCGCTTTTTAACGTATCCGGAATGAACGGTGGAAAAAATATGTTCACCTTATTTATTTACAGAATTTGTCAATTACGGTACAAATTTTAATATCAGTTCCAGTTTTTTTCATGAACATTACTAGGGCTATTCATTTATTTTAACAAAGTATTTATAATTTAGGTACTAATAGAATAATAATAATTGTTATATAAAGTGTACCATACACGCAATACGTTTATAATTTTTTGTTTTACTACTCGCAGAAGTGGTCGCTCGGTGGTCGCGAAATGTCGACCGTTTCACAAAATATTATAATGTCTATCTCACACTCCTTCGCGCGAGCAATGTGCTTAAAAAGAGGTAAAAAGGTTTTTCATCACGTATATAAATTATTGGTTGTAGTATTCTTAATGACGAGCATGAAGTAACAATAAAATTTGTGTTTATAATTTAATTTAATTTTGTGTCGATTTTTTTTTTTTAATTTCAATATTATAATTTTTAATGCATGCTGTGATTGCCCATAATTGAGCAAGAGCAGCTAGCTAAGAGAAAATTGTTTTTATTCTTTTTTATGTAACTTAAAATACTGTTATTCTTATGTCGATAATCCAATAAATTTATAAGTAAATTAATGAATTAATAAAACCTATTCAATTAGAATAGGTTTTTATTGTTCTTTAATGCATGTTACATCAGTTTGTGGAAAAAATATCGAGTTGTCTATTTAAAAAGTTCCCGTGTTCGTTAGGACGTATCAAAGGGATGTCCGTTTTTTTCATTTACGCCATTTTAGGCTTACATCACACATCATCGTATTAAAAAGTATTAGAAAGGACATTAAGATTAAATTGATAAATTGAATGTTTACTTTCTATAAGAAACGCTATTTATAATATGATCCAACTATATCTTTTTTCTTAAAAATACGAGTTTAGGTTTACCGTAAATGTTTGTTCTGGTGACTATTATTATTGATATCATATCAATATAAGATTGATCTCTTGTAATGACATAGAATGAGAATGTTAAAAACAAGTTTTAAATGAGATAGAATAGTATTTTAATAAAAGCTTTTAATTATAGCCAATACAGTAATAATAAATCTTTTGTAAAATAGATCTAAATGGTTATCGGTACTCTTTTTCCAAATATTGGCATCATATTTAGGTAGCTGTTAGGTATCGGAACATATATAAGCAATTTAGCATGGAAACACATTTTTTCTTACTCAAAGAAGATTATTAACTGCGCAGATATTATATACTTTTTTCTCGTGTTTGGTATATTGTTAATTTAAGTGTTTAAAAAATCTTTAACAACTTAAATAGTACTTTTGACTTGAGCTAGTAATGTTCATTTATTTAAGTTTATATTGCTTTAGACTGTTGCCTGCCGCTGTAATAATAATAAATCAAGGGAAAAAGAGCTTTTCATCAACAACATGTATATTCCAGAAGCTTTTCCAAATATGTCTGTCCATTCTCTGCTGACTCGACTCGACTTACTATAGAAATTCTTTTCAGCAAAAATGTTTTGTACTTTGGTACGAGGCAATTTTGCTTGCTGTGTTTTGTCAAAAAAAACTGTTTTAAAATGTTATTTATGAAACTGATGTTTCCGAGATATCACTTTGAAGATAATATAGGTATAATGATAAAGATAATTAATTAATGATAATTATTTTCAATTTAAATATTTTTTTTGTTAACTGGCTTGAAGTGTGAATTTTAAATACAATCAAATACTGTTTTAAAAAATTCCTTATTTAAAAATACTAGTGATTATTTATCTTTAATTACAGAGCTGACTTTCTTTGCTACGCAAATAAGGACTGTAGTTCGGAGTAATGTAATATTTTGCGTTTTAATATTTTTTTAAACGTACATTATGTCCTAACATTATTTATTCGTAGTTTCCTTCACTAATTACCTATATTCGTGAATAAAATATGTTTGATAAAATTTTCTCGCTCGATTTAAACACGCAAAGTTCAAAGTTTCTAAGCGACATAATGGAAATTAATTGGGCACTTACCTCCGTCGACGGCGAGTTGCGAGCGCGGCGAGAAGTTCGGAACAAACTGCGGAGTACTGGTCGGCGTCGGTACGGCAATGTGCGCGCACTTTACGGAACTCAGTCACAACTCACCGCGAACTCGCTTCAAAGGGTGTCGGTCGTGTTGTGATTGTGAACGCTGTCTGTTAGAGCGATGGGCGCGCCAAAAAGTTATGCGCCCGTGGACCCCTGCCGTGTGCTTATATCCCGGTGGAGCCGGCGCGCCGCGCACGCGCGACCACCATTCATGTGACTCTCTCAATGACCACCCACCAACGTCATCGTCATTTTTTATGCCTTGATAAAACAACAATTAACGCCGCCTACCTACCGCATTTTAAATTTCCATAACAGATCTGCTCGACGGGGCGTGATTGAAGTTTTCCACACATCATTCAGTGTCGCGTCATACCAAAGGCTGAGCTATAATAAAGTACTGTCTCGTAAATCTGTACTGCCACAAACAATTTGAATTTATCTCGCCAACAGTAAATTGCAAACGTTTTATAAGTTAGATTGTTTTCAGACATGTTCTCAAACTGTTTGATAACCATCTGTTCGAGCATGCACATTAGAATCGGAGCGTAGGTGGAGTGAGCGGGACCAGTTATCGACATATGCATCATCGTTGTTAACTTTTTGAGAGATGTGCGGCTTAAACTATTCGGATTAGGGTAAGTTGGCCTCTTTTATTGGCTCCCGTTCGTCGGGTGTATCGGGCGCCGACGACGATTAAGGTGATTTACAGAGCCGGAGTGAGGAAGTTTGTAAGTTATCTAGACTGTTGATAGACCTCAAACTTTAACAGTAGTTCGAACAAGTACATGACTCGCATAGTTACAACTCTTCGAGTCCGTTTCTGCGCTAATGACTCCATTTAGACATCGGCAGCCTTTCGCGAAGGTGCTCAACTGCTCAGATGTGGTGATTAAGGAGTTGTTAAAGAATAATCAAGTGGAGCGCATTGTAAAACGTAACTCCGTCTTTATGTGCTGCTCGAGCGATGCTCGCGCGAATGGAAGCTACCATAAACGTAAACAGATATATCACTTGAACTTAATTTAATCTGACGTTAAAGTTTTATGTTGCATCTGTACCATGGGCTTATGGAGGCGATACTTAACGCGCTGGTATATAAGGCTGTAGCTGAGTGGGGAACTGCTTATAGGGGTTCTGTAGTTCTTTCCCCGTTACCGTTTAATCCATGTCCATGTAGGGTCTTACAAATAAACAAAGAATAAGGTCGGAATAGTTATTCCGTGTTTTGTTCCTGTCATGTAAACGTCATTTCAAATTGGAGTAAAAGAGACAAAACACGGAATAACTATTCGGACCTTATTCTTTGTTTAATTGTAAGGCACGTAAGGTGTAAGTACTGATATGAATAGTAAAAGAACTAGGGCCTCACAAATAAACAGAATAAGCTTGGTATGATATTCCGTGTTTTGTCATGTCCTATACTTCACTTCAAATTAGAGTAAAAGAGACGAAACACGAAATAACTATGCCAAGCTTTTTCTCTGTTTATTTGTAAGGCCCTTAAATTATATAATCCCAATAAACTATTAGGTATTGATGTGCTACCGGCAAATTTACAAAACATATGAAAAATCGGCATAAAGAGTTTGAAGAACACGATGGCGCAGTGACTTGTGCGTTCGGGTTGCAATCTTGAAACTTGAAAAGCTATTTTAGTGGATGGGTGACCAAAAAAAATATTTGGAACTCCTCTGTGCTTCGGAAGTCGCAGTGGTTGTCGTAAAATAATAATAATAATAATAATACAATAAAATAATAATAGAATTAAAATTACAAAAAATGGGCAGTCGGTAAAACCCACCAATCTGTATCAGCGTGGTGCTAAGGTTCCATTCCCATGTGCTATTGTTTATGTGGGAAGCCTTGAGCCCAGCAGTGGGACATTTATAAACTAACAAAGAGACATGCTGACAAAGAGACATCGAGTTAGTTTAAGAAAAACTGTGAGTAAAGTAAAAACTTGCCTGTTGACACATTGTTGCTAATTCGCCCGGTTCATCAGCTCCATAAAACCTTGACAGGTCATTGTCGATGCAGATTAACCGATAATTCGGCTAGTCGCACCTAAATAAACACACACTAACACACTCACCTATAGTACAAGCGTCTGGTTAACATTTAAGTACACGCTAGACAAACAAAATTCTGACAGTGAAGCCTGTTTCAAATTATTTAGTAAACCTACCGGGAAATATCCCTTTCTTTCGAGCAGAAAGCCCATTAATAATCATAAAGTTTTCAAAGAGGTTCAAAGAGGAAATTTACAATTGTTTAAAAAATATATTAATTTAAAGACTTTGTTTTTACTTAATTTATAACTGTAACTAAATGTTCATAATATAACTTTTATACAATTACAATTTTACTTACTGTTTACATAAAATTTTTATAATCAGTTCTATCATAGTAAGTTAAGAGTTAAGTTCAATTATAATGAGTTAATGTTAGGAAGGCTAAACATCGGTATGCCTAGGATACCTATGTGAAAGAGCTTTTTAGCTTAGAGTTGATCATACCTGATGGTGTAAAACTATTTTATATGATGGTATAGAACTGTATGACGCACTATTTTCCCAAAGCAGGCCCAGCCCTGTATATGCTATGTATATGTTGGTCATGAATATGTTGTGAAGTTATTAGATAGTGTAGTTTCTTTTTCGAAGAATACATTTTTCCAATCTTACCTACACAAAAGTGTTTAAGTTTGAATACCTATCTAATAATAGTATATTTAGTGTATTTTGTATCGTATTACATTAAAATAGCATTTTTCATCTAATGTGTGTGTGTGTCTTTTCATAACTATGAAATACCTATGAACTATAATAAAAAAATTGATAAATCAATAAACACTTTATTTCATGAACATCCTTCATTACTTATGTATAGTACATGTTTATTTGGGTTTTCTCTTGCTCAGTTGTATTATGCATGGTTCCCTTAGTCGCCTTTTAGGACGTCCTCGGGATGAAATGGAGTGATGACAAATTTTATTCTTGCTCTGTCACCACATAGATTAGGTAAGTAAACTCGCCATTCGATCACGTTAACGAAAACGAGAATTTGTATGGCAAAATGTTAACTCCTCTCATATGCCGCCAGGAGGCGCTGCTTCAATGTCATACTAATTTTCGTTTTCGTAAACGTATTCGAATGAATACGGATAGTAAACAAACTCACACTAGGCACCCACAAGTCGCTCTTCCTTAATTTTTTACATATACATATGGATAAAAATACATGTTCGGCGTATCCGCTGTATCTGTTGACTAATTGTTTATTTGTAGGTACTTTCCGTCTAGTGTAATCGTAGATACTGCCTACTACACAAAGATCCTAGGTTCATAAACATGCCCCTATACATGTTTTGTGATGGTCACGAGCAATGAGCATTTGTAGTCAGTATCAAAATAGACGAAACCACGCTATCGCGGTCACTGTCAAACTCTTTGATTTAAGCAAAAATAGACCTAATTGTGTTAGTACTAATTTAATCTAAATTCTTAATTTTTACACGACTGCCAAAAAAGGAGTGTTTGTGTTCAGGGTTCATGTATGTTTGAATGTATGTGATGTTTCTTTATTCCACCATAACTTCAAAACGCCTGAACCGATTTAGATATATGAGGTATCGTTACAATCCTTGCATTGTTCCGAATAACATAGGCTAGTAAAAAGTTGAAAATTTCACCCCTATGTGGGTAAAAATGAGGGATGAAATTTTGTACTTCTAAACGCTTGAACCGATTTAGATAGATGAGGTATCATTACAATCCATTATTTATTTTACCATTGAAAATGGTTATCAGATGAAAATCGCCTGAGACGTATTTTTGACAATAGCTCCGAGGATTTTGGGAAAATCGATATGGAAATAGTACCAAGAGTTGAGGAATTTATCGAGACAAGTGTGAGCGTTTGAATTTTGAAAATCATCTTTTAACTTTTTTTGGAATTTTGAAAAATGTAAAAAAAATTGGGGTTTTTGGGGGGTGTCTGTATACTAAATTGTAAATGTTAAAAAAAAACAACTTAAGAAAAAATTAAAAAAAGGGTCCTAGGGTATTAGTTTATACCATATAATTGTGACCTTATGGTGGTCCCTTTAGATTTGGTTTTGTAGAAAAACGGGTAAGTCCGTATACCTATAAGATGCGGATGAAGGCGAAAAATGTATTCAAGTTGGAATTTTGAAAATCGGTTAATACATTTAAAAAATATATCTAATTAACTTGTAATGTGTTATTTAAAATAAAATGTTTTTTTTTCGTAAATCGTTGTATTAATTTTTAACGCTCCGATTCTTGCGGGGACTGCGAAATCTGTGAATTTTTTTACCACGGTGATTCTATAAATATTATGTTAACTTTACTAGAGTCTAGTATTTATATGTATTTATTTATCAGTTCATCCGTGATCTAGAGTGAAAATAGCTATACTTACCTATAATTTTTAGTTTTTATTTTTATTTTTTGAAACGCGTAGGTGGTCGAGTGGGAGAGCGCTCGGCCCGATCCACAAAGGTCCTGGCTTCAATTCCCAGGTCAAGCAAAGTGTGTCTCGGATTTTTCGATTCATAGCCCGGGTTTGTGATTACCAACCCGCATTTGGCAAGCGTGGTGATTAAGCCATTACCCATAAATTGTAGTGAGGATTGACTTAATTTCAATGATGGAGGCCTTCGCCCAACAGTTTGACAGTTATAGGCTATTTACTTAATGCTATTTTTTATAAAATTGTATAAGCGTATCTCTTGCAGTGCAGCGCGGAATTTGAAAATTTACGTGTTTTTAAGTCACTGGTGCTAGGCGCTGAATAGGTCATATACATTAAAAGAACTAGTGTAGGTTAGCTTGATCTTTTCACAAGGTCATGGTTGTCTTGGAATTTGAAACAAATACCCAGAAACTGCATAAACATTACGTAAAATAATGATATCTAAAAACTTATTTCTTCAGAAACTTTGTAAATATAGCCCAAATGAAACAATGATCCGACATCAAAATGTTTATATTGATATTCCGCAGGTCACTGTTGTCTTATTTTTCCATTAAAAAACATGAATATGAAAATATTAAGACTTTTCTTATTTTTTACCCAAACGCCTATGATTTTACGAAAGTAAACATTGCTCTAATTAAATCACCAGCCTACTCTGTACAGATATTAGTGTGCGTGCGTATTCGTAGTCGTGCGCCGTCGTCACACCACTACCACGCGCCGCTCGCTCGCTATCATAAAGAAACTTGAAACTCGCAGTTTTGCGTCCGCGCTGCACCCCTTAACAACTCTCAACACATAGATATCATTTCGGTAATAATACGTGAGTTCGTGAGAGCTTTTTGTTTGTCTCAGAACTTTAAATTGTTCACATTCAAAAGATTACAATGAAATGCAAAACATGAAATAAATTACGTATAATATTATCGTCAAGAAAGTAATATGAAATTTAAAACGAAACAGCTTTAGTTAAGT
The DNA here is from genome assembly GCA_963082485.1 of Eudonia mercurella. Taxonomy (NCBI): domain Eukaryota; kingdom Metazoa; phylum Arthropoda; class Insecta; order Lepidoptera; family Crambidae; genus Eudonia; species Eudonia mercurella. Next base: position 10,427,574 of record OY720025.1, read on the forward strand.
ACCTACTCGCCGATAAAGCCTTCGGCACACCAAACGCGGAACGAAAGCGACGCGACGACGCGGGCGAGAGATCGGATTCGTGTGATAAACAACGTTATTGTAGTATGCAGAAAAATTGAAATAGATTTTTTCATTTTTTGTAAACAAATTCAAATCTGCTAGTTAATTTACGAAAACCCTAGAAAAAAAAATTCCGTGTTATCATACTAATTGCTGATTTTTACATTTAATATTTTTACATTTTTGCTTTTACCTAAAAGAACCAGCTGGTTTGACTTCATTCCGTAAGCTGGATAAAGAGTTTTTCGATTATGGGTAAAGTAAAAATACCCTTTTTTAAACTTTTTTCAATCAGACTTAGAATGCTCGAGGTTTTGGGCATTTATAAATCTACATTGTGCTAGCACATTACTACACTAGGTACATTTGGTAGGGGGTAGGACTTGTTCTCAGTCTACCTAGCTAGCCACATATAATTTTAATCTACATTGTGCTAGCACATTACTACACTAGGTACATTTGGTAGGGGGTAGGACTTGTTCTCAGTCTACCTAGCTAGCCACATATAATTTTAATAGGTCTTCATAGTAATCAAAATATTTGGTGATGTTTTGCGTTAATCAAAGGTAGCTATATAGCCAGTAGTAGTAGTAGTAGGAGAAGCTCGATGGTGCAGTGGTTAACGCGCCAGGTCTGCGAGTGCCGAGGTTAAGCAACTTTCGCAAAGGCTGGTCATCGGATGAGTGACCAAAAATGTATCATCTCGAGCTTCTCCATGCTTCGGAAGGCGCGTAAAGCTGATGGTCCCGGCTGCATTAGCAGTCGTTAAAAACCACCAATCCGCACTGGGTACGCGTGGTGGTTTTATGGCCTGTTCTCCCTATGCATCTGTAGGGAAGCCTGGTGGTAGGATGGAATGCCACATCGAGGAAGGGCAAAGGGAAGATCTTCCTCCGAGCTGGGTGGTATAGCTCGGGGACCGAGGTCCAACGGATGTTAGTTGGAGGTGCTATATATAGTGAAGGAGACGGTGAAACTTCGCTACCGCGATGCAGGTTTCCCATACTATTTCACGTCGTAGTATGGCGATGTCGTTGGTAAGCGTTTGTGGCGCCATCTGTTGACACAGTTGAGAAGGTGTTTGCTTCGTGTCAATGTGCGGCGTATGCGGTAGGTGGCGCCGCCACATCACTCCCCCCCTGAGACCGGAGGTCGAGATGCCAGTGAGTGTGCTCAGCAGTCAGTGCTTCAGAGCTTGCAAGTGCCAGTGGAGAGTGCTGCTGCAGAATGCCCCAGTCTACGGTGAGTCGAGACGGGTGGGGTGAAGGCGCGTTGCCAGTGATGCAGTGTGCTGCTCCTGTCTGCGGTGAGTCGAGTCTGGTGATGATGACGGTGGGTCCAAGCTGCTGGTGTGCAGGGCTGCCACGCCGGAGTGATGCGGCCGACATTGATGCACCGGTCGTGGGCTGCGGAGACCAGGTCGGGATGATGCCGTCGAGTGTGCCGGAGGTCCAGGAAGCGTCGTCCAAGATGCTGCGGTGGAACCTTGTGGCTCGATTGCTGGCTTGCTGTGACTGCTGGCGAAGGTAGATGGTGGATGAGGAGGTGATGGATGGGCGCTGCTGCGACGATGTTGAAGGTGCTTCTGTGCTCCGTAGGGGTCACCACTGTAGGATAGCCTGGTGGTAGGATGGAATGCCACATTGAGGAAGGCCAAAGGGAAGATCTTCCTCCGAACTGGGTGGTATAGCTCGGGGACCGGGGTCCAACGGATGTTAGTTGGAGGTGCTATATATAGCGAAGGAGACGGTGAAACTTCGCTACCGCGATGCAGGCTTTCCATACTATTTCATCGTCGTAGTATGGCGATGTCGTTGGTAAGCGTTTGTGGCGCCATCTGTTGACACAGTTGAGAAGGTGTTTGCTTCGTGTCAATGTGCGGCGTATGCGGTAGGTGGCGCCGCCACATCACTCCGTTTGTGGCGCTATCTGTTGACACAGTTGAGAAGGTGTTTGCTTCGTGCCAATGTGCGGCGTATGCGGTAGGTGGCGCCGCCACACATCCATAGGGAAGGCTCGTACCCCAGCAGTGGAGACATAAAAATGAGCTGATGATGATGATGATGATATAGCCAGTTATTAATTGGTTTACATTCGATGCTTGCATTGAGCTTCCATTTAAGTATTATGAAAAGAAGTAAGGCTAAGAGCTTTCCAGTGGTAAAAAAAAGAGATCATTACATAGTATAAAACAAAGTCGCTTCCCGCTGTCTGTCTGTCTGTCCCTATGTATGCTTAGATTTTTAAAACTACGCAACGGATTTTGATGCGGTTTTTTTTAATAGATAGAGTGATTCAAGAGGAAGGTTTATATGTATAAATGCATGCATTTAGTATCAGCATTGCACCCGTGCTAAGCCGGGGCGGGTCGCTAGTAATAAATAAGTAAATGTAGCCTTTAATGTACTGCCCCACCTGTTAGGAAAAGCCTCCGTCATTAAAATCAAGTCATCGCTACATTTGATGAATATTGGTTCATTCACCACGCTTGCCAAATACGAGTTGGTTGTCACAAACTCGGGCTATCAAAAAGTTCAAAACACAACTTGCCTGACCTTGGAGATTTTACCACATGTCCACAGAGGCGAAAAAAGAAATTAAAAAAATATATAGCTGATGCACATTACAGTGGCAATAAGAACACGAGTCACGATGCACTGCTTTTTCCTCGCTTTTGGTGTAACGAAGCTTTAATTATGTAAGCATTAAAAAGTTCTAGGACCTCTGTTACAGCGATCATTATACACTGAACTGTTTCGTTTTCTTTATTTTACGCTTGCGCTTAAATCGCAATTGTGTGTTGGAGATTGAAGAGTTCAACGGAAATAATTGTTCTACTTTTCAGTTCATTTCATCCCGTGTCTTTAGGTAAGTAGGTACCTATAGGATCTAATTGCAATGAACTATTAATCAGCCCAATGATTCGTAAACCTTTAAGGCGAAGGGTAAGGCACATTAGCGCTACCAATTGATAATTTGACAATTACTAACGGATCGGATCTTTTTTAAACATTGTGTACCGTCCGATAACAGGAAAGCATCCATAGTATTTATTTAATAATTGTGCACTACTTTTTGTTGCGTGGTTTATTCACAAAACGGGCTATCGCATTTATTCACAAACAATGGCCACTTTTGGTGTTAGCGAATGAATACTAAAACAAACCTAAAAGTAGTGCACAATTATTAAATAATAGATGTTTGCCTAGTGTCGGAAGGTCCGCAATGTTTGAAAAAAAAATCCAGTTTAGCAGTTATCAAATTAAATCCATTAGCGGCGCTAGTGTGCCAGAGTGCATGGTGCGACTTTTATTTGCCATTCGATCACGAAGGCAAGACTTTTTGGCAATATTTTTATTCAACTCGTTTGTTCGTTCGAGGCACTCGCTGCTTCAATACCATATACATTTTCGTTTTAGAGTTAACGTGATCGACTATTAAAAAACTCGCATTAGTCTCGTAGTCACCCAGAACTTTGAACTTTGTACTCCTTGAAGATTTTGTTTGTAGATTGCTTACCTCTGTTCTACCTTTATTCTGTATATTATGATAGTTACATATAAATTACTAACTCTGTATTATTGTTGATTTATGTAAAATTATGATGGCGGATAAAATTAGGTACACAAGAATAATTCTTTGTTATTTCGCTTGTGGGGATATTTTGGCGAGAATAACAGTGTTAGGTAAGATAGCCAGTTTGTAAGTATAGGTATTTTATTCTACCTTTATTTTTGGTTAACTCGCAAATAGACCGTAATAAACGAGACAGGTTAATAATATAATAATAATAAATTTATTTATTTTCAGGCCACAAAGTTTTTACAAACAGGCCCATAGATATATACCTTACAAACTAACATATACACACCAATATAAACAATTATTGTTAGTAAATAAAACTTAAAGCTATGTTAGAATTTAAGCACATCCTAATGCTGGTCCGGTGGTGTTAGCTGGCAGTCTACCGCGAAAGCGCCGGTACACCACGCCCTTCAAGCCAAGACCAAGGTTACTTATCTTTATAATTGAATCCATTACTCATATCATTAATTTTTAATATCTACTTAAACAATTTACAGGTGTTTTTAGTTTGTTTTTATTTTGTTATTAGTTTGTTTTCTAATAGTTTCAATTTGTGCATGTCATGGCAACATTTAAGTATGACATCGTTATAAAATGGGTACCTACCTATCAATTGTAAATGTGAACAGCGTTTGATATGTTGGTTGACCTAAAATAAATAAATAAACATACAACTACTTTGATATGCGTAATGAGGTAATTACAAAAAAGATTTTTAGTTTTTTATTGTTTTAAGGGGGTGCAGCGCGGACGCAAAACTGCGAGTTTCAAGTTTCTTTATGATAGCGAGCGAGCGGCGCGTGGCAGTGGTGTGACAACGGGGCACGACTACGAATACGCACGCACACTAATATCTGTACAGAGTAGGCTGGTGATTTAATTAGAGCAATGTTTACTTTCGTAAAATCATAGGCGTTTGGGTAAAAAATAAGAAAAGTCTTAATATTTTCATATTCATGTTTTTTTATTGAAAAATAAGACAACAGTGACCTGCGGAATATCAATACAAATATTTTGATGTCGGATCATTGTTTCATTTGTGCTATATTTACAAAGTTTGAAGAAATAAGTACTTAGATATCATTATTTTACGTATTGTTTATGCAGTTTCTGGGTATTTGTTTCAAATTCCAAGACAACCATGACCTTGTGAAAGGATCAAGCTAACCTACACTAGTCCTTTTAATGTATAAGACCTATTCAGCGCCTAGCACCAGTGATTTAAAAACACGTAAATTTTCAAATTCCGCGCTGCACCCCCTTAAGTAAATATATTATATTAATTACAAACAGGTTACTAACATAGCTTAGGTGTTAGTTTAGGTAAACCTAAAAACATGATTTTTACATATATAGCTAGAGCTCTAAATATCAAAATATTTCATCTTTACGAGACACACAAGGCAGCAATTAATATTTTTATTGACGTCCGCCGCCGGTCTGCTCATCAATATTAAATTGTTTTCGATCTTTATCTTTCGATTATCCATTGCTATCAAATTATACTTAGTAACAGAATTTTCCTATTTTATTACCGTCACAAAAGGAGATCTTTATGACATACTCGTGGTAGTGAGCCTTCTTGATTTTTTTGTTAACGACATGAAATAGAAGATGTTATGTTTATTCCCTTTATAAGCACTGACTATCGGATGTGCAGGGTACAAAAATAAATAGTAAATTAAAAAGTAATAGCGTATACACTGCCCAGTGCAAGGCAAAAGACCTGCATCATTGAAATCAAGTCAACGCTATAAGTGATGGGTAATGGCTTAATTATCACGCTTGCCAAATACAGCTTGGTTGCAAACCCGCGCTATGCATCGATAAATACAAAACATACTTTGCCCGACTTGGGAAATGAACTAAGTACCTCTAAAAATCGGGCAGGACGCGTTTCTACCATAATAAAAAATAAATAAATTTAATAAATTTCTTTATTTTCATAAAACAACGAGTTATTCGTCAACAATCATAATCTCAACTACCTACACGAGGAAGACCTGTATCGTAGGCAGTTAAACCTTCCTTTGTAAAAATCAAACTACATTATGAATAAATAATATCATGTACATTAGACGATAGTGACAGTCTGGTTATTTTGGTGTTAGTAAAAGCGACTCGGTCATACCATAATCCAATGTAAGTAAAAGTAAATAATCAGTTATCTCGGCCTTACACTTTTTCATATTAAGAGGGTATATTAAGATTTTTTTATATATATATGAGACTGCTGTTGATGTGTGCATATGCTGAATGTCATTTAACAGTTGTGCATTCAATATAATTTCGTCGTTTACTTTAGGATTTGACATAAACACAAATATAAGTTTTCTAACACGGCCCGTTAATAATTCAATATGATATCGCCAGCTAAGTTGTTCATCCAAATATACTTCAAGATATTTAATATGCTGAGATTTACTGAATTTGTGACATGAGCATAAGACTGGGTTGATGATTTTATGATAAGAGCACGTGTGGACTTTCAAGAAGAAGTTGGAACAATAACTTTCTTTTTCGTAATTTTAAATTCAATATAAGTTGTCTTCGAGAGATTAAGAGTTAGCAAATTGGAATCAAGCCAACTGGTAACTCTGTGAAGTCCCCTTTCGGCCTCAAGATATGCTTCCTCCCAAGTCTCTCCGTGAAAAATCAGCGCTGTATCGTCGGCATAGATAAAAAATTTACCGTTGGGTAAAATTTGTTGACAGAGGTCGTGGATATAAATAAAGAAGAGACTCGGGCCAAGAACACTGCCATGAGGGACTCCGAACGTGACCGGAGATTTATCACTTACTAAGTTATCAATCTTAACTCTTTGCACCATGTTCTGAAGAAAGCTCTGTAAATGTCTAAAACTGGTCCACGTATTTCTATTCGTTCTAACTTGTCAACAAGTAGGTATGGGAGTCGAGACTATGTCAAAAGCCTTGGCCAAGTCGAGGAAAATCCTATGACATAAAGCTATAGATAAAAGGTAATAACAGGACCGTGCTGCTGCAAGGAGAATTGCCATAGTTCGTCTATGGTACTTTAGTATCTACTACCTTTCCCACTCTTTTCACCCATCCATTGACTGGGCATTGCGAAAGTTGCTTAACTTTCAAGATCACAACTCGAACGCGCAAATAGCATTGCCATCGAGCGCAAAAAGATAGTTTCATACCCACACTTTCAAAACTTTAAGCGGGTCCATTTAACCATTCGTACTCGCATAAATTTAACTTTACGAGTAATGTCACTTAAATTTGTAGGGCTTGAATAGGAAAGGATTAGAGTTATTTCCGTTATAAATACTACGTGGAAAGTAAAGTATTATTTTCTTCCAAGGTTTCTAAGACTCTAGACTTTTGATTTTCGAAGGAGCTCGATGGCGCAGTGGTTAGCGCATTCAGGTTGATATTTATCAAGATTAAGTAACTTTTGCAGTGCCGAGTCACCTGATAGATGACTAAATAAAAGCTCGCCTGCTCGTTGGAGCCGGTTATTGTCTATGCTTTTTGACTAGTGTTTTAAAAGGCTCGAGCCTCCGAGTATAAAGGCTCGAGCCCTATCGATATAGATAAAGTGCCTTATAAATAAACAAAGAATAGGGTCCGTATAGTTATTCCGTGTTTTGTTTCTGTCATGTTAACGTCATTTCAAATTAGAGTAAAAGAGACAAAACACAGAATAACTATTCGGCCCCAAGTTCGACACAGTAAGCCCAGCGATCAGACAGATGAGAAAAAATAAAATAAAAATAAAAATAACAAAAAAAAACATCATAAAACAACTAACACAATCACAAAAAAATAAAAAATAAAAGAGAAAATATAATAAAAATAACTGTAAAGTGCAAGGCTAACGGGTAGCTGTTTTAGCAATGCTTTTGTGGCAGGCAATAGACAGAATGCTACAGAAGCGCTAGTTTCCAGGCAGCTCCCTGAACGTGTTGCTCATTGTTGTTTTAATTGTTGTCGATCACAGTTTCCTGTCGAAATTTAGTGCCCTACTTTCTCATTCCTTCATTACTTTTCATCATGGTAATACTAACCTACATCTCACAAATAAATAATTCTGATTCTGATTCTCATTCCTAACGTGTTGCTAGTTTGATCCAAGACCGCTATAAGCAATCAATCAATCAGTATTCCACCTCACCTTTACCTTAGCCGATCAGTGGCATCAACAAGCTCCCACTCCGATCCGAAAACCCCCCGGAGAATCTGGCAAGGAGAGGACATGCTTGCGTGATGCCATTCCATCTAAAAGCCCTCTGCTGGTTCTTCGATCAAATGGCTTGAGGAACCCTTTAAGTTTCTCGCCTCGCCGCCACCAAAGAAGTCCGGTGACGCTGTAAAAGTCGTCTGAGACCAACAGTAAGTAAATAGTATATGAACTGTCCCACTGCTGGGCAAAGGCTTCCATAATTGAAATCAATTCATCACTACAATTGATGGGCTTTATATTGGTCAACAGCTAACTAACTATGTTAAAAAAGTGGCGAAATCGATAGTCTTATGATGATACTTGCCGTCACTCGTCCACTTCGCTGTTCAAAAATAATGAATCAAAAAATGCTAAATAAAATAATTATTAGGTTTACCAACATCATATACATATAGCCTATCGTTTGTACAATCTCATGTTCTTACTACATACAAATTTTCATTATGATCGGTCAAACAAACAGACACAAAAATTTCAAAAATCGTAGAATTGGTGTCAGTGAGTCATAAAACGTATATTTATCCCGAAAAATTGCTTTTACTTTCAGACAGAGCCTTCAGATTTATATAGTAGTATAGTTTAGATAGATATCGAATTTATGTCTTGTCATGTTTTCCAATCCTAAGCTTTACTAGTTTATTCTTTTTTTTGTCTATATTTAGTTAAAAAAGTTTTGCTTCGTAAACAAGATTTTTAGATGAAGGAGCAAGGAAATTAAACGAAGAATGAATTTCTTTGTTGGTGAAACTGAATAAAGGCAACGGCTGATGAGAGACGCCACAATGACGTCGGAAAGTAAACTCTATTACAACAGTACACTGCTGATAACTAGCCCTTTCGTAATAACTTTTTTTTATATTAGAGAGATTTTTTCAGAAAAAGTGTAAGATAAAATCTCACCATGTCAAAAAGTAAGTAGAGAGATAGCATATTGTAAATAAGTCACCTTTGAAAATAATAATGGCGGCGTCTAAATATGCCAGCTTCCATACAAACCCCTTGTGTCTATATATTAATACGTAAAGCAAAAACTTTGTACCCCTTTTTACGAAAATTGCGAGGACGGAAGAGTATGAAATTTCGCACACTTATAGTTCATATAGAGAAGGATTGCAGAATGTTAATATTGACTTTTAAATTATTCATAAAAATACATTAAATCAATAAAACAAACATTACACACACTACCATGTATTTGACACACACGCATATATACTTTTTTCAAAAATTTCAAAAATGGAAGAGGAGCGGCCGAAATCTGTCAATGCCAATCTAAACTCACTCTATCTTTTTTAATTTTTCATTGCTTAGGATACAATCCGTGCAGCCTTAATAAAATTACGGTTGAATTTCGACCACTGGGCGACCACTAATATTTCTATATGGTAATTGTTATTAGGCATAGGTAGCCGAAATATATATAGATATAAATACGCATGTTTTTTTACCAATTTTTCGATAGCGAATTAGTTATGGCGACTTTACAATAACCCATAGAAATGCGCCAGAGCAACGCACACGTAGACCACCTAGGGTTGCCAACTTTTTTTTGTGCAAATAAAGTACATTAGTTATTAAAAGGTAGAATAAAAAAGTACATTGTGTCAAAATAAAGTACGATTATTTATTTCGCTTAAATACATACTTCTTATTGCTTTTAGACACTTTTAACAAATAATTATCCCTGCTAAATAGCTAGCTGCACAGCAACTTTTTTGTGTGTTATGTAAAAAGAATTTCAGTGAACTAAAATATATGAATATGAATAGGGCTCCTTTGACTTACAGAGCAAGAGTAGATAGTGTTGACTAATTTCGGCGAGTTGGGTTGAGCCACGATAGCATAGTTGGTGGTGCACCTGACTCTGAATGTCATGGGGTGCGGGTTCGAATTCCGCTCGTGGAATTTTTTCAACACTGTCTTTTTTCAAACTAAAATATGTGAAATTTTAAATTTATTTTATTAATTTACAAATTAATTTTATTATTTTCAAAAATTATTTTATTATTCAAAAATTCAAAATAACATACAATACTTTATAACAAAGTACGGATGGCAACCCTAACAACCTATCACGGACACGGAGCTGTTCCGAGATACGTGTCCGTGTAAGCGTCTATGTGTGCGTTGCTTGACCAGATGTATGTATTAAGCTTACTTTCTGCCTCCTTATTTTGTGGTTAGGAAGATATCAATAGCACAGTGGATAACGCGCCCGGTCTGCGAAAGCTAAGGTTAGGTAACATTCGCAAAGGTCGGTTCATTCACATCGGGTGGGTGAACACAAATTTATCATCTCGAGCTCGTCCGTACTTCGGAAGGCACGTAAATCCGTGAGTTCCAGATGCATTAACAGTAGTTAACAACGGGAATAATTTAAACGCTCGCCAGAAATATTTTTTAGACCCTAAGCCTAAGTACCAAATAAATTAAATTACTGTACAAATATTATTTTTGCTTCCCAAAATGGATAAATGCTCACCAAAGTTTTACACTATTATTCAAATGATTGAGGATACTAGCTGCCCTACTCCTGTAGGTCACGTGATAGGTGAGAAATTTAAGATAATCGCGAAGCGCAGCGTAGCGATTGTCTTGAATTTCGAGGTTATTTTTTTTATTAGACAACAGAAAGCAATAATTACCAAATTGAAACTCGAGGCATAAAATATTGGTGTTATCTATTTGGTGACAAAATAACATATTTGGTCTGAAATGCAGTTAAAAAGTATTCATATATTTTTATTGCATTTAATAAAATATAAATTGTATCCTTTTTATAATATTTTAGGAAACACAATTTGGTGAGCATTTATCCGTTTTGGTAAGCGTTTCGAATTTTATTGGTAGTAGAATTGATACATTTTTGGTAGGCTTTTAAACACAAGCCGATAACAACCACCAATCCGCACTGGGCCCGCGTGGTGGTATATGGCCAGGTCTCCCTATCCCTCCATAGTGAAGGCTCGTGCCCCAGCAGTGGGGATATAAAGTGAGCTGGTGACTAAACTAAAAAATATACATATATCAAATATTTCTCAATCCCAACCTTTTAAATATGAAGTGGGCGTTAAAATCTGTCACGATTCGTTAATTTTTCACAGACACGACAAATCGGTTATGAAAGTTGATCATCCTCCCGATTTAGTTACATTTGCGTCAGACCCGTTCGCTGGATTACACTAAGCCTACCATTTATCTTACCTCCAAGTTGAGTAAACACGATTTACAAAATTTTCTCTAGACTACTTCTATATATTTTACTTACACAATGCCTAGTATTTACTTAATAAGACTAAAATTCGTCTGAGTAAGATGTAGTTTAAAAGTTTTATTAAAATATTTGACGGAAAAAGTTTTGAGATAACACTGGTAATACTTACTCTATCTACTATTCAGAGCCTATCCTGTGTACGTACACTCCTGAGGTGTAGACGTACACCGTGCGTACATATTAAGGCTTGTTACACACGTACCACAAACACACCACACCACACCGTCCGTCGTCGCGACAAAAGGTGTGGTTACGTGTCAATAATGTCGCTGCGGCTTCTTTCGCTTGCGTTGCTACAATATGTGGATGTGGTTGCGTTGTCGCTAGTGGTCGATGTGGTTGCGTAGCGTACAGACAGACAGTTCGACTCCGGATAGTTCGCGGTGTCGCTGGTGGTTGCGTTGTAGTTGCAACGTGGCTGCGATGTAGTCGGCATCAAAGACGCAGTCAATAATGATGACGGCGAAATGTGACCCGTGTGAGTTCAACAATTAATTTTCATACAAATAGCGCCCCGGGCGGGCGTGTAAGCGTTTTGTCGTTGTGGTCTGGTTATGGTACGTGTGAAACAAGCCTAACTCTCTATTTAAAACATTTAACATTGATCAAAGATTCAACAGTAAATAACAATAATTTTTATTCACTTTTTCACTTCTCGCTCCCTTTTTACTTATGTGCTTACTTAAGCTCAAAGGTAGAAAGGCTTTTTAACATTTTTAATTATCTTTGGTAACAATGACAGTGACAGATTATGTAATTTACATCATCATCAACTCCACATCTTACAAGAAATGTATTATATCTAAATCAACTCTACAAAAATATAAAGTAAAAAATGTAAAAAAACACACAGGTAAGCATATCCCTACGTAGAATTTGAGGAAAGCTCTTTTCTTGTACAAGAAATTGGATTAAATAACTTTATCTATTTCACTTCGGAACCCTACTTTGTCTTATGGTAACTGTGGCGTCTGATCACTGATGGCGAGTATATTCTAATTGTGATTACGATGCTCTGTCTATCTACCTACCTTCTGGGAGAAGGACCTGAGAATATGCATGTATGTATGTATGTACAAAATTTGTGTCAAGAGTGTCCTCGCATTTTTGATTATCATCATCATCATCATCATCATCATCACCACCAGCTCATTTTATGTCCCCACTGCTGGGGCACGAGCCTTCCCTATGGATGGATAGGGTAAAGCCACTTAAGAGCACGCACTACCAAAGAGTACCGCAGCAAGCGCTACTAAATGAATAAAATTAAATCTTTTAGCAACTACTTACCTGTGACATAACGTGTGCATGGAGTCAATATGGTACTTCATCATCATCAGCTCATTTTTATGTCCCCACTGTTGGGGCACGAGCCTTCCCTATGGATGGATAGGGAGAACGGGCCATAAACCACCACGCGGATCCAGTGCAGGTTGGTGGTTATTAACGACTGTCAATGCAGCCGGGACCAACGGCTTTACATGCCTTCCGAAGCACGGAGGAGCTCAAGATGATCCATTTTTGGTCACCCATCATTGGATCGGTCATTGGACCGGTCTTTGTGAAAATTGCTTAACCTTAGCACTCTCAGACCGGGCGCTTTAACCACTGCGCCATCGATATGGTTCTCAATATGGTACTTAATGTTCATTAATTCCATGAATGTGTGTTTGCCAAAAGGAAAAATAGAATTGCGTATAGGCATAATCTTACGTACTCTTTGGTGGCTTTACCTTAGAGAAAACGGGAAATAAACCACCACGCGCGCCCAGTGCGGATTGGTGGTTGTTAACGACAGCTGATGCAGCCATCAGTAGTTTGATAGTGATTACGCGTGAAGTGCGCTTCCACTTTCAGCCTTATCATCACTTAACATCCGGTGAGATAAAAGCCAAGTGCTTACCCGTAACATATTTAAAAAAACATGATGTTTTGAATGAAAGAAAGAGAGAAAGAAAAAAAAAATTATTTGGTTCATAAAACTTTTGTGTGAGTTGACTACAGTGCGAGTTCAATCATTTTCGTCAGGCGTTACTTTGCGGACTTTTCCTTTTTAGTTTAAGTCATCGAATGGTGAATAAAACTAGACTCTAGGCATTCAGGACATCCCTATAAACTATGTTACCGAAAGAAAAAATACGATGTCCTTTCGTGCTATTCGGTTTGAATAAAGGTAACAGAATAATCCCGTTACGTTAACTGAAATTGTAACACAGCGCATTTTAATATCGCGCACACTGCCTGTTGTACCAATGTGGGTGTTTCGATTTCCACAGCATGAATATTTGAGTCCCCTTCACAATTTCGCGTTTAGTGTTTACCCTTTGTCGTAAATTCCGTATACGGACTGCACTTTAAAGGAGCAAACGCAAAGAAAGCTAGAGAAAAGTTTAGTTTATGTTCTGTAACAAAGGAACGGTACATAGGTGAATTTGTTATATTGCTGCGGGCAAAGCTAAAAGGTTTATACAAAATCTGTGTCGAATATCGTGACATAGATCGTCGAAACGCTTGTTACGACGTTCATGGCGTACTGTGTCAACTAGGCTTTACATAGATAGATAACAGATTATTTGATACCGTAACAAACACACACACCATAGGCGTGAGTAAGGAGTTAAGGGGGGTGGGCACCCCCTACCCACCCCTTAGCACACGCGGAAATTAAAAAATTATGGTGTTGTTGATGTGATTTCCCTAGTAGGGTGCCAGTGTTTGGCAGGTTTAGCAACAATTGAATAATTTAGACCCTTAGATCCCCCCTCTCCTCCCCCCCCCCAGCTCCATCAACAGAGAAAACAACAATTGTAGACAACAAACAAAACAAAACAAAGATGCTATTCTAACCAGATTGATATATCAAAATTTGCCATACTATTGTTGCAGGTATATTGTAAGCCACCATGCTGCAATCACATAATAATGTAACTTAAGGGGTAGGTACGTTTATGACACGCTATTTATTTTGCTTGAATCACAATAAAATCGCTGGGTGCCATACCAACTAAGATAACGTGTAAAAATGGTGGCCTTTAACCAGCAATAAGTAAATAGACGAAAAGAAATAGTTTTTATTTAGTAATGAGTTAAAACGCCTCGCGGTGGCCTAGTGGCAGAGCGCTCGGTCCGCTACCCGAAGGTGTCGAGTTTAATTTCCAGGTAGGGCAAAATGTTTTTCGGTTTTTTCGATGCATAGCCCGGGTTCGTGTGTGATCTGAGATAATAACGTAATAAACACGAAAGTCGTCTATACTCTTAGTTATAAGTACTAAAACTGATATGTTTGGATTAAAATAAAATTAAGGGTGGTATTCCACTCGTTATATATTCACGTGAAGACCTTAAAATCCAAGACCGGCTGTCATCAATTTTGATTGCTGATTCTTACAATACAGGCATCTATAAGTAAGTGTTCCTAATAGAATCAATTAATTGAAAAATACTAATAATAATAATAATACTAATTATAGTTTCTGATTTATCCACGGGTAAAAAAGATTTCTTAAACCAAGTAATGTCATTTTCTTAGCAATTCAAAGCAATATTAGCTCAGCTTAAGCATATTTGCATCATATCAAAAATCTGAATATTTTGAACCAAAAACCGATATTTTCTTGTTTGATTTGCTAAATTTAAAACCAATATATTTAATTTGAGTTCAGGCTTGTTTGATTGAAGTGTGATCGATTTTATTTAAACCAAAACCAGAAATTTCGTCAAAGTAAAAAATACTTTTTAAAACCAAGAAATAATTTACTTGCATTCAGAACTATTATACTGAAATCAAATAAAAATATTTAATTCAATCTAAAAGAACTCTTTTCTTGACTCTAAACAGTTTATTTATTGGATCAACTAAATATTGCTTTCGCTCAAGTTTTCTGGACCGCAAGAATATATTTTGTTAGCACAAGTAACGACAACATCTCATATCCACAAAAATGGTTTTTTTAATTCGAATTAACCTGTTTTTTTAATTTAACATTTTATTTGTGATTACAAGAAGATCAGACTATTAAAATTAACATATATTTATTTAAACCTAGAGGATATCAATTCGATCTGATACAATAGAAATGTAAAACTAACAAAACAATTATTTCTCTTGATATAATAAACCATGTTTTTGACTTAAATTATACAATGCTGGAATGAAATAATATTAGTCTGTAGTTAAGATTATAACGCTTTGAACTGGCTACACAAGTAATTTTCTGCCTTGAGCTGTATGAGTTTGGTTGGTCACTGTTGCGCTGTGTTGCGCTTTTACCTTTAGTTATTATTGAAGAGGCTTTTACGTTCAGTCCGGCCACTTTTTGACGCGCGCGCCGCTCACCGAGTGTAAAGTGTGTATCAGTACTACCTACTAGGTACATAGTACTACATAGGTATTTTGTACCTTACCTACCTAAGGATGTTAGAATGGAAGAACTTACAGAGCTGCAACGATCGTGACTAGTTCCCGACGAAATTGTTAAAACTTTCATAGGTAAGTACCTAAGTACCTAATTTGTTTTCCAAAATCTAGGATTTGAAAAAAAAATATTTACTGATATTATAGTTCGTATCTATCCATCAGATTATGCGCTGTTTGTGTGCCTTTATTGTTGTGTGTTGTACCTATGCCAAGGTTTAGCCATTGTTAATGCTGTTTTTTAATGATGAAATTAATTTATTAATGAAAAAGACTGTTTAAATGATTGTCCTTCCGTCATGTAAAGGATCGACGTAATTTTAAATTAATATAAATATAAGCAACATCACATACAATGCTCTGATCTAAAGTAAGTAGCTAAAGCGCTTGTGCTATCAAAATTCGAATTCGAATTCGAAACCCGTCACCGTTGCGTAAAAATCGGATTCTTAGCTGCTACTTTATCTATTTACTCTTTATTTCTTATAGTAAAAATCATTATGTATTTTTCAGAAAGCAATGAAGTGGTTGCAGAACAACACGGAACCATGGCAGGAAGTGGAAAAAAACATGATAGTCTTTACAATGTCCTGAAAGAATAGAAGATTCTTTGACCAAATAAGTGATGTTCGTAAGTATATTTTATTATTTTCATATCATAGCGACCCTATTGGTGGATATCATACACATGCCTCGCTACACAGCTTAGCACATCTTTAGTCGGAAAGCAGTATGATACAACCGCTATTTAATAATAAATTTTAAATACACAAACTTTTTAGATAAAATACAATAAATGATGGTAAAAACCCAATAAAATCCATTACGTAGCTTAGAAGATCTAAGAGGGGCTGAAGGCAACATTATATGTACTAAGTATAGAGAATAATTAAAAAAAACAAGAATAATATTGTGTGCTGTTATGGTGACTTGACTGAGCCCTCATTTATTTAATGTTTTATTTTCAGATTTTAATCCATTTCGATGTGATATATACTAACAAAGGACTAAACTTTTATATAAACTGGAAAAATGAAAATATTTTTATTTAAAAACCAACTTAGTTTTATAAACTCTATACATAATCTGGATGATGTGATAAGTTTTTTCATCGCTTGAATTGAATTTTGGAAATTCCCTTTACTAGTGGTAGGAGTAAAAAAAGCTCTTATATATTTTAAAACATTATTTTATAGAATCAACTCTTTAGTAATACTACCGTAGTTAATTTGGTATAATGCAAGGTCATCTTTTTATTTCACTAAAAAATCCTCACAGATGTCCATCCACACCTCATGTATTGGAACTTCAAGTACCTACCAAAAGGAAGGCTCACGAAGAAAGTTGAATTATCGACGAAGGAGCTATTTGTCAGTGCTAAGGTGTGTATTGTATTATTTTATTTTACATTATCACATCTACTGTTTTAATAAGCCAAATAATATAATTTGCCAACCAATTCTCGGCATACCCATCTTAGTCAAATGGGAAACTAGTATACTAACTAACTAATATATTTAAATATTTACAGATTGCTGGTGACGACAACATAATTGCCACACAGAAAGAAAAGGCTTCATTGAAAAGCTTTAAAAAAGCAACAGATAATGTTCCCGAAGATATACTTATAGATACTTTTTATTAATTATGTTAGTTATGTACCTGACATGAAACGTTAAAAACGCAATTAATTTAAGTATAAGTAAAATCATAAATAAACAGTAAATTTGTAATAATGACTTTAAATTTTTATATTTGCAGGTGTTCCATTCAAAATGTTTTATAGTTTTGTATAAAGAGGTATTAAGTTTATATGGAAATGTAGGGTGTTCCGGCACCTTCTAGTCTTTTTTGCATAGCATGGCTAAGATGCTATGTAAAAAAGACTAGAAGGTGCAGGAACACCCTAAACTTCCAAAAATAAAACGTTTTGAATGAACAACATCTCTCTATTTGACCCAAGAAAATATCATATTATTTCAAAACATTAACGTCTTCAGAGAAAAAGTTTTTATTCTTAAAACAAGAAATAGAGTTGGTTTGATATAAATTATAACAGTTATTGAGTGAAGGCGTTATTGTAGTTAAAAGAAAAAACTATTTTCTTTAATAAAAACAACAGTCATTTAGTTTGAGAATTTATAGAATTAAATAAAGAAAAACATTTTTTTTCTCAACAATACATTTTTTTATTCCAAGAATACATTTACTAATTCTAATATATTATTTATTTATTTTTAATTGCATATAATCTAAGAATAAAGCTTCCATGTATTGGTTTAAGAATAGCAAATATTCAATTAAAAAAATATTTACTTAGTATTCAAGAAAATAATGATTTGAATGGAAAAAAATATATTTTTTCAAAACAAACAAAACTAATCTTATTGTAAAGAAATAAAACCAAGATTATTGTGATATTAAATTTAAGAAAATATTATTTTCAGTATATATGAGTGGATCATTTTCTTGAATTTAAGAAATATGCTTTGACTGAAGTAATTTTGCTTTGTTTTAAGAAAACTGTTTTTACCGTGTCCCTTTGTATTCGCCCAACTACCTATCTGTATGTCAAATTTGAACTTTCTAGGTCATCTGGAACTGTGTTAGAGTTTTTAGACTGTAGATCAGTGAGTCAGTTAGTGATAAAAATGACGAATTTTGGACGTTAATATTTAAATAACCGTTTGAGGTGTGTTTATGAAAGGACATCATTCTTATTGGGCTAAATATTAAAGTGCCGGCCAGACAAAAATATTGTAATATTCCGTTAGGTTATATTTTTATAAGCATTTCTTACTATGTGACCAAATCTGTAAAGTCATTCTCTGCAGTGTTAAAATAATTAAAAATATGATTTTTTGCATGATTTTTTTTTATCAAAAATAAAAATATTATCAAAAACACAAATGTTGAAAAAATTTCCACGAGCCAAAGGCGCCCATTCACACCCCATGACGGTAGTTGTTGACAGTGAATGGGCGCCTTTAACTTTCAAAGTAAAAAGTGTTGCTGGTTAGAACCACGATAGCTCAATTGGAAGAGCACCTGACCCGGTATGCCAGAAGGGTGCAGGTTCAAATCCTGCCCGTGAAATTTTTTTTCAAGATTTGTGTTTTTGTAATTTGTTCGCAACAAATTTTGCGTTAAAAATTATTTGAACATTTTAAATATTACCAAATAAAATGACGCTTATATATGAATATATTCCGTTAATATCACTATTTTAATCATTTGTCTCTTAGAAATCATATTTCTAGGGCTATTCTGCTGATTTTTTAATCATAAATAATACAAATAACATCAAATAACAGACACCATTTCTATAAGATTATATTCCGTTAATATTACGTACCAAGCCATCAAGTTTCATAGTAGCGAATGATTACAAAATCATTCGCTACTATGAAATCATATCTCTAGGATAATTCATCCAAACATACTACTAATCGGTGTATTGCCGACCTAACGAAATGCTATGTCGTATTCTTAACCTAATTATTAAACTGCCAATATGAGTATTGTATTGTAATACCTAATTGTACGTCAGTAAAAAAAACATTTTATGAAGTAAAACATTTATTTAACGCATTTGTTTTATAAACAATGTAATCATTTATAAAAGAAAAATAACATCATTATTTCTCCTGTCGAACAATTACGTTTTCTAGTCCCACTGCTGGTACAATTATCGATGGCTCGTGTCGCGCAAATCCCATGTACCATATAATTGTCATCACATGTGCACAACATCCAACTGTTCGTTTGCCAATATTGCAGCTTCAGTAGTAATTAGGAATTGCCTGTCTTCCGGTTAACGTAGGCTAGCGCGTGTGACAAGTGACAAAACAAACAACAGAATAACGCATTTACATATTTTTATTAACTACTAGCTAACCGGCGAACTTTGTACCGCTTTGACAGTTTCCATGACAACAAAACAAACAAAACGTTGACAGTTTCCATGACAACAAAACAAACAAATCATTCGTCCGCTTAAGAACACCCGTATCCCATGATGGACTCCTATAGCAGCGCCACCTACCGGGTTCAATTGTAAATCTAAACCATTCTCGAATCCACTTGAACACACACAAAAAATTTCATCCAAATCGGTCCAGTCGTTTACAAGGAGTTCAATAACATACACACGCACAGAATATTTTTAAATATAAAGATGTAAAAATATTATCTAAAATATTATTAAAAAATGATCCAACAGTTTGGGTTCCATAATAAAATAACTAATGAACAGAATAATATGAGTTAATGAAATATAATAATGTTTTTAATTGGCCGGCAATTTCAGAATTAGCCCAAAAATGTATGGACGGTGAATGATGTCCTTTGGGGCACATATTATGTATCTCGCAAGGCTTAATATACGAGCCAAATTTGACATGTTTATGTGAAATAGTTTTTGAGTTATGAGGGGGTCAAAAGTGGCTCCAAATGCTTCGTGTAATATTACACACGGTGCTACTCGCCAGTTCTGTTAGCTTAAACTTTTATGTACTTTTACTTTGATTTGATTAAATAATAAATAAATAAATGTTTCCCACACTCACACCAATTATCTAGAAAGAAAAGCCCCAAGAAAAGCTTCCTTAAGAAACTCGTTATATGGTTAACTAGACAACGGATAAACATACTTAATATACATAAATACATACTTATTATACATAGGAAACACCCAGACCCGAAACAATATAGAAAAACAGGTATTTCTAAATTGATCCGACCGGGGATCGAACCCGGGACCTCAGACATGGCGACACCATGAAAACCGGTGTGCAAGCCACTCGACCAAGGAGGTCGTCGATTGATTTATTTATTTGATTTATTTTATGATTTATATTGCATAAACTCTGTTTAATATATTTATTTCCCTTTTCTATGTACTTTATTTGATATTATTATTATAATTTAGTTTATTTTTACTTGCACCCATTTTTATTTTCTTAATTTTATTATTTTTCGCCCAAGGTTGCCTGGAAGAGATTGCTAATGCCGCCTATTTTGTACTATATCTTTTTATCAATTAGTCGGTATCTGTTTTTTTGTGTGCAAATAAAGTTTATTATTATTATTATTATTTGATTGTAGTAAAAATTTATAAATTTTACTTGAGTGTATAAAAAGATAGAAAGACAAATGTTGAAAAAAATTCCACGAGCAGGGTTTGAACCTGCACCCTTCTGACATTCCGGGTCAGGTGCTCTTCCAATTGAGCTATCGTGGTTCTAACCAGCCCGCCGAAATTATTCAACACTTTTTACTTTGAAAGCCAAAGGCGCCCATTCAATGTCAACAACTACCGTCACTAACATCCATTTATATATTTTATTTTATTTTCATCATCTCAGCCAAAATACGTCCACTGTTGGACCAAGCCTCCCCCAAGGAATGGGGGGTATTTGCCGTAATCGCCACGCTTGGCAGGCGGGTTGGCGATCGCAGTAGGTTGAGGGTAACCTCAGAGAGATGCTGCTGCCCATCCTCTGGAATGGTCCCTTAGTCGACTTTTACGACACCCACGGGAAGAGATGGGGTGGTGCAATTCTTTATCCCCGGCACCACACATTTTATTTTATATATTTTAAATTTTTTCAACATTTGACTTTTTATAATTTGTTCGCAACAAAATTTGCGTTAAAAATTATTTGAACATGTATAAAAAGATCTTTTGACAATTCAGTAGGCATGCATGCCTCGATCAATTTGACGCTTCACGCATCTATTTCCATAATAACAAGGTGCTTACTATGAGGCGAATTGTCAATTTAACGCAATCGTTAGTGGGTCGGCGAAAATTATAATAACCGATTAAAACCTTGTCACACGCGCGATTGGTTGTCACGTGTGTGTTGTACGCACTACGGTGATACGTTGTTGACCGCTGGTAGAACTAGGGTCTCCATGGAACAAAGGCCTGATGGGATAAACTCTTCGTTATTATCTTGAGGCGATTGGTAGGCGAGTCTTTAAAGGTTGGGCAAGAAGGTCAAGTGTTAGCGTCCTCCTTTAAAGTCAACTTTAAAGGAGATAAAATGATACTACAGTTTATTACGATGATCAGGATATAGGCACTATCAGTAGTGGCAACTGCTTGCCTGTCAAAATAATAATAATTGTTTTTATATTAAAATATTGTAAAAATCTAGTTTTAAGAAAATAAATAAATAAAGGAGATAATAATAATAAAGGCAGTACTCCTTGACACGGCACGTATTGTCAGGAGGTTCCTCACTCTGCAGCCCTGACCACCGGTAGCTTGGGCCCTGCCCCGCTGCTGGTGGTACTCTAGGATTAGGTTTTTATAATGTTTTATTGTTTTTATATTAAAATGTTGTAAAAATTTGTTCTAAGAAAGAAAATAAATAAAGGAGATAATAATAATAAATTGTTGACAGTATCAGAGGGGGCGATTATCGAAACGGTGATTATAATATCTCACGCTATTAAATCAATTATGAGTGCTCTTTTTCTCTTATTCAAGGTCACTGGTAACTTATTTTTGACAGCGAACATTCTCGAACGGTAAGAAGGGTGCGCCGTCCGTAAGTGACAAGTGTCATATATTATTATATTTTATTTGAAATGTCTTCGTCCATATTTATTTGATGCCGCGCGTCCATACAAATCATGTATGGGGAATTTAACGTGTTAATTTGAAAAATAATAATTTGTCACTTTTGTTTATGAAGGTAAATTTATTCTACGTTTATATAAACAAACGTTTTCTATTTCAAAAACAAGCGGCCGTGGCTAGCTCAATTAAATCCGCACTCTCTTTGGTTGGTGATTGTCCTCGCCTGCGACAATTATCAATATTCAATGTTTTTATTAATACTCATTTATTATTATACATTTCATTATTTAAGGTATCGGACAAGGAAATATGTGGCCTACTTGTATATAAGGCAACATTAAAAATAGTTTACATAGTTTTAGCAATAAGAATTTATTTACAATTATAACTAAATTACAAACTATAAATAACTTATCAACTACACTACACTTATAATAACTATTTACACATTATTATCTACATATTCGATACCAACATTGCGAATATAGTATAGCATCAGCGACGCGCGATAACAGCTACCGTACTGTACTAATAACTTTATGCGCGCCTATTGTTCTGTTTTTTGTGTGCATTCCTTTGATTCGCTGCAATATCAATTGGATTAGAGATGATAAATATATTCATTAACCATTAAAATAAACTAATAAAAAAAAATATCACTAACATTCAATAATTGAAATTAACAATATCAGTTGAATGGTTGAAAATATTAGTTAACGTCGCGCGCGGCGAATGGCGCCGAGCGAACCGCGGAGGCACCCGACAGACGACGAGCGACAGACAGAGACACGACATCAGCTATCAGTTGACGTCAAATCTAAATTGACCCCTAACAATTATTACTTAAAGCACATTTTTCTTTGATATGTTTTTTATTCTTTTACAACTTGTCATTTATTGAATAATTTTGGATGCACTCGATTGTATGTTCTTTTACTATAGAAATAAAAGTCTTTTTATTTATTACGATTTATCGTTCGTTCGCCATGTAATATTTTTAACTGATATTTTGATATGATATTTTTATTGTTTAGCAGTCGGTGGTTGATCGTTGTGTAGATAGGATTGCGTGGCGATTCGAGTGCAATATCGATGTTGTTAGCTGACGTTAATTAATTTTATACAGTTCTTAGTTGATTAAGTAAGTAGGTAATTAGGTTTTCATTGAACATTAATAAAATGCCAAGACGTCATATAGAAATTTGAAGTCATTTTGAAAAGTGTAGTGAAGAGGACAAAATTGCATGTTGCAGAAAATCGTTATCATTTATAGGTCTTTAGCTTTTAATTTCTAATTATTTTTTCTTTGTTTTTTTCAAGTTAAGTTCTATATTTAAATTTGTTTAGAATAATATTTATAGGAACTAAAATTATTAAAGAGGGGTGAATCTTCCATACATTGAATAATTACAAAAAAAAGTCATATACGGCAGCGCCATGTTCCGTAGGAGGAACCTCAGTTACTAATTAGTTATCCATATAATGTCACTAGATGGCGGTAGTATAGATAGCATTTTAAATTAATAAATTACTTTTAGTTGTTCTCTAGTAACTTACTTATAACCATAACTTTTGTCATCTCCTTAAGAAGCTCGGTGGCCTAGCGGCTACGACGACGCATCGTGCTGTAGTAGTGATAGAATAGAGAAAGCCTAAGTTCGATCCTTCGAAAATAATTTAATATTTTTTTGAATTTTATGTTCATTTATAAGTTTTTAATATGTTTATATCAATCTTACAATAATAATATACACAAAAAAATTAACTAGTTTTTTGTAAATATTATATATATTTTTAGCGCCATCTCTCTATCCCATCTTTTTTTCTATAAGAGGCACATCGTATAATATTATACAATATAGTCTATAATTATTAATGTTTAAAATTAGTATGAAGTAAATTTAGTATGAAGGAAAGTTCTTTGAATAGTTTTAAAGTAACACTTTAAAAGAATTATTCAATATAACGTACATGTGTTTAAAGTTACTACTTCGATAAAATTATTAACTGATATTTTCAACCATTAAAATTAACAGTTAAAAATATTTATCAATAAACTTTTAACGAATAAATATTTTCAACCATTAACGCCATCTCTAAATTGGATGCGCCTGCCGCGATAGCCAGTCGAAATAAACACACGACGCGGAACGCACGCCGCTCGACCTCTGCACCGCGCCCGTCTGCGTACGCGCTGACATCGTAAACAAACCGTTGTTTTCATTTCCTTCCATCACACCTTCTGAACTCTCAACCTTGGTGGACTGCAGCCATACCACCAAAAATATTTCACGTTGCATTCAACATTGCTCATATTGAATTCTGGGATCGTAGAGCTTGTTTTTTTTCGTTTCAGTTATTTCTCTTTGCAGTTATTTTTTTTGTTAGTCTGGTTTTTAAGAGTATATAATTGTTTTTTATATTTTTTTTTTGTAGCAGTCGGGTCTTTGTTTTATTTTTGAAATAGTAAATATTAGCTGCTGTTTTTGTGGATAGCGTAATTATCTATATTTCATCGAAATACTCGAGGAGGAGCTCGATGGCGCAGTGGTTAACGCGCCCAGTCTGCGAGTGCTGAGATTAAGCAACTTTCGCAAAGGCCGATCATCGGATGTGACCAAAAATGTATCATCTCGAGCTCTTCCGTGCTTCGGAAGGCACGTAAAAACGTTGGTCCCGGCTGCATTAGCAGTCAGCAATTTTTAACTCTTCATTTTAATGGTTGAAAATATCAATTAATAATTTTATCGAAGTAGTAGTTTCAAACACATGCACGTTAAATTGAATAATTATTTTAAAGTGTTACTTTAAAACAATTCAATGAACTTTCCTTCATACTTTAACAGGCTTAGGACTGTTTAGCATAGTGTTGCCAACTCGAAATTTTAAACATTAGTAATTTTAGTTCCTTTGTATGATAACGTTTTTCTGCAATACAATACATGTAATATGCAATTTTGTCCTCTCCACTACACTTTTCAAAATAACTCCAAATTTCTGTGTGATGTCTTGGCATTTTATTAATGTTCAATGAAAACCTAATTACCTAAGAACTGTATAAAACTAATTAACGTCGGCTAATAACATCGATATTGCACTCGAATCGCCACGCAATCTTATCTACGTACGTAAATATCAACCACCGACTGCTAAACATTTAAAAATATCGATGAGAATATCAGTTAAAAATATTACATCGCGAACGAACGATAAATCGTTATAAATAAAAAGATTTTTATTTCGATAGTGAAGAGCATACAATCGAGTACATCCAAAATTATTCAATAAATGACAAGTTGAAATAGAATTAAAAAAACATATCACAGAAAAATGTGCCTTAACCAATAATAGTTAGGGGTCAATTGATAGCTGATGATCAATTGACCCCTAACTCGTGTTTCTGTCGCTCTTAGTCCGCCTCCGCGGCTGGTTCGGCGCCGTTCGCCGCGCGCGACGTTAACTAATATTTTCATTCAACTGATATTGTTAATTTCAATTATTGAATGTTTGTGATATTTTTTATTATTAGTTGATTTTAATTGTTAATGAATATATTTATCATCTCTAATTTAGTAGTCATGCGCGCCTGTGCGAAACGGTAGGTAGTGTAAGGAGGCTATATGCAGCTCATAAAAAAAAGTTAGTTTATTGCATTTGTATGTAAGCCTCTTTAGTCTGGATGAATATTTGAGTCATCGAACATGTAAAATTAAAAAGGTTTGCAACGGTTTGACACAGTCGATAGACAGGAGCGAGACAGCCCACGTGGAAACACTACACTTGCGCGGAGATGGTTCTCTGCATTCTTTTTTTATTTGAAAGAGCATACCTACTTCCGAGGTGGTCCCATTGCCACCAAGTCAGGATCTGGTGATAGAACCCCAGGGAAATCGAGGGAAAACCTCAAATTTTATAGGCACGTAGGTAACCTGCCTTTAAAATTTGAGGTTGAAGTCGGGTGGGGCTTTTACAATAAAAAAGTGTTGATAATAGAACAACTAAGTTTAAATGAAACAAAATTGTCCCCAGCCGACCACCAACCACCCGACTTCAACAGACATTCTTTAAAACTGATATGCGTCTAGGTAATTAATAATATGATTTCAATATTATTTCCTGCTTTTTAGAGCTGTTTTTTGTATACTTATTTAATCATTTCTGATTAACTAAATAAAAAACCGAATTACTTTGTGCTAAGTAAATTTATTTTTTACTTTTTTTATTTTCCTTTTAGAAGTCGGTTTTTTTATACTCTAATACTCTTCCGCGGTAGTACGTTTATCAACGTCGACGTGATAAGACGTTGTTCATGATTTACAGGATTCCTAATACTATATAGCAGCAGAACGTTTATCAACGTTGACGTGACTAGACGTTGTAGCTTTTTAGTAAACATGAAATTGCTAATTTGCGACGGAAACGTGATTGAACGTTTGCATTTTTGTATGAAAAAAATCTGTGGCACAAGACGTAGTTTGACAAAAGTACCCTGCTCGCGCGAACGTGTACAACCACCAATAAGCACTGAACCCGCGTGGTGGTCGTTCGTTCCACTAGACACCACCAGAATGACACCATCGGTGGTGTCGATTGGAATCACTATTCCGTTTAATACCACTGACTGTTAGTAATGTCCTGCGAATTATATGCAAAAAGAAGCGAAGTTCGTTGATTGTTAACATAATATATTCGTGCTTTTTTGCAAGTAATATTTTCGTTCTCAATAACAATTATACCTATGTCTTATCCAAATCAAAACGTCAATGTCCAGTCCAACCATAGCTTGCAAAAGGCTATCGAATTAGTTTTAATAGCAAACTCTTTCACAAACCAAGAAGGCTTATATGGTGATGATATTTGTATGTCTACATCAACAAAAGAGATTAAAATAGCTGGCATGTAGGTTCCTTGGGAAACTATGAGTAAACTGGAGCACTAAAGAAGAATTTCCCGAAACTCTTGCAGGAACAAAAAAGAACAAGAAAACGGGATAGTACACAATATGGTAAACATACATAAAGTAGCTTGGAGCTAGCTTTATATTTATTTATTTATTTAACATAATTAAACGGGCGTAACCCTATTACATAATTATGAATAGTTAAGTGCATATAAACAAGTGCATACTCAACACATCACTAGGATAGTGTCGAACGGAATAGTGATTCCAAATTTATGGCCCTTTCTCCTTATCCATCTATAGGGTAGGCTCGTTTCCTAGCAGTGGGGACATAAAAATGAGCTGTGGTTGATGATGATGACTCGAGGTCACAGCAAAAATATTGTATCCTGAAATTTGTCTATGCAAGAATAGACAAACTATCTGCCAGACTAGTGGTTTACACACCGAAAACTCCGTGATGATGGCGCTAACAATTAAAATGTTAATTTGTGTCCATCACGCCCGCCATCGCGTACCTATAGCTTCATTTTTCATCTAAACCAAAGCATATAACCGCTTTGTTGTGTTGTTTAATACTCTATTAATTAAGCTTTCACTTATAGCATGTTGAATCTGTAATATATCATCAATCAAATGTTGTATAAATTTATTTATGAATAATCAAGAGATACGGAGCTTTGTAAAATTTAAGTTAAGTATAAATATTATTTTACCATTTTGTTTTTTTTTTCTATATTAACGCGAATTCTATCGGGACAGAAACGAAATAAGCGTTTAATTTTACATAATACTAGCTGACCGGCGGACTTCGTACCGCTTTGACAGTTTTCATGACAACAAAACAAACAAATCATTCGTCCGCTTAAGAACACCCGTATTCCATGATGGACCCCTATAGCAGCGTCACCTACCGGGTCCAATTGTAAATCTAAAACCATTCTCCAATCAATCTTCTGCGTGTGTGTATCTAATCTTCCTATTATGGTCCGGACCGCTAATTCTCGTCAGAAGACGACGGTCGCTATTCTGATTTACACCAATTTTATTAATTATTTGGTTCCTCTTTACTTGCCCGGTGTTAAAGGTATTTTTAGTTTTAGGTCGACGACCTTACGTAAAGTGACTTAAGATTACGCTTACGCATACGTACCTACCTACTTTTGTTGCATAAGTACGAGGGCTGCACTAAAAGTATCGGGAATGGAATATTACCACTGTTCCTGTCATATTTAAATCTTTTTAATTGAAAACTCCTTGGTTTTAAAAATCGAATACCATTTATTTATTTAAAAAAATTTTTATTGAGCAAAAAGCGGCTCGCGTTACTTGGTGTGTCAGAACTCTCGAAAGATTCCACGCAGGATCCTCAAATGCTGTATACAACATCGTATCAGGTGACGAATCCTGGATATACGCGTACGAACCCGAAACAAAAAACCAGTCACGAGTTTGGGTGTTCGAAAATGAGTTAAAGCCAACAAAAATTGTTCGTTCACGGAGTGTTGCAAAAAAAATGGTGGCCACGTTTGTCTCCAAAACCGGCCATGTTGCGACTATTCCTCTTGAGGGACAAAGAACGGTTAATGCAGAATGGTATGCTAGCATTTGTTTGCCACAGGTCGTTTCTGAACTCCGTAAAGAGAACTGCAACCGCCGCATCATCCTCCATCACGACAATGCGAGTTCTCACACCGCGCACAGAACAAAAGAGTTTTTAGAGCAAGAAAACATAGAATTATTAGACCATCCGCCGTACAGCCCCGACCTAAGCCCTAATGATTTCTATACTTTCCCTAAAATAAAGAATAAATTGCGTGGTCAGAGATTTTCATCACCTGAAGAAGCTGTGGACGCCTACAAAACGGCCATTTTGGAGACCCCAACTTCCGAATGGAATGGTTGCTTCAATGATTGGTTCCATCGTATGGAAAAATGTGTCAAATTTCGCGGAGAATACTTCGAAAAGCAATAAATACATTTTTAAATAGTTATGTTGTGTCACTTCCTTGATTCCCGAAATTTTCAGTGCCGCCCTCGTATTTACAGATTTTTAAAATATGTTTTTTTTTATAATTTATTTGTAATAAGTATAAGCAATATGACCGCTGCTATGAATATGGCGCAGATGCAAATCTACATATTGTATAACATATGTAAAAACCAGCCTTCCTACTTTGACGTAAGTTAGCATGTTTTTTTTCCACCTTTGATACCTGCTACCTGTAAAACGGCCCCGCTTTCAGCTTAGCGAGTATCCATTCAATTCGAAGTTTATGTTATACTTACTAACGATCCTAAAAATTTCATCTTTCCTAAAATCACGTAAGTCTGTGGTGACTGGGATCTCACTCTAATAGATTTTCATTGAAATACTACGGGATGACACCAAAGAAGCTGGGTGGTCTGTGGTCAGTTGTTGCTAACTAAAGATTAAAATCAGTTGCTGACACCTATTTTTAATTATTAAAGGACAAAATTGTCGATAACTGGTTCCTGTTGAACACTGGTGCCCAGGGCCGTAGCTAGACTTGAATTTAAGGTAGGGCAGCTGTGGTTACAGGTAGGGCGGAAGTAAAAATGTTACTTGATCTGTTTGGTCAATCGAATTTTGGTGTTCTTGATTTGTGAACATGTAAGTTGGTGCCATAGTAAAAGTTGTTCGTATTGATGGGTGGAATGACCCCCATTCGACATTTAAGGGAATTTTGTTACATTCTAGATGCCACTATACGCTAGTATTTTTTTTCCGTCTTAAATCTGCTTTACAGTACTTTGCTTATTATTACTTGCTTATTATTACTTGATTATTAAGGTAAGGCATTGGTATTTTAAGGTAGGGCATTGCCCCACAATGCCCTTTGCTACGGCCCTGCTGGTGCCACCCTATAATGCTTTTGTTTCAAACCCGAGAGTAGTTGGTCACATGATAACGTGAAGATACGTCTTGCAATAGTATCGGAGTTAATCTATAGCATAGCCTTAACTCGGTTTGAAGTAAATTTTATACCAGTGTGTATTATTATCAAACATTAGTAGACCGATCACTTACAACATTATGTACTCCCGGTGGGACTTGAACCCGGTACTTCTACGTATGAGACTGGTGGTAACCACGACACTAAAGAGGCGGTTAATTAATATTCTTAATTTTTGTTACAGATAACAAATTACCACAGACATGTCTTATAAAACGCGCGCGAAATCATGCTACGGAGTGACGATCTGCCAAAGCAACCTAAAGCTGATCAAAAACAACCTGAAGATGATCAAAGGGAACGAGCTCTTCGTCTTCACCGTGCTGACGTTCCTAGTGGTTGTTACCATATACTTCGCCACCATGGACTGGAAGGGGTTCACGGCCCCTGAGGAGGTGGACCTCGGGGTGGTCACCGTGCCAACGCACGGCTGCCGAAGGAAACATAGACACCACGAGCACTGACACTTTTTACATTCCTTTGTATTAAAGTTGTTTATGAAAAACTATAAATATCATTCGCAATATATATTGTTTTTTTAAAGATTATTATTAATGAGCTAAGTATTGCATTAATAATGATCCTGCTAAGCCATCCAGAAAAATTCATCGTCATCATCATCAGCTCATTGTATGTGCCCACTGCTGGGGCACGAACCTTCCCTATAGATGGATAGGGAGAACGCGCCATATACTACCACGCGGGCCCAGTGCGGATTGGTGGTTGTTAACGACTGCTAATGAAGCCGGGACCAACGACTTTACGTGCCTTCCGAAGCACGGAGGAGCTCGACTCGAGATGATAAATTTTTTGGTAGCCCATCCGATCAGCGGCCTTAGCGAAAATTGTTTTACCTCAGCACTCGCAGACCGGGCGCGTTAACCACTGCGCCATCGAGCTCCTCCTCCTCTCGAGTTCCTGAAAAATTACCTATGTATATATACTGTTAATAAGTATAACAAGTTAGTTATCTAACGCAGCTATGTAGATTCTTTCTCACATTCAATCCGAGCATTTTCAGACCATCCACCACTTTCCACTCGACCACCGAGGCGTTTTGAATTGATTTCATAGCGTGAGTGAGGGGTCCATATTGGCTCAGCTAAAGTTTTTTACCCGAAATTGTTATTCCTACCGATTTGTAATCCGAATGATCACTCTTCCTAAAAATTTTCTTCCTAAAGTTTTTATTCATACCTACAATATTTTGTAGTAAGACGAAACGAAAATTGTAATTAATAATAATACTATTGTTTTTCAAGTCACGACTTTGTATTGTTTTTCATAAAATAAACTTTTGTGCGACTTGTTTATTATGTCTTGTGCTACGAAAGGCCAAACTTATTTAAATTCATGTAAATATATTTAAACTCCTACTGTTGTTTTTCATAACGCTTTTACCCCTAAACACAATATCCATTGTAAAGTGATGTATATTAATATGACAAAAAACGCCCTAAAGTCGCTTTTAGTTCGCTGTGTTTATGTCAACCTAACCCGCTCGTCGCTTCGCTCCTCGCTAACCTAAGCGAATTTATTTTAAAGTCGCTTCAAATAAAAAAGATATGACTTTGAATAATAGTGTAAAAGACGGTTATGTGGACAAAATATAGGAAAACAAATAATAGTATAATAGATGTTTATTGCTATTGACATTATGAAGTTGAATGATTCGGAATTATGAACATTAGAGACAGAGTAGTCAGGAATTGTGATTGTGAGGATGAAAAATGTAAGGAAGAACATTTTCGGAGTTCCAAATAAATCGGAGTTGAAAATTTAGGTGAACTTTGGCGTACCCTAGCGTGAGATGTAGTCACCGATTCAAAAATCGCCTCCCTGGTTGGATTCTAAGCGGATGTTACATATTATTATAATGGCTTTGGTTGGTGGTAGACCTTTTTTAAGTGCGCCTGGCTACCACCGTATACTATCTAATTCCGTTACTAAAAAAACATAGCGCTATGTGGTGTTCCGACAATTCTTCAGTAGTTATGTGAGAGTTACGAATGAAGTGCGTTTCCATCATCTGCCTTAAGGGCTCTGCCCATTCCACCCCATTCGACCGCATCATACCATGACCGTTCTAGGAACGTATCAGGCACGGAAAGTAACACGACGCGGACTACTATGCCCACTACAACAGATCAACAGCTTATCATACCCGTCAACAATTGTTGGCGAAAATATTTAGCCGGTTCCGATACGCTCCGTGCATGGCACGCGACGGTGTTGGTCGGTGACGAAACGGTCTAGTAGGCATAGTCTTTGCCTGACACGTTCCTATCAGGAGTCATGGATCAGTCTTCCCGTATCATAATACGATGTAATAGACAGATAATTTTATCGTCATTTACCATTAGGTGGGATGAAAGCCAAGCATTTACATGTGGCATAAACTAACTCTATACTCGTTTCACGGGTTCTTTTGTTTATTCATAATCATGTAAATGGCACTGTGTTTCAAGCACGTCTGTGACGTCATGAAATGTTTATGTAACGTTGAAATGACGCAGCGGATATAACATAAATTCTTTGTGGAGAAAAGTTGATGAGGTAATAAATTGATAAATATAGCATGCCCATTGGTCAATGAATAACGGAAATACCATCTGTACACGCCCGCCGCCGTGAGAGAGAGTGGGTGGTGAGGGCCATAACTTCTGTGGTTCGATTCCCGGCTGACAAGGCAATTTAAAAAATAATAACTGAATGCAGATTTATACTTACTTAATAAAAAAATAAAGGCAAGATACCTAATGTACTTTTGCTCCAGGTTATTTCTTTAATTACTTAAACAAGATTTTGTTATTATTGATTAACCTACAAAATAATTATTAGACCATAACAGGTTTTATGTTGGAGTAGGTAAGTACTATATTAAGACTACAAATGTAGTTACAAATGAAATGTTGTAGGTCAAGATATATAAATTTTATTGTTCAGAAACGGTGTTGGAAAAAGTTTAAATCTCGCTAGGTAGTAGAATAATTAATTCCCTTCACCATTGCGTCGCCTATCCTAAGTCCAAAATTTGTCATTTTGACTTTTGCATGTCATTCGATAGAGAATAGAAAGACGCACCTCTAGACCAATCAGAAACAGGGATTTTAACCAATGGAAGCGTTTTATTTTGAAAACAAAAACATAATTATTATGATCGCGATATATAAAAAGGCACGATTTTTTTGCTCTGATGAAAAGTTGTCATTTTGACTTCCGCGGTGTTAGAACTTAAGCGACGATTTTCGAATATGCAACAAAATTATATTTTGATCTAAGAGTTCCTACTATACCATACTATTATGGTAGGTATACTAAAAGGTCAGTTCGTTACGAACTATCCGGAGATCAGCAAAGCAGGCTAACTTACTAGGCTCCGCGATTTGCGTGCTAGTTGACGCCAAACCGAATAGATAACCATTTTGGACGAGCAAATCGCCAGCCTTTACGGGACATTTCCCCAGGTCGGTAACGCATATAGTATTCTCCATAGTCAACTGTTTCGTTCTGTATTGCACGGTATCGACTGTTAATTTAGCTGGTTGCCACGATAAGAGTCTTCCGGAGCGCAACGGCCTCCCGAGTATGTACGCTGGAGCCTCCTGGTCTAGCTGTTCACCAATGAGTATCACATCACCGCAATGGGACATACTCTCGAACGTGGTGAGGAGGACTAAACGTTTCGAGATAGACCCGTCGTGGACAATCGGTTCTATTGCGTCTACCGTGAATCCTTTTTTGCATAGAGGGCTAGAACAAAGTTTACTCATTAGTTGAGGATTCCGAGTGAACTTCTACTTACAGCCTTATCGTCTTTTACTAATATCGGGTGAGATGAACGTGAGATGAAGGGAGCTCGATCGCGCAGTGGTTAACGCGCTCGGTCTGCGATTGCTTAAGCAGCTGTTGCAAAAGCCAGTCTTCGGATATGTGGTGAAAATTTTTACAATCTGCTGGTGCTCCTATGTGCGTCATAAGCCGTTGGCTTTACGTGCAGACATTAACAACCACCTATCACCATCTATCCGCACTAGGCCCGCGTGATGAATTATGGTCCTTCCTCCCCTGTGGGATTTTGTATCCATAGAAAAGGCTCCTGCTCTATAAGTGACATGAAAGGAGCTGGTGATGAAATAAAGGCTAAGTGCTTCCCCGTTATAGAAAAAAATAGGTAGCCATAAGACTATGAACTACTAGAGATGGACACTTGTTCTAGTTACGACATTTTCTTGCTAGTTAGGTACCTACTAACAAAGCTATGTCATCTCGATGCCGAGGGAGTTCGATACGCACTTCTTGGTGATCGTGAAGCTAGATCCAAATACTATCGCATCATCAAACTTAGGTGACTATCAATCCGCGAGGTGAGCGCAGTCCCGCGAAGTGCGCTGGCGTCTAACTTCAAAGCCGCCATGAAGTTTGCATCTTATCTTTAAATGTCTACATTTTCCTTACTCTGACATGCTGCCTAAGCGTAGACGCACCGGGCCGGCCTTTATACACACACCATTTGCCACCACAGACGTCGAGCTGACCACAGCGCCAACGCATAACAACTCCTGCGTTTCCACAGAGTGGATCCTTGCAGCAAAAGTGTACGCATCCATTTTTACCAAGTGACAGTTGATCCCCTTGCCAGTACTGTTTACAATTGGCTTATCTTTGTAATGCATGTAAAAGTTGTGCGCGACAATGGCCATTGTTGCAACGAATATACACACTAATAAGCTGATGATACCCACTTTGCTTTTGGTACTTCTATCATCCCAGGGCCTGCTTATAAAATTGTATTTGAACTCGCATTCTTCATGAATCTGGGCTTCGTCTATTTTATTATTTTGATTATCTACTTCCATGAGTTTAACTGATTTATTTTACTACGGCCATGTGTATTGTTTATGTAACATAGGGTATAGGGTATATTCGCTTTAGTAGGTATACGATATTGTCAATGTAATTATTATTGTAACTGATGCAACTATCAATGTCATTTAATATTACGATTACGCACCTACTATTTCACCAATCTAGATGGTTATATAATCAAATACATGGATATTGAACATTCTGAATTGATACCAATCATTGATACTGACAAAATTACTGAGATAGTGAGCCCGCATGGCCGCATGAGGTCTCAGTAATCACTGAGGTCACAAATTTACTGAAACTCAAGGAGTTTGGGGGAAATATCATCCTTAATTAATCATACATCATTAAAACTCTCATCATTACTTGGCAGTTCGGCACCAGCACTCACAAAAATTACTAAAGACTGCATGGAGCAAATCCCTTTTCTTTTGGAGTTTTGCAAAAAACATCATCTGTCTGTCACTAACCGTCACTGTCAAAACAGTCTTGCCAGCTGCCTTTTGTTGTGCTGCAGTTTGTTGTATACAAATATTTGATATCAGATTAACTTAAGATTTTTATTTAATGTGACGGCAAAACGTTAAAAATGCCAACAGTGATACTGTTAGACGTGTCTCTGTCCATGACCCGGCCGGTGCCGTTGTCGGATTCGTCTGAAAACCACACGCGGCTTACTATTGCAACTGCTGCTATAAATGCCTTCCTAGACTATCTAACTGCCCATGCTAAACTCGAATATGTAGCCTTAGTATGCTTCTCATCATATTACGAGCGTACGTTTACTCTTATTTATATTATGTAGGCTTAAAACCAGACATTGTTTCACTACAAAAATGTTAACCTTTTTATCAGAAAAATATTAATTTGTGACTTTTAAGTCGTTTTCTTATGTTCCAACACTTTATTACAAGGCAAACCTTGCAAAGAGTAATTAAGTATTCCATGTGCCTATACACACACACAACTATCCAAATTTTTGTTGCAAAAGCTTTTGAAAATATTTAAAATGTCCAATTTTTATCTATAAAACTGGTGTTTTATTGATAAAAATTTGTTCACCACCATTCAATAATATTATTTTTTCAGTGTCTATACCCTTCACCCGTGACTTTGATAGTATCAAAAGTAAATTGACCCAACTGGAGGAAGGTGACAAAACTAGCATAGAGACCGCGCTGCTCGGTGTAAACCAGCTTATTCTCAATGAGTGGGGATCCCAGACACCTGTGCAGATTATACTGGTAACTCATATTCAATTTTTCGAATATATTGTTAACAAAGTCAAAGATCGAGAAATCAAAGATTAAGGAAAGTCTTATATAACTTTCATACTCATACTCTTACGTCTAGTCTTCTAAACCAACAGCTTCTGGCAATGTATGACAAAGGACTTATGCAAATTTAATTCAGCAACTATGTCCAAATGTCCATACTGTCAATTATATATATTTTTTTAAATGATTACTTATAGTATTTGTGATTATAAATAGTAATAATTAATGCATGTTGGGTCTTATTGACCTTCACACACTTTCATGTTTCCTTATTATTGGTAATTTTTCCATATTTATTGTGTATATTTCTGTAATGTTTGTGTGATTGTCCGTAATATAATATCTTTATTAAACAAATTGGTGAAGTTTTTTTATTTTAAACAAGTTGTTTGAATTGGTCCAACAATATTACCTTAGTTTTAAAATAAAACAACTATGGTTTTCCTCAATCTACACATAGTACTAATGTTAATACATTTTTAGATTACCGATGGTAGCTGTGGGACTGGCGCAATAGGCAGGAATCGTATTATTCAAGCGTTGCCCCTGCCTCCATCGTACCCAGCAAAAATACACGTATTGCCAGTTGTGTCACCGGCCGACACATGTCTGCAACATGGTAAAATTCAATTTTGGTACTGTGTAGTTCATTAATGAGGTAGAATCAAAGTTGTAAGTAACTGAAAGTTTATAATGTTAAACAAAAAAAACAGTTTATGATTTTATGACGTTTTTTTAATATAAAAATAATTGTGCCAAAAGACTGAAGTACTTCCACAGTTGAAACCAAATAATGATGATAAAATGATTTTAATGAAAATTCTTAGTTTTATTTTATTAATAGATTTGCTTCATGTATTTTTGCAGCAATGCCATTGTACCAAAAGATTGTGGACTTGGCTGTGAATGCATCAACAAACTCTAATGGCACTCTATCCAGAGGAGCTATCTACTGTCCTGATCAACTAAATGTGCCAGCAGTAAGTATATAATATTTATTATGGTAAGCATACAGTCAAACACATAAGAGCAAGCTTCAGAATCATTGCCAATGATTGGTTCTCCAAAGTTTCTACTTTAAATTAGAAATGCCTATATATTTTTTATCTATTAAACCCCCATGTATATTTAGCAAAATTGAGTAGTTATTAGGTTATGTATTACTAGCTTTTGTTTGCGGCTTTGCTCACGTGGGTAATAAAAGCCAAACTTATTAAAGGTAAATATCATAAGGGTATGAAAGTAAAAAGGGTTAGACA
The DNA here is from genome assembly GCA_963082485.1 of Eudonia mercurella. Classification (NCBI taxonomy): domain Eukaryota; kingdom Metazoa; phylum Arthropoda; class Insecta; order Lepidoptera; family Crambidae; genus Eudonia; species Eudonia mercurella. Next base: position 10,465,000 of record OY720025.1, read on the forward strand.
ACTAAACATGTCACATCATTTTAACATTAAGATATTCATTTTTTATGATTAAAAAGCCCATCCATGCCTAAAAAGTGTCTAACACAAAATAACATAATAAAGATCACTCTGTATAAGTAATTTTGTTCCGTTTTGAAACCTCCTGTACAAATTGTCATCCCCTACCTAAGAAATCATCACTTCATAATTTCCAATCAGGGCAAATACCGAAATTTAAGGAATGACTTTCCATACAAACTTTCCACCCTTATTTCACCCCTCTAGGGGCGATTAATTAAGCGCCAGTATTTTCCATTCGTCTCTATCCTAGGCTAACTATTTTACTTCTTTATAGGACACAAACCATTCACCTACTCTTTAATTGGTTCCCTATAAGCTCTTCTCAGTCTCCACTTTCCTTTCTTTCCTTCTATCGTCCTTTTTAATTATATTTATAATGAATTCGTCTTATCGGTCCAAAGCCTTTTGACTTCTGAATCCTAGGTGATAGCATCGATAACCCGGCTTTGCGAGCAGCACTACCAGGAGTTCTGGTGCTCCCTGAAGTGCGGGCAGTTGGAGGCTCGGGTGCAGCTATTCCCGGCGCCGCAGACGATCGCCCACGAAGGTCTGGCTACCCCACACACGCTTACGCACCAGCTGCACGTCGTCGGCTTCATCAGCCAACAAGAACTTGGTGACTATTATCTCATACTTGCAAAACCTAGTTAGAAGCATGGATCTCGCACTACCAAGAGTTCTGGTGCTCCCTGAAGTGTGGGCAGTCAGAGACTCGGGTGCAGTTGTTCCCGGCTCCGCAGACGATCGCCCACTAAGGGCTGGCCAAGCCGCATATGTTGACCGCATGAGCTGCACGTCGTCGTCGACTTCATCAGCGAACATAAAGAGCGTTTATGGCGTGCGTGGGCCTCGATACGAACTCTTGCAAAAAATAATGATAGAATTTTTTTTTTTAAAACAAAGCACCTGCCTGCCTAAAAAATAATAAGTAACTAATTAGAAAGTTATCTGAAAAGGCCGGAACAAGATATTATCATAAATTTGCATAAATTGAATTTATATACGATATAAATTCAATTTATGCAACATCATACAAAACACACAGTCGGAGGCACGCACAAAGTGAGAATGATTTGACTTATCATTAAATTTTATGCCTCCGACTGCATGTTATGTACGATGTTGCATAAATTTAATTTTTATCTTGTTCCGACCTTTTAAGATGATATTCTATTTAGTTACTTACTTATTATTTTTTATGCAGGCAGGTTTTTTGTTTTCTTTTTAATTTTTATTTTTATTTTGTTTATGTCTTTTTAGTTAGACAAATTTCATGATACTTATACCTTTTTGAAATCCTTGTTGAACCCTTTAATTTGATACCCATAACGTAGTATTCGAAAAAAATAATTGTTTTTCACCAATTCCAATGGCGTCGCACAGCCGCCATGTTTGTTTTTTTTTAACGTCACCTATCTAAGAACACTTGGGCAGCTAAGACGAATCTAACGATACCTCAATTATGTAAATCCGTTTAGCGTTTCTGGAGATATGAGGTAATAAAGAATATTACATACAAGATAGGCGCGAAAAACAATACCCTTCCTTTGCAGTCGGGTAAAAGTAACTGAAGGAAAGAGACCTGGTCGCAGAAGAAATTCGTGGTTGCGGAACATTCGGTCGGGAACATCGAGCTACTGAATCCTTACGCCTTTGTCATAATTTGTATAATATATTAAAATGTATAAGCGCTTTTAAGCAAATATCGCAATGACGGGTCACAGGATGGGTGACCAAATTAAAAGGTCCGCGCTTCGGAAGGCACTTAACCCGTTTTGGTTCCGGCTATCATAAATTGACAGTAGTTAAAACTCAGCAACTCGCATTTGGACAACGTGTTAGATTATAGCCAGAGCTTAGAATGACTTTCCTAGGTTAATAATGATGACCATCCTGGTGGCACGTGAGGGGAACGCAGGAGTTTTTTTTAATATAAAATGATTGAACTGATTGAAAATTTTTAGGAACACCAATTGCAATAAGTAAGCATCTAGTAATACCACAAGCGCAAGCGGGAGGAAACAATGCCAACAGAGAAAACTATGGCTCCAAAACACCAACAAAAGTAAGTAAATTATTTATATGTTATAATTATGTATAAGTCGCGGGCAATGTAGGTATATAGTACATAAAAAAGACCAATAGCCTCCTTATTCTAAAACGTGGATTTAGTTAAACCTCGTATAAAACTGACGATATCTTAATACTGTTGATAAAGGCATACAGTTATAAATAACTTTGCTTTGTTTGAGGATAAACTTGTTTTCAGGAGGGTTCCAGCACAGACAGTTCGGCAACTGAAGAAGATATGTCAGATCCTAGCAAAGTGCCCAACTTCTGTGTTTTACTACACGGAGCTCTAAAAGTAAGCAAATTGTTGGTTATTTTTTAGTCTAAAAGTCAAAAACACTTCCTAATGAGGGCTATCGTTGTTTGTCTCACCAGGTGGCGCCACTGTAGAGTGAGGTACTAAAGTACGGCTGTCAAAGTTTGTTATTCATCATCAGCTCATTTTATGTCCCCACTACTGGGGCACGAGCCTTCCCTATTTAATATATTCATTAACCATTAAAATCAACTAATAAATTAAAAAATCACCAACATTCAATAATTGAAATTAGCAATATAGAGTTTATTCGTTACAACCATACCTACATACAAAAATACAAAGGTTTCCTCTTTATAATATTAGTATAGATTATGCCCGCGTGGTGGTTTATGGCCTGTTCACCCTGTGGTTTTTCCATCCATTAAGAAGGCTCGTGCCCCAGCAGTGGGACATAAAATGAGCAGGTTATGGTTGTAATGAAAGATATTGGCATAGTATATATATAAGCTAAAGCAGTAAAGAAACTACGTACAAACGTTCGAAATGATGCACGCCCACAGACGCACGTCTAAACACGGCCCCTAAGCGGCATCGCAGCGCTGTCAGTCGCGAGCGTTACTAGTTGTACCACCGGATGATTTTGTTCAATATGTCGAGAAAATGGATGAAAGTTTTCGCTGTTGTTTCCAAAGAGAAGAGAGAAGAGAATGCGAACACCATGTATATGTAGTACCTAAGGCGGTACAAGGTTTATACCTATGGCGCGGGACGGGTTTGTAAAGTAGCTGTAAGAAGTAGACAAAATCGGTTTTATAGTGCCGTGTCCATGTTTTTCGATAATTTATTTAAAAAAACTATTTATTAAAATGAGAATTTTTTACACTATAAAATTTAATAATAAAGCTTTTCGAACGTGTCGTAGCAGGCGAAAGTTTTTTAAGTGAGTAATTTATAATAACTAACGAAGAATAGAGACTTCTTAAAATGTTGAAGATTTTTTGATTACACAATTTTGTTTATAAACTAGTCAATTCATTCGATTACTTGATCATTATAGAACCGAAATAAACGTTTTAATAAATAATTTTAAAAAAATTATGAAAACCCTAACGGTCAATTGGCGCGTAGGTATTTATCTCAACAAAATGGTCTAGTTTCGGTACTGCTTTAACTTATATATATACTGTGATATTGGTGTGCTTAGCCAGTTAGCTACGTCTCAATGGCTCAGAGCTACTTCATAATTGGTTCATGAGGCTTTAATTTACGTCACTTACCAGACAAGATAATCGCTCTAGTGTCGCGTTCTACCCGTTGGCTTCGAAACCAGGTGTGAAACCGCGCCGCCGCCGCTGACGCCCCACAGACTTCGAGACTAAGACCTCAGGTTTATTATCGCGGATCGACTTCCTAAAAAACCCCATACTAACAAAAAACCATATTAATATTCTTTCTTTCTTTCATTCTTTGAGACCAAAAATATGGTAAAACTACCATAATTCTGGTCCCAAAGAATGCTTTATGTTGCCTTATTTATTGTAATCTTATATATAAAAATCTCGTGTCACGGTGTTTGTCCCACTACTTCGAAACGACTCGACCGATTTTTATAAATTTTGTTATGTACATTTGGTAGGTATGAGAATAGGTCGTAAAGTATATTACATACTTTTGCCGGGTCAGCTAGTAATTAATACGAGTATTAATAGCTGGTACGTTCACAGGTAGAGGGTATGTCGGCGATCGTCCAACTCGGCGCAGATTGGTGGGGCACGCTGTCCGCATGGTGCGAGGCGTCGCGCGCGCGGCGGTCGTGCCTGCTGCTCAGCGTACTGCGGCCCGGCGTCTCCGCCGCGCCCTGGCTGGGCCCGCTGGACCAGCTGGGGCCTATCGAGGACCTGGGCTCTACGGGTACGGAAACTATGAATATTTGTATAGATGCCAGCTCGTCAGGCTTTGCCACGTGACAACACATAGGGATCCTACGGCGTTAGGTCTCTGTTGCGCTCTGGTTTGTATTTTTAGAGAGGCTGGGGCCGATAGAAGAGTCGGCGGGTACCTAAGCTATTTTATAGACGACAGCTGGATTCAGGGTTTTTGCTCTTTTTGCGCCCTAGCTATCTTTTTACTGCTGTAGGTAAAGAACGGTAACGTCGGGTAAGGAAATTATCATTATTCTTTGGTGGGTCTTTGAAAAATCTGGGGCCAATGGAAGGCGGAGGGTCGATGGGTAAGCTAATTCAGTATACATCTCAGCTGGACTCAGGCTTTATGACGTAAACAGCTTACAAAAACTCTACGGCCAAGAGACTCCGCGGCGCCCCAGCTAGTCTTTGAAACAGCTGGTATCACTGAAAGATGCAAGTCGTCAGGTCATCATATATCAGCTGGAGCACATAGGAATCCTACGGCCTGGGCTGATTGATGGTGCACGCTGTCCGCTTAGTGCGAGGGGTCACGCGCGTGGCGGTCGTGCCTTCTGCTCAGCGTGGTGTGGCCCGGCGCCTCCGCCGCGCCCAGGCTGGACCCGCTGGACCAGCTGAGACCGGTGGGCTACCTGGACACCACGGGTAAGGAAACTATGAATATTTGTATAAACGTCACCTGAACTCAGGCTTTCTCCAGATCCGATCCGAACCCCTCCGTGAATCTAGTAGGGCACGAATTAGTGCGTGATAGACACGGCTTTAGGAACCAAAAAAGTCCGGTGAAGCTGAAAATGCCGTCTGAGGCAATCAGAAAACTCTCTAAAAACAAAAAAAAAACAGGCTTTCTGCTCTTTTTGCGCCCTAGCTAGGGACTGCTGGGACCGGTTGAAAACGTGAAAATAGAGGACAGCTGGACTCAAGGTTTCCTACAGATTTCCTACATACATACATTATTATAAACTGCTGGTGAGCATATCATGTCCCCGTAAATAATAGCGCATGGGAATATCGATTTTGTTTCATTTAAAAACTGGTTGAGTCATGATAATTTCATTTATTTATTTTTTTCAAGTAAATTCACATTTAAGTATACTTATGTGAATTCAATAATCCACATTTCACATTAATATTCGACAAACAATTTTTTTTTTATTTACACCGAACTGCAGCACGACTCCTCTATTTCCCACCTGCAGCAGGACTGTCCTTGTTTACTCTATGGTTTTTCTTTTATTCTCCCATCAGAGTCGTTCCCGGTCCGCTCGTGGCGTTCGTACAGCAGCGGCGGGTCGGGGTGCGCGTGGGCGCGGCCACACGCACTGCTCGCCGACGTGCAGAAGGTGCTCCGCCACGCGAGGAAGCTGCCCGACAAGACGCAGCACTTATACAAGGTCTGTGTGCGTTTATTTAACACTAGTGGCCCGTCCCTGCTTCGCACGGGTATACATTTGTTTTTACAAACAAAGTAAAACTGTAATTGGCTGTATTATTTAGAATTAAGTCTATTTATGTTATAAAAGAGCTGTGGTTTTTGTTAAATAAATACAATAAAATAAAATAAATTTTTTAATATAGCCTATGTTACTCAGCGCTAATGTAGCATTCTAATTTATACTAATATTATAAAGAGGAAACCTTTGTATTTTTGTATGTATGTATGTTTGCAACGAATAAACTCAAAAACTACTGGACCGATTTAAAAAATTCTTTCACCATTAAAATGCTATATTAGCGCTGAGTAACATAGGCTATATTAAAAAAATATATTAAATAAAATGCTAAAAACGACAATTTAATTTTCCAATACAAAACGATTTGTTTGTTTTGTTGTCATGGAAACCATTGATATATATTTAACTCAATGATGGAAACTGTCAAAGCGGTACAAAGTCCGCCGGGTCAGCTAGTGGTGAAATAATTTTATAAATCGGTCCAGTAGTTTTTGAGTTTATTCGTTGCAAACATACATACAAAAATACAAAGGTTTCTTCTCTATAATATTAGTATAGAAAACGGGGTAGCATCATCGTCATAACCAGCTTATATGCTCATGAATGACGACCTCCGTAGCCGAGTTGCTTGCACGCTGGACTTTGGGCGGTGCTAACTCTGAGGTCCCGGGTTCTATTCCCGGTGGGGTCAATGTCGAAAACGAACTTTTCGATATTGTGTCGGGTCTGGGTGGTTGTGGTACCGTCGTTGTTTCTGATTTCCATAAAACGAGTGTTTTAGCTGTTTACCTTGTGGTCAGAACAAATACATCGTTGGTGATGTTGTATAATATATATTTTTTTATTTATATGCGTCCCCCACTTTTGAGGCACGAGTCTTTCCTATAATAAAATTATCATAGGGGATCGGGCCATAAACCTTGCGGGCCCAGTTGGTGGTTGTTAACGACTGCTGATGTAGCCAGGGACTAACGGCTTTACGTGCACGCTTCCGGAGCAAGGAGGAGCTCGAGATGATAAATTTTTGGTCGATGGCCAGCTTTTAAAACCTTAGTAATCGCAGACCGGGCGTGTGAATCACTGCGCCATCGAGCTCCTGATGGTAAGTGGTGATATAGTCTGAAGGTAGGAGTGACCCGCGGGCTAATTACCGAAAAAAAGCAACCAGTTGCTAATTGCATAATGGCAACCCGACTGCTACTAGTTGCGGGTGCTACAATCGGTCGGTTTATTTTAGAGCGCCGGCGCCGTCATGCACTTTTAGTTCATCAATCGTTCGCTTGTAGCGCTATCGTAGCGTTCTACGTTCCGTAATACGAAATATGTGTTTTGGAACTGACTGTAAGTGTTGTGACTGTCACTTAAAGATCGGTTATATAATAAGCCTGCCGAAATACTGCTGCATACCTTTCAAGTGGGAGGTATTTGAAGTTTTGTCAATTTTTGAAATTTATAATCTACAATATAATATGCTCAGCAGATGGCGCTGCCTGCTTTAGCGTCAGGCAGAGCCGATGTTGGCAGCTGTCCGTTTGAAATGAAAATTTATTTTTGGAGCACTGAACCAAAATGTTTTTTATGCCACAGCAATGCATGGCTGGATAAGCTAGTAGAATATAGAAATATTTTGTCGATATGCTCGTATACCTACCGTTTCCGTCACTAGAGTTGAACCGCCTCAGACGCGCCGCCATCTCTATCAGTTTCTCCGAGCTACTAACCTGCGTAGGCAGCGCGTTGGAGCGCGAGTGCGCCGCGCTGCTATCGTGATGTTATTGTTTAGTTGTACAACAGCTGTTTCCTTCACAGGAGTTGAACCGCCTCAGACGCGCCGCCATCTCTCTCGGTTTCTCCGAGCTACTAACATGCGTAGGCAGTGCATTGGAACGCGAGTGCGCCGCGCTGTCGTCCTCCGCGTCGCCCGAGTGCGCATTGCAACTGGCGCATGCAGCCGCTGCCTTACGAGACCCACGGACGGCGTTCGACATCAAGCACACGCTGCAACCCCTAGCCGCTAACTTCACTGTTACTTCCATGTCACATTGATTTGATTGATTATAGCAATAATATAAAATAGTATTTTGTATTAAAACTGACGTTTTTTTATTAAATTTCGAAATTGTGATCTCTTTCTCCTTGTGTCTACCATCCCATAGGTGTTCACAACTAATCTGAGAAGCAACTTTACATCAGCTCAGCAGGAGAATCTACGATTTTGCCAGTGCCTTTTTTCTGTAAGAAAGTATTGATATTTTGATTATGAGTCAATAGAATGAAATCCAGAGCAAATAATCAAACTTCTAAGTAAAGCTAAGCGTCCATTTGAGGCGGGTCGGGCCGCAACGGCGCGGCGAGCATTTTTGTGTACTGCGTCCACTGTACAGGGCAGACCGCGCCGCATCGGCGGATTTTTACCGTCAGTCATAAGTCGTAGTTTGACAAGCAAGCTAGTGCGACAATGGATAGCTCCGATGAGAAATTATTTTTATTAATGTTGTTGGATGAGGAGCAAGAAAATTAGAAACGTCGCAAGCATAAAGTCAGGATATTAGGCAAGAAAAAAAGGTGTTGTGGTGAATTTCATCACTTATTCTTTATCTTTTGATTCTTTGACCTGAAATATGATCTGGTAATATTCTTTGAATATTGTCGCATGTCTTACGAAAATTTTGAAGAATTACATACCTACCTAATATTTTACTAGATCTACATAAACAAGCTACTTACACGCTTTAGAAGACCAATTGAATCAAGAGAATGACTTTCTGTGTGTCTCATTATTATAGATTATGTAGGTAAAAATAAACCAAAAAAATACGAGTTCTTTCATCACACCTATTTCAGTCCAAATATTATTTCGCCCATCATGATACTTACTATCGCCAGGATCATATAATTTGGAATATTGTTGAACTAACGATATCAGCAGTTTCTCGTTAATTTTTTACGTAAATACATACGTCCGCTCGCTGCAGCGTTCTACTACAAATGCTGCGCTCCATGCGTCCACTGGGGGCGGGACGGGCTGGGCCGGGTCGCATCGACGGAAAAATACGCTCGCCGAGCGATACGCCGACGGATTCCGTCGCGGTCCGGCCCGCCCCGCTTCTAATGGACGCAGTTTTATACAATATCTATAACAAGCGGATTTTTGCGTTGCGATGCGACCCGATGCGGCCCGCCTGGTGGACGCTAACCTCTATAAAACAAGGGGAAATTCAACAGTAAAATTGGCTGTATGGGCTTGATCCCATCGCATTTCTTAAATTAGATCAGCTTCTTCTGTCTGTCATTGTCAAAATATACGTACCTACACAAACTTTTCAAACTCTAGTAAATAATATTTTATATTTAATTAGATTTAAATTGTATTTATTAGCCAATATCATTTTTGCATTATTATATCTATGGCTAATACTTTGTTTAAGTTGTCTAGTCTTGTGTTTATGTCATCTATCCCATTTTTATTCACTTTACATGGAGACTTTGTTTTCGACGATTCTGAAGCAGTTCTAAAGAATAAAGATGTTTCTTCAAACTCATGGACCAATTGCTTTCATAATGACTTTTGGGGAACGAATATAAAAAGTAATTTAAGTCATAAATCGTACCGGCCGCTTACTATACAAACGTTCAGGTATTTTTACTACACCACTCCTAACTCTATAAATCTAAGTGTTATTCGTAATGTTAAAAATAAAATCACATTTTTTACAATATTCTTTAAAATAAAAACTTAACTAACTGTGTGTTCTAACAATAATTATAATATTTCAGGTTAAACTATTTCTTAAACAGCAAGCAACTATCCGCTTTCTCATTCAAGTTAACTAATTTAGCATGCCATCTTTTGTGTACTTTATTAGTATGGCGTACTTATAAAATAATAGTAAATAAACAAATTAAAAACACTAACTTTGACATCAGTTATATAAGTGCTCTGATATTTGCTGTACATCCAGTACATGTTGAAGCTGTCAGCGGCATAGTAGGGAGAGCAGACTTATTATGTGGTATCACCTACTTCTTAGCTTTTGTATGTTACTATAAAGCTATAAATAGTAAAGCATTCAATAACCTATTTTTATTTCTCACTGTTACTCTATCTACTATGTCTATGTTATGTAAAGAAAATGGAATCACTGTATTGGTAAGTTATTACTCATATATGGTAATAGTGAGTAAAATAAGCTGTTATTAAAACTGAAATCTACCTTTATCTTCTTGCAGGGATTTTGTTTATATTATGATATTGTTTGTAATGTAAGCTTTACGAAGAACAAAACTTTGCACAATGTGTGTAACAAAACTTTTATAAGGAGGTCTTGTACAATTATGTTAAGTATTTTTCTGCTATTGTATGGGAGGTGGACTGTTATGGGTGCAACTAAGCCAGTATTCAAGATCACAGACAATCCAGCAGCCTTCACAGATAGTATATTCACAAAGGTATATTTTGAAAGTTAACAATTATAATATTTTCTCCTATCATCATCATTTATACAATGGGATTCTTACCATGTTTTTGTTGTCTGTCATACATACATACTATATGTGCTGATAGCAAGTACAAGTGAGTAGTTAGGTACTTTTATTAAACAGTAGTATGGACCAAAAACCGACTAAGAATCCCTTTGCCTGCTCATAATTTACCATCTACAGTAACTTCAGTTTACCGTAATCATAATACATGCAACAATAATGAAATATTTGATACTTGAATATCAAATTGTTGTTTAGATATTTTTAACTCACACTCTAAAACAATACTTATTTGTTTCAGATTGCAACACACAGTTATATTTACTTTTTAAATTCTGTATTGTTAATTTGGCCCCAGTGGTTATGCTATGATTGGTCTATGGGATGTATTCCTTTAGTACAAAGTATCTTAGACATCAGAATAATATTTCCGATTTTGATGTTTATATATGCAATATCTGTTATTATTGCAGTTTGCAGAAAAGGAAACAAGTCTTCAACAAAACGGTAAGTACATATATATTTTCAATAAATAGTTCAATGTTATATAACAAGAGACTTGTTAGTATAGCCACAGATTAGGTAATAGTTACTTCGTAACAGATAAATCACTCCCTACAAAAATTCGTATACCTACCGCGTTAATAGCCTACTTCATTTCGTCGCGACGCGTCGGCGACCGCTGCGTGCTAAATTATGCCTAATAGGCTCGACTATAGAGTTGTTATCGATTGGCAGCCGCGCGGCCTTGCTGCCATCGTAGTAATGAATGATAGGGCTGTTGCTACGATAAAAATATTGTTCACACACAATAACTTGTACCTAAATTAACCTGTGTCTAAATGGTTTGTTTAAGCTTTGTAATCTAAATTAAAATGAATGATAAATTGAAAAGCTCAATTGTTTATGATCAGTATGAATCCGAGTTCCATGGGAGAACATTATAATGTTACCTATGATATTAAATGAATTACCTACTTAGTTATAAATCTTCATCATCATCAGTCCATAATATCCCACTGCTGGAATATAGATTTTCCTTCGTATGAAAGTGTTATGATATGAAAGAGAACTGAGTAGGTATAGAGATGGATTATATTCCTTATAACTCGAGTATAAACACCCATAACTCGAGTATAAAATAGGTATCCACATTCATCATAAAAACATTTGCCCCTAACGGGATTCGAACCACAAACAAACACCAAACGTGTTGTCACAACTTTAATGCAGACATAGTCACAGGTCATTTATATTTGTCTGACGTGTCGTGTCGCGACGCAAGTCGGAACGTAATCGATTTCATACATACATTGTTTCATACATTTTTAGATTTATATTTTTATGTTGTGACTCAAAATCCGCCTTTAATGTTGAAAGTAAGAATTAAAACCAACCTATTTTATTCTATAAATCCATCCAAATAAGTAGGTATCTATAATGTATATACTTAAAAGAGTTTCATTAGGTAGGTACTTACCTTTCTTCATCAACAGGCAAACTAAATAATGACAGGTTTTAATTCCTTTTATTAGATTTACAATCATCAACTTCACAAAATTTTCCAGGCGCGGGCGGCATTGGTTTATATTATTGAAACGAGATTTTAAATCACCTAATTACTATTTACAATAATCTAAACCACACAAATGTCGATCAACATTTATATTAAACTTATTCATTATTTACAATACTTATTTAATAATAACTACAGAATACCTACAAATGATCGATGTTTTATGAATGACGCAACGTGCACAGCGAACGAGCATACGATAACGAGCGCTTGCGACAGTCCACTGGCTTTTATACCGCCGGCGGTAAGCCGCTCGGTAGGTATCTAACGCGCGCAAGTACATGGAGTGACGTAGGCCTGGTATAGCAGATGCCTCAAGCTAGTCCCAGTTTTCTAGTGGTAATTGCTTTAAAGCGGTAAGACCATAAGAATAAACAATAACAGTAGAACGGAACTCCTGCTCCGGTCGATCCGATCCGAACCCTTCGGAGAATCTAGTAGGGCACGGGGACGCGCACTAGTGCGCGATGCCGTTCCCTCTAGAAAACCTCCAAAGGTGATTCGTTTCACACGGCTTGAGGGACCCTTTACGTTCCTCGCCGCCCCCAAAAAAGCCCGGTGAAGCTGTAAATGCCGTCTGAGGCAATCAGCAAACTCTCTCAAAAAAAAAAAAAAAATCCTGCTCCGGACGGGCTCAAGGTCGCGATATGAGAGTACCTGTTAAACAGGATACTCAGTCGGGCTGTCACGGCCGGCGTCACCGCACGCGCGTTGCCTGTTTGTGCATTCCGTACTTTATATTATATTTCCGTTTTCCGTATGTTTTCCATATTTGTAGTCAAGTTTTTTTTTTTTGTAAGTAATACTTACCTTAAATGGCTTCATTTAGTATGGTACTTACTTTAACATATTATTTATAAGTATCTATGTAGGTAGGTAGGTACGTAACATAATAATTTCTAAATCTCATATTTTGTAAAATTAGAATAAAATAATTATTCCAAAGTATGCGCCTGGACGACAGAGGGGCGTCACTACTTGAAGGAGAAGTAGGTATACAGGGTGACTGGAAATTAGTGGCGGAGCCGTTAAGGGGAGGTAGTCTAGGGTTATTCCGACAGATATCACTACGAGACCTACCGTCCTTACTTAACCCTTTCCAAGATATTCCTACTTAAAGAGTGTAACCCAAAAAATCGTACAAAAAATTTTCAAATAGTAATAAATCCAAAAAAAACGTGATTTTGGCCTACTTTTTTTTGTTTTGTAACAAAGATGTTCTAAATAAGTAATATTAATTGTTAAATCTCCGTAACTGTCATTATTTAATGCAAAAACTGCTAAACAAAAACGGAAAATGTAAAAAAAATACTTTGATGGCTGATAAAACTTCAATTTATTAAAAAAAGTCACTCTTTATTATTACGTACAAAATAATTAAAAAACTTCTACGTTTCGTTCCCTTTCAAATGAGATATTAAAGTCCAAAATCGATTAAGGAACCATCAAGATAAGAGTAATAATAAAAATGAAAGAAAAAACCAAACTACTGAAGAATAAAAATTTATTAAATAAAAAACTGTCTACAGTTCATTTTCGAAGTGCCCACCATTATTTCTAATACAAGCTCGTGCTCTTCTTACGACACCCGTTTTAACAACCCTTGAGTCTGTAAGCTCCCTTTGTATTTCCTGCGCTGCGTTAATTATTCTGTTGCGCAAGTCTTCAACGTTTGGTACAGGGACGTCAGTGGCATAAACCAAAGTTTTCATTCGACCCCACACGAAGAAGTCCATGGGTGTGAGGTCGGGGCTACGTGCCGGCCATGGTATTGGACCACCTCTACCTATCCATCGGTCGGGGAAGTGTTGGTCTAGCCAACTTCTCACAGCTAGCCTAAAATGCGCCGGACAGCCATCATGCATGAATATCATGTTTTGCCTCGTTTCTAGCGGCACATCTTCCATTAATTCAAAAAATACATTCCTCAGAAAATTTTCATATTCAACCCCATCGAGGTTTTGCGGTAGGAAATGTGGTCCAATCAAGCGGTTATTAATTATACCCATCCACACATTTAGATTAAACCTTCTCTGTGAACCTTTTTGTCTTTTTAGGTGTGGATTACCCATGGCTCGTTCACTCCAGTAATGAGCATTATGATAATTCGTAATGCCGTCCTTATCAAACTTGGACTCGTCAGTCCATAAAATTCTTCTGAGATAATTTCTATCTTCAACGTCCGCATTTATTAAAAATCTGCAAAACTGCATTCTTCTTAAAGGGTCCCCTTCTTCTATAGCCTGAACAGGTGTGTAATGGTAAGGATGGTAAGGATGGAGGGAGCCTATGTCCAGCAGCAGCAGTGGACTAATATAGGCTGATGATTAATTATGGTCCAATCTCCCGTTGTGCTAAGGTCTATGTAGGAAGACTTGAACGTTAGTCTGCACTACGAGTAACCGAGTCTTCGTTATATCATCGACCTATAACGCCGGTGGAAGTCCCGATTTTCTGATTTTACTTTTAAGAAAAATGAAATAAAAATAAATAATATAGTACCTACTAATAAATATTATTTTCAGAGTTCTTGTATTAGGTGTGGGTTTGACGGTAATACCTTTCGTACCCGCCGCAAATATATTTTATCCAGTTGGATTTGTGATAGCTGAGAGAGTTCTGTATATTTCGTCAGCTGGATACTGTTTGCTAATAGCTGTTGGACTAAATAAAATGATCCTGAGAAGCACACATCGTAAAGTATGTCATACTGTCCCTTCTACTTATCAAAATACTAGGTACTTAGTTTCTACTACTAATACTATGTATGTAGAAAATAATTAATCACCTTTTTTATGAATAAACATTGTCATAACAAATCACAAGAGGGCGTCGCATAGTGGTATCACCTCTGGTGGTTAGATAAAGATTCCACAAATAGGGTCACTATCCATCACAAATAAAAATGAATTTATAAGCTAAGTTTAAGATTGTAATTGGGAAGATACAATGGGGCTGGCATATCCATGTGGACAAAGCCCCAAATTAAATAAAAAGAAAAAAGAAAAAAAAATGAAGAATCATATTTGTTTGGGTTTAGTTTGCCGCAAGAAGATGGAACAACCCATCGATATCAATAATTAACATTACCCACGAATTGCAAAACATGTCTTAATTAAAAAAAATAAAGTTTAAGCTATAATGTCCATAAAGACAGCCTTATAAATGTTTGAGAAACCATCTGTTAATATAGTAATTATATAAATGATTTGTTTCAGCTAGGATTTATTGTATATATTTCTCTAATATTAATCTACGGTTTGAGAAGTTGGCAAAGGTCATACGACTGGCAAAGCGAATATAACTTATTTATTAGCGGCATGTCGGTATGTCCGCTAAACGCTAAAGTACACTATAATGTAGCTAAAGTGGCTGATTCTCAAAATAAAACAGATTGGGCCTTAGCTTCATATAAAGAATCTATTAGGTAAGACCTACTAGAAATTATACAATATTTTATTTTAGATTATTAAAAAATGTAGTCAGTTACTTAGGTCCCATTTTGTTTAAATTTCAGATTATATCCTGAATATTATCAAGCCATGAACAATTTGGCTAATTTACTAAAGAACCAGAAAAAGTTCTCAGAAGCGGAGCTTTATCTAAGAACTGCTATTAAACTAAAGTAAGAGCATTTATGACTACTTGTTTAGTATGTTTGGTTTCATCCATTCGAAAATGACATGCCCTAATATTGTTTTCGAATTATTGCCGTTTAAGCATGCATTATGTTATTATTATTATTTCGATTTACAGAGAAGATTTCCCGGCGGCTTGGATGAACTTGGGCATTGTGTTGTCTAGCACAAAACGCTTACAAGAGTCTGAAAACGCATACAAGGCCGCATTGCGATATCGCAAGAGCTATCCAGACTGCTTCTACAACTTGGGAAATTTAGTATGTAATTATGTAATTAATATGTAGGGTAATGTTGGACAATTTAAGGGTGCGCCGACCAAAAAATGCCAAAAGTGCAGTCACGGTTGAGTTGATATAATTGAAAATACTATCGTATCACATAAACAAAATATATATTTAGTATCAAAGGAAACGTGTTTACAATTAGTCCGAGCCAGAAATTCATAACACACTATAGTTTTTTCTACAATATTATTTAAAGTTTGGCAAAAAAAATCATAAAAACGAGTGGCGTCGTTTAGTTGATTTCTTAGAGTTTATCTAAATTATTGTACCTCTGATTTTGTCTAAACAATCACCAGTGTCTAAACTAAAAACCGTCCATTTCACATTTTCGATTTATCAAGCGGTTATTTAAATTATATTTTTTCTAATTAACACGTTAAATTCCCCATACAAAATTAGTATGCGGCAACAAATAAATATGGATTAACACATTTCAAATAAAATATAGACACTTGTCACTTACGGTCGCGACATAAAGGCCCCAGTACACAATGGCCCATCGTGGGCCATGCTTCGCAATGCACCACTTGTAGGCCACGATCACTTGGTGTTCACACAATGGCCCATTGCTCATTGCTGCCTGGCGAAGCACTTGCGATGGACGTGGAAGCGGCTATTTATTTATATACTGCTTACAAATATTACAAATGTGTGTACCGCCACAAAGTTATTAAACAAATATAGTAATAAGTATATGAATTTTCTTGAAAATGAATATTCATGAACTATGACTAACAAATTCATGAATAGAGCTAGAATGAAAAATATGAAGTTAAATTGATCGATTGGTTATTGAATTACTTATATTATATTATATTATTGAGTATCAATTGAACTTCACTTGGTGTATGTACTATCCCAACACTGGTATTTATTTGTAATGAAATGACCTTGTAAAGGAGTACGTTTATTTTATTGTATGTTTTAAAATTATGATAAATGTGTGTTATGCGGGAGGTTATTGGGATAAACCTGATCTAACATATAAAATAGAATCACAAAAGTCATTTTAGTATATTAAGATCACTTAATATACTACAATTACTATACCTATTTATTCATATTTTATTTTTTTACTATATACAATCTGTATCAAGCAGGGCCAGCCATATTTCACGTACCTAATCAGTTACTTTTAGTGAGCTGGTACACATCAAAACATTTCTTGATATCTCGGTCATTGTGGAAGTACATACTTTTAAAAATAATACGAGTTTATCGACATTATGACAACATTAAAAAATCAGCTGATTGGAGTAATGAACTCTGTCTAGTGTTACTACCTAAAGTACACCTCCTTTGCCTTTGCTGTGAAGCTAGTATTTTTGTGCCTATGATGCTGACTCCACCCGCTTTCAACTATTTATTTTTGATAAAGTTTTAAGGGTTCCGTTTTGTTATTTTTTTCACTAAGAACATAAGTTACGACTACCTACTTTTATTAGTTAGAAAAGAAAATTGAAACGTTCATTTAGTCAATTATTCTCTGTTCCTATCACCAGGTCAGGTCAGGAATGTGTTATCTATCAGGTAAGTACTTCTGACGGTTAATTAGTATGGAGGTTCGAATCCAAAACATTTATGATTTTGAGAAAATTTTATGTAAATGTATTAAGGTACCTGTAAAAGTAACACTGTAAAAATCGTCACAAAAGGGTTTTTTTTTGTTGACAACGTAAGCGACTAGGGTTCTGTCTGTAGCTCATTTTATTTATTAACAAATTGAATGGTTTGAAAATTTAAGGATTCCTGATGTCCTGAGGTTTCGTTGTTTTAGTTTTTGCTTTAAAAATACAACATCAGCTTTAGTTTTAACTGATTTATTTAAACTGATTAAACCAAACGCGATTACACTCGCCTGCGCTAGCGCTACGTAAAGTAGGTACTACTCCGCATAACTACCTCGCGCGCGCCTAATTTATAATTTGAACAGTGATAAAAAAATGACTTACCTACTAATTTAAAAATATTGCTAGTTTGGGTTATTTAAGTCCAATTTTCGATCCCTAAAAAGTACTAGGGGCAATTCCTGGTATGGGCGGAGTCACAAGAAAGCGTGCGCGTGCGTATTTTTTCTTAAAGGGTTCTGTAACTCATTTTATTTTTCTAACCGCTTTGATTGACCCGGTATAAAATGTAAGCATTCCTGAAATCCTAACTATTTGTATGAAATTTAATTAGGTAAACTAAGTTTAACTGTGTTGTATCACACTAAGTTTCAATACTTAACACATTCGTTTTTGTTTACAATAATGTAATGATAATAAGAATAACCCCCGTGTGGTGCCGGGGATAAAGAATTGCACCACCCATCTCTTCCCGTGGGTGTCGTAGAAGGCGACATAGGGACCATTTCAGAGGATGGGCAGCAGCGTCTCTTTGTGATAATTCTAACCATAATGCGATCGCCAACCCGCCTGCCAAGCGTGGCTATTATGGCAAATTCCCCCTCAATCTTGAGGGAGGCCTTTGTCCAGTAGTGGACGTCTATTGGCTGAGACGATGATGATGATGAATAAGAATAACATTTTTAATTATTTTTAACTGAATTATTTAAACTAATTAAACCAAACGCGATTACACTCGCCTGCGCTAGCGTTACGTAACGTAGGTACCTACTCCGCATAACTACCCCGCGCGCGCCTAATTTATAATTTGATCAGTGATAAAAAATGACTTACCTACTAATTTAAAAGTAACTTAAGTCTAATTTTCGATCCCTAAAAAGTACCAGGGACAATTCCTGGTATGGGCGGAGTCACAAGAAAGCATGCGCGTGCGTCTTTTTTCTTAATGGGTTCTGTAGCTCATTTTATTTTTCTAATTGCTTTGATTGACCCGGAATAAAATGTAAGCATTCCTGAAATCCTAACCATTTGTATGAAATTTAATTAGGTAAACTAAGTTTAACTATGTCGTATCACACAAAGTTTCAATACTTAACACATTCGTTTTTGTTTACAATAATGTAATGATAATAAGAATAACATTTTAAATTAGTTTTAACTAAATGATTTAAACTGATTAAACCAAACGCGATTACACTCGCCTGCGCTAGCACTACGTAACGTAGGTACCTACGCCGCATAACTACCCCGCGCGCGCCTAATTTATAATTTGAACAGTGATAAAAAAATTACTTACCTACTAATTTAAAATGGGTAACTTAAGTCTAATTTGCGATCCCTAAAAAGTACCAGGGGGCAATTCCTGGTATGGGCAGAGTCACAAGAAAGCATGCGCGTGCGTCTTTTTTCTTAAAGGGTTCTGTAGCTAATTTTATTTTTCTAATCGCTTTGATTGACCCGGTATAAAATGTAAGCATTCCTGAAATCCTAACTATTTGTATGAAATTTTATTAGGTAAACTAAGTTTAACTATGTCGTATCACACAAAGTTTCAATACTTAAAATATTCGTTTTTGTTTACAATAATGTAATGATAATAAGAATAACATTTTTAAACATCTGTGACATAAGTACTAAATAAAACTTACGTGTGATGGAAGATGTTATCACCAATTGACTAAATTAATAGCCACAAACGTAAAAATAATCTATACTAATATTATAAAGCTGAAGAGTTTGTTTGTTTGTTTGTTTGTTTGTTTGTTTGAACGCGCTAATCTCAGGAACTACTGGTTCGAATTGAAAAATTCTTTTTGTGTTAAATAGTCCATTTATTGAGGAAGGCTATAGGCTATATTACATCACGCTATGACTAATAGGAGTGGAACAGTCGCTAATTAACGCGGGTGAAACCGCAGGGCACAGCTAGTACTTACATAATGCCAGTGAGTGGTGTTTCGCAGCGCTTAAGCCAGTTTACACTTTGGTAGTATACTTTGACATCGGTTTGTATTCTGTGACTTCGGAAAGTACTACCCCCTTATTCATAAAAACTATTTAAGCATTATTTAGTTAAATATTGTTTATCAACGTCACACACACGTCATTTTAAATTTGAGGAAAAGAGACAAAACAATTATTAACTAAATTATACTTAAATAGTTTTTTATGAATATGGGGGTTAGTAGTAACTAGCACTGCGAGTGGACAGATAAATGTCTACCTACTAGTCTAAAATCGTTGCAAGTTACTGCACTGCACTGAAAAAAAGTTGAACACCTCGGACAAGAATTGAACCACACACCTTCCGCCACCGACACCAACAACCACCAACACCAGTCTCGATAGTCCAATCCAGAGTCCGCAGACTCATTTGTCAAGTGGTTAAAATGCCGCCCGGATTGCAAAAGTTACATAGTTCGATTCCCGCCTGAGTTGAACTGAACCTGAACTTTTACAATGCAAAAAATTATCTAAGCGTTATGAAACGCTAAAATAACGCTAAAATATCTAAGAAATGCAAACTTCTAAGATTTGATAAAGCAACGGGATAAAGCTAAAAAAATACACATCGAGCGCTGACAAATATCGATGGATAAAACCAGTCCTCGGTAGCGTAGTGGTTAAGGCAGCCATGATTCGATTATGTTTGACATTTATTAATACAAAAATTTATCTAAGCTTATCTATCAATAATTCACAATTATTATCAAGTCTACACAATAATTATTTTCGATCCCTAAAAGCCCTAAAAAGTACCAGGAGCAAGTTCTAGTTCTAGTAGGTGGCAGGTACCAAGGCGGGCGGCGCCTTGGTGTTGTTTGCCTATAATTTTTTCGCAGTCGTTTGTGAAAGCTTTCAGAGTGCACACCTACTTTTCGTTTTTTTGCTGTTCGGTTTCGATTCGACTACCTATTAAGTTAATATGGCATTTCTAAGTAATCAGGTGTATTACGAAATGATTCTTTGTGTCGGGGCAGCTAATGGCAGTCTACGTGGTGCTCGTGAACTGTACCGCGAGAGATTCATCGACGGTAGACCAGAAGCTGAGCAGCGAAGCTTGCCATCGGCGGATTGCTTTCGACGAATGGTTATGCGTCTCCAGCAGACTGGATCCTTTCGTGGGACGAGTCCGGAGGTCCAGCCAAACATGTGGGACCCGGGTTTTGAGGAGGCCGTATTGGAACACTTTGAAGAAAACCCAAGGACTAGTACACGTCGAGCTGCAGCTATTTTCAACGTAGCTCACATGAAGGTTTGGCGGGTGCTCCGAGTTGACGGCCAGCATCCGTATCATTTTCGGCGAACCCAAGAACTCACGCCTGTGGACTTCGAACCGCGTCGTGGATTTTGCCAGTGGTACTGCAATAAAGTGATGACGGTTCCTGGTTTTGCTTCAACTGTGCTGTGGACGGATGAAGCCGCCTTCACTAGGGGCGGGATAAGCAATATCCACAATGAGCATGTGTGGTCACACACGAATCCGCATGCGTCAACAGAGTCCAGTTTCCAACACCAGTGGCGAGTTAACGTCTGGGCTGGCATAGTTGGTGGTAGGCTGCTTGGACCTAAGTTTTTGCCCCAACGACTAAATGGAGAGAACTACCTCGAGCACTTGACGAATTACATTGAAGAGCAGCTTGAAGAGTTTCCTTTGGCGGAATATCATGCAATGACCTTTCAGCATGATGGGGCACCACCACATTACGCGCGACAAGTGCGCGAATATCTCAACCTACGCTTTTCACAGTGGATAGGCAGAGGAGGGCGTGTGGCCTGGCCACCGCGATCGCCGGACCTTACACCTCTTGATTTTTTTTTATGGGGGCATGTTAAGAGTTTGGTGTACGCCGTGGCTTGCGATACTGCCGAAGAAATGAAGGATCGTATCACAGCTGCCTTTCTAAGCATCACACCACAGATGCTTCAAAACGCAGAAGAGTCCGTTTTGCGTCGGGCGCAAACTTGCATCGAGCGACAAGGCGGGCATTTTGAGCCATTTTTGTAAACTGTGAATGTGAAGTGGAGTGGACTTTTTTATCACAGCTAGGGTGCTACACTACACCTAAGTGCTACGCTTTCTTTTGCTTTGAAGTCATTTTAATCAAGGACCTATGTAGGTACCTACTCGTAGGTAAGTCTAAAGTACTCTAAAGTAGATAATGTGGATGTAAAATGAAAATCTTTTTATTACTTTGATGATAATTACTTAGGTAACTACTGAATTTAAATTATTAAATCACGAAAGTAAAATAGCTGCCTACTTACATATCTGTCTTTGTTTTGTCAGTCTACCAAATCCAACAAAAAATGCCGCCAATCGACTGCCGACAAACAACCCGACAAACAAAATGTGCCGTCAAAGGTTTTGACTTTCGCCGCTTGCGCCGACAGTAACCGGCAACTCTTTGAGCGGGCGAACTACAGTACCACCTCCTGTTTGTAAAACTGTGCGCCTGGTAGGGGGCGTGGCGGCTAAAACTAGGACACGCAATTTTACAAACAGGAGGTGCAGTGTAGGCAGTGCACCAAACAGAGTTCATGACCCTGCTAGTGATGGGTTTAGCTTGTTTTGATTATAAATTAACGACAGAATAACTTTGTTTGTAAATGCAAAAACAAACTAAATGGCGCTTATCTTACTAGAGTATTTATAGAAAGGGTCTATACTAGGGATAGTTTGAAACCCTGGTTTATGGCTGAACCTGTCTGATACACGTTGTATACTACTCAAAACAAAATAAGGGCCACGAGGTATTTTGTCTGTACCATGAAAATAATAAAACCAATATTAATTTTTTTGTCTCCATAACGAAAACTAATGTTGTTTTTACCGTGTAGACCAATAAATTTATTCCAATAATAATGATTAAAAAGTTTATTTGCTTTTGAAAGAAAAAACACATTTAAGGTTAAAAATAAAAACAATGTAAAGTTACTGAAAACAAAAGAAAATACTCCATGCTCATCTTTTAGTAACGGGTATGCCGCCCCCCTCGTTTCGTTACGCACTCCTGAAGCCTGGAGTGCATGCTCTCAATCAAATGCCTGACATTTTCCATTGGAATCTCTTCCCAGGCTCTTTTAACAGCGTTGATGAGTTGCTGTTGGTTGTGGATTTCCTGATCACCGTCTCTAACTCTTCGTTTCAACTGATCCCACATGTGCTCTATTGGATTTAAGTCCGGACTGTTCGCCGGCCACGGCAAGACTTGAATTTGAGACGCTTCCAGTACAAACCGAGTCGCTTGAGCCGTGTGTGCACGAGCATTGTCTTGCATCAAGATGAATCCAGGACCCGCTCGCTGGGCAAATGGCATCACATGTGGTCTGACGACTTCCTCAATATACCGCTGAGCAGTAACAGTACCCTCATTTAAAATAGCGAGCTCAGTTTTGCCGTGTAAGCTTATCCCGCCCCAAATCATTACATTTGGACCACCAAAACGATCGACTTCATGGATGCAGGCTTCTGAAATTCTCGCCGCGTCTTCTCCATACTCTAATACGCCGATCGTCGTTAAAAAAATAAACTTTGCATTCGTCTGTGAAGAGCACCATGCCCCATTGGTTTATGTCCCAGTCCAAATGTTGACGGGAAAATCTTAAACGATTTGCACGATGATTTCTGGTTAATGGAATACGGACAACTCGCCTTCCTGATGCCTGCTGGTCTTCATGCAATCCATTACGAATAGTTTGGTCACTGACACGAGTACCCGTTGTGAGCCGTAAACGATTTTGCAGCTTGCGGGCCGTCGTTGTGCGATCTCGGCGCGCACTTAATCGAATGTAACATCCTCTTGAGCTGTTGTAATGCGAACTCTGCCCGAACCAGGTCTTCTTCTAACACTGCCGGTCTCTTGGAAACGATTCCATAGATTTTGAATAGCTCTTCGAGAAAATCCCAATTGCAAACCCACAGATCGCTGCGAATGACCTTCTTCAATCATTGTAACGGCTCTGGTTGCTGTCAGCGAGTCCATATGACGCCTGCGTGCTTGTGGCATATTGCAAAAGATGTTTCTGACTCGAGATATCAATGAACTCGGATAATTTCTAATAAACCAAGAAGCTAAGGAAAGCAAAACGTCAAAGAAAATGCAATCAAAATTTTCAAAAATAATTTTAAATCAAATTTTATTTAAAATTGTTGCCAGCATTAGATGAATACTACAATATTAAAAAGTTTAGGTATCAAAGAGTTTGTATACTCAATATTTTACTACTTTCAATATGTAAATGTTTAATAATTTACACCAAAATGAAAAAATACCTCGTGGCCCTTATTTTGTTTTGAGTAGTATATATTTATTTATACTACATTTATTTATAATCCATCAGGATTATTAATAAATGTTATTTAAATATAGTCAAATAATTTCATACGCTTTTACAAAGTCACGTCTTCGATTTTAAATGAACATACGCAACAAAAAAGTGCACTATCGCGGCCAGCGGTCGGTGACGAACTAAATAATGGGCCATTGTGTGAACACCACAGGCCATGCTACGCCACGATTCCTTTGAAGTGTGCCCGAAAAACCGACAACTGGCCGATTGCGCGCCATCATGACCAATTGTCCGCCACTGTAAACCATTGCCCCGTGTACACAATGGCGATGGCCTGTAGTGGGCCAGCATACGCCATTGTGTACACGGGGCATTAGAGTTTATCTAAATTATTGTACCTCTGATTTTGTCTAAACAATCACCAGTGTCTAAACTAAAAACCGTCCGTTCACATTTTCGATTTATCAAGCGGTTATTTAAATTATAATTTTTCTAACTAACACGTTCTCAAATAAAATATATGACTTGTCACTTACGGTCGCGACACAACATTTGTACGGGTGACCGCCGCGCCGTGCTGCCCGGCGCGCCGGGCAGCAGGTTGGTTGTCTGTATTCGAATGTTGCTAAATACATTTTTAATGATTAAAAGAAAAAAACATGTCGATCACTGGTTCCTGTCGAACACTGGCGCCACTACCCTAGTAACTATTCACACATTATAATAAAGTAATAAAAAGTCTGAACTAATAGAAATTTTCTTTTTAGTATTTAGAAATGAACAGAACAAACTATGCTATAGAAAGCTGGTTGCAAACTGTGGCTTTGAATAAGAAGCATGCCTTAGCATGGACCAACCTTATAGCGCTATTGGATGATACAGGCAAGTTTGTAATAAAATACTTTTAAAATCTTTTTAAAAAACCCAAAATCGCGAAATATTAATAATAATGGTGCCCCGCTGCTGGTGTTACTCTAGGATTAGGTTTTTATAATGTTTCATCGTTTTTATATTAAAATATTGTAAAAATCTAGTTTTAAGAAAGAAAATAAATAAAGGAGATAATAATAATAATTAATAAATGGAATCAACAAAAAGTTTTAAGGGTCTTACAAATAAACAGAATAAGGTCGGAAGTGTTATTCCGTGTTTTGTTCCCGTCATGTAAACGTCATTTCGAATTAGAGTAAAAGAGACAAAACACGAAATAACTATTCGCAGCTTATTCTCTGTTTATTTGTAAGAGGGTAACACCCGTTTGCACTAAACTTATAAATCGCCAAGTCTTTGCCTAACTTGACCGGGTAATAGTTAAGCCCAGACTTAGGCGATTCATAAGTTTAGTGCAAACGGGTAAGAGTTTTAAGTTCTGTGCACTGCAACAAACGCTAAGTCCCTTTATAACATATATCTAATTTTTTTAAGGTTTTGTTCGACTTAAGTTTGTACTACTAACCGTGTGTTCTAATAAATATATTTCATTAACCTGTACCATATTTATTTACAGAGCAATTCGACAGAGCTTTACAAGTCATACCGAATGCTTTGGCCGAATTACCCGACTCACCGTCAATCAACTTCGCCGCAGCTAACGTTTATGGCAAATTAGAGCAATTTGAACAGGCTGAAATACTTTTTTTAAGAGCGATTAAGCTATTTGACTCCAAAGTACACGCTATACATTACGCCAATTTAGGTAAGATTGTATTTCTTACTAGCTGTGCCCTGCGGTTTCACCCGCGTTAATTAGCGACTGTTCCACTCCTATTAGTCATAGCGTGATGTAATATTGCCTATAGCCTTCCTCAATAAATGTACTATTCAACACAAAAAGAATTTTCAATTCGAACCAGTAGTTCCTGAGATTAGCACGTTCAAACAAACAAACAAACAAACTCTTCAGCTTTATAATATTAGTATAGATTATTTTCAGAGATAGAAGTGAATCTCCGTGGTCTAGTGGTTACGAACACCGGTCTTACCCACGGGCCAGGTTCGATTCCCAGTGGGTGGTACATGTATGTACTTGGTTTGGTTTTAGCTTGCTTGAAGTCCGCCTGGCTAGCTCTCTCCTGTGTTGGGAAAGGGAGGAAAACTAGGACACAAGATATTCTTGAATAATATTACAATATAAAAAAACGACGAGTTGCACTCTGGGAGTGCCGGCAGAAGTGAAAACTTGAATATTAACGTTGTGCATTTTTGATATTTTGGAATGGTTAGGGAATAATTTTGCACGAATTGCTTTAATTATCAGTATAAAAGTACTCTCATTTATGTGGTAGAATACAATATTTATTTATTGGGCTATCGTACACAAACATGACAATTTATATTACATTAAAAAGTTATATTAAGTTATATTAAAAATTTATATCACGCCGCGCCAGCTGTCTACTCTCCACCCGTCTTACGAATTTTCGATCAGGACACGTGACCTGACGCGAGTTTATCATTTTTTACCCATTCCAAAAAAAGTGCACAACGCCGCTAAAGAAGTTTTCACTTCAAAAATACCTATTCATACGACAAGCGTTGGAAGGACGATTTCGACTTCTTTTTATGAGACTGGTGGTAGACCGCGAGAATAAGAGACGTAGGTATGAGGAGAGATTGACCTTTCTTTGCATAGCAGTGAAACGAATATGATTACAATGATTAGTAAAAAAAACTATTCAAAATTATATTTTAGTGGCATTGAATTACTTATAGTTAAGTTACAAATAGTATAAGATTTTCAACAAGTTGTTGTTTTTCAGGTGTTTTGTATCATCGATGGAAAAAGTACAAAGCGGCCGAGATTATGTACAGAAATGCTTTAAAAATCGACCCCAATTTTAAAAGCGCTATGAAGAACTTAGTAAGCTTGCAAAAAATTATCAAAGAATAAAGAGTTTATATACTTACTTTCAGTTCCATTGTTTTATTGTTCTTTTGTTTTTTTTTTTTTACAAGGACAACCCGCTGAACCGGAGAAAGGATGAGGTAAATACTAAGTAGGTACATAAGTAAGTCAAGCGTTTGAGTTAAATTATGTCAGACTCCTACTGACTAAACACCCCTACGGGGTTGCCTACAGCCTTAAAAAGCGCTGTGTAGGATGTCGAAACGGTCGCTTCCCGATGTGGGAGGCGACGTTGGATGTTTGTATTGTTAGTGCATTAATCTTTAAAAAGGGAAAGGCATGAATTTTACAGTTTCAAATTAGTTTCCAACCACCGCGTTATACCTATAGAGAGTCAGAGTTAGGTACGGATTTCATTACCGCATCGAAATAAGGTGTTCTAAAAATGTATGGACGTTGTTGGTATTTATTACAGTAACACATCAAGTGAATTTCATTGTTATTATTTTTGCTCATAGAACAGTAAAATAAACATAGGTATACTGTTAAATGCTTTTGCATCCTAAATGCTTTTAAGTCTAATTATAAACAACAAACCAATGCACAACATGCCTGCTCATTAGTGTCCGTTAAGGTAGCGTACACATGGTCGATTTCACGTTTCTTGTTATACCATCTTTTAGTGCGTCATTAGAGCGTAATTAGTGCAAACACAAAATAATTAGTGGTTTTTTAGTTTAAGAAATACAGACCTTTTTTTACTGTGTACGCTGCCATCACGATCAAGCTGGCGTACACGTGATCGTTCTCGAAAACTACTTATATTATAGCAACGAAATTTACACACACATTTAGTGCCTAATTAGTGCCCCCGCTATGCAAAATTTCATAAGGTTGTTCTTAACTTTTTGAACGCCAGAGCGCAAACGCATCGGCGCCCCATCCACGCCAAGCCACAAATTCAGAGCAAATACCTACAAATAAAATAGGAATGCCAACCATCTTATCTATAAGTTATCAATAACCAATTTAATCATTGCTATTCGTCACATATTTTTGAAATAAAATATTACTCGTTATATTAATCTTTTATTTGACACTATTTCGTATCATTTAACAGCAGTTACAAAATTCTATACAAAGTAAAAGTAGACATTAGAACTACAAACGAATAAATCAGATAATAATAAGGTACATCACTAATCTCGTTCGTGAAGTCTTCCGCTGTCGGGAAGACAACATTAAGAGATAACATTTAAAAAAAATATTAAAATAAAAAATAAATAAAAAAATATGTTTATTTTCCCATCACAAAAATAGGTCCATTTGAGTAAGGCTTATTTACTAAAAATTTAAATAGCATCCTATATTTGTGAGAGACTGGTGCTTGATAAAGGTTTCAGAAAAAAAGAAACCTGGGCTACAGGTTGCCAGGCCCTCCCTGCAAATAGTAACCATTTATTTTAATAAAGTACCTACTTAACAAATTTTTATCAAAAAGAAAAACAGATCGAAACAAATGAGAAACAGATAACCAGTTTCAGTACACATATACTGTACTATGTTAGAGTGTTCGTGTAATGGATGTTTGTAAATATATAACTATGATGAATATACTATATATATATATATATATATATATATATGTGTATGTGTGTGGGTATGAGAATGTGTGGGGGTGTGTGTGTGTGGGGGTGTGTGCGTGTGTGTATAAGTAAGTGAGCAACTGTGTGAATTAAGAAGAGGCGGCGCAAAGCAAAGGAAAGGATAGGGAAATAGGTCTCAAAACTTATCTCAGAGGACAGAGCAAAGCCTCCGTAGCCTCGTAGTCAAGTGACATAAGAAATTTTGATACAGAGGACTTGCAGGCTGTTTTCTGAAGGGGGTAGATATGGAGGGCAGCATTCATCCTGTTATAGAGAAAGGGACCGAGGAAATGGAAGAACCTTTGCGCGAAGGAAGTTTTTTGGGCAGATTCGATGCAGACTTTAGTTTTCCGTCGCTTATCCCTATAATAATTATATATATTATATATATATAAATAATTTGGAGTCATATGGAACCTGTGAGTGCTTCCTGAGTACGGTCTTAAGTATGAAAGTTTGTCTAACTGTTAGTACTTTCCAGTTCCTATACAGATCGACTGTGGGGAATCGATATGGGTGACCTGCAGCAACTTTTAGAAGAATGCGTTGAGCCCTCTCCACCGGCAAAATGTATGTTTTAGCAGTGCCACCCCAAGCGGTGATGCAGTATTCTAAAAGCGAGTGGCACAGCGCGTGATACTTTTATTATTTACTTTTTGTTTATTTCATTTGTTTATAGAACAGTAGTTCAATCTAGGAGCTCAAAAAGTGCCTTCGCGCATTTTATGAAAATCTTTCTCTGCTATTTTGGGTTTTATTAAAAAGTTAAGCAAAATTTACAAAAAGCGAGGCCGCTACGAACTATGCCAATAGCTATTCTACACTATTCAATAAATTTACCTAACTTACCCATCACTAGCTGTCGTATCTTGCCGACTGTGGCGTGAGGAGAACACCTTTTTTAAGGATTTCGATTAGCAATATTTAACGATATTTTTTGCTAGTGAAATGTAACTAATGGATATATCTTCGTGCCACACAACACAGAAAAGTTTATTTTGTATTTTAAAAATGTCTTTTTCTCGTCGGCTAGACACGACGGTGGCGTGTTGGGCGCTTTTTCATTTGTCGTCCAGTGCCGACCGTGACGTTCAAAAGGTTAAAGGAACGGAGATATTAAACAATAATTGTGAATGACATTTCGAGCTTGCGTCTATTTAGCGTACCCATATCAGTACTTAAGAAAGCGAGCTTCTCGTAACTTTTTATAAAGTAAGTTTATTGGTTTAGCCGATTAGCAGTTCTCAAACTTCTTTTCGAAATCTGCTGGATATACTGTGATGTCACTCTAGCGCTAAAGTCTATAAAAAAATTAATTCCAATATTGTTGAATTGAGTAGAATGAATATGACATAATAATAATAATAAGACATACCTACTGTAAAACAATGACAATTACCAATTCATCATCAACAGTTCATTTTAATGTCCCACCGCATACACAAGCCGTCATTCAGCATACTGAGCACGAGCCATCTCAGTGGATGGAAGCACCACAGGGAGAACGGACCTTAGGACTCTTTCAATTTATAAGTTTCGTGTTGGTCCGCTGACCGAAACAGTCTCTTGACAGCCGCACGACCGTTTTAATATGGAATGCAGTGCAAACGTGCGGTTGCGGCAGCCATCCGACAACAAACATCTAAATTGAAGGAGCCCTTACACTACCATGCGGGAACAGAGCGGATTGGTGTTTGTTAACGAATACTAATGCAGCTGTATCCAACAGATTTACGTGATTTCGAAGTACGGAGGAGCACAAGATCATAAACTTTTAGTTACCCATTTGATGACCAGCCTTTGCGAAAGCTGCTTTACTTTAGCAATCGCAGATCGAGCGCAAACTACGATAATTAACGATCTCCTGCTAGATTAGTTTTTGATTTTATTGCAGTATTTAAAAAACAACTTTAAAGGAAACACTTTTGAACTTGCCTGTACTTCTAGTATGAATAGAACTTTAAATAATTTTTTTACATAGTTCCACTGCGAATTCACATAAACTATTAACTGACAGAGTCAGAATTCCACGCTCTAAAACAACATATAGCAATCATAAAAAGAGAAGTTCGCTTTCTGTAAGCACTAATATGGGTACGCTATATAGACGCCAGCTCGAAATGTCATTCACAAGTCTTGTTCAATATCTCCGTTCCTTTAAGAGCAATCCTTATGAAATTTTGCATAGTGTAATCCTTAGTAAATTTCATTGCTATAATATAACGTCGGTGATAGCGCGTAAGTAGTAATTGGTGAATACCGCGTAAGTGTCAAACACCTGTTTTTTTTAAGAGAATAGGTAGGATAGAAAACTAAATATTTAATTATTTACTTGGTAGTTCTACGTACCAATCAGAGCATAGCAATTGTTTTGGCTCCTATATGTAATATTGAAGTTATTTTCGAAAAGAACTACGTAAATCATAAGATAAAAGCACTTACGCTGTTTTGCTTTATCCATATTTAAGAGAGTTTGTGCGGAATTCACCAATGCTACTTACGCGGTTTTGAACTATCCCCGACATTAAGTAATTTTCGAGAACGATCACCATACGCCAGCTTGATCGTGATGGCAGCGTACACACTAAAAAAGGTCTTAATTTCTTAAACTAAAGAGGCACTAATTATTTTGTGTTTGCACTAATTACGCATTAATGAGGAAGATGAGTGTTTTTATTTTATTATCTAGAAAAATCAAACTTAAAATCTTAATAATAATAGTGAAAGAATTTTTACGATATCTCTAAAACTGTATTTTTAAAAAAAAATTGAACTTGGGAGTTTTTAAATCCAGAGCGCTCTTGACCGCTTAGCGCGTGACGTCACATCGCCGGTCCATGCTCGTTCGCGCGCAGTATCCGAAGCATTGTTTTTGCGTAACTTTAATTATCTTCGTTTATATTTGGTAAATATGGAATAAAATACCGTATAGATATTGTATAGAACCTTTATGTAATAAATAATACAACAATTAGCACACCGGAAAAGTACTTTTTTCATGTTCCAAATGACAAAAAACTAAGAAACAAGTGGTGTAACCTGATGAGAAGGGAGGAGACGTTATCTACCAAAACAAGTAGACATTGTTGCGAAGATCATTTTAATGCGAGTAGGTACTAATTATATCTTTACATTTTTGCATTATAGGTAAGTAATTACCTATATATTAGGTACTATTTGGGTAATAAATAATTGATATGAGATACTCGTTCATACTTGCTTACAGTGTTGGCCTATTAAGTTAAAGTAATTTGACGAAGTTTTTTACAGATTTTGTATATTTGACATTTATAATTTGATGTTATTTTAACAGAATGTAATCTTGAAATAAATAATTAATATAATTTAACTTGCTTGCTATTCGGAGTTAAACTTTTTATAAAAGTCCTCAGATCCTCACCGAAAAAAATATTGATAAAATATAAATTTTAACCCAAAATCCACCCATTTTTAAATTTAGCGATTTACAACAAAAACTTATTGCAGATTGAATCGGACACCGAAAATTCTGCGATTCTGATGAAAATTCATCTGATAATACATTGATACTTTTTGTATATCTTCAGTTGGGTGAAAGTAAGTCATCATAATCTGAGGGGATTTCTCCGGTTGCCTATATCTTTGGCTTTTATAAATTTCAACTGAGACCCAACTTGCGACAGTTTTGATTTCATCCAATAATATGTAATTTCTGTGCAAGCAGGCTCCTCACTGCGTCTATATAACCACATGACCAATGCCATAGTATGTTTACATCTTCCTCTACTTGCCGCACAACCTTCACAATCCAAACTTAAAATTTTACAAGCTATTTCATCACAAACAAATTTACAGTGATATGGCGTGGCTCGGACCTTATGCTCGGGTGTAATTCTTGCCTTTACTGAGCATTAAGCCTGTTCTAATTTCACTTGCACATATTCTAATGCATTATCTCCATAACTATCGCGTCCCGACCTGTAAAAAAATAAAATTAAAAAGTAAACTTACACCCAACTACAACTATTAAAACATGACGTCTTCTTTTGGCTTATTGTTTTAACACATTATAGAACGAAACTCATTTTTATCGATAAGAGATTGCAAAAACGGACAGCACTAGAACCTAGACGAAAACTATTCTTTCCGCGCATATTGTTTGTATTAAGTACCTACAACAATAGTGTCACAAACAATAAGCTCGCAATCTGGTTACCGACTGGGAAGCTAAAAAAAGGCCTTTGAATACAAATCCTCAGCTACAACTCACAACGAAATAATGAACTTCATAGTAGTGACTTACAAACTACTTTTACTATTAAGTACTTTATGCATAATATCGTCCCACACCCTCACTCACTGCTTAGAGGGTAGGTACTTGAATAGGTATCTACTATACTATATATCTATATCACAAGTGTACTTACTTAGCAAGTTTTTGTCCTTGGATCTCTGCACTGATGTAGGTACTTCGCGTGATTTGTGAAATATTCCGCAACCATATGAAGGTCAACTTTCGGCAAATTATTTGATTGTCCACGTGAAAATCCTGGCTCCATTTAGACTACAGGTAGCACTATTACCTACTAGGTATAGATAGAACACAAACGCATGAAAGTAGGAAGCCAAAGTGACTTAAAAGAAAAACCATGGCGCGTATGCGGGGCGGCCGAGCGGCGCGGCGGCGGGCGGGGCAGGCAGCGACCGGCGATGTGACGTCACAGAGATCACGCGGGCGCGGGTAGGCAGTTTCGGTGCTCTCAAATTGATTAATTCATAAAAAATTCAATTTTTATGATATCGTCTTGATTTTTACGTAGTTGTTATCACGATTAATTACGCGTTTTTTTAAGGCTAAGCAATCGCGATTAGTTATCATTTACATCTTCCTCATTACGCACTAAAAGATGGCATAACAAGAAACGTGAAATCGACCATTTTTACGCTCACAGCTTAACGGACACGCACATTAGACTAGGTACCACAAACTGTCAAATTTTCTCAACTTTCTTTGAACTTAATATTTATGTCCTAAGGTTGAATATTGAAGAAATTTTACAGTTTTGGATAAGTTGATGTCATGAAGCTGAGAAGCTGTAGATATAAGGTTGATGTTCAGGCGTCTGCACAAATCAATACATCTGGATCGGTATTTGTCAAGTACACCTACAAGTTTCTTCGGGATATTAGTCGGGTATCAAGAACGAAGAACCCGAGAATACCTCTTCTCTTCTCTAGTAACATAATTTATTAAAACCCAAGAGAATCACTGGGAGGGAGTAATCTTATTCATTTAATCAGGTAACAATGATTAGGCTGAATGGGCAAGATCCTTTTACCTTTTCTAAATAGAGAAGG
Source organism: Eudonia mercurella (assembly GCA_963082485.1). Taxonomy (NCBI): domain Eukaryota; kingdom Metazoa; phylum Arthropoda; class Insecta; order Lepidoptera; family Crambidae; genus Eudonia; species Eudonia mercurella. The sequence goes on from OY720025.1 coordinate 10,498,720, forward strand.
GAATAAAAAACCAATGTCAATCAATTTTCCATACAAATTGTCACAAATGTTGTGAGGGTGAGAAAACAAACAAATTACCTACTTAATTTACGATAAAATTAGTCACATTTTCTAAAATATATACATCTGAAGAATAAGGAAACTGTATAAAACATTATTCATAATGGAATTCTGTCCGCAATTATCAGCCTTTCAAGGAGTCATTATATCGGTTGACAATGTACACTCTTTCTCAAGACTTTCTTCTAAAGCCGGTGCGTATTACTTTTAAAACTTAGAATATGAAAAAAAAATTGTGTTCAATGAAATAAAATTATAATTCAATAACTTCTATTTTAGGGAACGAAGATCAGTTCAAATTTATAATTGACAGTCTTACAAAATTTCTTGAAGAAGGCAGATATATTACTTCAAGTGGATTGATAGAGGAAGCTGTGTCGAAAGTGCGAAAATTTGCTTTTTACCTCATTTTAAATTCAGACCTGTCAGTATTATCAGAAATGACGGATATGGAAGAGATAGAGTTGGTTATTTGGACAATACCAACCATTCCAAAGTGCTTATTGTGCGAGATGTTTTGGCAACTTCACTTTGAGAAATTTGTGTATGAAACAATTGCGTTTACTTATCCAGAATTAGGTTTAGAGATAGCCTCTGCATTTATTGAGAGCATCAAGTACTTCTCACCAAGCGAATGTCTAAATAAAATACAAATTCTCTCATCGGCACTCTATAAACTTGTATGTAGATTTCATTTCTTTAACTTAGGTAATAATATGTTATCAGATAAGTTAACTGTGGCTTTCAATCATTTTCAAAAGAGTATTAGCTTCTTCACTGATCCCCCTAAGGCTGAAAGACTTGACACCCTTAGCAAGGATGACTATTATAAACACATAGGAAATGGCCTGTTCTCTATGCTTCTTGTTTTAAAAGAATGTTTTGAACAGTTCACAAGTGAAGAAGAGTTACATCCGGTGAATGGCGTCATTTACATGCTTACCTACATGGGTGTAGACACCGGTAACATCAATCTATATGTTGATTTTAAAATGTGTGATAGTCCTAACCAAATGATTCTCGATTGTTTAAACAAATGCCACCTAGCCCTGTTAGACAAGTGTCAGGAGCTAGTTATGGGTGTAAGTCTCGATATATTTTGTGCATGGAGCGAGTTTGAAGAACACGGCAGAACATTTCAAAAGAAAATTGGAGAACTTTGCTATAGAGTGCGAACTAAACTTTTAAGTATACCCAGTGTTTGTGAACATCCTGTTGTGAGTATGTTTGAACAAATATCCTGTAAACCATCTGATTTGAATGATGTAATTGGCTCTGCGAGTATTGATACAATTATTGAAAATATCAATAAAAATACCGATGACAAACCAGCATGGCTCCGAGCCCTAATTAAAAAAGATCAAGTTTATAAAGACGAATCTAAAGTTTATTGCATTGCATCCAATCTGGATCTTCTAAATAAAGATGAATGTTACCAAATTTATAAAAATCTTAGAAACTTTGTAATAGACAACTCTGAAAACGTTGGTTATTTAGAATCATTTTCTGTAAAACTATTTCAGCATTGCAATATTGAAGCAAGACATGAAATACTTGAAGAATACTTTGGTAACCACTGCTTCTCAGATATGATAGAAACTGAAGAATTCACGCAGATGATGACTGAAAGTTTCAACAAGCTCATTATGTCACCTGATTCTGATCTCACTAATATTCTGTGTCTCTTTTTCCAAAGTCCTCAAAAAGTGTATACGAAAATTTTTAGTTTAGCCACAGAGAATTCACAACAAACAAATATTATGTTGAGAGTTATGAAATTGCTGGAAAACTATTCAAATCATTATTACAGTTACGACACTGAACCTTGCATTATAAGAATAGCACAGAATAGTATCCATAGTTTAGACACTGATGCTAAGAAAAACAATTTCATACACTTTATGTGTGGCCTGAAGAATTTGAACAGTATTACAGGAACAAAGTTGCTTCTGTTAATAATAATGCCTAATATTCATGGAGCCTTGTTGAACAGGGACATAAGCTGTTTAAATACTCAGTGTAAGCTGCTTAATGAAGCTTACACTCTGGAAGAGCTGTTAGAATACAGAGCACCGATGTTAGCAATGATCGGCCAAGTGCTGGATGTTGTGCGTTGGAAGATTAATTCATATGAAGCAATATCTCCACCGACCCTCCAACTGGCTTTAGAAATGCAATCTGCTTTATTTAACACATATAGCACTGCAATTCCAGGTACTATCTATTGTTAAATTTATAACATATTGAGCTAAAAAAAATATGTTCAATAAAAGTTTTTTTTTGTGCCAATCTGCGATCAGTCCCGAAACTATGAGCTTATTAAAAGTTTATTAAAAATAAAACTACTCCCTAATTAAATAATATTATGTAACCCAACATTGTGGCAATGACTTGGTTTCAATGATGGAGGACTTTGCTCAAAAAAGGGACATTATCACCTTTTAAATGATTAGAAAGATCTACAAAGTGTGATCTTAGTATGTAAAGTAAAATGTAACCATAATATCTGTTTAAAATCACTTGTTAATGACCAGTTTACATTTGAATATTGTCACATAGTTACTAAAGTTCTAAATGTCTACTTTCATTCCAGATAACGAATGCAATTGGTTAAAAACTAAATTACGGAACTTGCTACCCTTAAACATGTATTACTACCGGAAGTTATGGAATCCGCTTGGAAGCAACTACGTAGAAGTCATTACAGGCATTCATCTTGTTGCGGGCATGTCCACTGTGCAATTAGCGACACGACTCTCCCAGGTAAGTATTTTCTTCAATTTTATAACTATCTGTGGTCTAATGGTTAAGAGCACCGTTCTTCGACCCAGAATGAATTTTATAAAACTACTAACATTGATGTTATGGGAACATATTTGGTTTGGTTATTAAGTTAAATATGTTGCCAGACGAACTTTAAACAAGCCTTACCACCATCCGATTTTTTTTTTTTTATATCTTACCCATAAAGCACTTGGTCTTTATCTGACCTGATGTTAATTGATGATAAGGCCGAAGGTGGAAGCGCACTTCACCCGGAATCCTCAACTACTGAGGCACTGCTAACTTATCTCTAGCTGCCGGAACATAACAATGCTACAAACATTGATGTTATGGCGACATATTTAGATAATATGGTGGTAGCTAGCCAGGCGGGCAAACAAGTCCTACCACCAACCACACCGAGTTCACAAACTTGTACTCCCGCTGGGAACGAACCCGGGACTTCTAGGTCTAAACCGGTGGTCTTAACCACAAGACCACAGAGGCGATTAAAACGAAATATAAAATGAGTACAAACATGTACCTCCCACTGGGAATGGAGCCCGGGACTTGAAACAGTGAATAAAACTCATTCAGCACTGTAAGCGATTGCATTTAATATTGATTTATGTTCCAGGCATTTTGTTCGATCAATCAACAAGAGTGGAACATTGTGTGGGATAGCCTCACGGTGTTTGGCCAGACGGAGAAGTTGGAGATATTCCACGACTCTTTGTTCCTGATCGCTATGCTGGAGCGGGCCAACCGCACGGAGGCCACTTGGGGCTGCATGCTGTACTGCTACCGGTGCTTTGTTCACGCCGTAAGAGTAAGTTCAATTGTTGTATTATAAAATTTTTTGAATTGTAGGGCCAATTTTTTTGCCGTGGTTTTAGTACAAATTTCCCAATGCCTTAGGACGGAGTAAGTTCATATGCGGAGGCAGTAGAAGGCAGGCCCGATTAACCATCGGTGCCTTGACAGGGCACTATGCCACAAAACAAATGCTCCACAGAATGCATCTATCAACAAATAGCTTGTGTAGAGCATGTGGGGAGGAAACGGAGTCAAATCAGCACCTACTGTGTGACTGCCACTCTCTGGCTAGGAAAAGAATGGGACTCCTGGGGTCGCCCTATCCGAAACCGTAAGACTTCAGGCTCTTCGCTCTTAAGGACGTTGCCAAGCTTATGGCTTATCTTTACAGAGGAAGAAGAGTGAAAGGATGGGGTTGCACAAAAGATCCCGATGGGTCGAAGTGTTGCTGCGAGAGGGAAACCTCGGCAGGCCCCACTAAGATAAGATAAGATAGTACCAGTTTTGTGACCGATTTTTTAAAGCAACATCGAACTCCATACGTTTCATTTTCATCGACTAATAAATCGGTCCCCGATTATCGGTCGTGGCCGGGAGCAGAAGGCGGTTAAGTCCGGTAATAGCCTAGTCGGCCGGGATCAGGGCACTATGGAGAGAAATCGGCGGACAATGCGCAGCTGGGAAATTCATAAGAGCCAATTTTTGTACGCCAAACTGAATAATTGATTTATTTAGAATTTTGAAAATTTTATAATAATTATTATTATGGGTGATTCAGGCAGGCAGTGGTAACAACTGATAGTTGCCTGAATACAATGTAGACCCATTGATTTGTTCTTCTTTCATTTTGTTGATTGGTCTAGTCTATTCCGAAAATGGTTGGTACTTTTTGCTGTTGTAGTTTCCTCGGGTAGTTTGTTCCAGGCATTAATGTTGCTCAAAAAGCGCTTATGTGGGTTCTTGTGGGAAATTATTGTAGCGAGTTTACGAATTATGTAATGTTATTGTATTGAAACGCCTGGATGTCCGAGTGGCCGTAAGTCCTTGATTCCTGGAATTAAGCTTAAGTAAAAATAATATTCAAATTGTTTCAGTATAATTATTTGAAAGAACCACTAGATGACATCCAAGTCTCGGTGGTGATAGAAAAGATCGCAGTCACATGCAACTTCGCAAAAGATGATAACACGGAAGACATTAGCAAAATCATATTGCCGCTGTTTGCTTATCTGGCGGAAAGGAGGAACGACTATAGTTTCAACGTATCCCAATATTTAAGAACTAAATTGAAACATCAAATGTTTTTGGACACTTTCACAAAAGTATTCGCTAATGGTGCAGAGTAAGCACAGACCGAGGTTAATTATTTTTATGTAAAATATGTTAAGTGTAACTAAATATTTTTAAGTAGTTCTGAAAGTCATAAGTTTAATTTGTCGTATTACATTGAAATGGTCGTTACGATACTGTAGTGTTAATCTTATCAAAGATAGAAGCTGTTGTAAAAAATGGTGAATCAATGTAGTTCGGTTGGTTCTTCACGTTTTAATATACTTCGAGTATGTATGTATGTATAGTAAATGGTTAAAAATGAGTTATATCTTTTTATTGCCCTGTTGTAAAAACTGGTGAATCAGTGTAGTTCGGTTGGTTCTTCACGTTTTAATATACTTCCAGTATGTATGTATAGTAAATGGTTCAAAATGAGTTGTATATCTTTTTATTGCCCCTTCTGCTTACAAGAATGCCACTACATGTCCGGATACACGTGCACACTTTTTAAAGACTAAAACCAAAACACAGTCACTAAAAAAAACCCGCCTGCGTAAAAAATTATAAGTAACTAAATAGAAAATCAACTGAAAACGCCGAAACAAGAAAAAAATTATATTTATGCAACATCATATCATAACACAGTTGGTGGCACGCATAAAGTGAGAATGATTTGACCTATCATTAAATTTTATGCCTCCGACTGCATGTTAGTTGATTTTCTATTTAGTTACTTATAATTTTTTACGCAAGTGGGTTTTTTTTTAATATTTTTTTTATTTATGTCTTTTTAGTTAGACAAATTTCATGATATACCTTTTTCAAATCCTTGTGTTGAGCCCTCTAATTTGATACCCATAATGTAGTATTCGAAAAAAAAAATATTTTTCACCAACTCCAATGGCGTCGCACAGCCATGTTTTTTTTAACGTCACCTATCTAAGAACACTTGGGCAGCTAAGACGAATCTAACGATACCTCAATTATGTAAATCCGTTCAGCGGTTTCTGGAGATATGAGGTAATAAAGAATATAGCATACAAGATAGGCGCGAAAAACAATACCCTTCCTTTGCAGTCGGGTATTATGGAGACTGCAAAAGGTAAGAAGCTTCAGTCCTCACGGACACGGAATCTCTCAACAGCTGCGTTCAGACTGTTCCGAGCTCGTGGCTCACTCAAGCCGTCAAGCGCGGTTTGTATTAAAGCTTACATTCGGGTCTCCTTAAATTTTGTTTTTGAATGTCGCCGATAATCTTAAAATTAAAAGTGTCATGAAATACACTATGAAAAATATATTCTTTGCATTTACTTTTAATTTGATTAAGATAAAATAAAACAAAAATAGGTTACCAGTGATTTTAATGTACTGAATGCGAGAAAAAGGGCACTCGTAATTGATATCATAGCGTGAGAATTAGTCACCGGTTCAAAGTCGCATCCCTAAGCACTTTTTCACTGACTTTAATGGCAAAGGTATAAGGTCGCGCCAAACTTCTAGTCCCCTCTGAAGTTGCTTCGTTGCGCAGCTGTGTCAGGCCCTACCGCTCGTCCCCGCCTTAAACCTACTTACCGCCTACTTACAACGAAACCACCAGCGACACCGCGAATTAGCGGCTCGTTTCGTTACGCACTCCTGAAGCCTGGAGTGCATGCTCTCAATCAAATGCCTGACATTTTCCATTGGAATCTCTTCCCAGGCTCTTTTAACAGCGTTGATGAGTTGCTGTTGGTTGTGGATTTCCTGATCACCGTCTCTAACTCTTCGTTTCAACTGATCCCACATGTGCTCTATTGGATTTAAGTCTGGACTGTTCGCCGGCCACGGCAAGACTTGAATTTGAGACGCTTCCAGTACAAACCGAGTCGCTTGAGCCGTGTGTGCACGAGCATTGTCTTGCATCAAGATGAATCCAGGACCCGCTCGCTGGGCAAATGGGATCACATGTGGTCTGACGACTTCCTCAATATACCGCTGAGCAGTAACAGTACCCTCATTTAAAATAGCGAGCTCAGTTTTGCCGTGTAAGCTTATCCCGCCCCAAATCATTACATTTGGACCACCAAAACGATCGACTTCATGGATGCAGGCTTCTGAAAATCTCTCGCCGCGTCTTCTCCATACTCTAATACGCCGATCGTCGTTAAAAAATTTAACTTTGCATTCGTCTGTGAAGAGCACCATGCCCCATTGGTTTATGTCCCAGTCCAAATGTTGACGGGAAAATCTTAAACGATTTGCACGATGATTTCTGGTTAATGGAATACGGACAACTCGCCTTCTTGATGCCTGCTGGTCTTCATGCAATCGATTACGAATAGTTTGGTCACTGACACGAGTACCCGTTGTGAGCCGTAAACGATTTTGCAGCTTGCGGGCCGTCGTTGTGCGATCTCGGCGCGCACTTAATCGAATGTAACGATCCTCTTGAGCTGTTGTAATGCGAACTCTGCCCGAACCAGGTCTTCTTCTAACACTGCCGGTCTCTTGGAAACGATTCCATAGATTTTGAATAGCTCTTCGAGAAAATCCCAATTGCAAACCCACAGATCGCTGCGAATGACCTTCTTCAATCATTGTAACGGCTCTGGTTGCTGTCAGCGAGTCCATATGACGCCTGCGTGCTTGTGGCATATTGCAATAGTACATTGTTCACCGAGAGGAGAAAGTGACCGATTTCCGTCGAGGGTGTCGTTTGAAGCCCGAGCCGTAGGCGAGGGCTTTAAAACACCCGAGATCGGGAATCGCAGTTTCTCTCGAGTGATACATAGTGCTTTATACTACACCTGATACTTTATCAAATTTACGGTAGAAAGTACGTCATTGCATATCGAACGGAGAAAACGCATCTGAGCGGGAGAGAAAAGTGTATGAAAATCCATTTCTTACGTGGTTTTTGCGTTTTCTCCCCGCATATTAAAAAATACCTCGTGGCCCTTATTTTGTTTTGAGTAGTATATATAAACTATTTGTATGAAAAAACCTTAAATTTTTATACGCTTTCAAGAAAAACGCCAAAAGACATTTCGATTAAAAAGAAAAATAAAGCACTTTCGGTAGTTTCAATTCTAAGGAGCCGAAACAGAGAGGTCGCAATGCTTCACCGCTTACACGTGCCCCTAGTTTCATTCAAAAGAGCCGACAGAGAGGCCGCTCTTAAAAATATTACAATTTTTATGTCAGGAATAGTAAAAAAAAACTAGCCTGAATTTTTTTCTAAATGCTAGGGCCTTATTTCTCTGATATAATTAGATGTTTTGTCAAAATATTTGCAGTTAATAAAAAGTGACCTTATATTATCTAACACAAAGCAACCGCACAAACCCAACGACACAAAGAAAAAAGAGATTATTTGCACATTCAGACAGGGGCAGGCTATCACTAGATTTTTGTTTTTGATTCTGTTAACAAATTGACTTTTCTAACCTTATGTGAACAAATCGAAAACCTAATTTTAGAGCAGAGACTTTTGATAAAGGGAAGTCTTTAAAAAAAAAATAAAAAAAACTTTAAGAGAAATCGACCTCTCTAATATCGGAACCTCGGCCAGCAATTCGGGTAAAGCAGTTTCCAAAATTTCTAAATAGGCAGGCCTGGTCATTTTATTAATTTTTGTAAAGGTCGTTTGTCCAATTGTTACAAATCTAGTTATTTTTATTTAGGCGCTTATGTTACAGAATTCAACTTATGAAAAATAATGCTGTTAAATAAAAACAAAACTTTAAGAGAAATTGACCTCTCTAACAAAATCATATTTTATGGGGCAAAATTTTAATTTTTTAGTAAAGTGTCGTATACCGTTAGAAAGGTCATCATAAACTACAGAACTTTTTAAAAGAAACCGAAGTTCTCAATACCTGTTACTTTTTTGTAAATGAGTTTTGAAGTGGAATTTAATTCATACATTCACCATTGTTTTTTAAAAAAAAAAAGGTATTTTTTCCTAATTATGGATGTAAATTGGGACAAAAGTCTTGTTTTTATGAAAACGCATACATTACAGAATGCAATTGGAAAAAAGAATTGCTGGTCTAATGAAAAATAAAAAAGTTATGAGGTCTTAATTGCGGTAGTAAGGGAATTTTAAGAAAAAAAGGGCAAAAATCATATCTCCATAACCGTAACTCCTTGGACCTGGGACTAAGGATGGAAAGGTAGGAAAAGACCCCACCAGCACCCCAAAAAATTCTGTCGGTCCATGCGCCAAACACCCTGTATATCTACATACTTACTTTCAAATACTTTAAGCCATTGTCAATTTGCTTATTTAGGCAGAGTTCGTATTTTCAGTGCAAAATCACTCACCAGTGTAGTTTTTTTTACGAGTGATTCTGTACGCCTCGTACCTTTTCACCGTTACTGGATTTTTTGGGAGCGGCGAGAAACTTAAGGGTATCTCAAGCCGTGCCGTGGATCGAAACAGCGTCAGAGGTTTTCTAGAGGAAGCGGCATCACGCAAGCGTATCCCCTTTCCCCAGTAGATTTTCCTTCTGATCGGATCAGGGATCTCCTATGCAAAACCGGTAGTCCCAGTCACAGTCACCCCCGTGGCATGTGAAGGGGATATGTACAGTGGTTTTAGTGGGTAGACGTAGGCCTCTACTTTTCCTAAATCCCTGCCGGGCCTGGCAGGGAGGCACATACACATAACCATCCGCGCCCCCCCGGGCGCGGTGGTACTCACTGTACACATATAAATAAAGCCCACAGCTCGGGTTGACCTTCCGGTGTAGTATAGTGTGGTATGTGAATCTAACATATTGACATAAGGGTGATGCGATTTGATTTATAAAATAAATGAAACACAAAATAATAATTCAATACAAATTTACTTTAATCTTAAATCTTACATTACATACTGTTTTTTACATGAAAAAAATAGAAAAAGATAACCAAAAAATAAAATAATTTTAATCGTTCGTGTTCGTACGTTTCTATAATTATATTCTTAACAAATCGTAAATTCCATTGCATGTTGAGGTACCTACTCACACTTAAGATTACACGTGTCTATAGGTACTAAAAATTATGAAACGTTTGGTATACAAGTTTTTGCCAATAATTACAAATACCTTAAGTTACCTACTAATAATAATAATAGTTAATAATTTCGCATAGTTACCATATTCATAAAATAATAAGGTAAGAGTAATAATATAATTCTTCTCTAATAATTTTTATAACGTAAAAATTTGAACTTGTGTAACAGACTTATAACTCTTTTGGCGACAGTTACTTTTTGAGGTGCAACGTTTCGCAAAATTCTCCGAAACATTTACCTAGTAACTTCTTGCATTAGGTACACACCTAGGGACACGGTATTGAATAGAAAGTATCGATACTGTACTCATGAGTAGTATGGAAAGAAAAGTATCGTACTCATAAAAGCATCGAGACAAAAGTATCGATACTTCAAAGTATCGAGTACTTTTCTTAGGGCCTATGCCTATGCCTATTGAGCATACGTCAGTCAAGAGGAGGACGTCAATACCAGTCAGCTGTAACTAACATCAACAAAAAAATTACCTTGACGGATTAAGTTTAAGTTGTTTCTTTAAATGTTTATGCATGTTTGACGTTATTTCCTGAAGTTTTTTTGATTTTGAAACATGTTTTGCATTTAACTTCGTATTGACAAAATACTGCCAAAGTTTACTTTTACTAGGCGGCATTCTTCTAATGACTGCAATATTGATAGACAACGCAGAATAATAATGAGTACTTTTAAATTACGATTTATTAAATAAAATAATAGTCAAGCACAATAATGATCAACCGCATAACCGCATTGATATATCAGAAAAACAAAACATGAAAGGAACACGAAGAATAAATAAAGCAATAATATTAAAAAACAAACAACGAACGGCGAACAAGTAAGTGATTGTTAGTGAAATGAATTAAATAAAGGAAAGGAATGATAATTGATGAACTGTTAACGGAACGAAAGATTTCGAACTTAACTAATATTGTAACAACTCATGTATACTTATGGAAAGCAATAAATGATTGAATTGAATTGAATTGAATTAACTTAATGTAATGTTGTAGAAGGTTCATCACAATTGAACTAGGGCCGTAGGCCAAGTTTTAAGTGAGTAATTTCTAAGATTAATTATCGAATTAATTACGATACGATACCTGTCAAAAAGTACTCATTGAGTAAAAGTATCGAACACAAAGTATCGAGTACAAAAGTATCGGTATCGAAAACAAAAGTACTCGATACCACAAAGTATCGATACTTTTTTCGTGTCCCTATACACACCACGCCTGCACATAAGCTACCACAAACTTAAATTCCCTCAATATACTTTGAACTTTATGTATAAGGCATATAAGGTTGAATATTAATGAAGAAATTGAACAGTTATGGAAAGGTTGATTGTCTGTACATTGCCGACTATTCCATTCAATGGAATGTAAAAACAGAATATAATAATAATAATAATAATAATAATGCTTTATTTCTTTTCACAATAATTTGTTTAACAATAAATTTGGCTTGTAAAGTACAAATGTGAGTTAAATTAAAATTATTGTGGAGACTGGTGCCCGCACTAAAGTACAAGACCAACAATAATGCGAAACATCTACAAAGAAAACTTGTAAATGTCCTGAGATTTCGATTTGGTGATTTGACGAGACCTGGTATTGTGTGCAGAGCGCGCGCGCCCTTGCCCCCGCGCGCAGTGGTGGCCGAGCTGCTGGCACATCTGGCAAAGCTCTTGTTTGTGTTCTTCATGATTCTCCCTGCCACCAGACATATCGCTGGCTCGTAGATCTCTCTAAAGCAATAATAAGAAAAAATATAAATCATTCAGTTTTGGTTACCTATTGTAAACTCGTCACAATGTAGATCCGTCACATTTTTGTTACTTCTATACATTGAAAGAACCTAAAATCGCCACAAGCATCAAAACTTTAAGTCAACTTACCATGGATGGATAAACGATTTAAATAATATGGTAAATATTGTAAGCTCGCCACAGTCATCATATATATAAGTATGTTAATTTTTCGGCCGTCTCTTTAGAAAAAGCCCTTGTGGGTAAGTTTACAAACAAAAATAATTTATAACATTAGAATAGAACTATGATAAGTTTTACTTTGTAGCTAGAAATTTAAGCATAGTTTTTCTACGTTGAGTCAGACTTTTGCTGTACCATATAGTTCACAGTCATTATAGAAAATGAACCGTCTGTCCTAACTGCAAAATCGAATGTTGATCCGACGGAAAAGGGTTGAAAGGCTGAGCGCAAGTTTTATTTACCATTCAATTACATAAACGAAGACACTCGTTTTTACAACCACAATAACATTGCAGTAGTGCTTTATGAGCTCATAGTAAGGCCCTTGGTGACAAACTGCAACTCACCTCGAGTTGTATTTAGCCATACAAATTCGTTATGTTTAACGTTATCGAATGGTAAATATAACTCGCACTAGCAGCATCGGTTGGTTAATACACTTCTCATCAGAAAAATCGAAACACCTTGCAAGTTTATGTTTTGTAAGGATTATCAGAAAAATGTGTATATTTAGGAATATATGTCAAATGTCATTTAATAGTATATAATATAAGGTTTTCAAATCCTAATGCTTAGAATAATAACGCCTAGAAGCCGAGTACGCGCACGGCGATTGAGGCAACTTCAACCAAGCCATATGTGGCTTGGTTGGCCGAACGGCTCGCTAGTATCCAAGGTCACGTCGTGTCGTAAGCAGCTCTGCAATTTTTGTTTATAATGACGATTTGTGCCATCAAAGGATGCTTTCACAAGTCAGAATCTAGCAAAAGGGATGCTAAGATTACATTTCACCTGTAAGAACAGCTAATCAATGTCTATTTTTTCGTAAAACACGATATTAATGTTCGTAAATTTGTAATATGTCATTCCATGTATGTTTTGCTAGATGTAGGAAAACTTTTACCCCATTTTGTGTTCCGAGTTTTTTTTTATTTAGAGTTGTTTTTATCCAATATAGTCTAGAGTCCAAGAAAGACAATTTATCACGATTGCTGTTATCAAAGCGCCAGTTATTTAGAAAATAATTACAGCTACAAGGATTTTAAACTGACATGCTGAAAAAATGTGATAACAGTTTTTTTTTCTGATAAGACTGATTTTTGTGCAATAAAGTAAATGAATAAATATTGGCATTCTTATTTATCACCAAACATTGTTATATTTACATAACATTACATGTACATGTTTTTGTGTAAGTATCTTTAAATAAGTAGCTAATGATATGAAAATTGTGGTAGTCGTAGCTTCACCGCCATCTTATCTTATCTTTTAGTTAGCTAAAGGCTCGAAATAATATTCAATGCATAATAAGATAAAATTATGCTTCCAAATAGTTTAAGAGAGAAGTGGCAGTCCATTGTCTCTCCCCCCACTCACCCCTCCTGAGGGATTGAGGCGTGACTATTTATGTATGTATGTACATTACAATTTTTACTTTTTTAAATAATAATCACAAACTTAAATGAAAACATCTTAATGTACATAACAGTTAATATTATTAATGTATGCCGTTAATATAATAAAATAATATGTAATAATTATAGAACACAATTTTCTTTTTGTGACTATTGACTTTGTGGCTATATTCACATAAAAAATTTAAGTAATTAAAAAAATCATATGTAACAACAATACAATTTTTAAACTATGAAACAAGGTAAGAGTTTAGTAACTTACCCATTTACCCCGAGTTTGGGGAAATTACCATTTTACTTGCAACATTTATTCGTACGGTTGTGTGTGTAATGACAAGCTGCTGACGCACACGACGGAGTATTTTGTGCCTCAATATTTTGACGAACTTTGTTTGACACTATCGTTCTAGGCGTTATTATTCTAAGTCCTAATGTTAATGTTCTAAATTCAAATTAAATTTTCATAGGTTTCGTATTTTGTTCAACAAGTCAAAGGCCGGCAACGCGTCTGCGATTCCTCTGGTTTTGCGGGTGTCCATGGGTGGCGGTGATTACTCTCCATCAGGTGACCCGCCTGTTCGTCTGCCTCCTTCTTATATTTAAAAAAAAATTTAACCCTGTATGGAGTATGAAAGAAATTGACACACTCTTATTACTGCTTCCATACGATTCTTCATCGATTAGAATTTTCGCTTGTCATGTAATAGCCAAACTGCCAGCTATACAATCATGTGATTTTTTTCATGGAATGAAAACTCTTTTGTGTAAAATTCCCTTACTACTCGTCTCGCGCGCGGAAGTTTTTTGCATCTTGGTGGTTTCGTTTACAATAAACTAAATAAGATCCTTAATTTATACCCTAAATCCCGAAATGAATGTAAAACTATATAGTTACCAATTGGCTCCTTCAACAAGATTATGATAGCACGGAAAGTGTAATAACCTTATAACACTCAGTCTTAATTGGGACACATACACCCACTCACACACACACGCTTTCACACACACTCACACACACAACACACACATATTTAGGGTAGTCTTCTCTACTATGTAGTTAGCACTTAATCATAAGATATATGACTATAAGTATCGTACACTAGTCCACTCCGAGGTGGCAGAGAGCCTGGTGATCTGTAACACAGGTTTTGTAAGAAACCAGGTACAGACTGGACAGAGCTGGACTCTCACAAAGGTTATGTGAACTATACTTGTATTTAGCAGTAAGTTTAATTGTAACTACCTTTGTGGAGAAAATAAACTTTTTATTATTATTTTATTTATTATTAATTAGGACAGAAACCATAGAAACGGGGAAGTGTTTCGATTTTTCTGATGAGAAGTATATATTGCATGCACATCGCAGTTACGCGACGTCTAGAAACCTAATTAATTAAAGATGTTACTTGACTATTCTCTATTAAAAAAAAATGCGTTATCATTACGTTAGAGTTCACAACCATGATAAAATGATGTACTGGGTGCCTAGTGCGAGTTTTGTTTACTATCCATATTCATTCGATTACGTTTACGAAAACGAAAATTAGTATGGCATTGAAGCAGCGCCTACGATATGAGTTAAAATTTTGCCATACAAATTCTCGTTTTCGTTAACGTGATCGAATAGCGAATGAAGCTCGCACAGGCACCCACATGCCTGCAGATCAACCTTGGATAGGTTTGGATAGGTAACAGTCAAACTTCAATAAATAATCAACCATATGCGATATTATTATAGCATACTTGCTGACCCGGCGGACTTCGTACCGCTTTGACAGTAAACGTTTCCATGACAACAAAACAAACAAATCATTCGTCCGCTTAAGAACACCCGTATCCCATGATGGACCCCTATAGCAGCGCCACCTACTCGGTCCAATTGTAAATCTAAACCATTTTCGAATCTACTTGAACACACACAGATAATTTCATTCAAATCGTTCCAGCCGTTTAGGAGTTCAATAACATACACACGCACAGAAGATTTTTATATATAAAGATGGCTAACCGTCTTCCTCTAACCACGTTTAAGTGATAAACTGTATCATCACAATAATGTGGAGTACCTACGCGTAAATTTTAGCAAATACTTATTTTTTATTTTATTTTGTAAGATGTTATATCTAAGGTATAATGGGACTAGGCTGGATACTTCCGCCACATGCCGAATCAATTTTTGAAACTCACCAGTGATCTCGAAATTATAAAAGTGACATGAATACCTACACTACGAAATATAATAAGTTTTGCATCTATTTACAATTTCATTATAAAATACACGCCGTTCGAGAACCCCCCTGGATCCCACACAATACGAGAAGGCGACGGGGTAGACCGGGATTGACCGGGACCATCTTGATAACTACATGTGAGACTCCTATGACATTGTAAGGGTTCGGAAGTGATGGTTTTTTATATACATCTCTTATGGGTAGCTCTTGGCCTACATCTCACCTGATGACAAAGCCAAAGGTGCAAGTGCACTTCACCCGGAATCCTCAACGACTGAGGCCCTGGCTATCTTATCTCGAGCTGCCGGAACACAACAAGCTACAAACATTAATGTTATGGCGAAATATTTAGATAATATAGTAGTAGCTACTAGCCAGGCGGGCAAACAAGCCCTACCACCAACCAAACCGAGTACACGAACCTGGGACTTCTGGGTATAAACCGGTGGTCTTAACCACTGGACCACATAGCCGGTAAAACGGTGAATGTGTAAGTAGGCCTTTACCCAGCTGTGGGACAATAATGGCTAAAACATAAAATAAAAGGTTTCTCAAATCGTGTGAAACGAATCACCATCAGTGCGTCGTTGGATCGGATCGGGGAGCGGAACAACCCGAGGGCGCCTTAAAGGCTCAGACCTCGACTCGGGTTGACCGGGCCGTGGTAGTGGGGAGAAACGCTAGGTACATGTCTATACCTACCTGGTAAAGAGCGCGTGTGAACCGGCTCGTCGTACCCTTGTTCTACGAGTAGGTACGGTATCTTGAGCCTAAACTAGTGTGCATTTTAGTGTATTCTGTAAATGTGTAGTGGCATTTAGAGGATCGGGCGGGGGCATTTAGAGGATCGGGCAGGGAATAAGTACCGCGCTCGAGCAACTGTGTAGCTGTTGCAAATTGCGATGCGAGATTCCATGTTGCCAGGTCGCCAAACCTAATAGCCGGACAGACCAGCCAGTTTGGCCGGACATTTGGGTAAAAAGGTCGGACACCCTACATTAGTTGAGGATTTTGTGTCTCAGTATTAATAGTCACGACAAAAAAATTGTATGTAAAATCACGCTTTCTTGATTATTACCATAAATCTTGTTAAATTCTAATGAAATATAAATAAAAAACTTTATTATTAATCAGTCAAATAAAGTCATCCTAAGCGCCTAAGGCGCTTTGAAGACGGCGAGGCGGGGCACAACACAAAGCACACGAGGGACGGAGGCATAGATAAGTTCCATAGATAAGACTAGGTTTGTTTGACTGAGCTAGCCGCCCCGCGCCGCCCGCCCCGTCTGCGTTACTGCATACAAGCTGGTTTATCCGATCCATGGCGGGCAGCCACGGACATGCCGCGCCGCCAGTGCCCGCCAGACACCGGCCCGTCTGCAAAGCGCTTAGGAGGTGGTCTAGGTATGTGTATGTGTGTATGTGTGTGTGTGTGTGCGGTGCTCGAGCGTTTGTAAGAAGCTTACCTTCTGTAGGTCTTATTTATTTTGTGGCAAAACAAAAATCAATAATGCGGTGTGGATGAAGTAAAAAGACAGACGACGAAAAAAAATAATATCAGTATACTTACCACGTTGCGTGGATACACGTGCCTCAGACAAAGCTTACAGGCTTGGTACACCTGCGCTCGCGCATAGCGGCTATTCCAAAAGTGACCGCATGCGCACCGATATTCGCCGAAACGCGGCTTTGAGTCCTCCTGAAAAAATACTTTCTCCTAAACTAAATCTCGAGAGATCGGTAACCTAACCGACCTTTGTAATTTGGTGTATTTTGTAAATTTACCTATTCTGTTATGTTTCATTACCCGACTTCAAACAAAGGAAGGGTATTGTTTTTCGCGCGTATCTTGTATGATTCTTTATCACTTCATATCTCCGGAACCGCTGAACGGATTTATATAATAATAACTGAGATATCGTTAGATTCGTCTTAGCTGCCCAAGCGTTCTTAGATAGGTGACATAAAAAAAAACATGGCGGCCATAATTGGACTTGGTGAACAACATTTTTTTTTTTTCGAATACAACATTATGGGTATCAAATTAGGGAGGGCTCAACACATGGATTTCAAAAAGGTATATCATGTTTGTTAACTAAAAAGACGTAAATAAAGTAAAACTAAAAAAAAACTAAAAAACTCTCCTGCGTAAAAATTATAAGTAGGTAACTAAATAGAAAATCAACTGAAAAGGCCGGAACAAGATAAAAATTCAATTCATGCAACATCATTATCGGAGGCATCAAATTTAATGATAAATCAAATCATTCTCACTTTGTGCGTGCCTCCGACTGTGTGTTATGTATGATAAATTGAATTTTTATCTTGTTCCGGCCTTTTCAGTTGATTTTCTATTCAGGTACCTAGTTACCTACTTATTATTTTTTACGCAGGAGGGTTTTTTGTTTTTTTTTTAATTTTTTTATGTTGGTATTTGCTGTTACGAACATAGAGTAATATTGAAACTAATAGTAACTGTTCGGTCTTCGGATAGGTGACCAACAATGTATCGTCTAATGAGCTGGTGATGATGAAGGTGATGAAGTAACTGTTTATTTTCTACGTCTGCCTATCATTCAAGAACCTACAATTATTCATAAATTTAAAAACAAAAAGAGAGTAGGACCTACTTAACTACATTTTTAACCGACTTCAAAAAAAGGAGGAGGTTCTCAATTCGGTTGTATGTTTTATCCTTTTAAATCATGAGACTCGTTTAGGTGTGTACGTACCTACTACGTAGTATGTTTTTTTATAAGGGAATAAGTATTTTTCTTTTTCAATCGCGCAATTGGAAAGGAGAATTGGATGAGCTCGATGGCGCACGGTCTGCAGTGCTCAGGTTAAGCAACTTTCGCAAAGGCCGGTCATCGGATGGGTGACCAAAAAATGTATCACCTCGAGCTCCTCCGTGCTTCGGAAGGCACGTAAAGCCGTTGGTCCCGGCTGCATTAGAAGTCGTTAACAACCACCAATGTACACTGGGCCCGCGTGATGGTTTATGGCCCGTTCTCCCCATCCATCCATGTGGAGCACGAGCCCAATTATGCGACTAAGACGTAGGAAACTCTTCTGTGACGTAGGCACCTACTGATTCGGAGATAATTCCTAAGTATTTTGAAGACAAGCATCATAATTTTCCTTTCCATCAGACGAATAGTTACGAGAACGAGATCAAAATATTTATTGCTTTAATGTTGTACAAAATGGTCTCAAGTATAATTTAGTTCAAAACATGCGCCTTGCAAGGGCATTGCAAAAATCTAATTAAAAAAACGACGGGTTGCACTCTGGGAGTGCCGGCAGAAGTGAAAACTTGAATATTAACGTTGTGCATTTTTGATATTTTGGAATGGTTAGGGAATAATTTTGCACGAATTGCTTTAATTATCAGTATAAAAGTACTCTCATTTATGTGGTAGAATACAATATTTATTTATTGGGCTATTGTACACAAACATGACAGTTTATATTACATTAAAAAGTTATATTAAGTTATATTCAAAATTTATATTACGCCGCGCCAGCTGTCTACTCTCCATCCGTCTTACGAATTTTCGATCAGAACGCGTGACCTGACGCGAGTTGAACATTTTTTACACATTCCAAAAAAAGTGCACAACGCCGCTAAAGAAGTTTTTACTTCAAAAAACAAACTAACAAAACGGAGACGTGCGGAGAGGAGGTTTGTCGTAATAATCATAATCGACCCATAAGAGGTTATGAGAAGGGTAAAAACCAGTTCTCATTGGTTGTTTACTAACCGTCTTCTCTCCTCTTAGTCTCCGGGCCTAAGACTAGCCCGTTCGTCCCCATTTCCCAAGGCAAGCAAAGAGGTACTTACCCCTCGAGTGACTGTGGGTCTCCTGTCTCTCTCTCTCGATTTTCGGTAGTCACAAATCTCACAAATATTATTAACCACTACCAAATTATTTACTGCTCTCCTGTTACAATCTGCACAGCGTTCTTCATCATTCTAAAAGTATGTTAAATTTTTTGGTAATAATTCAGAAGTAGGTAGTACCTATTATTATGTTGTAGTAAATAAGTATACCGCTACTTACCATAGACCAAAGGCAGCCCATTTTAATATTTTATCTAACGTTTAAAGAAAACTTTTCAACATGAACAATACTTGTATGTCTTTATGTCATCACTGTGCGAACGAATGCTTAATAAGTACATACTTATTACCTAATTTTGTCAATCACTCACAGAAAGCAAAGGCAAGACTGTTCTGAATTTTAGAGCAAGGAAGGATCGGAAGGAATGTAAGTAATGGAGATGCAATCAAACTTTTAAAGCTCTCACAGTCATGAGTAATGTTGTCTCTTTCTTACAAACTAATATCTTACGTAAGAGAAAAGGAAACTAAATATTCGGTAACGTCACATTTAGAAAATATCTTACCAATCGTACCATGCATGCCAGTATTGCCAGTCAGCCTTATTGTTTCAAGTTTCGATAGCTTCTAAGGTTTATTGTAAGTTAATTTATTAATAAATTTTAAGATTCTACACCAATATTGTAATGGACAGTTTCTTTTGGCCACTACTACTACACTACTAACGTTTTATTATAAGGTGGTGTGTTTATGAGCGCGTTTGATAGGTATCCCCACGGTATCCCTTACAAACTTTGAATTCGAAGTTCCATTTTTTTTTAAATTGACGGTAAGAGGGAAAAGTGAGCACAATGTGACATCATCTGATGATGATTCATCAAACACACGCGGCAAAACTTTTCTTCAAACACTTTTTTATACCGATAAAAATATCGACTCATTGATCTTTCGAAAAGTCTAAGCCGCCATTTTTGTTTCAAGGCAAGGCACCTATAGGTAAAGATACACGATTTTACTGTAGATTTCAACTATATTAAGTTCCTTCGTCTAGATTCTGAATCAACAAAAAAAGAAGTAGGAAGTACCTCAGATAATAGCTTCGTGTCTACTGTCATATATGTAGCTATAAATAAGGATTGTAGTTGGTCAGTACTGCCAATATCAACGAATTTTACACATTAACGAAAATGATAAGTAGTACACTTAGTTACTACACATAACAAAAACAGCACTTAAGACTAGCACCTATTTTGATACTACGATTGTTATTACTAAATGCGCTTTTTTAAATATATTAAGCACCTATAACATTTTCTCCTTCCACTATAATATAGTACCTACCTATGTAATTGTGTTGTGTTATTGAATACGTATTGTTTATAGTCAAGCTCTGAACGTACGGCATAATTTCAAGTGTTAAAAAGAGATGGCTATTTATTTGTTACATTCCTACTTGTACCAAGCGTAGAAATGAAGAACAATAGCTAAAACTGGCAAGTGTTGGCAGTTATGAAACGTACTTCCCCAACCATAAATAGGGTTGGGCACACCGAAAAACAGATGCTCGCTCCGGCTTCCATTGAAAATCATATATCTATCACTTTGCTCACACGTTTTGATCTGAGTTTGAACCCCATCATTTTATATTTATACACATATGAAAACAAAGAAATATTGTCTATAAAATTTGAGCTAACTATATACTTGTATATGTTAAATAATATAAACTTTAACATATTTTGTTTATTTAACTGAATCTGTCCGCGCAGTACCACATAGTATTTAAATATTGAGCACTTGGCTAAGCTGCATTTCTATATTTTTAGTTATGGCAACTCAGAATTTTACCACTGGGCGTACTACTATTATTTATTCTGTAACTGGCAGCGTTGCCAGAATGTTACTTTTGTAACATTTTACGTTACTTTTGACCATTTCATGTTACTTCCATGTTACACGACTCAAAATGTTACTTTTACGTTACTTTGCTACCTATAATTAAATATTTTCCAGCATACAAAGATAATCGTAAAACGGAACGCAAGATAATTTCATCTTCTTTTGTTTATTTACTTTTTGGTCAATTTTTTTCTCCTTACGAGGAGGTAGCGAAGGTAGGTAACGAACTTTGAAAACAATGTTCTATAATTTATTACTTTTATTACTTCGATCAATAAGTTTTAACACTACATGCCAAAATCGTTTAACCTGCTAAAAATAGTGTTAAGATGCTTTTTGTGAGAAACCTGGTCTGGGCTTGCGACTAAAATATCATCTAAAAAACAGAATAAAAATTCATTCATGTAATCTATTTTGCCATTATCATTAGTAACTTGTAAATCGTGCAAAACTGAATGGTTCATGAAACGCTGGAAGCTTTGAGCTGCGTTACATAAACCAAACGACATTCTGGTAAATTCAAATAGCCCGAACGGCGTGATTATTGCTGTTTTCTCGATATCCGCTGGGTTGACCTTGACGTTAAAATAGGCTCTATTTAAATCGATTTTAGAAAAAAACATTTTATTGGACAACATATTTGTAAAATCCTGAATACGTGGGATAGGGTATCTATCCGGTTTTGTTATCTTATTAAGCGCGCGATAATCACCGCATGGTCGTAACTGCCCGTTCTTTTTTAGTACAACATGCAGGGGGCTTGACCAGGCCCCTTTTGATGGCCTGCATATGCCGAGTTCCTGCATGGTCTTAAATTCCTCGAAAACCTTTTTATATCGATTAGGAGGTAGAGGACGTGCCTTTGCATGAACGGGTGGACCGGTAGTTTCTATATGATGATAAATAGAATGCGGTGGATTTTCTCTAAAACAGGTTGGCTTAAGCATGTCTGGGTATTGTGACAATAAACTAAAATACGGATGATTGCCGTCTATTGTTCTCAATGATGAGTCATTCCAGTTAGTAATTTCTGCTACAATACTTAAGTTAGTGGTTTGGTCAACTAGCTTGCGACTGCTTAAATTTACTAACAACTTATGTTTAGTTAAAAAATCAGCACCAATAATTGCTTGGTTAACATCTGCAATAATAAAAGTCCATTTATAAGGTCTACGTAAATTAAGGTTTATAGTTAGCGTTTTTGTACCAAACGTTTTAATTATCGTACCGTTAGCTGCGTACAATACGTAAGAACTAGTAGCACTGTCACACTTTTTAACTGACCTGTATGGCAGCACCGACACATTAGCACCAGTGTCGATCAAAAACCGAAGACCTGTCTTCTTGTCACTTACTATGAGGCGGTTGTTTTCTTCTAATGCGCAGGCACCCGCCGTCGCCTGCACTGGAGTTAGTTTTCCGGGTTCTGGCTGACCTGTGTCTTTTCCATGCATTTGCGTGCATCCTTGCCATATCGGAAATGGTAAAAACATTTCCAATCTGGCCGATGGGAAGACTTCCGGCGCTGGGATGGCGTCTTGCTTCTTGAGCGTCTCTGGTAGCTATCACCTCTACGTGACATCTCCATCCGGGATAATCTTGCGTTAATTTTTGCAATCTCCGTCATAATATTTTTTGTTGGTGTCTCCTCTTTGGGCCGAGTGTGTACCGTTGATATACATCCGCCGCCGGTGGTCTCCATAATTTTATCGGCTACTGTGGCTAGCCTGTCTAGTTCTTTTACTTCTGTAACGGCAAGCACAGTTTGCACTGAAGTGGGAAGGTGGGACTGCCACAGGATCTGTAACGTGTTATCTGGCACTCTATCTTGTCCTAGCTCTCGCATTCGGCGTAGTAATTGTGAAGGCTTCTGCTCACCCAATTCCATCTCACTTATCAGTTTTCTTATTTTCTGATGTTCGGACTCTTCAAATATACTCAAAAGTCGAGCCTTTAAAGTTTCAAATTTGTTACTTGCAGGTGGACTGATGAGAATGTCAGTCACCTGTGATATTACTTCTTTGTCTAATTTAGTAATTACCAGGTTATATCGTGTCTCATCGGCTAGTTTCTGAGGAGCTAATATCGCCTCTATCTGGATAAACCATACGCGTGGTTGATCTTTCCAAAATTCTGGTATACGTGATGCCACAGATATCTGTGCCATCTCGCTGATTGCTTCATTTGCTTGTGGAGGTTGAGTCATAGTGTCCGTATAACGTGTAACCGTCGTGTCGTTACCCTGCCGAACGGATCCAGGGGAGTCTTAATGTTGCTCGTACGTGAAAGCGCGGGTCACGTTGCCGCCGCTTAATATGAATTTATTTCACACGCGTATAATATAACGGGGTCACCACTTTACCATCTTCTTATTATTGTCTCTATTGGTACTCACTTCACTAAAGTTCGGTAAGGCAGAAGGGTGTGTGAAATAATATTTAGAAGTTAGGCAAAACTTTATATATTTAATTAAACTGGCACACATAATCGTGTTAGCGGGGTGCCGGCCCCATTAAGACTGACTCCCTGCGCACAGGCAGGTAACGTGGCCGCGTCCTTATTACGTATGTAAACATAATGTGTCGCCACAAGTACCTACGTAAATAATTGATTTTATTGACTAACAAGTTAAAAATTAACCCTTTCTTTTAGTTTGACATTATTTGAAATGAAATGAAATGAAATGAAATGAAATGAAATGAAATGAAATGAAATGAAATTTGGACAGAATTTGGTTCTTTTATGCGACACTATTGGCTGGTGTAATAATACATGGGGTGATGTTTTTTCTAAAATCTAATGATGTATTTTTGTTTTGTATCATAATCGGGATCGGGCCGACCCCGAGATTACATTGAGTATTTTTCACTATTTCTCTTAGTTTCGGATTCGGATTATAAAAACTTCCTGTATAAAATCATTCACAGACTGATTCACCCTCAGAATAATTATTGTTCTGAGGATTCACTTGATGCACAGAACAATGATGACTTAAACTGAGAATCACCCAGTTTTGGGTCATAGAGTAAGCTTTATTACTTTTTATTTCTTGACATAAGTCATTCCCTAATACTTTCTTAAATTGTCAAAATTGTCAGGTTTTTTCCTATTTTCATTGAGAAGAAAACAGATTTTAATTATGCTTATATATTTTTGTGGGTGCGACGATACAGCACAACGGTCGCACTTTGACGATGACTTATTCCCTAATTCCAATCAAATTTGGGGGATGGTTGGCACTATATTAGCGACAGTCGCAGGTTGGGTCTTCTATACGAAGGTACAATACGATACGAACCAATAACATTGTGATATTTAGAAAAAACTCGTTTAGGAATTTTTGAGAGGACCACACCACTTTACCTATACTATACCTCTTGGGTGCATAGTGCGAGTTTCATTCGCCATTCGATCACGTTAACGAAAACGAGAATTTGTATGGCAAATATTTAACTCTTCTCGTATGCCGCCAGGAGGCGCTGCTTCAATGCCATACTAACGTTTTCGTAAACGTAATCGAATGAATACGGATAGTAAACAAAACTCACACTAGGCACCCTGAGGAGCATGCCCGGTCTGCGATTGCTAAGGTTTTGCTAAAGCCGGTTATCGGATGGGTGACCAAAAATTTATCACCCGTGCTTCGGAAGGCAACGTTTCGCCGCACCGTAAAGCCGTTTCCACACTGATCTACACTGAGCTCGTGTGGTTTATGGCCTGTTCTCCTTATCCATCCATAGGGTAGGCTCGTGCGTGCCGCAGCAGTGGAGACATAAAATAAGCTGGTGATGATACCTACACCTACATATTCAATTAGGCCCCGTTCCCACTATGCCGGACCGGCAGATTTGCCGGAAACCGGACACCGGACAGGGGTGTTCACATTACACCGGCTATGCCGGACCGGCAGATTTGCTGCCATTTTAGCGCTTTCGGCGGCTATATCTAGCGCTTTTATTTTTCCCTTCGTAAAGGCTACACGCAGCATATCGCTTTGGTCTCTACAAGCAAACTCGCGCTGTCATAAGGACAGGTACCGGCGCGAACCCGTTCACATTATTCCGCCGGTCTGGCGTAGTGGGAACGAGGCCTTACTAAGAATTTCTACAATTAAGGCCTGATTTTTCAATCCTCCGATAAGTTTTCAGTCAAAATGTCAAAATTATTCAATGAATAAACTTATCTGAGATTTGAATAATCAGGCCTTAATCATTAAATCCCACATTGCTTGGCCAGTCATTATTCCATAAACATTTTTGGACTGGTAAAGTGTTAGGTATATATTTTTCATTGGATTTAAATTTTATTTCAATAAGCTTCAATCTATTTTGGCATGTATATTAACAACTAAACGATATTGCAGCATTTATCATCGTTGGGTTTTTACATCCATTTTAGGCCAGTTCGTATATATATTTCGTAATTCTATAAAATTGATACGTTGAATAATTTTGGGAAGACAAATTTCGTTCAATACTATATTTTACTTAATTTGCGCACAATTTTTAACCCTTTATAAGACTGAACATTATTTTAATTATTAATTACTTAATTTTATTCTTTTGACATATGGTTGAAAGCCAATTAAAAAATTAACATGCTTTACCCCGTCTTTACCGCTTTAAAGTTAGGTCGCAATTTTGTTTCAATTGCAATTAAAAGTGTATTACTTTCGCAGATGCTAACAAAGAAAAAGCGAAACAATATTCCCCAACAGAATACACCAAGAATTCATAGCACTGGACACAGGGGACACTAATCAGTTTAAGCTGCTATAAATATAATAAATGAGAACAAATTATTTTATAATTCATTTGTATAATCAATATATGTCTTTAACTATAATATAATCTAATATGGCTCATTTCATTTTGTAGCATAAAATATGAAAAAAAAAATTAAAATAATATAATGACACAAATTTCATTAAAGACTACCCATGTACCTAACAACAACAAAATAAAAATATAGGAATATAATTTCAGTACATTTTGTTATAAGCAGGCTTCGCCACTTTTTGCGTGATTGTCAGATAGATAATTCCGAACTTTTGTCATACATAGATGAATAACATGACAGGTAGTCAATCTTACATTATCTAAACTCTGGGAAGACTAATTTTATAATTGGCCAAACAAGTGGCGTAACGCTTATAGGAATAGAAATGGAAAATAATGATTTATTGTATGGAATTTACATAAGATAACAATAAGTACGTATAAATACCGTTTGGCTTTATATCGATGCCATACTTTTATTCATCTATTCCATTTCTATTCTACTAGCGTTACGCCAGATGTCTAGGGGGACAGTTACGTCTGATGTGAGTTCGACTGTACATGTTCTGGCTAAACTATCTGACACTTACAGGCGAAAGCAAGCCGCAGTCTATTAATATGTAAGATTCAAAAAGTCGACTGTGTCGCGGGAAGGTATCTTTTTGCACTCTTGTAGTAAGTATTTGTGTTCGTCGTCAACATTGCCTCTCTTCAGTAGATAGACCAGTATGTATTGGTACGGGAACACGGGGACTTGATGGCGCGCAAAGAAGCGGAGTTTCACTCGCTCTATGATCTTCATGTCGACGAAACAATAGTCGGCGGAGCAACAGCTGCCAGGAGTTCTGGAATTTGTAAGAATGCGCATTACAGCCAATTATCGGAAAGAGGCAGATTTTTTAAATACTTTTTAATCAAGTGATATTCGGCACAAGTAAATCGGCGGCAATAAAAATCGAATCAGAAGTAGTAGCTGACTTTTTATTTTGTTGAAAATAAGTAATAATAAGTAAAAAAGTAAAATAAATAAAAAAAATTAAAAACGTAAAATAATAAGAAAAAAATAAAAATAATAATAATAAATAAGTTGAATGTTTTAACGGTGTTATCCGCTTTACAGCGCGGAATCTGTAGAATAATAAGATAAGATTATATAATTTATCTTCAAAGATTTAATTTTATTTTATTATTATTTTTGTAAGCCTATAATGTCCCACTTTAGGGCAAGGCCTCCCTACCCTCTTTCCATATTGTTGTATCTTGAGCAACAAGTGACCATCTTTTAGATGGGAGTCAAGGTCGTAAATAAAAATATATAAAATTACCTTGGGTCATAGGTGATTGGCTTCGCTTTGAGAGCCTTGAACACCATGTTGTAGTATTGGCGATACTTCTTCCTCATAATCAAGACCACCTGCTTGCCCTCGAAGGGAAACTTAGCGCTGAGCGCTTGCAACTCCAAGTGCCAGTACACCGCCGCTTTAGCTACCTCCACACTAGTGTTGTCAATCTCTAAAATTTTTGGATGTTTCATCCATTCATATATGTTTTCCTGAAATTGTTAAAATGAAAGTTTTGTTACGGGGATTAACGCAAAGTACTTAGTGCCTTACAAGCAAACAAAGAATAAGCTGCGAATAGTTATTCCTGAGGAGGTCGATGGCGCAGTGGTTAACGCGTCCGTCTGCGAGTGCTGAGGTTAAGCAACTTTCGCAAAGGCCGGTCATCGGATGGGTGACTAAAAATTTATCATCTAGAGCTTCTCCGTGCTTCGGAAGGCACGTTAAGCCGTTGGTCCCGGTTGCATTAGCAGTCGTTAACAACCACCAATCCGCACTGGGCCCGCGTGGTGGTTCATGGCCCGTTCTCCCTATCCATCCATAGAGAAGGCTCGTGCCCCAGCAGTGGGGACATAAATGAGATGATGATAATGATGATGATGATGATGATGATGAGTTATTACGTGTTTTGTCTCTTTTCCTCTAGTTTGAAATGACGTTTACATGACAGAAACAAACTTACCTACTACTTATTTACTATTTGGAGCTTATTCTTTGTTTATTTGTAAGGCACATTGTGTAAGTATATATAAAGGTATGCCTATGATACCTATACAAAGTATAATATAATTTTGATTAAAATTGGACGCAAAAGTTTTAAAGTGTTAATACACTTGTTATATGCAATGGACAAATATAATGTAATGTTGCAAATATATGGTACCTTTTGTGTCTGTAGTAAGATGTAGAGATGGTCCTACTAATAATAAATTATGTTTTTACGGTCAATGGAAGTCTAGCGCGATGGCATTGAAAATGTTATTTTAGAATTAGAGAGGCATAAGTTTCTGACACATTATCATTTACATTGTATTTGCAACCTTAACGATGACAAACTCACCTCCATAAACTTTTTACATCGAAAACTGTCGTAAATGAAGCTTATATGCAGCAGCCACTTTCCGGTGGCTAAAGCGCACACCATCATTCCGGTGAAAGTGTCGTTGGGCAACATTGATATGAAATGTGTTGCTAACATCTCCATTTTAGTGTTCTCAGCTACGACACCGCCCAACTCATTTATCATTGATACAATTCTGTCACGATCCTAAAAATATTATTATTTATTGTTTTCTAAAGTTTACGCGAACACTACACATTGAAAAGAAACAACTTTTACGGATCTACTCGCGTTTATTTTATACATTAGTAAATAATTAATGTTCATCCTGACGTTTTGAACCCTTTGCAGGGTCCGTGGTCCATCATACAAAACATTAAATCACAGCCCCAACACCATACTGCCAGACCAAAAGACTGTAAGCTCTTTCTGCGTAAAAAGGAACGCACGTGATTAAATTTAAATGAGGGTATACAAGCTACTACCTAATTATGAGACGACCGCAGTCTCCCTGTGATCACAGACCCTGCAAAGGGTTCGAAACGTCAGGATAAACATTAATTAAACTATATAATAAACTCGAGTAGATCCGTAAAAGTTTTTTCAATATGATAATTATTAAATTTAGTTACGTTACTACTTATTACTATCATTTGTTTTATGGCACTATGTTTATTTCATACTGGATGAAAGCGGCAACGGCGACGGAGGGAAGTAGAGCTTTACAAATATGTAACAGTAATATTGTTTTGGTATGTTCGGACAATTAAAGGGTAACTAATTCCATACTATATTGCTTACTACCGTCAGACAGGAAGCTGAAGTTATAAACACGGACAACGTCTAGCTAGACAGATCCTAACAAAATGAAGACAAACGAGAGTTTGCATTTGAACGTGTCTTTAGACACATTTTTAATGGACACAGTTTCACCGTAAAATTTGATTCACACACATTATGAAACAAAGTATTCTCTAGGCAGCTACAATAAATAGCGATCGTAACTTTGTAGTGGTATATTTTGTACGAAACACTCTTTTAATGTTTGCGGCATGTTTGTAGATCAACCGATCCAAAAATTTATTGAATACATGTTCAACCACATGCCATATACATAAAGTTCAATGTCTACTGAGGAAATTTGATATTCCGATGAAGGAAAGTGTGGTAGTCCGATGTGCAGACGTTTTTGCCTATGTAGCGGCGCCACCTACCGCATACGCCGCACATTGACACGAAGCAAACACCTTCTCAACTGTGTCAACAGATGGCGCCACAAACGCTTACCAACGACATCGCCATACTACGACGTGAAATAGTATGGGAAACCTGCATCGCGGTAGCGAAGTTTCACCGTCTCCTTCGCTATATATAGCACCTCCAACTAACATCCGTTGGACCTCGGTCCCCGAGCTATACCACCCAGCTCGGAGGAAGATCTTCCCTTTGACCTTCCTCAGTGTGGCATTCCACCTACCACCAGGCTTCCCGACACCTAGTCAAAAAACCAACGCAATTTATAAATAATCCACTTACTTGTATACTTTCTGATAACATAAACACTTTCTTATCACAAGCGCATATTAAGTTTTGTTTCATCCTCCAGGACTCCTCAGATGTACCACTAACTGTACCGTAATCACTGTCTAAAAGAAAAAACAATTTCATTTCATAATTTTACCTTAATCTGTAGGTGGCAAAAATAGTCAATTTTTGACATAAAACTAATTAAATTACCTACCTGAAGTGCCTCCTGGCAATGACAGCCTTATTTTGCTGGACATCTGCATTTTCCCATCTATAGGACTATAAGAATTAACCTTCTTTTTCTGTTTGTAGTTCTGTATGTACTTCTTGAATGGAATGTAATTTGAGGTCTTAGCTTTACCGGTCTCTATCAGTTTGCGGAAACTCACCCTCTTTGGAGTACTTTGCCTGCTGAATGACCTGGAATTAGGTTAGAAGAAACTTTGAAAGTCTCCTTTTCGTTGTTCTATGAAAACGACCTAAGATCTCTTATGATCATCTTATAAGATGATCATAAGAGATCTTAGGTCGTCATGGAAGTTTAATAGGCATCTTAAATTATAATCACGAAAGGAAAGATAAGCTTCTAATACGAATTCCCAATAATGTGTTAGGCTGAAAGTTTCGTTTTGTTAGTATAACATACTTTGAAGTATGCGCAAAGAAAATTTGATGTTCATCTGCTTAAAAGCATGAAGAACCATGTGCCCCAAAAAATTTCACATTTCATTGCTTGTTTTGAATAAAAGCGACCAAATGTCACATTTATTGTGGCATGGTTACTTAGTGCTCCAAAGTGGGTCAGCATTGAATTTACTGTACAAAGCATTAAATACTTGAAGTCCTCTGGCATGCCTACAACTCAGTTTTAACTCACTCATTCCCCAATTTAGAGAAAAATGATTTTAAAGGACTTGATGTCGGAGTTTGTTTATCTTCAACCTTTTTACAATCAATTTCCTGGTATATATCTTCAATTGACCAACCTATTTGACGTCGCACGGACTTTGGTTTTCTGCTTTTCTCATAGATCGCGGTAAAACTATCGACCACATCCACTCCATCACTGAGCTGATCTTCTTCTTTGAAGTGAATCTCTTTCAAATGTTGCAAGTACTCCAATTTAGCAGAAAAAATGTCATGACAGACAGGGCACACGTAATGATGCAACTTAACATTTGTTGTACATTTATTTAGATGGAGTACATAGTCATCGTATTGATCATATTTATTGTCACACAAAACGCACGATACAGACACATATTCCGTTTTATCAATAGACAAAGCTGGCTCTGGACGTTCTACAGATGGCGGAGGAGGCGTTCGCAGTATATCTGCTGCTACTAGTGTCTCATTGCTGCTAGATCTCTGCAAGTTGTTGTGTTCTATAGTGCATGTGACATTACAATGGTGAGCACCTTGCTGTCCGTATGATTGACTACAATGAGCACACTTTACTGAATCTATGTCACTGTCTGTTTCGTCGCTTACTTCGAAGCAGTTGCCAGGTGAATCTGGATTTTTATCTTTGACTGAATTCTGATCGTTGTCGCCCTCAACAGTGCCATAAACAGAGTGCATATGGAATTCTGTGTTGAATAAGTCGTTATAGTCAGTCATTTCTGGCTTATCAAGTTGTGCATCTAAAATCAATGGTGTTGTCTTATCATTAAATAAGTACAAATAATAAATTACGTTGTGGAGTAGCAACTCGTCAAACGTGGACGTGTTGAATGGTCCCCAATTAAGTGGAGTGACGATATACGCAAAATGGCTGGCCATAATTTTATGAGAAGTGCCGAAATACGGGCTCAGTGGCATGCTTTGGAAGTGGCCTATGTTGATGAATTATACCTATATCTTGTAGCTAGCAGAAAAAGCAGCAGATCTTGAAATATAAATACTGGATCCAGATAAACATGCCTACGTATATGCTTATAGAAATAAAAAACGCATTCTACTGCTTTTTTATTATGATGATACTATAGGTCTTAATTATGTTTGCTAGTATACACATATTCTTCCTTTACCTTAGCTTAGCTTACAGGTACTCGAAAAAAATAGCCTCTCGCGTCTACGGGTGTTACGACAGTGCTAGCTAACGATTGGTCGACGAACGAGCAGAGTGCCAAGGGCAAGTTTCATTCGCCATTCGATCCGTTAACGAAAACAAAAATGGTAATGGTAAATGGAATTCGCAATAGGAACTGAATTGAAAAATGTAGATATTTATTTTACTTGGGTGTACCTAAGTATTTATCATTACATTAGTGTTACTTCCAGTATAGGAAGGAATAGGTTTAGGAATAATTTAGGGTCAACAACTTTAAACGTTATATATTAGTATGGATACGCCTTCGGAAATATGGTGGCAATATGACTTACCTAATGTAACAAGTTTTTAGCGAACAGTACCTGTATCGCATGTTCATATTAAGATATCGTCATGAAATCCTGCAAAAATGCACTAGGTACCTACCTATTTATATTACTGTTAATGAAGAAGTATAAACATTTATGTAAGTAAATTAATTACCTGGGCACTTTCGAAGTATGGCATCTATCCTTTCACATTGCTGCTTGAACAAATAGGCTGTACTTAAATTTTCTATACACGATGTGCATACACGGTCTGACAATCCATCTCCTTCATAGATCTAAAAGATAGGGTAATAAAACGCAGTTAGTCAGCAAAAGATTCTTTATGCTAAGTAAATTGAGTATACTAAGCTCGATGACACTGTTGTTAACACTCGGCCTGCCACAACTTTCGTAAAGGCCGGACATCAAATGGGTGACCGAAAATGTATCATCTTGAGCACCTCTATGCTTCGGAAGCCCTGTTAAGTTGTTGGTGCATTAACAGTCAAAACAAACGCCAATCCACATAAAGCCTACATGGTGGTGTATGGTCCTACCTGTGGTGTTTCATCCATAACCCCTTGAGCGTCGATCGACCACCAGGTGGCCGACAACAATTAAAATTCTATTGTGTCTGGTATTCGCGCGCTCGAGCTCATAGTGAAGGCTCATACCCTAGCAGTGGGGGACATAGAAATGAGCCGGTAATGATGTTGGTGAGGTGAGGTATATCTATTATAGAGAACTAGCTCCGCTCTTGGTATTTATTTTCTCACAAAGAATGCCTCTGGGAACATTATGTATGATCAGGACAAAAGTTAAGCTAGTGACAAAGGCACTACCAGAACCTCTAACTATTTCTTTGATTGTAAGGTGAGGAAGAAGAAACAAACACACTTTCACATTTAAAATTTTTATTAGAATTAACAATTTACACAATAGCATATTCAGGGTGGTTATTTAACACCATGATAAACACTTCATTTGAAAGATAGATGAACTCTGAGAGCGAGTTTAATTTTTAATGGTCAATGCCATATCAATGGTCTGTCCATTTCTAGCCTAAAGGGAAATATATATATATTATCTGATCCCCTATCAGAATTAATCAGTCATTATCAAAATTAATGTACCGTGACTCTTATGCTGAAAATTGTGACTAAACTGTTTCGTGACATACGGCATACCTGTAAGAAAAGTGACTCACATGTATTGTTAGGGAGCATTTACACAGGTGTTGACATGACGAACATGATGCACATCTTTTTTATTATGTCCTTTTTTCGTTTTTATGTAGTAATAGGGTTGTAGTATAGTGTATAATAAAAATATTAAGATGATTTTTTTAAAGAATAATCTGTTTGAAATGAAACAACTTTTACGGATCTACTCGCGTAGTGTTCGCGTTAAGTTTTACATCACTAAATCATCTACAAAGTCGACATCTTCCCTAAAAGTAGTGCTTTTGCTTTTTACCACTAGAGGGCGGTATAGAGCATAGGCAAATGTTCTAGAATACTTTATTGGAAATTATTATATAGGCTGATTATTGGGTAAATATACAAAATACTTACGAAAATAAACTGTAATCACGTTCAGCCGTTTTACCATATCGGAATTTGCAATATCGCAATACGCAATTTGACATATTTTCTGTAGATTTTGTCAAATCTATTTGCGCACAAACACGACTGTATTAGAGGTCGTATCACATCAAACTGAGCGACTTGTTCATCATCATCATCATCATCAGCCTATACTAGTCGACTGCTGGACATAGGCCTCTCCAAGTGCACGCCACCGAGCACGATCCGCGGCTACTCCCATCCAGCTCTTGCCAGCCACCTTGCGAAGATCGTCGCTCCACCTAGTCTAAGGGCGTCCTACACTACGTTTGCCGATGCGCGATCTCCACTCGAGATCTCGTTTACCCCAACGGTTGTCGTTTCTGCGGCTAATATGACCGGCCCACTGCCACTTCAGCTTGCTGATCCGATGGGCTATGTCCATTACTTTCGTTCTATGTCGGATCACCTCATTCCGAAGTCGATCCTTCAGAGAAACTCCGAGCATAGCCCTTTCCATAGCTCGCTGAGCGACTTTAAATTTGTGAACCAGCCCTACCGTGAGTGTCCACGTTTCGGCTCCGTATGTCATGACGGGTAGGACGCACTGATTAAAGACTTTCGTCTTTAGACTTTGTGGAATAGGCGACGTAAAAACCCCACGTAATTTCCCATATGCTGCCTAGCCTAGCTGTATCCTTCTGTTAGCCTCTTTCTCAAAGTTGTTTCTACCCAACTGCAAAATCTGCCCGAAGTAGACGTATTCCTTAACAACTTCGAGGGCACCGCCTTGTACTGCAATCGGTCCCGGAATAGCATGTTCGTTGAACATAACCTTGGTTTTGTCCAAGTTCATCCGGAGACCGATGCGTTGAGAAGAATCAGCTAAGCCGTTCAGCATGTACCGTAAATCCTGCAACGTTTCGGCCACGATGACGATGTCGTCCACAAATCGCAAGTGTGAGATGTGTTCGCCGTTGATGTTAATGCCACGTCCTTTCCAGTCCAGCGTTTTAAACACATCCTCCAATGTATTTGTGAACAGTTTGGGGGATATCACATCACCTTGTCTCACACTCGATGCAAGGGGATATGCTTAGTTTGCTGGTTCTGTACTTGGACGGCCATGGTGGCAGCATTGTACAGACACCTCAACACTTGGATATATCGCCAATCGACTTGGCATCGTTGCAGGGATTCTAGAACAGCCCAGGTTTCGATAGAGTCAAATGCCTTCTCATAATCCACAAATGCTAAGCACAGGGGCCGATTATACTCTTCGGTCTTCTGTATAATCTGCCGCACTGTGAAGATGTGGTCTATGGATCCGTATCCTCCTCGAAACCCGGCCTGCTCTGGCGGTTGAAATTCGTCGAGTCGGCGCGCAAGGCGGTTTGTGATGACCCTTGAAAACAGCTTATAGACGTGGCTTAGGAGCGAAATGGGTCGGTAGTTCTTCAGTAGGGTCTTGTTTCCTTTTTTGAAGAACAGCACGACGACACCCCTACTCCACGCCTCCGGAGTTCTCCCATCAAAAAGAACGGCGTTAAAGATGTTTTGGAGCTTCTTTAATACAGGTTTACCGCCTGATTTGAGGAGCTCAGATGTAACACCGTCTTCGCCAGGGGCTTTTCCGTTTTTAAGCTGCCCTAGAGCCATCTCAATTTCACCTAGGCTGATTTCAGGCAAGTCTTCGGTAAAGTGGCGGGTCAATGTGGCTCTGGTATCCTCATTTTCGGGATCAGGTTGAGATGCATGCGATGCGTATAACTGGCTGTAGAAGTTTTCGATTTCCGAAAGAACCTCTGGCTTTGAGGCAACGACTACTCCACTGGCCGTAGTCAACTTCGTAAAGTGGCTTCTTCCAAGAGACTGGACAAACACTTTCAACCCCCGGTTTTGCTCAATTGCTCGTTCAATCGAGCGTGTATTTGAGCATCGGAGGTCGTAGCGCACCAGTTTACCAATTTTCTTGTTAAGAGCCCGTTGTTCAGACGAAGTGACAGGTGAAAGGACAGAGGACCCCTCACGTCGTTTCCTCATGAGCCTAAGGTGCACCGACGCGACAACGAACCCACTTCAAATTCAAATATTTTTTGTCCATCCAAAGGTTGTCTGGAAGAGATCACTCTTAGTGATAAGACCGCCCTTTGTAAGTGTATTTTTATGTAATTTTTTGTCAAATGTTTTATTTTTGGTGTACAATAAAGTTTATTTATCTTTATCTTATCTTATCTTAATGGTTAATAATCCACCATTATTTCACATTAATGTTCAACATCATAACACAAATTTTACAAAATAAAACAAAACCGCAGACATGACTCTTCACTTTCCCTTCAAGAGTCCGGCAGCTCTTTAGATTGCTGTTTAATTGCTTCATGCTTAAAACCAGAGAAAATGTTGCCAGTGTATAAAAATTGTAACAAAGATGTGGATTTCCTACAAAAATCTGTAAAATTTAACGTGACATATCCTGTGTGAGTCATATGTAAAAAACATCAGACAAAAATAAATAAATATTAAAAAAAAAATACAAAATGACATTCAACAAATGCTCCGATTGGACTTCTTGGCGGGAAAGTGAAGAGTCATGTCTGCGGTTTTGTTTTATTTTCTAAAATTTGTGTTATGTCGAATATTAATGTGAAATAATGGTGGATTATTAACCGTTAAGTGTTCGTGAGTGTGCATGAGTGTTGGCAAATGAAACAAAACAGTGCAACGTCACTTTTCAAATTCTCTCAAGAAGTCCGCCCGAGGACTTAGTAAAGCCCCACATCTTTACTGAGATACTCGAGGGGTTGGGTGGTATATCATTTCTCATTTCTATTATCATTCATTATCATCAAACAGAAAAGAAATATTGCTAATTTATATATTACTTGTTAGAAAAATTACTTTGACACTGGCTAAATGTGCTAATCGCACAAAGCCATCAACAAAATGAAAAAAAAAAATGCTCCGATTGAAAAGTAGTAATAGTAATTTGTAATTTAAGTAGTAAATAGTAATTTGATGTGATTGGAAAAGGCCAAACGATGCCTGTTTGTGGCTTAGATTTGAGCACACCATGTTTTTCACACTATACGTGGCATGCTCTTGAGTGGGCAAACCATTCAGTTTGTTTGTGTTAGCTAAAGATGGGCTAACAAAAAATATTGTACACACTGTAGCATTAATGGATTGATATTGTTTGTTAGTGTTATTGTCGTAATTAATGATATATATAGGAATAAATTATAATCATCAGCAGCTCATTTTATGTCCTCACTGCTGGGGCACGAGCCTTCCCTATGGATGCACCA
This sequence comes from Eudonia mercurella, assembly GCA_963082485.1. Classification (NCBI taxonomy): domain Eukaryota; kingdom Metazoa; phylum Arthropoda; class Insecta; order Lepidoptera; family Crambidae; genus Eudonia; species Eudonia mercurella. The sequence goes on from OY720025.1 coordinate 10,535,990, forward strand.
CCGAGCTCTTCAAATTATAATAAATAAAATAAAAATATGTTTAGTGTTTTGTTATTTTTTTATTCCGTCATCGTTCACAGCGCTCCATGCCTCTTTCACTCATATATACCATATCCTCACACACTTACAATAAGTTAGTTATTTTTTTCTACCCTACAAATTCCCTAGAAATAATTTGCAAAACAACGTTTGCTGGGTCAGCTAGTAGTTCTATATGTTAATATCCTTCTACAGCACTAGCAACCGTTACTAATCGGATGTAAAAAGGTATTATAAAAATTTGATAATATTTATAATTTTTTTTTAAGTTGTCGGATAATTTTTGTTGCCTTAGTAGGTACATAAATTTTGATAATAACTCAGGTAGGAATGATCGAAGTTTGTAGAGAAGACAACAACACAACAATGCTACAAAAATGTGTGTTCTGGCAATGTATTTAGATGAAAAGGTAGTAATTTATAATTTTGCTGCTATCATGTAGACTGAAATTCTGCCACACAATTTAAGAACACAGTAAAAAACATGTGAACAGTTTCGAGAAAATAGATTGTAATGTCAGCACATCAAACATCACAATCATAAACACAGTAAGTGGTACTTACTGCGTTCATAAATTGTGCAGCCAAATTGTTGAATTGTTTTCTTATGCAGATATTGTTGTTGATTTGTCCTAAGTACCTAGGCACTATATTATTTAAGCTTGTGACTGCATAAGTGCGAGTTCACAGATTTTTACTATTAGTGTGCTGATAACAAAATATTTCAGATGGCTGGCACATAACCAATCACTGCGCCAATCAGCTTTCTATTGTGTACATGTGCTTTTTTCCATATTTTATAATTAAATTTAAGTGTAGAATAGGCGAGTCAGTGTTTAAAAATTTCAAACAGCATGAACTGGAGTTGTCTTAAAACTTGGCTTGAAAAAAGATTTATTGGTCTATTGGTTTTTTCTCTAACTAATTCGTATGCGAAATGCGTTTACGTCTCAGCACAGTAGATACAAAAATCAGGGTCATTAACCTGATTTGACCTGAAGTATATGGTAAGTGAAGAGCAAACTTAACACTTTTACTTTAAAGTGAACTTTACGAGCACGAAATAAGAACTGTGTATGTCAAACTTGATCTGCATTTTATTGTATAAAAATTAAATGAAAAAATAAGACAAAACCATTTGTAAAGTTGGTCAAACTGTTGTAAGCCTAACTTCGTAGAAAATTATCACTTGCGCAGGTTTATTTCTTAATTCTACTAATTTAGCATACTACTTACTTTGATGTCAGCAAAGGACATAACCATTTCAGAGAGTTTAATGGAGTCATCTTGCTCAAATATTGAACAGAAATCACCAAGCTTTAAACATAATCTACATTTTTGAAATATGTTTTCCATTTTATCACTTCACGAAGTTACACTAAACATTATTAATGCATGCATTGTCTAATCAAAAAATATATAATATTTCAGAGTTTAAATTTTAACGAACCCACTTGCCAGTTTTGATGACCACAGAATAATAAAAAGATTTTGACTTTGACTTTTTTTAGCTTTATCAAAAGAGGTCTCTAGTCTAGCCCATACAGCCTAATCATAAGAAAACAATCAAAATTTTATGAAATATTTGTTATGAATTAGATATGTTATCTTATGTATTGTCCTCTTTGTAAACAGTTAATAAAACTTTTGTTTGCTTTATTTTCTTTCTTCCCTTGAAAAGTCTACTATTTTGTCTTTCAAGCTACAAAGACTTATCGAAAAAAAGTATCCAGAGAGATAGATCTTGGGGATGCTCTAATTGTGCGTGTTAGCCTTAAATTAATCGTCTAGCGTCTTATGATTCCGATTCCGAAGTCTAAATGGCTCCGCACACTGGACGACTGTCGCTGCGTCTAGTCGCGTTGTGCACGCGCACACACGAACAGTCGTGCGACAGTTGTGAGTGTCAGTTTCACGACTCTCCTAGCTTGTCGTCGCGACTCTGCGACTGACGCCAAGTGTGCGGAGCTTTGAACAAAATATATGAAAATTGTCGGCCGCAGCCTGTCGTCGCGTCTAGTCGCCGAGCTGTCGCAGTCGCGTGCGTGTGGAGCCATTTATAGTTCCGCTGAGGTAACGTTTTGGGGCTCGCAGTCGGAAACGCACTAATATGATGTTTTTTATAAACATGTTATGAATTTGTGCGTAATTTGAGCAAAAGCGAAATTTGAAAGAAATGCACCATGCTCGAGATTTATTTCAAAGATAAAGGACATTTGGGCCTAGCTCCTTTAACACTTACCCTAGAGACTAACTTTTGATGATGGTTCGTACCTTATGTTATGTTTATGTATGATATCCTATAACGTCCAGTTAAATTTTATTAACCTACTATAAGTCTTTAATGAATTATAACACTTTAAAGGTGACCGGCGTGTAACGTGCTTTTGGTCGTCAATCACATGAGTTTGGTATAAGAACATGGGCATGCTTCATTGCTGTGAAGTTAAATTTCGAAGAAAGTAGATTGAAAGGTTATTTCCATATAACACATATATCACACTGTTGCGACTTACTTCCGTCCCTTTTCTACGAAATCACTTCCACAAATTGTATAAAGCGAGCAGAAAGATGTTACACATCAAAAATGTACCCCTGCCGTGCCGCCCAGATAGACCCGGTCCGACCGATGCCGGCCGTGAGGAGCAGTGCCCCCTCTTATAGCAGTTTTATTGCAGTTGTGGAAAAGAGACGCTAGTATATTCGCCGCTACACGCGTCTCGCTTTCACAACTGCAATAACACTGCTATAAGAGCTTGTGGTAAGCCTCCTGTTCGGGCAAGAGAACTATGTCTTGAGGTCCGAACAGACAAAGCTAGGCCGAAGAAAACAACTAACTAACTTAAAATACCCATTCTACAATCAGTCTTCAATCTAAGCTAGTGTATTATTCGCTTATTAATAAACAAAGTGTAAGCTTGGAGTAGTTACTCCGTGTTTTGTCTCTTTTACTCTAATATGAAATGAAGTTTACATGAAGGGAACAAAACACGGAATAACTACTCCAAGCTTACACTTTCTATATTAATACGGGGTCTTGGTCTGAGTACGGGGTTAAGTGTGCGAAACTTTATACTCCTCCGTCCGCGCAATCTTCGTAAAAACGGGACCTACAAAGTTTTTGCTTCACGTATATAGTATATAGATAAATACCCACTTATAACCCCATTATACGTATGTGTCGTTTGTTTATATAATGATCTCGCAGCAAAACAACAATCTTTGGTTGTTATGAACGGCGGTCTGTTTTTTTTGTGTGGACTGTTAAAATCTATTTCAATAATGTTATACTAATAATTTTTATGTGATTTTGATTATGTGAAAGTCTGTTAACTACTACTTTTATCCTCTGAATAGTGTGTAATTACTGTTTTTGGTTGTAATCTGTTATTTTACTGTTTATTTATTTTTTAAAGTACAAAGTATAACTATCGATAAGTATCGATACTGTCTTAGCACTATAATATAAACACATCAATTTGATACCTGTCAACCAATACCTGTATTAGAAAATGATCATAGATTAGATTAGTATAAATAAAATGATTTTCTATCTTGTACAAGCACAACGCCTAAAAATAAAGTTGTAAGCAGAGTTACGAAAAAAGTCAAAACACTAATAACCTGCCCTAAAACTAGACACTGGCTAAATCATAGAGCTAAACGTAGTGTTAAATTCTCTTTGGAGAGAGCCATCTTACAAGAAATTTAATTGAATTGAACATAGGCTTCTTGGCGGGAAAGTGAAGAGTCATGTCTGCGGTTTTGTTTTATTTTCTAAAATTTGTGTTAAGTCGAATATTAATGTGAAATAATGGTGGATTATTAACCGTTAAGTGTTCGTGAGTGTGCATGAGTGTTGGCAAATGAAACAAAACAGTGCAACGTCACTAATCAAATTCTCTCAAGAAGTCCGCTTGAGGACTTAGTAAAGCCCCACATCTTTACTGAGATACTCGAGGGGTTTGGGGTATATCATTTCTCACTTCTCATTTCCATTATCATTCATCATCATCATTTCCATTATCATTCATCATCATCTTTAGGAATATAATACTAATGAAATTAAGAAACTAATGACATGGCAGCATGGTCTATGACCTTAGCCGGTTCCTCAGAGAACAAACTATTAAAAAAAAAAAAAAATGAATTGAACATACTTTACGCGGTGTTTTTTTTATAAATCAGATAAAAATGCAGCCGGAGCTTCATACGTACGCTGATATATACGCAAAACCATTCCCTAAATATAATCGTCCGAAAGTAATAGGTTACATTGGTATTGATAATCTAATGTATGCAAGAAAAGTACAAAGTGAAAATGTCAATTTTGATTTAAATTTACACCTGGACAAAGCGGTTCGTAAACCATCTAATTCCGATGTTAAATTGAACGATTTGTTACAATTCTTACTGGAACACGAAAAAAGACTAAACCTTCCCATAGAGATTAATTTACATAAAGCAAAAATATTTTGTTATCGAGGTTTATTGACTTGTGTAGCATGCACTCCATATGAAAACAAAGATCCTTGGAAAATAGTGGCTATATTTCATAGAGGTAACATTTATTTATGTGCACGAGATACAGAGGAAAAAATATATGAAAAGAATAATATGACAGAACAACATAAGAAATTTTCATCGTGGGGTTACAAGTTTGAACAATATATGCTTTCTGGTATGTAAAAATTTTCTGTTTTGGTAATGTCCTAAATAAACTAAAATAATATTCTGTTTTTTCTTTTAAATATAAAAAAACTTTTTTGGGGGCCTGTCAGGTTTCATTCTTGAAAGTTAAGCATCCTCGCAACGCCAGGTCACCTGGTTTTCAGCTGTCAGTTCCAGTTATTGGAATAAGATGGCAGCTTTTAATACACTAACCCACCATATTGTATTGTCAAATGAGAGCCTGAATTCAGCAGCAATAGTATAGTAGTATGTTTATAAACTAATAATGATGTTGATTATTAACATATAATTTTATGCAAATATTGTTGCAAACAAATTACAATTTGAAAAAATATAAAGTGATGAAAAAATTCCACACGATGGATTCAAACCTGCACCCCATGACATGATGGGTCAGGTGCACTGACAACTATGCTATTGTGGCTTAATCCAACTCGCCAAAATTAATCAACACTTATTTATTTTTACTTAGTAAGCCAAAGGAGCCCGTCGACAACTACGTCATCAACATCCGATCTTAATATTTTTACAAATATTGAAAGATCAGTTAAGAATTATAAAGCTTGTAAAGAAAAATAGATAGTGTTGATTAATTTCGGCGAGTTGGATTGAGCCACAATAGCATAGTTGGCAGTGCACCTGACCCGGCATGTCATGGGGTGCGGGTTTGAATCTCGCTGGTGGAATTTTTTCAGCACTTTGCCTTTTTTCAAAATGATAATGATGATGAAAACTATATACCTACCAATCCAACTCCAGTTTATATGTGTTTAATAATTTAATAAATGGCCTATTATTCATTAATTTTATTTATATATTAGTTATAATTTCCTGTCTTAACCTAAATAACACTTATATTTTTGGGGTTTATTTAATTATGACTGTGATTTTTGTTTTTAGAAAGTCCACAAGTGGAACCCAATCCCGATCAGCCGTTGGATGAAACTAAGGAATTTTCTCTAGTGTTTACAACAGACTTGAATCAGCACACTATAATTTACGGTGCTGAAATGGATGGTATTCGGTGTGATAAAGGCCCTATCAGCTCAGCTCCAGCCGCAGAGTGCTCAGAAAAGATTGTGCAATATCTATCTGATAAAGAGTTTATAGAACTCAAAACAAGTAAACATATGCAGTTCTCTAAGCAGGAAATTAGTTTTAAGTAAGTTGGTTTATATTATAATTTACCACAAGCATGCCTAGAACTGCACCTTTTTAGCTGGATATTTGTATAAAGTTAAATCAGATGTTGATGACATAAGTAGTTTTCACATTTAATAATATTTCAACATTTTCTGTATTCCAAATTTTAAACCAAATTTTACAATGAGCTTTTTAAAATGTATACAAATATAACACAATATTGTTAATATTTTTTGTATCATCTTTGATGATTTTAGTATACATAATGATACTTGAAAAACTAAGATTGCATAATGCATAATTCAAATGTAATTAATTAATCATTTTCAGGCGTTTCAAAACTAAAAAGTGGTGGTGTCAGTCTTTCCTGGTGGGTATAGACACAATTGTTTGTGGATTTAGAGATGATAATGGAATTGTGGAAGAACTAAAAGTTTACCCAGTTAGAGATCTAGCTAAAATGTCTGAGGTAACTATGTTAATTATTTATCTAAAGAAAATCATGTGGCTTATCTTGGCGTGGCCACCATCACCAACTGGAAATCTCTTTATAAATAATTTGTCGATAATTTGTCGGTTCAAGGTGGATCCGCCAGGATGAGCGCTGACCTTGAACCCCTTATAACTTTTGAATGGTGAACTGACAAATTCTGAGATTCCACGACAAATTCCGACAAATTATCGACAAATTATTGGTGTAATCAGATCTTCGCTACGACCCGTAGTTTCAGAGATACAAGGTGGCCACTCCAGGATGAGCACTCATCCTGGCGGGGCCACCTTGAACCCCTTATAACTTTTGAATGGTGGACCGACAAATTCTGAGATTTCACGACAAATTCCGACAAATTATCTATAATGTCAGAATTCCAGTTGGTGATGGTGGCCACGCCAAGATGAGCCACACAAGAAAACAGCACATGAAATATTTGATATATAGGTAGCATTAGGCCAATAACAGGTCTTCACGTTTAAAATCAATTTAGAACAATATTACGTGTGGACAAAATTACAATTTAAATGTGTTATGTGAATGATGAATAAAAGAGGTTTACAAAATGTTAATTATTTTTATTTTCGCATTCATAATGCTATTATATTATATATAAGTTACAACTTGATTGAAGAGTTACAAGATAAAATTTTACTAGAAAATTCGACTAGCCTAAGAAAGCTCGAGTGGGAATCGAATCCTCATGGGTGTGGTAAATTAAAAGGTAAAGGTCCTTTAGGTAACCGGTCCAATGCTTTGACCCCTGAGCTACCGAGACCTTAGAAGAATCATTGAATTTTTCTAGTTGTTTGTGATTTACGTTGCAAGCCAGGGGTATTACGTCGTCACTGTGAAGTTATTACCCTCACAGTCGAACACTTGCAAGTATTTAACAATTGATAAAGACGTAACTGCTTTAAATATTTATATTATTTGATTTTTGCATTCACAATATAATTAATATATTTATAAAATACAATGAAAAAATTAAACGCCTACCCGACTTAGCCAGGAATCGAACCTGGGTCTTCCGCAATCCGGGCGGCTGCACTGACCGCTATGCTACCGGGAAGGCTGACGCTGAATTTTGTCACTGCTTTTTAATTTTTTGAATGCTTTTATAGCAGCAGAGTGCCATCTATCCAACGGCCATAGCACTTAAAATAAAAAATATATTTATATAAGCACATACTATACCTAGTCTAGCCATAGATATTGTTACAAGGAAAAGATTTTTTTTCTAGTGCATAAAACATTTATTACATACTGTAGTGTACGTTAGTTTATAAATGAATATGATAGCATTAAAAAAATATGAATTTCATTCAAAATGATCTCCATTGGCCTTAATGCAGTCTTTTAAACGTTGAGGCCAGTTATCAATTGAAACACGCACTTTGTCTATGGGTACTGGGCACTGCCAATCTTATGGATTGTTTTACGGACTCCAAATTATCATGGCGTTTAGAGCATGCCATACTCTTTAAAACTGACCATAAGTCATAATCCAGCGGATTAAGATCGGGCCTAAATGACGGCCAGTCTTCAGCTCTGATGAAGTCAGAAACGTTAGTTTCCAACCACGCTTGTGTGGATCGAGCTTTATGACCCGAAGCTGAGTCTTGCTGAAAGGACCATTCTTGGTTATGGAACATTGTGTTGTTAAGAGGCTTAACCACCTTCTTAAGAATCGTATTAATCGTTAGTAAATAAAGTTTTTCTGTGACCACCCTTTGCGTACCGCTTAAAAGTTGTTTTGATTTTACCACCCTATTTATTTTTAAATTATCGGTTAAATAATGACCAGTGCGTCTCTTATATGCTGCAAGTCCTTAGCCATCTTTTAAAATACGCGACATGGTTTTAGGTGCTATATTCATTTCCCGAGATAAAATCTTTTGCTTTCGGACAGGATTTCTTTCGCCTTTTTTGTACGAATACACTACGTGGATGGCCAGATCTTTTCTGTTACAAACAGAGGACGTTTCATTGTATAGGTCGCGCCAAACTTCTAGTCCCCTCTGAACTTGACGCGATTCGCGTCGCAATAGTAAAAAAATAGGCGTCAGTAGGGCGAAGGCGGGGACGAGCGGCCTACCGCTCTTCAGACTACTTACTAACTTCAGAGGGGACTAGAAGTTTGGCGCGATCTATACTTATTAATAGTCCGGTATACAAACATTCTACTAATATGGAGAGTTTCAAAAATTGCATTTGGCTCCATACCCACTTTGTGTAATGCTATCACAGCAGTTCTGTTCTCTTTATCACCCCACTCTATTTTAATAACACAAAAATATTTAGTACCGATTAAGTAGTAGTAACAGTATTTATGGCCAGACTAATTATATATTTTTTTAGTAAAATTTTATCATGTTAAATCTTAATGTAAAAAACAATAATTTGATAATTTTGAATTTATAACCGCCTTGCCGTTTTGTTATACAAAACGGCATGGCGTCAGATGTTATTAGGTCAGCCTAGAATAAAATATATCAAAATCGTTTGTTTCATAAAACTTATTTATACTCGCTCGCCACAAAAATTAATTGTGACTGTTATGTGCACAATAAAAAAAATGAATTAAAGAGTATGTAGCTAAATACAATATGTAAGCTATCTTTTGTAGCCGAAGAAATACCTGCTCAAACAATAACGAAAATGTTTATTTTCAGAGATTTTGGAAGTCAAATGTTTGTTTAAATTTTTTAGACGCTTTCTTCACATATGTCAAAAGATGTTTAGCTAGAGAGATCAAACATAAACATGGTGAAAAGGCTATCAACAATATACAAGAATTACCATTGATCTCATTGCTCTTTGAATGGAAACCAGGAATGCCAGTACAAGTTTCACAGAGTGATGTGCATGAAGATGATCCAATATTAACGCAATATTTTATGGAACATTTCGGGCAATCGCATGATTAATGATAGTGTGTATATTGGACCTAAAATTTAACAAGATTTATTATAAGATAATTGTACATGAATTTATAAAACTAGGCTAGGCTATAGGTTTGCAGATATCAAAAAAAAGAACAAGAAAATACTATGTTACCATTTATTATCACTGCATAGCAAATGGTGTAAATCAACATCCATAAAAGACTAATCAACAACATGGATATCTTCACTTAACATGTACAATTGATTATAAACTAATTTTGTTATCATATATTTATAAAAATATGTAGAAATAAAAACAATAATTAACAGAACAACATAGTTTTAATAATATTAAATGGATGTCATGTATTAATTTAAGTTTAAAATAGTATTTACACAACAAGTTTTATCTAAGCAACAAAATCTCCATCATATGACTGGTACTTAGATGCAAACAATGTAAAATTCACCTGCTGCTCAAGAACTGTAATACCATCTACATGGCACCCTTTCAGACACTTGAGTTGATACTTTCTGCTAAAACTAGCATTCTAAGTGTGATGTTTATTTTAAATGTGACAGAATTAATATTGTATACCACTACAGATGCGATTCAAGCGGTTCCAAGCTGATGTTTGCACAACAGATACAAATTATGATTAATCTGCTTTTGCTTTAACTTATTTTTTAAATACACTTGCTATTTTTAATTATATGACACTTATACCATAAAAGATTAGGCAAAAACTTCAGTGTCACGCTTCATCTGTTTACTTATACAGTCATTATTGTAATAAACATTTGTAAGGCAAAGCTTACGTCAGTAAATCTGTTGTGGTAAAGAAATTGACCTAATATTACATAAGGTGCATTTTTACCATAATGTTATTTAAATCTGAATACATCAAACACTCATCATACATTATTATAAGTATAAACGTGATGGTTACAAGTTGATTATTGAGTAAAGATGAATAAAAGATAACCCATTCATTGCTGCAATAGAGAACAGTAATCCCGAAAACTATTCGTGGACGAGTTTACGACGATTAGGCTAAGGGTATGCTAGCTAACACGCAGGTGACGTGGCACGGCACAGTGCAGTTTTTGCAGGTCAGAGCAGTTGGGGCAGACAGGCTCAAACGCATGCTGCGACGCAGCTAAGTAAAACAGCAAAGACACTTCATTCATGTCCTAGTTAGTACAAAGGATAGACGTTTTGGAGCCGCTGAACTAAATTAGTTCAAATTCAGAGTCTGATAATGGAATTAATGAGTTGTTGCTACATTACAGTTTGGTAAAGCATAGAAAAACTAAAGTGATTATCTGATAAAACGTTCTACTAATGGATAATTTGTCCTATCGAGAGAGTTCTATTAATTGGATTGTCATGGTTAATGTTTAATTAGTACCATGATGACCGAGCTTATAAAATAGCCGATAAAACGATGTTTTCTAAAAATGAAACCTAGCTAGATCGATTTATTGCCCCCGAAATCCCCTGCATACTACATTTCATGAAAATCGTTGGAGCCGTTTCCGAGATTCAGATTATATATAGGCAAACATATACCGGTTGACTTTTTTTACCACCGTCCAAACCTTCTGAGATGACTCCCGTGATACAAACGAACAACTCTTACTATTGGACCAACTTCCTAACTCGAAAATAAAATTCAGCTGTTCCATACATTTTGGTCGAATGAATATTGATGTTTTGTGTAGGTATACAAGTATACAAAAATTGCTCGTTTAAAGATATTAGATTTTAAACTTACAAAATTATAATAAAATGGTAAAAACAAGTGTCGACACGCACGCGTCGCGCAGAAATCTGTGCCGGCACTAAAACGAGGCGCAGGGCAGGGAAGACACATGTCTGCGTCGCCACATGTACGCAGTTCTTGCATTACAAAATCTGCTCTGCTCTGTGCTGCGCGGAGCTGCGTCGCCTGCGTCTCAGCTTACGCTTAGCCTTATTGGCGTATATCTAGAGCAGCCTAATGTTTCATTATTCACCTACTATTTGTACAGTAACTGCGTGATGTCTGTATTAATCTTAGATAGGAAGAAATATATAATTTCTTTGACCTAAACACAATTCTACTTTTTAACTGTTTTACTGCTAAACGATGGCTAAAGTTAGACAATGCTTAAAACAGATGCTGTCACTTTTTAGCCTGGTTTCAGAGTAACGCTGACCGCCCGCGCTGGTGTAAGCGACGCGCGGGCCACGAGCTAGGTGTTGCCTTGTACCGTTCCATAGTGAAAACTACCTGCGCTTCTGCGCTTACCACCCGCGCTGATTACAATTCAAACGCGGTTAGTCGGCGCGTCTCAACCGCGCGCTGTCGAGGAGTCTCTGTGTCCAGTGTGCGTTACACAGTCACGCTGATCGCACACGCTGGCATAGGTAATAAATAACTAATATATGTATTAAGAAAGATGTCATCGCGACTGTCCGAGCCGATGAACCGCGTCATACTAAACTCGTTTCAGAGTTGTGCGCGGGTCATCAGCGCGCTTACTAGACGCGTTTGCCACCCGCGCGGGCGGTCAGCGTGACTGAAACCAGCCTTAGCTAATACTTTTAGACAGAGATAATATTTTAAGCACGTATTTATTTATTTATGTATTTAGGCATTGTTTAACTTTAAACACTGTTTTTGTAGTAGGTTAGGTAAGGTTAAAAATTACCAAAATTACACATTAGTCCGATATAATTACGGTTGAAGTTGGGATACCGACGTGCGCAGCATTAAATGGGTTTAGATCTCACATTATTTTTTTACGTAAAGGTTTTACAAAATGTGTTAATTTAATATTTTTATAGAAGCGAAGTCACAGACGCGCTTTTAAATGTTCCAAAAATATTTTACTGGACTCAATAAAACGTCCTATTTGCCAAAGTAATGAAAAAACTAATGATTTAATTTACATTCACATAATAAAATGTACCCCCTTTAGGGCGTTGTATTGCAATATTTTTTTCTAATACGAATTAACCAAGTTCGAATACTAATGTATTCAAAGCAACAACAAAAGCAAACATCGCAATGTAAAAAGAATGATAACATTAAAAAGTTAAGATCCACGATGGATTATTACCGATCTTGCCTATTGAAATCATCTGCTAATGAATCAATGAGAAATGGAATAACATTTAAAATTATTTACACTGTCTAACAATATAAGAAACGTACCTTAGCTAAATGTACAACTTAAAAAGTAATTAGGTACTAGTTGATTTTGGTAAGTTGTACCAAATTGGAATCGTAACACTGATCACCGAGCTACTTCGCGTGTGCGTGCGAAGTGATCAACAAATTAGTTCCTTCTGTCCAAAATATCTACAAACTTTTAAACAGTCTTCGGTTACACTTACATAATGAATATCCCTGTCGAATCAGTGTGTTATTTGTACTAGCGTTTATAACAAATTGTCTAATAAGCTTTTATCAGGCACAGGCTGAGGAAATGTTTTAATGATGTTCCGTTTCGCTGTTATACAACTATAATAATCACTACAACAAACAAAGTTTTAAACCATACATTGTTAAATAGAAAATATAAAAAAAAAACATAAAGGAGGCCATATATATATATCGTTGAAGACAGTTCACACAAGCCAATTCTGAAATAACAATCACAACACCTCAGATAGAGCAATGAAACGAATCATCAATAAAAACGATACAATTTACATATTATATTTAAATTTTTTGCTGTCATTTTGACCAGACTTCAACAACTGGATGTTAATCTATCTTTTGGACCGCGAACGTGAGAAGCCGGCCTATATTTTTGTTTTTAAAAAATTGCACAGTTACATTCGACCATTCAAAACAGCTATGACGCTTCTCTAAAAAACTGGGACGGTGGTTATGAGTATGTAGGGCGCACGACGACGACGCCATAATTACAACAGTAGGCCGGCTTCCCCAGCATTTACAACATATGAATCTCAATCTTGATTCCTTAAGCTCAATGTAGCCACATTGGCAGAATTAAAATTTCTCCACGCATTTCATGCGTTCAATGTAAATTTTAGTATATCAGTAAAATTCCTATGTGATAATAAAATATATTAAATCTTTGTGCTAACTTACAATAAATTCATTTTCATAAAACTATAAATACACTATTTATATTCATCCTTAAAAATCAACTTCTAGTTTACTAAGCGCGCTTGGCACGCTGCATTGGTCTGGACAAATACTACATACATACATACCTACAGCTAAGGTCGTAGCAATGCTGTTGACGAAACTGTTGTTCAGCTAATTTACAGTATCACTATGGATTGTATCACGCACGCTACGTATTACAAAATATGTATATAAAAATTTCGATGTTAGTGATTTCCGATGTGCTAAATATTGTCAGTAGACACATGGAAACGTTTGACGAGTAATGGAAATTTATTTCTGACCCACTTTGTACTTATCGATCAACCTTGGCACATAGAGTTGATTTCGTCGATTTATTAACCGACCGCAGTTTTTATTTCGTAATATGTAATAAGTAATAAGATAGTCCAAGCTTCAGAGTGGGTCAATAATCGATAACCGTGGCCGTACCTTTGTATATAAACAATGGGATCGATTTTTCGTATAAACAGTCTTTAAATTTTTCTAAATATTTTTCCAGATGGAATATTTTATCTCGCATTTCGAAGTGTGGCTCATCTTGGCGTGGCCACCATCACCAACTGGAAATCTGACTTTATAGATAATTTTATAAGGGGTTCAAGGTGGCCCCGCCTGGATGAGCGCTCATCTTGGCGTGGCGACCTTTTTTCTCTGAAACCGAAGATCTGATTACGTCAATAATTTGTCGATAATTTGTCGGAATTTGTCGTGAAATCTCAGAATTTGTCGGTCCACCGTTCAAAAGTTATAAGGGGTTCAAGGTGGCCTCGCCAGGATGAGCGCTCATCCTGGCGTGGCCACCTTGTATCTCTGAAACTACGGATCGTAGCGAAAATCTGATTACACCAATAAATTGTGGATAATTTGTCGGAATTTGTCGACAAACACCAGAAATTGTCGGTGCTTCTATGAAAAGTTATATCAACTTCTTTTTTTCCCATAGTAAATGTACAATCGCGTACCTGAAGCTTATTGATATTTAAGCTTATTGATATTTTGAATAAACGACTTAAAAAGCATAAAGAGTGCAAGTAAGTCATATACTTAGTGAATCGGATACATATATGGATGAAAATGAAACGAATTCTTCCAAATATTATTAATTAATGTGAAGTTAATTATTATTAGATGTTCGCTACGACCGTAATTTCAGAGTTTCACCGTAAGACGACCGTAATTTCAAATTATCGACCAATTATCTATAAAGTCAGATTCCCAGTTGGTGATGGTGGCGACGCCAAGATGAGCCACACCTTTTCGAATTTGATTATCATTATTTGACATGTTGTTTACATATAAATAAATCAAACCTTAGCGTAATATCACCGAAAAATCGATCACAATGCCTTCACCTGTATTTTTATATATGGTCCGCTACAGAGCCAAGAACATTGCATTATTTTAGAATTATCAATTACCTCTACTTGCAAGTATACGAATTGAATAAAACACAGATCTAATTGGTTATCCTAACTATCTCTTTCGAGCCATTCTGATTACTCCATGTATGAATGAGTATACAAATCGGACATCATTTAGCAAACAAGTCAAAAACATGCAAATTAAAGTTATATATAACGAAACATACACATACGCGACAGCTTAATTGCATCAATATCTTTTTCACAATTCACATGATCTTATAGATTGGAAGTAATTACGTAGAGATATATAAAAAACAAAAACCGTAAAACCTACACGATAAAAAAATAATAAACAAATATCAATGTATAACGTGTTCCTACAAACCATAGTAAAGCAAAAAAATAAACAAATTCGTCTAAAAACATTACATGTAATACATTGCTACTCAATATATTTTATTTTAAAAATGTCAATAAAAAGAAATTAGGCGAAATCAAGTCAATTCAATAACGCGTTGACAAAATATAAAACCCGACATCCACCGCAACGACCAGTGTTCGCCGCCGCTTACTCCCTAATAATTGAAATCGCATAGATTCTTTACATTTATCACATTAGTACGGTGCATATTATATTGACTCGATACATCGGGAGTGTGCGATCCGAATTTAAAATTAGGCATGCACAACATAGAAGGTGCCTTCACTGAAGGCAAACAAATGAAACATTGTACTCTTTAAAGATATCCAATATTACGGCATCTGTACAAACGACGATCTAACATTAAATATTTACAAACGGGCGTTACGAAGGCTGACTAGAGGTCGACGTAGGGGGTGTCCATTTTGTCGAGGTCGGCTAGCAGCGCGGGTGTGAGTGGGTCGAGCATGTCCTCGCGGAGCATTGCGTTCAGCGGCGACGCCAGGCTCTGCTCGCGGTCCAGAACCATCTCGTGCAGCGGCCCGCCGCCCACTGAGTTACCGTTGATCAGGTAGTCCCGGTTGCTGTAGCTGAACACGCTCCTATCCTCCACCAGCTGCGGCGTGGAGGGCACCGACTTCGACGATATCCCGTTGGACACTGAGTACGTGTCTGCCGCGAACAAATCCCGCGAACGACACGAGCTGATTTGCAAATTAGGTGCGGTACGCTTGAAAGGCAACGGCGTGCTCGGGACGGAGCGAGAGGTGTAGTATTTACTCTTGTCCGTCTCCAACTCGGATAGATCGAATTCAATACTGTTGGGTCGTTTGAGGAAGTCGTCGGTGCTGGCGGCCTCGTTGCTGAAGCTCTGGTTGTACTGGCTGCCTCTTTCGAGCAATTCGTCGCCGCTAGGTATGAGGGAGTTCAGCTGCTCGTCGGACAGAATCGGCTGTTCGGGCAACGGGTCGCAACCGTTGCTCAGCGTGTCGTTGGAGCTCAAGAGGCTTTGCGCTGCGCTCGCGTTAAGTACGTCGTTGCTGCTGTCTATCGCATTGTAAATCTTATCCAGCGTTTCGGGATTTAGACCGGCTTTCGAAATGTCGCACGTGTCGGCCAAAGATCCAAAATCACAGAACTCGTTAGGCACCGGCGTGGGCGGGACGGAGCCGACCGGGGTGTTGTTGTAGCTCAGCAACCCTATATTGTTGATGCCCTGCTTCAGGGGTACAGATTGCGATCGAAATGAGTCGTGACCCGATCGATAATTAACGAGCGGCTCCTGAAAGAATTGGCTGACCTCGCTCGATAACGGGTCGGCGGACAGCGGCTGCGTGAGTTCGCCGTTCATGTGATCGCGCATCGGAACGTTCGGAAGAAAGTTCAGACTGAGGTTATGAGCACCGTTCGGTATGTTGGGACCGCAATGAAACAAATGTGTCTTGTATTGCGAGGATAGAATGTTAGGCGACGGCGGCGCGGACATCGGTTGTATCGACTGACAGTATTTGCCCGGGCCGCACATCGGCATCTGCTTCATGAATTTCTGATCGTTCGGTATTGCGAATTGCTTGGGACATTGGTCTGCCATGCCCAACGACAGAGGGTTTCGTCTCTTCCTTCCGTTAAGCTTCGGGATGGGTCGTGGACAAAGACGTGATCGTGGGACTGGTGTATTTCTCGGACTGACGAATGGACTGGCTGCCGTACTGTGTGATATAGGCGAAGTTTGGAGTGAGCTACTCATGATAGGCTTATTAACTTTAGAAGGACTGAGACCCCTTTGTCCGAAGCCAAGGGGTGATTTCGAATTGATGTTGGCGGGAGATTGGCAGCCGTCCGATATAGGGACGAAGTCGTACGCTTGCGTCCTAGTAGTGGGACTTTGAGGTTCGTTGTGGCAATGACCGTTGTACGTGCCTCCCATACCCGCCATCATTTGAGCGGAATTGTTGTTCACATAAGGTGGGGCCGTCCCGTTCTCATTGGGCATGGCGTTACACATTTTGTTGTTGTTCGTGCCGTTTTGGTTGATCGTAGGCCCGTTGTTGACGTCAACGTCGCAGCCGCCGAGCTGTTTGAACGCCCCTTCGTTTGCGTTCACTTTATGCGTTTGTTCGTGCGAATTTTCTTGGAGCTGCTGATCCTGATTAACCGGTACGTTTTGGGAAGAGCCGCTCTGATTTTTCAAGTTCTTCGCCAACAGCTCTCTCAGCTGCGATATTTTTTCATTCTTGCCCTGACTGTGGTCGTCGTGCGGCTCTCGGGTGGTCTCTAAAAAAGGCGCGGGCTCTGCGTCGGCGGCTTGGGGCTGCCCCTTCGCCTGGAAATACTGCAGCAGCTCCTCTTCGTGTTCCTGGCTGTTGCCTTCGTTGAGGTAGTCATCTAAATCGTGCTTATCGATATTGCAGATGCTGATAACGCGCTCCCTGTTGAGTATCTCAGAGTGTTTCTCCTCGCATATCATGCCGGTGCGGATGCTGATGCCGTCCAGGCCGCAGCAGGAGTCGGGCGTGGCGGGGCGGGAGGGTTTGTTCCGCTTGCGCTCGGGCCTAGGGGCCGGAGCCTTCGTCGACCGGGGACTCGCCGCCTCCTGTTCCTCCCGGGCCAGCGCCGCGGCGGTGCTTTTGGACCGGCTCGTTAAGTTTTTTGGATCCTCTAAAAAAGCAGGCGCGGCTCGAGCGGGGGCGGGGGAGGGGGCAGGCGCGGAAGCGGACGCGTCGGCGGCGGCGTGGCGGGCGGCGGCCAGCTTCCCGCCCATGATCTCGGCGGCGCGCATCTTCTTGGGCAGGTACTCGGCGCGCGGAAACTCCTCGGGGACGACGGGGTTGGAGCGTGGTTCGACGCGGCCGCCTTGGGTCTCGCTCTGATACGTTTCCAAAATAAGTTTCTTGCCGGGTAGGGGGAGGCGCGGCGGGGGCTCGGGGGGCCGGCGGCGGGCCCAGTCGGTGCGCTCGGCGGGGTCGCGGGGGTCACGGGCGTCGCTACTCAGGTTAATAGGTAAATTGTGCGCGGGGTCGGGTAGGGACAAATCTCGTGCGTACGCGGGTTCGTATACGTAAGGCTCGGGGCGGTAATCGTGGCCGGGGGTGTGTGCGCGCGGCGGGTACGCGGGGTAGGGGGGGCGGGGTTCGTACGTAGGCGCGTAAGGGGGATAGCCGTAGCCTTCGGGCAGCTCCTCGTGTTTCAGAGGCTGGTGGTGGACGTAGGACGTGGACGGCGGGGACTCGCCCGCCTCTTGGGCTTTGTTCTTCTTCGGCCGGCCGGGCGTGCCCTGCGTCTGTACGACGTAGTCAGATTTTAGATAACAAAATGACTATAAGCACCTTCACCACTCCTTATTATAATATGTCGGATAAACTATCTATAAGTTTATTTCTTGATAGAAACTAAATTAAGGGATAGGCTTTCTGACAATTATATTAAGAAGTGATGAACTAACTATAATAACGGTTTTATTAATGTATATCATGTCTAGTTCCAGTATTCATAAAAATATACTGACCTGTATCTTTCGTTTCAGTTGCTTGATCAACTGCCGGCTAGCCGTATCGTCTGGAAGTACTACAAATAAGTAAAAAAACCATGGATTTATTAAAATATGACGACACAGTATTAATCTTACTAACCATGCGACTCATTGATCATTGAAATAACTTATCGTCATAATTGATGGGTATTGGCTTAATCACCACACTCGCCTGTCGGTGCTGTATCGGTGTTGGTTGTCCGATCTGAGAATCCATATTCCCAGTTCTCTGGATATATATTTATATTACTTATAATCTAGCTTTATGAACAGTTGTCTTCTCTGTGCATACGATATGTTGAAAAAAAAACAGTATCTTAATATTTACCAAAACAGCTAAGTTACATACCATGCGGTTGGCCCAGCGGTGGGGGGGAAGCGCTGGGGGGCGGCGGCGGCGGCGCGTGCGCAGATACCAGCTGGCGGGATAGCTCCGATATACTGGAGAACTTCATGCCTGGAATAGACATTTCACAAGATCATCGCTCACCGCTTTTTTCATTGAGCAGGCTTCTGACATCTTTGGCACTAGTCTGGAGAACTAGTAGAGACGCCCGCTAGATGCAATGTCTCAGACAGCAGCGGAAGATTATGAAACTGGCAAGGTACCTGTATGAGTACTGAGAAGTGAAGTACTGAAGGCATAATGACGTTCATAAGAGCTATTTGTAGCCTAAACTGAATAAATGATATTGCATTTTCAAGGCTTTCAACTCCGCCACCAAAGAGGACATTTGGTAGTCGACTTTATGGCTCCTAATCACGGGCAATTCATTCGCGCCACTCTATTACTCCAAATTATAGATGGATTTAAGAATGTTTGTAAATCCAACGCTCGGAGCGATGCCACGCAATCCACGTAATTTTCATGGGTACTCCTTCACGGCCACTTTAGTTTTCACGGTCACGCAATCCAAGTAGTTATATAATTAAATTTGGAGCGACGATGGAGTGAAGTTATGGAGTGAAGCTATGAAGTGGAGTGCACTTGAACAGAGGGCCTACCACGAACCACGTTCGGCGTGTTGGCTCTCTGTCGAACTTGTAAATTCGTGCGTAAGTGTGACAGGGAGACAACACGTCGAACGTGGTTCGTGGTAGGCCCTCAGGGGCCAATATGATTAAATTTGGAGTAATAAAATGGAGTGCCTATGAATAGGGACCATGAGAGTTGACCCGAGTAAAAGAGCAGGTTGTGGAAGAAGACGAAGAAGAGCAAGTTGTGCTCTACGTGCAACGTTCTCGTTGTGCTTTGGCAGCTCCGGTAACCTATCTGTATATTAGGTAGTGTACAAACGCCTTCATATCAACCTAACTTAAAACTGTAACCCCGTAAACAAAGTGTAAGCTTGGGGTAGTTACTCCGTGTTTTGTCTCTTGTAATATGAAAGTTAAAGTTGTCAGGCATGGAGTTGACTGCAAATCTCAACTTCGGCTTAACCATTGAGTCCAAAGCTCAGACTGCAGCAAAAAAACTGGGCATCCTGAACAAGGTGCGGCAGTATTTCACACCAGAGCAGATCCTTAGCCTGTACAAGGCTCAAGTCCGATCGTGCATGGAATACTGCAGTCACCTTTGGGACGGATCTGCCAAATACCAGTTGGTCGCACTCGACTCGGTGGAACGCCGAGCTATAAGGCTCATCGGTGATGATGCGCTTGTCGAGGCCAAGCTTACCAGCCTCGCACATCGGCGTCGTGTCGCCTGCCTGTGTGTCTTTTACCGACTTTACCACGGAGAGTGTGCCGGGGAGCTTTTCGAGCTCATACCACCATCGCCCTTTTACCACCGAACCTCCAGACGTACTGCAGGATATCATCCCCACCTAGTTGAAATTCCACTATGTCGCACTAAGCGCTTCATGTCATCATTTTTGCTGCGCACTGGCAAGGAGTGGAATTCTCTGCCATCGTCTGTGTTCCCAAAAACTTATAACTTGAATTCCTTCAAGGCGAGAGTTAATAGGCATCTTCTAGGGCAGCTCGCTCCATCTTAGACCTCATCTACGCTCACCATCAGGCGAGATCGAGGTCAAGAGCTGTCTTATAAGGCATAAAAAAAAAAATAAAAAAAAAAAAGAAGTTTACATGAGACGCATTCCATAGTGACTGGTGAGACAGTTTACTTCAGAATCCCTAATGTAGACCTGTAACTTTGTATTTTGATCTAATATAATTATGAGATAGATATTTTACAATAGATTATGAACCGACTTATAAAATTTTTACCGAAAAAAATAACTCATATAAATATTTTGCTGATATTTTAGTGGTTAAAGGAGTGTGACTGGTGGGACACAACCCACTTAACACTACTTTAAAGTTTATACTGACACCCCCTACCAACCGTTAGGTTACAAAGTAGGTGTCAGACATCCTTGTGCAAGCACAAGGGACCATCTACGTCAGGTCATAACGCCAGATCAGGACGCACCGAAGCGCATTCTTCATCCGGTACTTTTAAGACTAGTGTCTCAAGCTAGTCGCCCCGTGGACACGTATAGTCCACTACCTATTATCCAGATAGGTTACCGGAGCTGTAAGCTCGCTCACTTCTCGTTGCACTAAGAGCACAACTCGCAGATTCCACTGCTCGGGTCGTCAACTCTAAGTTGACTACCAATTATCCTCTTTGGTGGCGGAGTTGTAAGCCCACTCACTTCTCAGTACCCATCCAGGCACCTTGCCAATTTCAACATCCTACGCGGTTGGCTCAACCGGAGGTATTGCATCTAGCGGGCACCTCTACTAGTTATCCAGACTAGTGCCGGAGATGTTGGAGCTCTGCTCAGTGAAAACCAACTATGGGCAACTCACGTGCCCCGCAAGTCCTTTCGCATCGGGCCCCTCGAGACCGCTACTTGGACCCGCTCGCTGTGCACGAAATGGAAGCCTGGCCACATCAACCAGGCAGACGAACATTCCCACTTCTACAGCTAACCACACGCCACCACGAGTCCAACCCATGTCTGGAACCTGTCGGAGACGCCCGCGAAGGCATAACCGACAGGGGGCTTAGGATCCGGAACTCCCGTGGTACCCTTGAAAAGACAGCCGGACCCGTAGTTCCAGCTGCCATACCCTACCTATCAGGGTCAGTAGATAGTGGTGGGACAGTCAAAAATACCTCACCTCCGCCTTCTGCAGTGTCAATCGAGATTTTAGCCCAAATACTATACATAGCCAGATGTCTTTTACTATGCTATGAAATGATTAAATAGACTTCAACAGAAACTAAAAATTTGCACCAAGTTTAGTTTCTACAAGAAAATATAGAAAGTAGTCAAAAATGAAAACCACCTCTTTCCCACCCTTTAACACATTGCACCAGAAAAACATGCTTATCAGTTAAACAATTAGCCAAGTCTTACTTTCCAAAAAGCTCCCTTTTAGTACAACGCATTTTGAGGCTAGAAATACTTTTGTATGTTTTCGTGAGACTGGTGAGACATTTTACGTGCTCTTTGTATTTATGGGTTGTAGAGTAAAATTCTTACCTTTTCCGCTGTATTTTTAGTCCAAATTAAAATTCAAGAAATTCATATTACTCTCCGACGCTGTTTGGTTGAAAAAACTCATTTTCCCATATCCCGTAGAATGCCCCATGACGGGAACAAAACACGCGAGTAACTACTCCAAGCTTACACTTTGTTTATTAATAAGGGGGTTGGTGCCTTACAAATAAACAAAGAATAAGGTCCGGATAGTTATTCCGTGTTTTGTTTCTGTCATGTAAACGTCGTTTCAAATTAGAGTAAAAGAGACAAAACATGGAATAACTATATTTGGACCTTATTCTTTGTTAATTTGTTAGGCCCTAAGCGTAATATATTCATTCTGAGTGACAGCCAAGCTGCGCTCAAGTCACTCATATCGCCCCGGATCGACTCTGGCCTTGTTCTAGAATCCACCAAAGCTCTAAACAAGCTTGCTGGACATAACAAGGTGAGATTGATCTGGGTCCCAGGCCATATGGGAATCCATGGCAACGAGATGGCGGATGCACTTGCCAAGGAGGGCTCGGAGACCCAGCTCATTGATCCTGAGCCGTTCGTGGCACTTACACCAAGTACCATTAACAAGGCCTTAAAAGATTACATCGCAAACAGGCACAGCACCGAATGGAAAGAGCAGCCGGGTATGGAACACTCCAAATCCTTCCTAGGTGAAAATGCCTTAGGACGGAGTAAGTTCATATGCGGAGTCAGTAGAAGGCAGGTCCGATTAACCATCGGTGCCTTGACAGGGCACTATGCCACAAAACAAATGCTTCATAGAATGCAGCTATCAACAAATAGCTTGTGTAGGGCATGTGGGGAGGAAACGGAGTCAATGCAGCACCTACTGTGTGACTGCGACTCTCTGGCTATGAAAAGAATGGGACTCCTGGGGTCGGCCTATCCGAAACCGGAGGACTTCAGGCTCTTCGCTCTTAAAGACGTTGCCAGACTTATGGCATCTATCTTTACAGAGGAAGAAGAGTGAAAGGATGGGGTTGCACGAAAGATCCCGATAGGTCAAAGTGCTACTGCGAGAGAGGGAAACCTCAGCAGGCCCCACTAAGATAAGATCTTAAACTGTCAAATTTCTTTAATAAATGTTCAACCTTATGCCTTACACGTAAAGTTCAAAGTCTAATGAGGAAATTTGACAGTTTGTGGTAGTCTAATGTGCAGGCCTGTGTACTATACGTGTCCACGGAGCAACTCGCTTGAGACACTAGTCTAACGAGTTCCGGATGAAGAATGCGCTTTGGCGGCGTCTTGGGTGCCTAGTGGTAGTTTTGTTTACTATCCGTATTCATTCGATTACGTTTACGAAAACGAAAATTAGTATGGCGTTGAAGCAGCGCCTCCTGGCGACATACGAAAGAGTTAAAATTTTGCCATACAAATTCTCGTTTACGTTAACGTGATCGAATGGCGAATGCAACTCGCACTAGGTACCCTGATCTGGCGTTATGACCTGACGCAGATGGTCCCTTGTGCGAGTAGATTTTTTCCCCTTTAGTTGATGGCTTCGTGCGATTAGCACATTTAGCCAGTGTCAAAGTAATTTTTCTCACAAGTTATACATATGATAATAAATAAACAACATTTCCTTCCTGTATGATGATGATGATGATGATGAATGATAATAGAAATGAGAAGTGATAAAATTATATATACCTCCCAACCCCTTAGTACCCGTACTCCGTTTTACCTGATGTAAAGAACCATTTTACATTTCGGTATCCTATACAAATTTAAAAAATTTAATTATTTGAAAAAACCAATAAAAAATTAATTGCGTGAGTTGATTACGTTGCGTTCGTTTCGCATTAGCACACGGTCTACATACCCAGCTTAGACTCGGCCCAGTCGCACACAACTCTCTCGGTTTCTCTCGACGCGACGCTTAACTCCTGCAACTGATAAAATCGAAAGAATTAATTAACATCGATATCGATAATCGATACAAGCGACTGCTCCAGTGAGAGGGATTCTCACTCTCTTAGGACTCGGGGGGTGGAACTCTGTGCTTGCCGTCAAGGACCCAAGTCATCCTCGTGACAGAGCAGGGATGATACACATGCCTGCAAATGAAACTGTCAAACTTCGTCAACAGATTTTGAACTTTATATTTATATTTATGGCATCCATCAGCTCATTTTTATGTACCCACTGCTGGGGCACGAGCCTTCCCTATGGATGGATAGGGAGAACGGGCCATAAACCACCACGCGGGCCCAGTGCGGATTGGTGGTTGTTAACGACTGCTAACGCAGCCGGGACCAACGGCTTTACGTGCCTTCCAAAGCACGGAGGAGCTTGAGATGATACATTTTTGGTCACCCATCCGATGACCGGCCATTGCGAAAGTTGCTTAACATTAGCACTCGCAGCTCGATGGCGCGTTATCCACTGCGCCATCGAGCTACATTTTTGGCATATGGTTGAACATTTATTGACAGCTTCCTACAGGTTCATGTGCAGGCTGTACTAGGGTTTTTAGTGGATAGGCCTTCCCTTCATCCGTCGAGCATAAAGCGGAGATTTATGAATCTCACCGGTGTGATGACGAAATTATAAGTGACCTGAAATACACTACATTTTCAAAAAAGACAAAGTGTTGAAAACATTCCACGAGCGGGATTCGAACCCGCACCCATGACATGCCGGGTCAGGTGCACTGCCAACTATACTATCGTGGCTCAATCCAACTCGCCCAAACCGAACGAACAGTGAAAAATCTAGTACACACTACACAGTGCCACTGAAGCGGCCGGTATTTTCAAGGCCAAAAATAACAATTTAAAGAAATATATTATATAATGTTATCGCGTGACTAATATGTTTATTAAAAGTAAAACAACATATTGACGGAACACTTGAACGCTGGATTTTCTTTAACCGCTTCTGTGGTTTAGAGGCACAATCTCAAGTCATAGTGCACTTTAATAGCTGTCCAAATATTAGGAAACAAAGTTGCAATAAAATAAACCAACGTTTTGCTTAAACATACTCGTATACTGCACACACACCGACCGACCGACGCGTCAGTAGGTATATTAAATTTTAATATTCTTTCAAAATTTGAATGAGTACAAAACAAAACAACAACAACACAGCGACACTGATTGACAAGGCATTTCAACATGGCCGGCGTCGCGCGCTATGGGCACATGAGTAAATACCCCAAACAGAGTCCAAGCTTCCTGAGAACGCGCTGCGTGCACATACTACATGCACGGTTATGTGTGCGTGACCTCTCACCGACGGTTTCACGTACGCGCCGCGAGAGGACAAACCGGTTTACACCGGCATCGGCACAGCCAGCGGACAATCTCAGTAAGTGTCACACGCGTTGTTTCGTGTTGTGAATCTGTCATCGCCCGTAAAATGTTGTAATTATTTGAGGCTTTGTTATGTTTGTTTTAAATTAGAGTAAACCACTGTAAAATATGGCTAATAACTATAACGTGTGTATGAACAATGCCAGAAATATAAAAATATTGCCTATTTCACAAAGTTTCGCGAACACTTCGATCTTAAAGCAAACATTATAAATATTGGCACTGAAATTTTAGAACGTGTATAATGACTGTACATTTGATCTGCCAATGTGAGTGTTTTCCAATAAAATTCAGTATTTAAAAAAGACTTTATGTCAGATTAGAATTTATCTAAATCTGAAAACAAGCAAGTTATTGAAAAACAAAAATATTTAAAAAAAATTTTGAGTAAGTATTTAATAATTTAAAAAAAATTAAATAAAGTATATTGTTTCATTTATCTTATCCTCATGTGACAACCCTACCAATGTAAGTGTAAATTTAGCGCCCTATAAGGAAGCTTGGACGTTATTTACTCATGTGCTATGGGTAACCTTCGAGGAGGTTCGGTCAAGCTCGGCAGAGCTCACTCGCGCAGTGCACGGAACAGACAAATTACTCCATACTGTTTTCCTATCCTATCCTACATAATATTATGAACGCGAAAGTTTGTAAGTTTGGATGGATGTTTGTTACTCTTTCACGTAAAAACTACTGAATGGATTTGGATGAAATTCAGCATACAGATAGTTTATAACCTGGATTAACACATAGGATAGTTTTTAGGGTTCCGTAGCCAAATGGCAAAAAACGGAACCCTTATGGATTCGTTATGTCTGTCTATCTCTCTGTCTGTCCGTCCGTATGTCACAGCCACTTTTTTCCGAAACTATAAGAACTACACTGTTGAAACTTGGTAAGTAGATGTATTCTGTGAACCGCATTAAGATTTTCACACAAAAATAGAAAAAAACCAATAAATTTTGGAGGTTCCCCATACTTAGAACTGAAACTCAAAAATGTTTTTTTCATCAAACCCATACGTGTGGGGTGTCTATGGATAGGTCTTCTTCAAAAATGATATTGAGGTTTCTAATATCAATTTTTTTCTAAACTGAATAGTTTACGCGAGAGACACTTCCAAAGTGGTAAAATGTGTGTGGGGGACACATTTTACCCTGTAACTTCTAAAATAAGAGAATGATAAAACTAAAAAAAATATATGATGTACATTACCATGCAAACTTTCACCGAAAATTGGTTTGAACGAGATCTAGTAAGTAGTTTTTTTAATACATCATAAAGTACGGAACCCTTCGTGCGCGAGTCCGACTCGCACTTGGCCGGTTTTTATCCCGATATTCCCACGGGAATGAATGGAAACTGTCAAAGTGGATGTTTGTTACTCTTTCGCGTAAAAACTGCAAAATAGATTTGGATGAAATTCGGCATACAGATAGTTTATAACCTGGATTAACACATAGGATAGTTTTTATCCCGATATTCCCACGATCAGAAAAAAACGTCAATTTCATAGATAAGGACCCAATACTACACGGGAATGAATTGAAACTGTCAAAGCGGCACGAAGTCCGCCGGGTCCACTAGTTAGCTATATTTTGTCTCACGCGCTAGGCGTGTTAAGCACGTATCTCTTAAAAGTTACTCAAGTTTTCCCGTGCGCTTCGCACGAGGAATTTTCTTTACAGCAAGAATAAGTTAGAGCTCAAATTATTTCGTCATAAATTCTCGTATTGAAATTTATATTGAAAATTTATTTAATAAAATGTATTAAACATTTTATGTTGATTTCTCAACCTATTAAAATTTTGGTGGTTCAGTGCACGAATGCCCTTAAGGTCAACCGCCCCTGGTTAGAGGTAGAGCTTTATCTAAAGCTTGTCGCCATAGCTATTTCAGTAGCGTTGTTGTGTTGGACAGTTAGGCACAAGATATCTAGTACCTCAATAATTCAGGATTTCGAGTTAAGTGCCTTTTCACCCTTGGCCTCCATCATCATCATCAGCTTATTTTATGTCCCCACTGCTGGGGCACGAGCCTTATCGAAACACAAATGCTCGACCTGGGATTTGAACCCAGGACCGCCGGACATCAGGCCGATTGGTGCCACTCGGCCACCGAAGCGTTTCTAAATTTGTAAAAACGCTAATATATGTTATACCATTAAAACTTTAAAAATAATGTTTGTCAATAATGATAACTAAAAAGTATATTTACATTTGACGACTCTCCTAGGTCGGGCAACTGAGGTACTTCTAACTTGACCTTTTTGCGAAGGCCGGCGTAGCAATACCTGAAAATAAACACAATATTGTTATTGTTATTATATAGGGACTGAGTGTTGTCTAGTTAGGCGTGCTATTTACTATTACACACTTAGACTCATAAACAACCAATAAGCGGAGTGGAGATGGGTAAAACAAAATCATTTTTTTTTTTCTAAATTTTGTCTGGAAGAGATCGCTCATAGCGATAAGAGCGTCCTTGCCTATACTAGCTTCAAGATTGTGTGTAACTGTTTTATTTTTTCTGCTATATGTGAGCAATAAAGTATTTATCTATCTATCTTATTTCTTGTTTTTGACACATCTCCGCTTTAGTAGATACCGGGCCTTATACAGATTATTCCGCATAGCTGCGGGTAGAATCAAAGAATCATAGGACGGAATTAAAAATGTTTCTGAACATTTTTGTTATTGATGCCAGTCTTAATAGTAAATATACACTTTAAGAACTAGAAAGTAAAGCATATTAGTGTTTTCGGGATAATTTATCACTACTCAAAGAACGACCTACGAAATACAGAAGATACGCGACTACCGCATACAAATAATGCATATCCTATTTACATTACATCATCGTCGGTACGTCAACATATTTCCCCAATTGTAATATTACACAATATCCATATATTACAGTCATTGTTTCACTTTGAATGTAAAATTACATATTTGTTTTACAATCCTAATGACCCAGAACAATCAATGCATTGAAATGTCACTATCGTGCGACGTCACTGATAAGACAATACACACGCTCCCATTAGGGAGATAAGAGCGAATCATTGCCCGGGTGGCCCCAACTAAGAGTTCACGTCTTCACGTGTGCGGACTGTCGAATGATTATGAATGACTATAACATGACTATACTAAACTGGTTGTGGCTGATGATTGGGAACTCAAACGATATTAGAATATTCCTTAGTAGACTTACGAACCGATGGCGTAGTGACATTCATAAGAGCTATTTGTAGCTTAACTGAATAAAATCGTTTTTTTTTTAAATCTTATTTTTACTAACGTGAGAGTTAAATTAAATTCTTTTAACTGGATAAATGGTGTTTCCTTTCCACATAACCAATAGCAAATGAGGAGATCGGGTCATAGCGCAGTACGGTGGCCTAATGCGGTTTTGACGACTGTAATTTTGGGACATCTACTTTTAAAATATTTTGTTTGCTCAGAAAAGTTGACCATGTCGGCCATAACAATAATATTATTGTTGTTTCTAATATTAAAAGCTAAATACACTAGTGTACAGGTCAGATTATATCTATACTACTATATAAATCTGTGGGCTCTGTCTAGGGTTGCCAACTTTTATTATAAGAAATAGAGTATATCTGTTTTCAAAGGAGGTAAATAAAGAGTACAGACTTACAAAAAAGAGTATAATTTATTTTATATTTTTAAAAAGGTATTTTTTGTACATTTTGCAGCACATACCTAACACTTTTTCACGGTTTTTAAAAGAATTGTAAGAGTCCAAATATTCTAACTCAAAATTTATATAGATCAAGAGCTCTTTTGGGCTTTTTTGGTTCTGATAATGGGTTTGAATAATATTACATGACTGGCACTAGTGTAGTAAACATTGTGTAAAAAGAGTATTTTAGCATACTCTATTAGTGTTATAGATTATAGAGTACGCCTACATGATATAGAGTACAATACTCTATTTTAGAGTACGGTTGGCAACCCTAGCTCTGTCTGTTCATGCAATTTTTCTGACAAATTTTGGGATAAATATTCGTTATATGACTCACGGACACCAACTCTACGATTTTTGAAATGTCTGTCTGTCTGTATGTCCCCTTATAACTCAAGAACGGCTTGACCGATCTTGATGAAAATTTGTATGTAGCAAGAACATGAGATTGTGCAAATGATAGGCTATATTATGATGTTGGTAAACCTAATAATTATTTTATTTAGCATTCATTGATCCATTATTTTCACACAACGAAGCGGGCGGGTGACGGCTAGTTTTTAAATAAAATGTTAAGGGCAACGCAGATTGGGACGGCATGGCAAAGGATTTCAATTTTTACCAATGGACATTCAAAAATATCGAAATATAAATAAGACATAAGTTCCCATGCTTTAAAATGATCCCGCGGCATCGATGCCACGGGCTCCCGCGGCGGGATGCCGCCGCATGCCGTGGCGTACTGCGGTAGGCAAAAGCATGCTGAAGGATGCCGGCGCACGCCGTGACGTGTCGAAGGTAGTGTTGTAAAGATCTCGAGTCTTAAAAAAGTTATACAAAGTAGTATTCAAATATTTGAAACGTAGCAAGCTCTGTTCCATCAGAACGACTTTTCTCAAAAGCCGCACAGGTTTTACCTCAGCAGAGAAACAGTCTGCAAGCCAAATGAGTAAATAAAACTTTGTTTTTGCAAGGTCTAGACAAAAAACACTGGATTTATAATTAAAGTTACAAAAAATACTGGGATTTATAAATAAATAAAGTTGATTTGTTTCTTCAGCCTATATGTTTTAATTTATATTAACCTGATCCCTATCTAATATTTATTATTATAGACTAGTCACATAAAATCAAATTACTTATGATATGTCGAAAATATTGATATATTTTTTACATGAACATCCCTAAGCAGAAGTTGCCGAGGCATACTTCGACGTGACCCGCATGCAGTGTCATGCGGCATGCCACGGCATCCCTCGGCGGCAAAATACTTTGCCATGCCGTCCCGGTCTGCGTAGGCCTTTAGTTTTGAGATATGATAAGTGACTTAACATTATCATAGGTACATTTTAGTATCGGTGATTTATCAAACAATAATAATCACCGATAACATTAGTAAGACCTATTTAAAAATTGAATTGTGTTTACATAAGCTGAGGTAGTCCACTATTTGAAGGCTTAAAATTCAACTATGATTCAATACCTGACAAAGTCACTGCCTCAGTCGCTTTTGACGAATGTTATTAAAATTTCGATATAAATATAAAGTTAACTCGTCAATACAAAGATAACCAATTAAAATAACTTTTTGTCATTTCTACAGTTTTTGATAGCGCTTTTATAGTTTTACATTAATAGAGACATAAGTTCTGATAAGTCTATCTCTAATCTATTAACTAAATGCACCCGGCCGTACCGATTAAGAATTAAAATAAAAGACTAACAATTAAATTTAATCATGTATTGAGCATAATAACTTTAATTGCAAAATAAAATCTTAACTGATAAACGTGTTTTCTTAATAACATTAAGGCATTAAGAGACGGAGAGAAGTATAGTGTGAAATGTAATTTTAACAGCTAGATTGTTTTATGGTTTTCAACTTTAAGAGCCATGGCGAATGAGCCTTAGGTCTCTGTCGAATTGCTTCGCTCTGGATACGGCATTCGAAAGTAACTATAAGGTTGTAATTTCTGTGGCACGGTGCGATTTGTGATTTAATTGGGTCAGTCAGTGGCAAATCTGAGGTACCGAGAAACAGAACAACAATGAGTTTAGCTCTGTGGTAGGTTCCAGTCCCACCCACTAAAGTCGCTTTTTTTTCAGTTTCGGTATAAGTAATACACTTATATCGAAACTGAAAAGAACTGTGAACGCAAAATAACAAAATTATAAATTAAATTTAAAAATAAGTCAAGGTTTTTTTATAGGAGGAACTTTCTTGTTTTGGTGAATCATCTGCATTTTCTGTGATAACATTTCTTATATGAAATCATTGATAAGTAAATGATGTTTTATTCAGAAGCAGATAACTGTATTTTTACCCGACTGCAAAGGAAGGGCATAATAATATGTTTTTCGCGCATTTTATCTTGTATGTAATATTCTTTATTACCTCATATCTCCAGAACTGCTGAACGGATTTACATAATTGAGGTATCGTTAGATTCGTCTTAGCTGCCCAAGTGTTCTTAGATAGTTAAAAAGTGACGTTAAAAAAAACCAAACGTGGCAGCACCATTGGACTTGATTTTTTTTTTCGAATACTACATTATGGGTATCAAATTAGTGGGCTCAACACAAGGATTTCAAAAAGGTATATCATAATTATTATTACCGTAATACATCATAAGTCCTCGATTATAATAATTATGCCCCACTGCAGGGGCTTAGACCTACCCTCATTAGAGAGTGATTGGGCGTCAGAACTAAAAAGACAAATAAAATAAAAATTAAAAAAAACCAAAACCCGCCTGCGTATAAAATAATAACTAAATAGAAAATCAACTGAAAAGGCCGTAACAAGATAAAAATTCAATAATAACATAAAGCCAGCGAAATAAATCGAAACAAACACTTATAAAATACAGTGAAAAAATTAAACGCCTACCCGACCCAACCAGGAATCGAACCTAGGTCTTCCGCAATCTGGGCGGCTGCACTGACCGCTATGCTACTGGGAAGGTTGACGTAAGCGCTGAATTTTATCACTGCTTTTTAATTTTTTGAATGCTTTTATAGCAGCAGAGTGACATCTATCCAACGGTCATTGCAATCGATGGCCGTGTAGATTCATCTTTACAGATGAAATACCACAAATTTGATAACACAACGCTATAGTAAATTTGACTTTTTTTATTTTAAGTGATAATTGCTGCACTGAAGCTGAATTAAACACTTATAACATACAGTGAAAAATTAAATGCCTACCCGACCCAGTCAGGAATCGAAGCTGGGTCTTCCGCAATCCGGGCATTTGCACTGACCGCTATGCTACCGAGAAGGCTGACGTAAGCGCTGAATTTTATCACGGCTTTTTAATTTTTTGAATGCTTTTATAGCAGCAGAGTGCCATCTATCCAACTCTATCCAACGGTCATTGCAACCGATGGCCGTGTAGATTCATCTTTACAGATGAAATACCACAAATTTGATAACACAACGCTATAGTAAATTTGACTTTTTTTATTTTAAGTGCTAATTGCTGCATTGAAGCTGAATTAAACACATATAAAATACAGTGAAAAAATTAAACGCCTACCCGACCCAGCCAGGAATATTGAACGGTCGACGGGTGATGGACAGGAGCGTACGCTGCACATCTCTGGGGTGAGGCTATTGACAAGCGTGGTGAGTAGGTGACTGACATAGCCAAGGCTTTTGATCGGGTCTGGCAAAAGCTCTTCTCTCCAAGCTCCCGGCATACAGTCTGCCTGCTCAGTTCTAGCAACTGGGTCGCTGGCTTCCTGCATGAGCGTAGAATCCGTATCCTGTCTGATGGATGCGCTTAGCGGTTCATGTTAGTGAACGCTGGTGTCCCTCAAAGTTCCGTTCTGTCCCCCACGCTGTTCCTTCTGCATATCAATGATATGCTTCCACTTGGAAATATTCTTTGATATGTAGGTGATAGCACAGTGCATGGGGGATATAACGGTCACCCAGCGGCAGGGCGAGTTGAAACCGAAGTCAATCGAGTGAATCTTGTCATTGAGCTCAATCGGGTATTGAACCTCTAAATGGGGCTCCAATAATCTTGTTGAGTTCAATGCCAAGAAAACAAAGGTGTGTGCGTTCACGGCAAAAAAGTCACAATTCCTTCCTCTTCCGACTCTTCAGGGTACATCTCTAAGCCTGCAGAGCAGTATCAACATGCTCGGTATGACGATTCGCTGCGATCTGAACCAAAAGGACTACATCAAAGCCGTGATCAAAACAGCCTCACGAAAACTCGGTATTCTGAACAGGGTGCGGAGATTCTTTACGCTTGACCAGTTGTGCCTTTTGTACAAGACACTGGTACGGTTTTGCCTGGAGTATTGCTCGAACATCTGGGATGGTTCCGCAAAGTATCATCCCGATGCCTTGGACAGATTGCAGCGTCGCGCTGTACGCATTATCGGCAACGCAGAAGTCGTAAATACTCTTGAATCTCTGCCATTGCGTAGAGATATTGCGTCACTCAGCGTATTTTACTGCTTATACCATGGCGAGTGCTCTGAAGAACTCTTTGACCTCATCCCACCTTAACCCTTCCTCCATAGGAGTGCTGCTCTCCGGAGTCACCGCTTCACTGTCTCAAATATTCCCCATCGCCCCTATCTACTCACCCTGATAGGTAGGGTATGGCAGCTGGAACTACGGGTCCGGCTGTCTTTTCAAGGGTACCACGGGAGTTCCAGTCCTAAGCCCCCTGCCGGTTATGCCTTCATGTGGCATGTGGTTAGCTGTAGAAGTGGAAATGTTCGTCTGCCTGGTTGCTGCTGGCCAGGCTTCCATTTCGTGCACAGCGAGCGGGTCCAAGTAGCGGTCTCGAAGGGCCCGAGGCGAAAGGACTTGCGGGGCACGTGAGTTGGCCATAGTTGTCGGTGGTTTTCACCGAGCAGAACTCCAACATCTCCGGTACTAGTCTGGATAACTAGTAGAGGCGCCCGCTAGATGCAAAAGTCTCCGGTTCAGTCAGCCGCGTAGGATTTTGAAATTGACGAGGTGCCTGATATTTGGTAGTCGACTTTAGAGTTGACGACCCGAGCAGTGGATCTGCGAGTTGTACTTTTAGTGCAACGAGAAGTGAGCGAGCTTACAGCTCCGGTAACCGATACGGATATTAGGTAGTGGATTTTACGTGTCCACGGGGCAACTAGCTTGAGACACTAGTCTTAAAAGTACCGGATGAAGAATGCGCTTTGGCGGGTTCTAATCTGGCGTTATGACTTGACGTAGATGGTCCCTTGGGCTTGCGCAAGGATGTCTGACACCTTTAGCTTTATAACCTTAAGGTTGGTAGAGGGTGTCAGGATAAACTTTAAAGTCGTGTGGAGTTGGGTTGTCTCAAATATTCCATCGCGTACTAAGAAATTTGGTGACTCGTTTCTTTGTCGCACCTCCAAAACACGGAATAGTTTGTCAGTACACGTTTTCCCTCCTTCCTATGATATGGGGTCCTTCAAACGAGGCGTGAAGAGGCACCTTGTGGACCGGCAGAGTGAGGGTAACTGATGCTGCGTTGTTTTCACGCTGCACCAGTTGTCGTCGCATCTGGATTCCATATTCACTTAACATCAGGTGAAATGGAGTCATTTGCCGTGCTACGTGTAAAAAAAATGTTTGGACACCTTGTTGTGAATATAGACGGGAAAAAAGAACAGTGCTCTGCAACCAAGTTTTTTGTGAGGAATGTTTATGAAATGCCTAGAAAAGAGATCATAATTTATTGTTTTCTAATTTTGAGTTTTGAGTTATAATTTTGTTTTCTTATGTGCGTTTTTAAAATACTAATAAATTACAAGTATTTCTGATCGATAAACTATGTATTTTTACTATTTTCTGTCAATAAATTTTTAAAAAACATTTCAAGGTCACGCCGAAAAATAAGTCGGAGCGCCGCCGCCGGCCTTTTACCCATCGGCGCTCATATCTACTACGTATACCTACCTTACCCTATACAGCAGCGCGAAGACCATAGGTACATTATGTAAAATATAGTTGAGAAAACAATAAAGGTGCTAAGCTGGTAGGTTTATGTATATATTATGCAAACAATTTAATTTTACTGTATAATGAATAGGTAGTCAATAAGTATTACCTTGGATTTGACAAGAATCATAATTTCTTTTAAAGATATAAGAATCAGTTTCTACAGGATGCTATTTTAAATTCATATTTTATTTTATTTGACACAAACGCATATGTATTTGACACACTCTTTTCAAAAATTTCAAAAATGGAAGAGCAGCGGCTGAAATCTATCAATGCCAATCCTAACTCACATTCTATCTTTTTTAATTTTTCATTGCTTAGGATACAATCCGTGCAGCCTTAATAAAATTACGCTCGAATTTCGACCACTGGGCGACCACTAGTTATTGTTATAAAACCTTGGACGCCAGAGGGCGGGAGGCGTCTTCGGGGTAGGCCGCCAAAGCGTTGGCGAGAAGATCTCGATGCCTATACAAGAGATGTAAGGTGGGAAACCGGCCGGGATCGAGAAAAGTGGAAGTAAATAAATAAAAAAGATGATAATAATTGCTCACCGTGAGTTGCCGCGCGTCCCGAGGCGGCGTGGTCGGACGGTGGGGTACACCTGTTTCATCACCTTGCCGAAGTCGGCAGTAGAGAGAGGCTTCATGTTGCTGTTCATGCAGTGTGATCTGTTAACAAAAAAGCTTAATTTATTTTAATAATAATGAATCCTTCAAAAAGCATGTGAGAAGGACTCTAAAAGTCGGTATCGCATGTGCAGCTCTTCAAATGCTGCAGATGATTATGTGTGGCGGGCGACACAGGATTTTTTATGTCAAAAGACGGCTGGTTCGCTGTTTTTTTAACCGACTTCAAAAAAAGGAGGAGGTTCTCAATTCGGTTGTTTTTTTTTTAATGTTTGTTACCTCATAACTCCGTAATTTATACACCGATTCGGAAAATTCTTTTTTCATTTGAAAGGATATACTTCCAGATTGGTCCCATTTTTATCAAAATCCAGTTCTGATGATGGAATCCTTAAGGAATTGAGGGAACTCCTCAAATATTGTAGGCATACCTATAGCGATTTTGGTATTTTCAGCCACTCCGGCTATAAATCCTTCCGAACTTATATTGTAAATGCGAAAGCTTTTTGTTTGTCTGTCTTCCACTGTTGCCTGGAAGATATCGCTTTAAGCGATAAGGTCACCTTTGTACACAACAACTGTAAGACTTTTCGTGTATTTGATGTTTCCGTGTGCAATAAAGAGTCTTATCTACACTGATGGAATTTCCCGTCCCGCGCTGTAGGTATAATTAGCGGGCCACCTTACGTACGACCGAGCGTACAGATGGCGCGCAATGTCACACCGGAACAATGTTTCATTTGTGATGTAGTGTCTCGTTTTCTTCGCTTGTCTCATTTAAACGGCGCTGTCTCATACGAGCAGCGCGTTTAGTAAAGTCTTCCCACATTCGCTTTTGATAAATAGATCGAAAAAAAACAAATCACTAAAAAGCGAGAAATAAAGAAAAATTTTAACAAAAAAAAACCGACTCCAAAAAATTATACTGAAAAAATTGCACTAAAAAGTAAAAAATAATTGCGTGTTTAGTTTGTTCAATTTACTTGCAATTAATCTATATTATACTCAATCTTATATTCTTTCTTAGGAAAATATATAGGTACAATTATTGTTATTTTTCGAGTCGGTGCCAGGCAAGGTAACTTTAACATTAACATTTAACGACATACTATAATATAATAGTACATTCAATCTTATGCATAACATTTTGACTACAAACGCGGACTGGCACCGACTCCAAGAATTTCATTGGCTGGCACTGGCTCCAAAAATAACAATAATTGTACCTATATATTTTCCTAAGAAAGAATATAAGATTGAGTATAATATAGGTTAATTGCAAGTAAATTGAACAAACTAAACACGCAATTATTTATAACTTTTTAGTGCAATTTTTTCAGTCAATTTTTTTTTACATTTACAAAATCCTTTGTCGCACTACGAAACAACATTGAATACACAGAACAAATACACGACCATTATTGAGCCAGTAAACGAGCATACGGCGCGCTTGATGGAAAGCGGCCACCAGAAACCATAGATAACACGAATTTAGTAGTTCAAATTATTGAGCAATTAATCAGTTTTCATTTAATTAATGAATAATAGAAACAAGTTACTAACTCTACATCTAGAAAGTGAAGCAAATCAAAATAAAAACCGATTACCCTGCTATTTATCTTTGTTATTCTAGCTGATCCAGTTATCACTTTGTAAGGTAGTCACACAGAAAAGAGATTTTAAAATTTCTTATTGCTATATTTAAATTCTAAACAGAATTATTACTTACATATATTCATCGTACACATCTTGTTTGGGCAATGAAACATCGGGATCAACCTCTAAATGTGTCTGGATCCATGTTACCGTCTGCTGAAGCTCAGCTCTGAAAAAGTGCATACATTATTGAGATAAACCATTGCTTGGTTATCGCAAATAATTAGAAAAGTGAAAAAAATCATTTGAACAATTTGTCAAGGTGAAACAGCTACTTGATTATATTAAATATGTTAATTTGCATTCCGATTCTACGTTTATATCGAAACTGGAAAAAGACTTATAATTTAACGTAGGAAAACATTATTATGTTTAGGAATTAGGAACTCTAAAGAGTCTACAAACAACATGCATTTTACTTATAACATTGTTCTTAACATCACTATTAGATATTTAAGCAACACTTTATAAATTTATTTATATTTATATTAGAGAACATTGTAGTTTACTATGACAATACCTGGAGCCCAGTGGGTTTATAGGCTGTTTCAGTGGGTCATGTGGTGGGATTCCAGTTGGTAACCGAAGATACAGCAGCAGTCTTTCAGCACCACTCAGGGCCTCTACTGCTTCTAGTAGTTGTGTGACACGTTGTCGACCCTCTTGGCTAAACAGAATAGACTCAGTTATCAAACTGTATAAATTTAAAAAAAAAACTGAAAATTAAGTAGTAATAAAGACTATTTCCATCTTGCCTTTAAAATATTGTTATCACAAAAGTAAAGTAAATAGCCTATGATTGTCCCACTGCTGGACAAAGGCCTCCATCATTGAAAGAAAGTCATCAATCACTACTATTGATGCATAATGGCTTAATCACCACAGTTGTCAAATGAGGGCTGGTGATCACAAACCCAGGCTATGCATTAAAAATTTCGAAATATTCTTTGCCCAACCTGGGAAATGAACCTGGGAACACTCGGCCACCAAGGGGTTTCAAATACAATATAAAATAATTAAAATATTAAAAGATAAGTTCTATATTCTAAGTACATATATTCCTTTCAAAAATGTTTTAATGAAAATGTTGTGACAAAAAATAACATGGTAACAACAAAAATAACTGAATAATTTTCCCCAAGAAACATAGGTCAGAAAACGAGATTTTTTTTAACTTTTCCATTCAAAACCTGCTCGGTCAATAGGCTTATATTCATATTCATAGCAGAATATGGCATACGGCATGAATATGGCGCTGGTGCAAATCAATATATTGAGCAAATTTATTTACTTTACAATATCAAGTTAAATGGCTCATTTAAAAATTGTTCTGCATCTGTATTAATGTTGTTACTTTTTGATTCCAATAAATATGTGCATATTGTTTTAAAACTTTAAAGTATAAGTATTTTGAAACAACAGACTTTTGAAAGTATTGATTTAGAGTACTGAAATTAGTGTAAAGAATTAAGTTATTTGTTTACTATAAAACATATTTTATAAGGTATATTAATAAAAATCAATTGCCACATGTGGAGGGTTCGCGGATATATATTGGATATATACCATGATATATATATCCATTATCTCATATATATAAAAATATTTTTTGTGATATATATCAATACAAAATCTTCCTTGCAGTCAAACCAATCACAATAATGAAAACGGCAATTTTGATTATTTTATTAATTATTTGATAAATAATAGTTTATTACGAATGTAGAACATGACTGATTTGATAACTAAGACTTATTTGATTTGATTATTCTTGAGATATTATTTGTAATGTTTCTTGTTTTGCTACCTTTAAGTGTAGGTATTTATTTATACTTACGAAAATTTATGAAACCATTGACTGATTAGAATTTATAAGATTTTATCTTTTTGAGTTGATTTTTCCTATAAGATTTTATATTTTTTTTATTTGATTTTTCTTGATTTATAAGATTTTATGTTTTTGAGTTGATTTTTCTGATTTTATATACCTTAATAAATAAAACAATAAAAACATTTTAGTATTTTTTAAATCAAATCTATTTATATCAAATAAACCAAGGAAGAGTTAGGTTAGACCAATGACTTTAAAGGAATAGCAGTTGTTACATACACAAAAATGGTATGGGAGTAATAGATGGGGTTTATGGAAAGCTTATGACTGATGACAAACACACAATAAAGACAAATAAAAGATTGTTGTTATTATTATTAAGTATATTCTATGTAAAAGAGCCTAAATAAACCAAAGAATATTAAATTTACTTGTTTTTATAAAAATCAATTAACTAATGTAAAACT
Source organism: Eudonia mercurella (assembly GCA_963082485.1). NCBI lineage: Eukaryota > Metazoa > Arthropoda > Insecta > Lepidoptera > Crambidae > Eudonia > Eudonia mercurella. The sequence goes on from OY720025.1 coordinate 10,575,812, forward strand.
CAGTATACCTACTGATAGAAACGAGAATGAAGTTATAAAAATCAGTCTATAAAACTAGAAAAGACTCAGGTATGATAACTGAAAGTAAAATATGAGCATTAGCTGTCAGATAATGATATTGCATACCAATTGCATAGCTGTCTTAGATTAATGTAAATATATTACACTGGATGTTTTTTTAAAAGAGAACGGAATAAGTGTATCATGAGTGAGGTACCTGAGGGTGTTCTCAACGATTTGTTGCATGGAGGCTACTTTGGCAGTGTCCATGTTGGACTGCTTGCCAGTCTCCTGGTCGGCGTCGGCAGCCACGATGCTCGAGGAGCCTGGAGCGTTGCTTGTAACGGCGACACTTTCTTTATTGTAAGACGCAGTTTGCGTATGTTTTGGATGATTGACATTTTCTCGATGAAGTTTCGCGTCATCTGCTACTTCTCGTTCCGTTTTTATAGTTTTCGCACTTTCTTCGGCAGTCCAAGGTTGAAATGGAGTAGCTCTATCCATTCTAACCCTGAATAGCCCTAAAAATACAACTATCCGACTTCATAATGTAAATTTCTAATCTGAAATACAAAATGCGTAACTACACACACTCCATTTTCTTGACATTTGATCAGCTGTGGGTGAAGTGGAGGGAGGGGGGGGACAGCAATTGAAGTCAAGTGTTGCCAAAATCAAATATAGTATTTACATTTTTTTTTTTTTTTTAATAGTTTGTTCTCTGAGGAACCGGCTAAGGTCATAGACCATGCTGCCATGTCATTAGTTTCTTAATTTCATTAGTATTATAATCCTAAAGATGATGATGAATGATAATGGAAATGATGATGATGAATGATAATGGAAATGAGAAGTGAGAAATGATATACCCCCAACCCCTCGAGTATCTCAGTAAAGATGTGGGGCTTTACTAAGTCCTCAAGCGGACTTCTTGAGAGAATTTGATTAGTGACGTTGCACTGTTTTGTTTCATTTGCCAACACTCATGCACACTCACGAACACTTAACGGTTAATAATCCACCATTATTTCACATTAATATTCGACTTAACACAAATTTTAGAAAATAAATAATAAGATATAGCCAAGATAATATAATAAATTTAGTCCAGCCAGACCTAAACATTTTTCAAATTTAGATTTTATCGCTGAATATTTCAGAGAGTATGACCATGTAGAATCGGGGAAAATTATATATATATTTTTTTCCATTTATTGGGGTTAACAAACAGTTTCACAATAAGGATTATATTAATAACATAATGTGTACTTAGGTAAGTAATTGTGAAACCAACACCGTTAACCACGGATTATAAAATAGTAAGTTAAAGAAACGTGTTCCGATTTATACAAAACTTAATTAGTAACAATGTGAAAGTAACTAAGTAGTGTTAAGGTGCAGTGTTGATTTCAGATTTCAAGACAGAATTTCTAAAAGAATTAACATTAGTACTAAATAGATCCAAATTAACGAAGAACTTATTATAAACATCAGGTAATCGAGACATTGGTGATCGTTTACCTACATTTGTTCGACATTGTCTTACAGCAAATAGTTTAGGTGTGCGACAGGCTCGCATACGCGGTCTGAGAGGCACTTGATAACATATTTTATTCACAATATCAACACAATCGTACCTATCATTACAGAAGTTATACAACAACATTGCCTGTAAGTGTAGTCTTCTCGCTTTAAGATGAGTTAATTTATATTGTCGTAACAGTTTCGCGTAGGATAGTCGACTACGAAAACATTTGAAATGCATACAACGCAGGTATTTCTTTTGCACGCTTTCAAGGCGATCCGAATATTTACAATAAAATGGATCCCATATGGAGGTGGCATATTCTAATTGTGTACGTATTAATGACTTATATAAATGCAAATATGTGGTTGGGCGTCTAAACTCCTTGCTAGATCGATAAACAAAACCGTACATTTTGTATGCCTTATTACAAATATTTTCAATATGAGTATCTAAAGTTAGTTTAGTATCTAAAGTAACACCGAGGTCTCTTATATTTTGCACCCTATCGAGTCTGATGCCGCACAAAGATAATCAAAATTACTAATATTTTTTTTCTTACTAAAGCTTATGCTTTTACATTTCTCTACGCTGAGTTTAAGTTTATTACGGTTGCAAAATTTAGTTAATCGGTTCAAATCTTCTTGGAACTTATGATGATCGCTGGGATGTTCGATAGTGCGGTATATTTGAAGGTCATCCGCATATAGTAAAAATTTACAGTTTTTGAAGCAGTTATCTAGATCGTTGATGAAGAGAACAAAAAGCAAAGGACCAATTATTGATCCCTGTGGGACACCTGATGTTATCAAGACGGTTTCAGATTCATGACCATTAATGACTACTTTTTGAGTTCGATTTGATATATAAGATTTGAACCATCTCCAGAGATTACCTCGAATACCGTTGAAAGCAATTTTTTCCAATAAGATTTTATGATCAACGCGGTCAAAAGCTTTCTTGAAGTCAGTATACACAGCGTCTGTTTGTTTATTGGAGTCTACATATTGTCAAATAACTCAGTCGTGTAAACGACAAGATTCGTGATGGTTGACCGTTTGGAGACAAATCCATGTTGTTGAGGCAGTATATTCCTGTGCATATGCGAGTATAAGACGCTGTGTACAAGTCTCTCAAAAAGCTTCGCCATTGCAGATAGAATTGAGATAGGCCGATAGTTAGTTACATCTGCTCTCGAGCCCCCCTTATGGACTGGAGTAATCCTAGCCGCTTTCCATATCTTAGGACAGGTTCCCTCATTTAAACATTTGTTGTATATATATTTTTTAAATATTTAATATCATTATTTTTTTTGATATGGAATGGAACTGATCGAAGACTAGGTAATATGGACTAGATATATACTCCTTACCTAAACCTTCTTAATAAGAGAAAGAAAAGTAAGGATGTCATTCATTCACATTCAACATTGAAATCGATTATTTTCTTTTACATTAATATCGATTAAAACTCATTAATTTTTGTAATGAATATAATGGATTTTGTTTTACTTTTTTCTTTAAATATCAAATGAAACGCCAATGTCAATGATCATAGCTTGTAATAATTTTTAACTTAATTTTATAACTTATGTTTCGAGCTGTCGTCAAAAGACAATGTACTTAACGACAATTAGAACGGCTAATCAGCTTAACAAATAAACTCTCTGTGTAATTAAATACATCACAAAAATATTAATTTTGTGTATATGGCAACACATTTGTTAAAAAAACACAAATGTTGAAAAAATTTCCACGAGCAGGATTTGAACCTGCACCCTTCTGACATTCCGGGTCTATATAAAGTTCTAGGAACAAATGTGTGGTGACTGTATGCACACAAAAGCACAGATTAGGTAATAGTTACTTCGTAAAGTAATATTATTAGTGACATATCATATTACATAGAATTAGAGAGATGTCGTAGCTTTTTATAAAGTAAGTTTATTGGTTTAGACGATTAGCACTTCTTTTGAATACTACTTTTAAGTCTGCTGGTTTTACTGTGATGTCACTCTAGCGCTAGTCTATAAATTGTTTAATTCCAATATTGTTGAATTGAGTAGAATGAATATAAATGAACGTGAAAACGACGGATTATTAACAGTTAAGTGTTCGTATACATGCATGAGTGCAAGTCAAACCATTATTTATTATTTATTATCAAACAAACTAAATATTGTAATAAAATATATATAACTTGTTAAAAAAACACTTTGACACTGGCTAAATGTGCTAACTGCACGAAGCCACAAAATAATTTAAAAAAAACTAGAGTGAAACCACTCGCTAGCTTCTGTAATAATGTTTCTCGTTTTGTAATTTGTATGCCGCCACCCTTCAATTTATTATGTAAATTTACAATATTATATAATCATGTATCATATTATTAATTTTATGGCATCTCATTTCATTATTAGTTCTTGGAATTACTTTAATTTTCTCAACTGTCATCTTGGTTTCCTAAGAATTGACCATATATCGTTACTATTCCGTCTTATTACAAAACGTTAACTAAAGATTGTACTAGGTGTAGATCTAGCTAACTAACAAAAACGTTATTACTAAATCAAGTTTATCCTTAGTTCGTCGAATATCTGCTGTACCTATATAACGGTAGGTAGGTATAGGTAGGATAAATTGTCATCCCTTTTTCTTGTTGTTCCATCCATCTAGACAGATTTATGAAAAATGGAAAAAACAAACAACTTAATTTATGCGATTTAAAGTCTACTACTCCGGGAAGTTAAAATCGCATAAAATTGTGTTTTAGTCGAACAACCGTTTTTTAAATGTTGTGGTTTAAATTTCCCTGCATATAAAGTTTAATTAAAATTGACAAGTCTGTTTGAGATACGAAAATGCAAAGTCATTTCATAAAATAAATATTTTTATTACGTTACAAAAAGAACTATGAATATTATTTTCGTTTAAAGTGTGATTATTTTATACATAATGTGATTAAACTGTGACTTTATCTATTTCTTTTGCAAAATGAATCCTTTCCTTATATTAAGGTATTTTATTTGAATTTCACCAATTTATTATGATTTATAATTCACTCAACTACTGTAAAAGAATGACAATTACCAATTCATCATTAACAGATCATTTTAATGTCCCCACAGCATACGAGCCGTCATTCAGCATACTGGGCACGAGCCTTCTCAGTGGATGGAAGCACCACAGGGAGAACGGACCTTAGGATTCTTTCAATTTAGACGTTTCGTGTTGGTCCGGTGACCGAAACAGTCACTGTCATCCGCACGACCGTTTTAATATGTGCCCAAAAAACCGACAACTGGCCGATTGCGCGCCATCATGGCCAATTGTCCGCCACTGTAGACCATTGCCCCCTGTACACAATGGCGATGGCCTGTAGTGGGCCAGCATACGCCATTGTGTACTGGGGTCTTAAGAGAGGGCATAACAACACACGTGAATTAGACCATGTGTACAGTACGCCATCATAACGGACACGTCAACCACTGCCCCCGTAATTTGTAATTTGGAGATGCATACAAAGTATTTTGCCAAGTAGGTATATAAAAAAAAATTTAACCATAACAAAAGTTAACGATCGATACCCAGTTCGTTTGCAATCATTGAATCAAGGCATATAAAGAGTTAAAGACTATCATCTTATGTGTGTGCACAATGGCGTATGCTGGCCCACTACAGGCCATCGCCATTGTGTACACGGGGCATAAGACCTATCCTAATGGTTATAGGGTATGATCCGATATACACTGCGAGCACTGTAAGGTGTGACGTCAATTTAGTATACTGCGAAGCTGTTCTTTTTTAGTTAGCTACACTGGTTACTGTTTAAAACGGAATGCAGTCCAGTATACTGTCATCCATGATGTCATAAATGCTCTAGGGCTGTCATCCATGTGATCATTTCTGGACGCTGTTGATCACGTGATCAAAGCACTGAGAGCACCTTACCTCGAAAATGCCAGTGCTTACAGTACAAAATTGGCAACGATTTATGACGTTATATATTTCCCTAGGATACTGCGGCAGTATACTGTCAGCCATAACGGAACAAATTTCTCACCTGTAAAGAGCACTGGACATGGCTCGCAGTGTATATCGGAACATACCCTTAGTAGTTTCTAAACGAAAGTGTCATATTGACATTGATTGCTAAAAATGAAATTTTTTCTAAGCTCGGCTCGGGGAGTGTTTTGTACTATTTTGGAAAAAAAATAGTTTCTAAAAGGGTTTTACAAATTTTGTATTATAAATTATCCCTGCGAGCTCAAAAGCTTCATTAATTTATTAATAATGTGATGCTGAAATCAACTGTATAATGTTTTTCTATGAACGTTTCTGCGTGTGGCTGGGACACTTAAAATTATCTCGTGTTATATTGTTAGTTTCTGTTATACTGTTTGTCGTGCCGCTATTTACACATTATTATTTATCAAAGGTAATATTCCAGGATTTACTTTTATTCACATTATCATGATAATGCTCAACTTAGTCATGCCTGAGCTGTATTTTGCATAATTTGTGTGCATTATTTACCTTCTTTTATATTCTTACTATAAAAATATGCTGTTCTCTTTAATAAGTGAAGCTAGCCAGTGGATAGGTTTGGCTATGTAATTTTAATGATTTTTTATTTTTAAATACAATACAATTAATACAATACAATTCATTTATTCCAAACAATATACATTGTGTTGAATACATAAAGGTCCATTTAAATTACAATTTCTTTTAATTATATAGAATAATTGAATTAATCATGTTACAAAAATTAAAATAAATGACAAATAATTAAATCTCAATTAAACACAAAACAAACAAACAAAACGCAGTCATTACACAATATTTAAATGTCAATTTAAGTAAAAACAATACAATGTCACTCATTTTCATTTCATATTGATTCATTTTATAAGTACTAGTTACAGCTTTTTATTATAAATTCATCTACAGTATAATAACATTGTTCTACTAAGAACATTTTAAATTTTAATTTGAAGCTATTCTTATACACAAATTTTTTTAATTCAATTGGTAACTTATTAAATATTCGAATTGACTGATAATGAGTAAACTGTTTGACTACTTTTAATCGTGGAATAAATTTATTTTTAAAGTCCTTTCTTCTTGTACTTTCCCTAATTTTTCTTTCTTCTGAGGATTCGAATTCGCAAACATATTTAGCAAAATTTGTCAAAAGTATATGTATGTACAAGCTCGGAACAGTTAAAATACCAAGCTTTTTGAAATGTCCCCGATTCGAGTCTTGTTGTTTGATGCGAACCATAGTACGGATCGCTCTTTTTTGCTGAACAAATGCTTTGTGTATATTATATTTATAGCTCATTCCCCAAAATAATATGCTATAGCGCAGTCTCAATTCCACCAATGCATAATATACCAGCATGAGATGCTTTTTATCGGCTTCATCACGTAGACTTCTTAGTACATAGCAGGCCGAGCTTATTTTACTTTCTATGCTTAGAATAATAACGCCTAGAACGAAAGTGTCAAACAAAGTTCGTCAAAATATTGAGGCACAAAATAGTCCGTCGTGTGCGTCAGCAGCTTGTCATTACACACACAACCGTACGAATAAATGTTACAAGTAAAATGGTAATTTCCCCAAATCGAGGTAAATGGGTAAGTTACTAAACTCTTATCTTGTTTCATAGTTTAAAAATTGTATTGTTGTTACATATGATTTTTTTAATTACTTCAATTTTTTTATGTGAAAATAGCCACAAAGTCAATAGTCACAAAGAGAAAATTGTCTACTATAATTATTACATATTATTATTCTATTATATTAACGGTATACATCAATAATATTAACTGTTATATACATTAAGATGTTTTCATTTAAGTTAGTGATTATTATTTAAAAAGTAAAAATTGTAAGGTACATACATATATAAATAGCTCACGCCTCAATCCCTTAGGAGGGGTAATCAGAGACAATGGACCGCCACATCTCTCTTAAACTATTTGGAAGCATAATTTTATCTCATTATGCATTGAATATTATTTCGAGCCTTTAGTTAGATGGCGGTGAAGCTACGACTACCACAATTTTCATATCATTAGCTACTTATTTAAAGATACTTACATATAACACGAAAACATGTACATATTGTAATGTTATGTAAATGTAACAATGTTTAGTGATAAATAAGAATGCCAATATTTATTCATTTACTTTATTGCACAAAAATCAGTCTTATCAGAAAAAATTACTGTTATAACATTTTTTCAGCATGTCAGTTTAAAATCCTTGTAGCTGTAACTATTTTCTAAATAACTGGCGCTTTGATAACAGCAATCGTGATAAATTGTCTTTCTTGGACTCTAGACTTGGATAAAAACAACTCTAAATAAAAATAACTCGGAACACAAAATGAGGTAAAAGTTTTCCTACATCTAGCAAAACATACATAGAATGACATATTACAAATTTACGAACATTAATATCGTGTTTTACGAAATAATAGACATTGATTAGCTGTTCTTACAGGTGAAATGTAATCTTAGCATCCTTTTTGCTAGATTCTGATTTGTGAAAGCATTCTTTGATGGCACAAATCGTCATTATAAACAAAAATTGCGGAGCTGGTAGGCTACTCTTGACGCAAACTCAATCTCAATACAATTCCAATCCCAAATCTAAAAAATTCAAATGGCACTATTAAAAGCGATAATAGCGCTACATTGCAATTAAATTGCGTGGAAATTGAGTGAACAAATTATTATCGAGATGGGGCGTTCCGAAATTGCGAAACTTATCCCAATATCGATACATATTAATCGCATTGGAATTGTATTGAGATTGAGTTTGCGTCAAGAGTAGCCTACCAGGTAGGCTACTCTTGACGCAAACTACGACACAACGTGACCTTGGATACTAGCGAGCCGTTCGGCCAACCAAGCCACATATGGCTTGGTTAAACTTGCCTCAATCGCCGTGCGCGTACTCGGCTTCTAGGCGTTATTATTCTAAGTTTCTATGTCAATCATTCATCTTTCCATTTTAACTTATTTTCGATTTTTACCCCTAAAAATTTTGTAACCTGTACTACATGCACTTTTTCACCATCTAGTTTAGCGTTCAAGGTAACATTATTCCCGACATTATTTTGAAATAACATAACATTTGTTTTGTTAGTGTTAATTAAAAGGCCGTTGAAACCCAATAGTCGGCTCGCAGACCGTTTTTTTATCAATCGTTATGCCCAAGTCTTTAATTTCGTCAATTCTTTCCAAAGGAGCGTCAAATATTTTGTAGTCATTGTGCAATACATTCCGCTTCCGTGTGAATGTTATCGCTTTACATTTAGAGGAGTTGAAAAACAAACGATTCCTTCCGTTCCATGCTGCCACAGCGTCGATATCCCTCTGAAGAGCATCTGCATCCGCTTTGCCACCTACACCCAGATACAATTTAAGATCGTCTGTGAATAAAAGACACTTTGCGCATCTGACCGTATCAGGTAGGTCGTTCACCATGATGAGAAACAGCGTTGGACCTAGTGTACTTCCCTGGCTTATCCCAGACTTCGTGTAGTAGTTTTGTGACTCATAACCTCCTAACCGCACAAACTGACAACGATCCCTGAGATAGCTGGCGAAAAACTGCAGAAATCTAGGAGCAAAACCTACCTCTGATAACTTTCGCAGTAATATATCGTTATCCACAAGATCGAAGGCCTTCTGGAAGTCAAAGTAGGCTGCATCCACCTGTCTTTTAGAGTCCATTTCGGAAGATACGTAGTCCACTAAAGTCACCAAATTCGTCGTCGTCGAGCGTGCCCTACGAAAGCCATGCTGGCTATCATGCAACTGTCTACTTATTTGTTGACTAATATAGTGATTCAGCACAGCTTCAAATAGTTTCACAACTTAACTGTTTTAGGTCGTCTTTTACGAGTATTACTGTCGTGTTTCTTGTTTACCACGAAAGTTTTGTCGCCAAGGTTTTATACAGATGTTTTTTTGAGAGAGTTTGCTGATTGCCTCAGACGGCATTTTCAGCTTCACCGGGCTTTTTTGGGGGCGGCGAGGAACGTAAAGGGTCCCTCAAGCCGTGTGAAACGAATCACCTTTGGAGGTTTTCTAGAGGGAACGGCATCGCGCACTAGTGCGCGTCCCCGTGCCCTACTAGATTCTCCGAAGGGTTCGGATCGGATCGGGGGGCGGAACCACCCGAGGGCGCCTCTAAAGGCTCGGACCTCGGCTCGGGTAGACCGGGCCGTGGAGGAGGAGAGAAGCGCCCAGGTACATGTCTGTACCTGGTATAGAGCGCGTGTGAACCGGTTCTTCGTACCCTTGTTCTACGAGTACGGTGTCTTGGACCTAAGCTAGTGTGCATGTTTGGTGTATTCTGTAAATGTGTAGTGACATTTAGAGGATCGGGCGGGGGGTATACAGATGTCCATCGGCCAGCTGTCTGAGGACATAACTTTTTCTTCGGACTTTGTTGGCACCCCAAGTTTAAAAGATGCGTGGCTTCCACGTGCCTTCAGTTCCTCTACGGAACAGACGTCCTCTCCACATAGTGTAGTCAGATTGGCGCGCACTTGCTCGACCGTAGTGCCCTCTTGGACATAGTAGAGGTGGGGAAACCGCTTCTTCTCAGCCGCGCGTAGTGAGGTGTTTCCCGGCGTCGCAGTACCCCTTAATAAAGATAACTGCATTCGTGTCATCTGCAAATAAGATTAACTTCACAGAGTTAGCGGAGTTGGAAACATGATGATTCAGATCATTTATGAAAGTAATGAATAATATTGGACCCAGAATAGAGCCCTGCGGTACACCCACTTTGACATCTACCATCTTCGATCTAGTTACAGTTTCAGACATATTATCATCAATTGTTTTAATCTCCACAAATATTTTCCTATTCTGCAAATAAGATTCAAAGAGTTTCAAAGCCTTTCCGCGAACACCATAATGATCTAATTTCTCATAAGTAACCTATGACTAACGGTATCAAAAACAGAGCTAAGATCTAGAAATAGTGTAGCTACTTTCAACCTCTCATTTATTCTGCCAAGCACATAACTTAGTAGCGTGTTGATCGCATCCTGTGTTCCCACCATTCTGCGATACCCAAATTGAGATTCACTTATTATATTATTTATCCCATAATGGTACATTAACCTAGATTTCAACACCTCAAAAATCTTTGACAAGGCCGGTAATAGTGAAATAGGCCCGACATCTTTGGGTCCATTCTTGAGCCCTTTTTATTATTTAATATTTTAAGGACATGATTTATTGGAAGATTTATTATCTTTTTTAAGTGAAGACTACATTTATTTCCAGTTACTAAACCATACGGAATACTAAAAAGTTGGTAAAAGTACACTTTTCATATTTAAATCTGTATCTTTTTTTCAGTATGAATCAACTTTGGGATCATTGGGAAACAACCACATGCGACATACATTGGAAGCACTCGGTGACTTGTCTACTATGAATGTAGTGGATCTCAAAATTCGGATAGAGGAAATGCTCCGAATAAAAGTAAATACATTTCTTATGGTCTAAACCTAACACACAACCTTTAAAAACTTTGCAAAAAATTCTCGATATTTAGAAATATTATCACAAATTATTTTCTAAAGTTATAGTGAACACTACACATTGAAATTAAACAACTTTTACGGATCTACTCGCGTTTATTTTATACATTAGTTCTGCATAAAACGGAACGCACATGATTAAATTTAAATGAGGGTATACAAGCTACTAACTAATTATGATACAACCAACACCTCAGTCTCCCTGTGACCACGGAACCTGCAAAGGGTGCGAAACGTCACAATAAACATTAACTAAAACTGATGTATAAAATAAAGGCGAGTAGATCTGTAAAAGTTGTTTCATTTCAATATTTTCACAAAGTTGTAAGTAGGTATCTCAAAATGCAGCCAGCTGCTTTATTCTTTATTCCATTTATTCCCGTTCGTCCTACCAAGCTTCGTCCCACCAGTAGGACAAACGGGAATTTTAAAAATTAATTAATTTTTATTCCCGTTCGTCCCACCATCAAGTTCAGTGGGACGAACGGGAATAGAAATTAAATATTTAATAAAATTCCCGTTCGTCCCACTCAATGGAATGGAAAACAATTTTGGGATCGTATAGTAAGAAATTACACATCAAAAATTCTGATCCATGTTCAATCACATTTTTGGGTTATTCCGAATTTGCAAAGGATTAGAAATATGTAATATAGGTAGGTAGGTAGGTACTTTTTTCACCTAGTCCACTTAGTTTTAGTAGTTGTGTTACAGTACAATTAGTCAGCCTATTCGATCTAGTATGGGATATAAAATATTCTAATCTTTAAATTACCGGTTACTAAATAAAGAGTGATCAGAATGGCAAAACACAAAAAAAATTTTATTATTCGGTCGGACCCTAACTTACAAAAGAAATATGACCTAAATTGGTTCCTACAATTTTACGCAGTACTTCGAGCACCTAATCCGAATCCATAGGTAGGTAAGTGCTTGTATTTAGTATTTTACTCCGTGGCGTTAAAGTCGGAAATTGTGAAACAGGATTCAAACGAAGGTGCGCATTTCTTACACGTTTTTTTAAAGTAGAGGAAAAGAGACACAAATAGTTATTATGAATATTCCTAGTGGGCCGCTGCATGACAATAGCACTGATAACATTGTTTACATTGCAAGTATCCTATTGGTTTATCCCTGATGCTCGCTACTTTTTTTTACCCTGTTCATTTAGTGCAATTTTACCATTGGAAAAGTACTGGTGTCGTGTTATAAGAACTTTGCGATGTAAGTAAAATTAAATTGTTATTAGTGAACAACATTTTTTTAAAGATCTAAATTAAGTAAAAATAAAATTAATGAATGGAGAAATAAAAGTGATTGGTGTTTCAGTAGCTTTACTACCAAATTGAAAAGTGATGTGAACTTTTATGTGTATTGTGGTATGGTTTTGTGTAAGTGCTTTATATGTCTTACTAAAAAAATGTTTTTTTTAGAATTATAAATGACGCAACCGGTGCCAGCACAATCATCCTGTAGTAGTAGTTCCTTAAAGTATGTTGGCAGGAAAGGTGGAACAGTACTATTGCGCGCAGGACACCAATTTACAAAAAAAAAGGTGTACAAAAGTGGAGCTATTTTATGGGAATGCTGTTTGAGAAGAAAAAATAAGTGCTCTGGCTCAATCACTGTACATGTAAGTTTTTTAATACTTAGACTGTTGTGATAACATTATATTACCCCAATAATATTATTTTCCACATTTAAATTAATTCAAACAACCGATTGGTGAGCTGTGGTGATAGTGAGTACTGCTACTGAGCCAAGACGGGTTCGAATCCCGCACAGAATTAACAATTATGTGCATGAACATGTCTGTTTTATCGGCTTGGGTATTTTCCATGTATATGTATGTATTTACAAAGAAATTATTTAAGTAAAGTTAACCGGTTGTCAAGTCAAGTACTCATGGTTCAAGCTTCGGCTCTGTTTGGGACTAGATGTGGTACGATCTGGAATATAAATATATTATACTTAATGTTAGATGGAATACTAACAGTTTACTGGTTATTTCCAGGATGAACAAATTTTAAAGGAAACACCACATGTGTGTGAACCAAACTTCGCTAAAAATGAAATAGAATGCCATATCGACGAACTCAAGAAAACTATTATTTCAGACGATGTTCCTTCAATACCCAGCTCTTTTAATAAAACAATATCTGATATAAAAGACAAAGGGTTGGATAAAGTAGTTCTATCAGATGATGTACCAAAATTTGATAGTAAGAAGAGCTCTTTATATCGATACAGAAATGCTATTAATAAAGTTAATAAATTAGTTTTCAAAAACGCTACATCAGTTGAAGTACCGAGTAAGTTTCAATCATTTATATTAGCTGATTATTGTCATGAAAACACCCGGATAATAATTTTTTGTTCGGAAGAATCAAGGGAGAAACTGACACTTGTAAAATCACTATTTGGTGATGGGACATTTAAGAGCTGCCCCCCTGAATTCCAACAACTGTATACAATTCACGGTGATTATGGAAGTGACACTGAAGTTACTCGAATCATGCCTCTACTCTACGTTTTAATGTCAAACAGAAAAAAAGAAACATATGAAATACTTTTTAGCTTAATAAAATCACAAATTAAAGACTGGAATCCGAATTCGTTTACGAGTGATTTTGAAGAAGCTGCAATGTCTGGAATTCGTGCAGTTTTTCCGGACATCTCAATACACGGATGTTATTATCATTTTAATAATGCTATATGGAGAAAGGGCCGTGAACTGAATTTAACTAAAGATAGAATTTTGCGACGCCAAGTAGCTCTAAGTTCAGTCCTTGCATTGTTACCTGAAGATCGAATTTTTGAAGGTTGGTTTTACATAGCCAGCGAAAGTCCAGATGATGTACAAAGCGAGAAGTTTCGGAAATATATGTTATCCCAGTGGCTTCGTGATGATTTTATTAAAGTTTGGTGCAGTTTTGGGAAACGCCACCGTACTAATAACTTTGTGGAAGGGTGGCATAATAAACTAAACAATGCAGTAAGCAAAAAAAAACCGAATATATTAAAACTCCTCAATATTTTACATCAGGACGCTAATTTATATAACGTAAAAGCTAGACAAGAAAAAAAAGTACGTAAACGACTTTCTAAGTTTACTGACGAATTTATAATGCACTGTCAGATGCAACTAATCAATTCCGAAATAGCAGTGGGGCATTTCCTTGAAAAAATGAAAAACTGATATAATAATTATGTAACTAGTGTAAGATAAATTATAGCATGGACGACGGTATTCACTTACTGCCAGGTGAACTACACAATGATATCTGATCATCTGCCCGTTATGACAAAAAAAATGATTCTGTGATTCATAATGTGATAATTAATAGAAATAACCTGTGATTTATATAGTTTAATAATTTTTCCATTTAGTAAATCTAGATTTATATATTATAGATAATAGGTGTTGCAATGTTCTATAAATAATAATCTAATAATTGTTCTACTATGTTTAATTAAGAGTAATTGATCTGTGATTTTAGCTATTATAATTATTTAGAAACTTTTCCTACGTTAAAACTGTAATTACAAAAAAAAACTATGAACCCATACGCGGTATTTTTTTTATCAGCCCGGATAATTTTAGGGGTATAAATATTTTTTTCATATTTCTACCCATGTTTCTAGGAGGAAGTTGTTCACTTACCGATTCTGAGTTGTTCTTAAAAATTTGTGCACTGATAACAAATTTATCCTGTATATTAGATTAGTATATAAAAAACATTTTTGTTGCCAAGTTCAATATGAATAAATAAGGTTATTAAATTAATAAGAGTCATTCATCTGTGATTTTAACCATAATAGCTTTTTTCTATTTTTAATCTGTTATATACGTGATTTATCAGTATTAAAATTGAAAGATGATTTATTTGATGTTTTTTATTTTACTTACCACGAGACTTTAATTTTAGTTTCCAATGATAATAACATTAACGTTTGTACCTCAAAAACCAATTGTCGTATTAGTGGGACCAACGGGAATCGTATAAAATGTCCTTCCCGTTCGTCCCACCAATATTGATGGTGGGACGAACGGGAATACAAATTTAATATTTTATGAAATTCCCGTTCGTCCTACTGGTGGGACAAAGCCTGGTGGGACGAACGGGAATAACCCCTTTATTCCATAAGGGCTATTTTGTTTTCTAATTGTATTAAAATCTAATATTTATAAAGATTTAACTACAAATGATAACCTACTGGCAAGGATGCCAAAACACTTCATTATAGAAATGGACTGAATATGACAATGATGACTTTAAAGTTATCATAATCATAATCACATCAGACCAGGTTAACCCACCACACTGTTCTTGCTGCAGATTGGTGGGTTTTAGCGACTGTTATCAAAAGGCAATCTCTGGACAAATGGACAAGAAGACAAACTTTATGTTAGCTTACTAAGATATATTTCAAACTTTCATGTTCCATTTTAAACAAAGTTTTTAATAGTAATATGATGCAGCACTTAAAAAAGTATGCGTAATGGCATAAGTCTCATATTTATATATATTTAAGTGTTTGTTTTTTTTAAAAGAAAAATACTATTTAGGCCTCAGTCTCCACCGAGTTGCGGGAACTGGAGGCACGACGCGGCCGTCTACAGCGCGAGGCGGTGGCAGCTAGCGCCAAAGCCGACAGCGCTAAGTCGGAGCACGCGCGTGCCGCCGCCGAGCTGCAGCGTCTACGCGCGTCCGCCGACCAAGCCCGCATAGCCCAACTCGAAGCCATCCGCCGAGACTCACCTGAACTTGCAGCCCCGTTACAGATACTCTCTTCCAGACCTCCCCCTATCCTACCCCCGATTAGCCCTACTTTAGAACCACATTGCCGTATGTTCTCATGCTTCGACCATTCCCGTTGCTCTCTAACTTCGGGATTCCCAGTGTATCTGTATGATCCGGATGCCTACGCCCCCCTCGCCAGCGCTGAAGTTGATGGTTTCCTGAAGACCACGCTGCGGCAGACGTTAGGCTACAATACGCATTTGACACGGGACCCTAACGAAGCTTGTGTCTATCTAGTCCTAGTCGGGGAAGCTTTCCCGTTTGAGAGGAGCCCCTCGTAAGTTATCACTAACAATTGTCTTGTATTCATTGTTATAATAAGTATAGAATTATTAACGAATGTTTTAATTTTTTTTAGATTAACAACAGAATCGTATAAGCTGTTATTGAATGAGACTGCTCTGAAAAGTTTACCATTTTGGGGGGGCGATGGAAGAAACCATGTATTAGTCAATTTGGCACGGCGGGAGCTCTCAGTCGGGTCTGGGGACTCGTTCCGAGGAGTATCCACGGGCAGGGCTATCCTCGCCCAGTCAACGTTTACACATAATCAATTCCGGTCTGGATTTGATATAGTAACTCCTCCCGCGCTCGGCCCACCGGGGGGTGATGTTTGGGCGGATTGCGCGCCCATAGCGCCAGCGAGGCGGAAATATTTGATAAGGTAATTTATTCAACAATTAATTACATTTTTTTATGATTAATTACTTTTTATTACTAGATTGTGTAGATGCGCATTCATTAGCTGAATTTAGCTTTCAGGGTTCACAGCCGCCGGCCAAAGGTCCGGACAGGGACCAAGACCAGCAGATGATAGAGTATCTGCAGAAGTCTAACTCGACACCGGACACTTTCTTCCTGCAGTTCGAATGCGACCCTCCAGTAGAGAAGCGGTCGTTATTGCCAATCGGGGACTGGTCGCTGTGCGGTACCGACCGGTCGCGACGCGCGTTACTCAGAGAGTCGACGTTCGTGTTGATCTTAGCGCCTGCAGATCGAACTTACTGTACCACGGCGTTGTTGCAAGCGCGGTTGTACGAGGCGTTGCGTTCCGGAGCTATACCAGTCTTACTTGGTGGTGACAGAATTCGTTTGCCGTACGATGAAGTGTTAGATTGGAAGCGAGCGGTGATCGCTTTGCCTAAAGCTCGGGTCACTGAGCTACACTTCTTGTTGAGAGCGATGTCGGATGCGGATTTGTTAGTGTTCAGAAGGCAGGGGCGCGTACTGTGGGAGCGTTATCTGAGTTCGGTGCAAGCGAGTGTGGACTCGTTGCTCGCGACTATTCGGACCCGGTTAAACATCCCTGCGCCGCCGGCGTCGTCGACGGTTGGTTTGCCGGCGTTCAACGAGTCGTATTACCCGCCTAAAATGGAACCGCCTGCAGTGGACACAGAACCCGAAGAAACGCTTGGCCCCCTCGAAGCGCCGTACACCAGCCCTGCGTACCGACGAAATTACTCTATGGGCTTGATACATGGGTATGTAATGTGATGTCCTTTATAGTGTTTGGTGTTTATACACTTTTAATCTGTTGCGTTCCATTTGAATCTGAAGTTTTTTAACGGTGTTCAATGCAAGACTCTTAGTATAAGTATTATGATACTGCATAATCGACGCCAATAAGCCAATTTAAAAGAAATGTTCTATGTTTATGGGTAATACAGAAATGTTGATAGTTAATAGAATCTTAAAAAAGTTTGTTCAACTGATTTTATGTGATTTGAAATTTTCCGTAGTTTGTAAAAATTCAGTTAAACAAACGTTTTAAATATTCTAAGCAAGCAACGTGAACAGGTAAATCTTTAAAAAAAAACTATTGAAGACCTAACTTCAAAGTGTACGAACAGGTACGAACTGTGGAACGACTGGGGCGAGCCGTTCGCGCTATACCCACAGTTACCGTGGGACCCGGTAGTGACGTCAGAGGCTCGCTTCATAGGCTCGGCGGCTGGCTTCCGCCCGATCGGCGCAGGCGCAGGCGGCTCCGGCAAGGAGTTCAGCGAAGCCCTAGGAGGAGACCGGGCCAGGGAACAGTTCACCATAGTCATATTGACGTATGAGCGAGAGACTGTGTTGGCGGCCGCGTTGAATAGGCTTCGCGGGCTGCCGTATCTGAATAAGGTTAGTTTTATAATCATGGGTAAATATACGCACAAACAAATTACAATTTGGAAAAGTGTTGAAAATATTTTCTAAGTACGGGATAATATTTTCCACTGTGTCATCATCATCATCATCATCAGCTCATTTTATGTCCCCACTGCTGGGGCACGAGCCTTCCCTATGGATGGATAGGGAGAACGGGCCTTAAACCACCACGCGGGCCCAGTGCGGGTTGGTGGTTATTAACGACTGCTAATGCAGCCGGGACCAACGGCTTTACGTGCCTTCCGAAGCACGGAGGAGCTCGAGATGATACATTTTTGGTCACCCATCCGATGACCGGCCTTTGCGAAAGTTGCTTAACCTCAGCACTCGCAGACCGGGCGCGTTAACCACTGCGCCATCGAGCTCCTCCACTGTGTATTATGTCTTAAATATGGAAAGTATTTTCAACTCTTTTCCAAAAGGTTAATTTTGATTAGTAACAAAACTATAAAATAAACATGTTTTAAAAATATAAAATAAAAAGTAACAAGATAAAGTGTTTTTTCGACTGTGAGGGTAGTAACTACACAGTGACGTAATACCGCTGGCTTGCTGCGTAAGTCACATACTAGGTACTAGAAAATTCCAACGAGTCTCGAAGCTGACCGCTATTGTAACTTTGTAATTTCTGTTTTCTATTTTTATGTTTTATAGTGTAGCAATAAAAGTGTTATCTATCTATCTATCTATCATCTATATGGCATTGTAAGTGAAAAAATAAAAATCATAAAAAATAAAGTAAGTAAAATTTTTTAATCATTGTTTTGTGTTAACAATGATGTTTATACAACAACACATACTCTATATATAAAAATCATTTGCTGTTCGTTTGAGTCGCTAAAACTCGAGAATGGCTGGACCGATTTGGCTAATTTTGATTTTGAAATATTTGTGGAAGTTCGGGGAAGGTTTAAACGGTGAGAAACATAAATAATAAGTAACGGAAAATACTAAAAACGACAATTTAATTTTTCAATACAAAATTATTTGTTTTGTTGTCATGGAAACTGTCAAAGTAAGCGGTACGAAGTCCGCCGGGTCAGCTAGTTATACATAAATTCTGTCTTTAATGTACAGATGATTTACAGGTGATAGTAGTGTGGAACGGGCCTTCGCCCCCTTCGTCGGCCGCCTCCTGGCCGGAGAGCGGGGCTCCGGTGGCGGTGGTGCGAGCCGCCCGCAATTCCCTCAACAACCGCTTCTTACCGTACCACCTTATTGACACTGAAGCAGTGCTGTGTGTCGACGACGACGCGCACCTTAGACACGACGAGATCGTGTTCGCGTTTAGGTATGTATGTTTTTATGTTACTGTTATAATTATACAACGTGTAACAGAAATGTGTGGTCCAAAGTGTATCCTATCTATCTAGATAGGATACACTTTTATCAAAAGATCATTTTTATGTATCTTGCGTACAAGATTTATATCGGATACTCTTTGGATCTTTTCATTCTTACGACACCTTTCTGTTACACGTTGTATATTAGCGGTTTTATAGGTTATTACAAAATAACAACCGTCTAGGTAATAATAGTACAAACGCGGCTCCTCACTCCTGTCCTCTGTCTCATCCCGCATCAGCCGCTGAAGCTGTGCTGTGTGTTCTCACACGACAAGATTGTGTTCACGTTCAGGTATGTCTAAATAGTCTTTGTTTTATGTTACGTTATGCACTACAAGGTGGCTAATACCTTCACCGATTGACCACGCAAGTCCACCCAGTCCTTTTTAACCCAAACCTTTGCCTTGTAAACCTCTGCTTTTCCCTTTAACCTAATAAATAAATCAATAAATAAATAACAACCGCTTCCTGCCGTATCACCTGATCGACGCCGAAGCAGTGCTATGTTGACGACGGACGACGCTCATCTTAGACACGACGAGATAGTGTTTGCGTTTAGGTATGCCTGTTCTATGTTACGCACCCTGAAAAGTGGTTTAACCTGTCGTACTGTCGACACAATAGAATTTTAATTGTTTAAGGCACTGGGTGCCTTGTGCGAGTATTATTCGCCATTCGATCACGTTAACGAAAACGAATTTGTATGGCAAAATATTAACTCTTTCTTGTATGTCGCCAGGAGACGCTGCTTCAATGCCATACTAATTACGTGATCGATTGAATCGCACTAGGCACCCTGTTCATTGCTCGCCACAGATGTGAGGTTAAGGACGCATACGAATTAGTCGCTAAAGTGTAGCGCGGCAGAAACTGCTGTTGATTAGAAAGCGCCCTAAGATTTCCACCAATTGGCAACTTACATAACCTCGGTTATGAGGACTTCCTCGACGCGAAAGCGTTATTCATTCTACATTCGTCAATCTACAATCTACATTCGTTCCAACCAAAATGGCTGATAGTTGATCGGAAAGACTAAAGGAAGTGGAGGAGACCTTTGCTTAGCATTAAGTCAATATATAGGCTACTAAAACTAAAAATAATTGGGTCGGTACATGTATTAGCAGTGTATAACTATTTATATTGAGGAGTTCGATGGCGCAGTGGTTAATGCTGGTTGGTGCTGATGTTAACTCGGCAGGAGGCGCGCCCCATAATGCAACACGGACTGTCGCTACCGGGTAAAAAATACCACAATGGATTTATTGTAAAAATGGGGGTTTGTTATAGGTATTTTAATAAAACAAATTTTTATATTTTAGTTATATTTTGTTATATTTTAAACGAAACAATGTGGGAATAAAGTAGTTATCTCTTAATGTAATTTATTAACTTCTTTTTTAAATCACAGTATAAAATTTAACATTTTTTGCACGTAACTTATACAGAAACCAAAAATAGACTAAAAATATTTAAAAAAATAAAAAAAACGAGGTCAATACAAAATTAACATAACGTATTCTTACTTATAATGATAATTGTAACATGTATTCATTTGGCATTTTTTTGAAAAAAACAAACTTAAAAACACAACTTAAAATGAATCACTCTCCTTACAATATGGCACATTGAATGTTCTATGTGACTATATTTTTTGGGCACATTCTTCACAAATAGGAACGATAATATGTTCTCTACATATTTTTTATGGCATAAATTGCAAACAGTTTTAGTTTTTCGATCCTTTTTCCAAGGACACACTGCACATCGTGATGCAGATATTTGCGAGCACGGCTGTAGTAGTAGTAATAGCTATATTAGTGTAGTCAACAATTTTTTGTAACATGCTATCTGTAAAAAGTAGACTAAAAGCCTCAGAAATAGTAGCACAATTTTTAACTTTACGAATTGGACCGGGTAAATGAGTAACAATATTATGAGATCGCGTTCGAAAATTCTGTGGGGGTTCCAAAACTTGTCAATGGGTAGTTTTATCTCTTCCGGTAAATTTTCCACGTTTTCTAAACTGCAAGGGCACGTCATCTAAGATTTCGATGATTTTGTATGTTTACACGGGGCTGAGGTACAGTATCCTCTTCACTAGACGTCGACATAGCTGAGGATGCCCGTATGTCTTCTCCTTCTTGCTCTGTAATTTCATGTTCACTATAATCTTCATGGTCTTCGATTTAAGAAATATCTTCTTCTTCACTATCTTCTAAAAGTAGGCAGTCTTCTATTTGTTCTTCATTAAGAGGAAAATAAGGCATCTTGATAGTCTAAATAGCAAAAAACTAAATTTAGACTAATAAAAAAAATTAAGCACAAATAGTCGCTACTGGGTAAAAAATACCCATACGCACCTTATACGTGTGTTGTGGCTGAACGTCGCGGGTGCACTGTGTGATTATTCAAAATGGCGGCCTGTCGTACGTTTCTCCTAAGGTACCTAAAGTGGTGCGGCTCAAAATTAAGCAAAAAAATAAATATTTACGAATTTATGCACCATGTGGTAAATTTTACCCGGTAGCGCCTCCTGCCGAGTTAAGCAACTTTCGCAAAGGCCGGTCATCGGATGGGTGACCAAAAATGTATCATTTCGAGCTCCTCCGTGCTTCGGAAGGACGTAAAGCCGTTGGTCCCGGTTGCATTAGCAGTCGTTAACAACCACCAACCCGCACTGAGCCCGCGTGGTGGTTTATGCCCCGTTCTCCCTATCCATCCATAGGGAAGGCTCGTGCCCCAGCAGTGGAGACATAAAATGAGATGATGATGATGATGAGGATGATGATGATGATGATGATGATGATGATGATGATGATGATGATGATGATGATGATGATGATGATGATGATGATAATGATAATGATGATGATAATGGTGATGATGATGAAATATTTATTGCCTCTGTGGTCCAATGCTTACTGCTTAGGTATTTGATGTGAAACCTTGTATTGGCAGGGTGTGGCGTGAACATCGCGATCGCATCGTGGGCTTCCCCGGCCGGTATCACGCGTGGGACCTCAATTACAACGATGGCTTCCTGTACAATTCCAATTACAGGTGAGTTTGACATTTGTTATCGCAGGACAGAGCACATATTGTACTCAGTTCGCCTGGCTACCTACAATCATCTTTTCTAAGTCTGTCATTAAAACAGAATGATGCATGATTTCTCTGGAGGTTACGGTTTACTCTACCTACAATTCTTAGAGGAAGTACAGTAGTTTTTAGTGGATATGGCCCCTTTCTTTCGAATCCCTCTCGAGGCCTCTAGACTTGGATAGGGAGGCGGAAGCTGAAGGGAAAGGAAAGGGCGAGAGGGAGGCTGCGTTGTTACGTTTTTTTTGAGGGAGATTCCTGTTAGCCTCTGGCGGGAGATTCCTGTTAGCCTCTGACTAATTGGGGGTGGCAAACTTAAAGGGTTCCTCAAGCCGTGTGATTGAAACACTGTAAGAGAGGTTCTAGAGGGAAGAGCATCACGCAAGCGTGACATAGTTTTCTACTGGATTCTCTAAGTAAATGTAAATGTAAATGTAAATGTAAATGTTTCCCACACACACCAATTATCTAGCCCCAAGAAAAGCTTCCTTAAGAAACTTGTTATAAGGTTAACTAGACAACGGATAAACATACTTAATATACTTAAATACATACTTATTATACATAGGAAACACCCAGACCCGAAACAATTTAGAAAAACAGGTATTTCTAAATTGATCCGACCGGGGATCGAACCCGGGACCTCAGAGATGGCGACACCATGAAAACCGGTGTGCAAGCCACTCGACCAAGGAGGTCGTCTAAGGGGTTCGAATTGGATGGAATTGCGAGCGGAATAACCAGAGGGCGTTTTTAAAGGCTAGGAACTCGACACGGGTTGATAGACTCGTGGAGGTGAGGAGAAGCGCAAGCGCCCAGGTACATGTCTATACCTGATGTAGTGCGCGTGTGAACCAGTTCTTCGTACTCTTTTTTACGAGTACGGCGTCTTGGGCTATGCAAGTGTGCGTCATGTGAATGTGTAGTGGCATTTTGAGGATCGGTCCGGGATACGTGGTATGTAGCAAAGCGATTTCTTCTCCCCAAAACTATAATGTTTAAAAGTTATTATTTATACATAGTATGAAAGAAAAGACGAGGAGCTCGATGGCGCAGTGGTTTACGCGCCCGGTCTGCGAGTGCTGAGGTGAAGAAACTTTCGCAAAGGCCGGTCATCGGATGGGTGACCAAAAGTTTATTATCTCGAGCTCCTCCGTGATTCGGAAGTCACGTAAAGCCGTTAGTCCCGGCTGCATTAGAAGTCGTTAACAACCACCAATCCGCACTGGTCCCGCGTGGTGGTTTATGGCCCGTTCTCCCTATCCATCCATAGGGAAGGCTCGTGCCCCAGCAGTGGGGACATAAAATGAGCTGATGATGATGATGATGAGTCAATAATGAAGTTTTTATCCGGTACAGCTGCGAGCTGAGCATGGTGCTGACCGGCGCTGCGTTCGTGCACCGCTACTACCTGTGGGCGTACTGGCGCGCGCTGCCCGCCGCCGTGCGCGACCACGTCGACGAGTACATGAACTGCGAGGATATCGCCATGAACTTCCTGGTCGCGCACATCACCAGGAAGCCGCCCGTCAAGGTATGGTCAAAGTCAAAGTATTTTTTTTTATTCAAATAAACTTTAGAAAAGTGCTTTTGAATCCTCCAAACATTTTTTCATCTACTACCCATTCAGGACGTCTAGGTTTTAGCTGTGGAGAAGAATGGGCGCAAGAAACTCCACAGATTTTTTGTTTGAATGTAACGACATTTACAAAATTATATGCTGTTACCAAGATAAACTAGTTTAAAATGACTTAAAAATATTTTAAATTAGAAATACCTGTTGGAGTGATTGGAGGAGCATTTTAAACCCATGCTGTTTTGTCTTCAATGTAATGTAATAATAATTGTATATGTAGACACCTGCATAAAGTTACTAAGAGCATAAATTATTATTACTATTGTTTTAAATTTATAATTTTTAATTACATTCTTTTGTTTATTTCAAAAGTCGCATCATGTTTACGCATAAAGTTAATATACTAACGGAATAGAGCAATAAAGGGCTGAGCGAGCGGGATGTCACTAGCAGCAACACTGTGTGATAAAAAGAGATGCGTGATGCGATCTAACAGAACTGTTTTTGGCAACTGTTTGACAGTTCGTCAGCACGCTGAGAATTTGAGCTCTGTGAATTTTTCTGATTTTACGTGAAATCGTGGTTATTTTTGAGAAATAGTGCTTCAGAAACATTGACTTGTTCAGTGATTGATTGTTGTACAACACAGCGAAATAACTGCGAAAAATGTTCATTTCACAGGTAAATTATTCCAAATCGACACCTTCTGACCTAGGATTTATTTTTGCCAATGCGCTTCAAATTTTAAGCACTTAGTGTGATAATTCTCTTCTATAAACATTTATTCATGTAAGAAGCAAAGATCGAACATGTATCATTGAAACATGTTTGCCTGTAAGATTGAGGTATGAAACGAAATTGAAAAATGTATCAAAGCTAACTTTGAGAAATTTCTTAATACTTTTCCGAGGGCAATAAGAAATGTTAAATAAATTATTTAATTATTAAAAACTCAGAAGATATTTCTTCTGAGTTTTTCTTACAGAATCGTAGTTTCAGCCATGCAAAATCCCATCCCATCCTATTTTAGTTTTATTAATACTGTAACTAATTAATATTATCGATATCGATATTAATGTAAAAAGCGACATGACATACATCACTGACACGCATCATAAGCAATTTTACATACACAAATGTCATCCTATTTCGGTTTCGTTTGACAGTTCGTGTTTGTTGCTCTGTTCCGTTGGTATATTAACTTTATGTGTTTACGTTGCTTTGCCACAAGACAGGCGGGTCCTAGCGTGGAAACCGCTGGCATCTTCATTTTTTAGCGTGTCCTACTAAAAATAAAGATAACTAACTATTTTTTTTATTGTAAACCCATTATGTTATTTGTTCACGTCATTGTCTAATAGTAAGTAAGTTTTAATCTATATCTATGCTAATATTATAAAGAGGAAACCTTTGTATTTTTGTATGTATGTATGTTTGCAACGAATGAACTCAAAAACTACTGGACCGATTTAAAAAAATCTTTCACCATTGGAATGCTACATTAGCGCTGAGTAACATAGGCTATATTAAAAAAATTAAATGAAATACTAAAAACGACAATTTAATTTTCCAATATAAAATGATTTGTTTGTTTTGTTGTCATGGAAACCATTGATATATATTTAACTCATTGATGGAAACTGTCAAAGCGGTACGAAGTCCGCCGGGTCAGCTAGTGGTTAATAAAGATTATTTCAATTTCTATCTCTATTTCAAAATGTCATATCATTTTGGAAGCACCCTGTGTTTGAAATGTCTTAATGTGTTGGAAGCTGCTTACTAAAGTATTTTTATCCGTCACAGTATGTTTTGTATGTTGGAAGCCGCTCTGTTTTTCCACAGAGTCAGCAAAGAAGCACACGATTGGCAAACAAATTTGTCTGGGGTAAAAACCATAGCGTTAATCAGCTACTGTTTGCAACCTCAACTTATTATAACCGCCTCTGTGATCTAACCACCATTACGTAGTTGAACCACTAGTCTCAGACTTAGACAGGTTTGGTTCCGTGCGGAACCTTTAAGTGTACTCGATTTAGTTAGCCTGATTCTTAGTACATAGGGATTTCGGGTAAAGTGTTCTTCCACCTTCAGTTTATCCTCAATTGTAAAATATAAAAAATATTAAATTCATGACTTCTTAATTGAAGAAACTTGTCGAGTAAAAAAAAGCCTTATAGGTTTATGGTTGTATAAGATCCGCCCGATACTCGCAAGGTTAATAAAAGTCTTGAATCGCTACTGGTGACTTCGCGATGGACGTTCAATACATCACCTCTTAATTCAAGACAGTTTTCGCCATGAAGAAACTTGTCGAGCAAAAATAAACCTTACCCCTTTAAGTATACGGTTGCAAGTTTAATAAAAGTCACGAATCGCTACAGGTGACATCCCGCTGGACGTTCCGCTGCCCCGGCTGCCCGGTGACTTTGTCTGCGGACGAGACGCACTTCCACGAGCGGCACAAATGCATACAGTTCTTCTCGCAGGCAAGTGGAACAAGCTAAATTATGCACCCGGGCCTAGGAGCCTCTCACACTAACGTTTCTCCAGCGTAGGCTTTTGATAAACGTACAGACGCTGCGACAACGCGACGCACATGTTTAAAGTCTGCACGTTACGCTTAGCCTTAGCTACGCAACGCGAGTACAATCGTGACCGCATCTGATTACTGCGCGACGCGTACAGCGTTTACGCAACGTAATCGTATAATTTTAAAGTGAATAGTATAATTTTACTTTTACTTTTTTTTTATACTAGTATTGGGAAGGAGTGTTGTGAATGGTATAATGTGTAGCGCAAATCGGAGTAAACGTAGGCACTGACGTCATTCTATCCTGACGTGGCGCGTTTAGATGCGCGGCCTCACGCAGGAGACTTCACTCACCGCTAGATGACGCTAACAGTGAGTCGTGACGACTGCCATCTTACGACATAAAACGACTTAAGGGATCTACGGTTTAACGTGCCTTCAGAATCACGCAAGAGCTATAGGTATTTTTATTAATATATCAAAAGCAAAAGTTGCTTATTTTTTTATCTGGATGGCTTGATTTGAATTTGTAATGACACGATTGCCCTCTGTCTTCCAAGCGTGCTATTTGTTTTTTTAAAGTGTATCGTGTTTTTTTTAATATAACAAAGTTTTCCTTCTATTTGGCAGGTGATGGGATACACACCACTGTTATCAACGCAGTATCGAGCCGACTCAGTTCTCTTCAAAACGCGCATACCTCACGACAAACAAAAATGTTTCAAATTCATTTAATGCGTTCACACAATTCGTAATACCGCTAGTCGACGATCAAAGTGTTAATGTAGATCAACTTATTTTGCTTAGTAGCCTCTGTCCCACTGCTGGGCAAAGGCCACCATTATCGCAATCAAGTCATTCCTACACTTTGTAACACAAACCCGAGCTTGTAAAGTACATCAAAAAGTCCGAAAGACACTGCCCGATCTAAAAATTGAACCCAGGACCTCCGAGCCGAGCTCTTTGCCACTTGGTCACCGAGACGTTAATGTATATCAATCTAAGTAGGAATTTAATGATTTTAAAATGTGACAATAAATGTGCATTTAAACTTGCGTGCTGTTAGAAATATTATTTTTGTATGTATACTTGGAGCAAAGAGTATAGTATCTTTTTCGAACTTTATCGTGAGTGGAATGAGTTTTTAACCGACTTCAAAAAAAGGAGGAGGTTCTCAATTCGGTTGTGTTTTTTTTTTGTGTTGAATTGATTTATTTGGAAAATTTATAAGACGGGCGCTCAAAGTTCCACTTCCCACCAGATACCTCATATGCCACTTTTCTCTTTAAATATAAAGAAAACCTGTGTAGGTTTTCTTTATATTATTATTACACTATTGACAATAGTGTTATTGTTAATGCAAACCTAATAATTGACATACGTATCTTAGTAATGTTTGGTCAATTTAAATAAAATGTTTTGTCAGGAAGTATGAAGGAAAACAAAGTTTCTAAAGATTGATGTCATAATTATGACCTAACGCATAAAATTACTATAATGCTAATTAAACTCTTTGCTATCAAGTCTACATACATAAATCTTACTCAGGTTTACTTAAAAGTAAAAATGACAAGGAAAAATGGTTCCAGTATACAGTATGACACCAAGTGTTTTCTCATGTATAACAAAAACAATTCTGTAAAATATAATAACTATGACATACTACTGTGGATGATATTAAAAAAAATACAATTTCGCAGAATTTTAATGTAAACCCCTGTTGTGGTATTCAAAATTGTGTTACTTTGAGGAAAATATAATTGTTATTTATTATAAAACCATTTGTATTCTACGTAAGTACGCAATAAAAATAAGATTTATTTAGAATATCGAAGTTATTGTCGGAGAATACATTTTATTTAAATTAAGTTTTAAAAGAATCATAGTATTGTGTTTTTTGTAAAAATAATTTATTTAGTGAATGTCAAATTGTACCTACCTACATATTTTGTTTTGTACATAAACATTGTATATACATTTACTATTACAAATGAAATCGAATGAGTACACTTTTTTTAAATAGAATATAATTATAAAGTCAGTGTCATAAAATGGATTAATAAATTGCGGTTTTCAGTCTACTTTACGATTTATTTGTGCCGGGTAGGTATTGTATGTTCTATGTATATAACAATTCTATAGATTATGTAAGTTGAACAAGTTATGCATTTTATTATTTAAAAAAACTAGTTAAAAATAATTCTACCATTTCACACTTGTTAAAACCACATATTATCTCTGTGATAGTGCACCATATGCACTCGTTCGTAAATGACTAGATTTTTTAAAATTAGTACAATAATATTTGTATATAATATTTTGTTTTAATTGGTACAGTAAACTTTTTGAATTTTGAACTTTATGTCAAATGTGTAAGTCGAGCAAAAAAGCGGTACGGCTGTACCATCCTTTTCTCGAAACAGTTCAGGTAATTTTCGACCCCCTATAACTTCGTTGTGGATAAAACTAGAAACCTGAATTTTCAGTTATAACTAGTCAAAGTTTCTTAATTTTGTCATACTGATTGACCGATCATCAAAACTGTAAGGCACTTCTAGCAGACATAGAAGCTTCAAATTTAGAATACAATTAGTATTCAGTGTACAAATCAAGGAAAAACTAAAATATTTTGCAATTTCGGTCCAGTTTTCTAGATACACCAACTGCAGAAATAACTTTTTAATCCCATATAAATTTATAGGATTACAAAGTTACATTTGCAGTGAATGAATCAGTGTACCTGTATACAACGTTAGTCGGAAAGGGGGTACTAAGCCGCGGACAACTGAAAGTGCTACTATCAACTGCTATATGGCAAATGAAAAAAAAAAAATGAAATTTCTGTATTTAGAATTAAACATTAATACATTTATAAAGAAGTGATAGAACAGAGAAAAAATCATAGACACTTGACGTTGTCAAATAAAAAAGAACATTTCTTTTTATATCAAGAAGTTTCATTAACATAATGATAAATAACAATAACAAAAACAAAAACAATAACAATAATAATGGCAATGAACTCAAGTCTCTCTCTTAAAACAGCTGACCGCCAGGGCTACCACAGCGTAATTTCTTTTAAAATCTTAAAAAAGCTGTTAATCTAAAATTATCCATTTTTAAGGAAAAGTTCTTTGACAAAATTTATTCACTATCATGTATACTTTACCCTCCTTTCGGCTTAGTACCCCCTTTCGGCTTAGTACCCCCTTTCCGACTGACGTTGTATACAGCGTGGAAAGGAGTATACCGACAAATTGAAACCAAGGATTCCTGGTGGTATTACGAGTAAATTATGTTATATCAATATGGGTCTAAAACTGCGTAATTAACTTACTTTATTTTTAGAACAAAAATAATAATTATCGACAGTAATTCCTTGTAAACAAAACCTAAGTTCAAAGAGTGAAATAGAAAACGTCAAACTTCACGAAAGACTCCGACAAAATACGATAAACGACGAATGAAGTCAACGTCAGTGTGAGACATTGATTATTAATTATTACTATGTACTTGTGTGAAGGTGTGTGTGATTACGTCAAATAGTTAGGGCGTGTTACCCTTGAGATTTTTTGAACTTGTGAATTACTTAAAAAATTAATATCTCGAAAATTAGGCTTTACTGGCCCATGTTTATATTACTTTTTTTTTGTCCAAATAGGCATTAGAATCTTTGGTTATAATTTGTTGGTATACTCCTTCCCACGCTGTATATGTATGAATAAGAAAAGTTCTTAAGACAGAGTGGGCTTTAAGAAAATTACGTAATTAGCTAACCTAACAACATCATATTAGTGACCATTTTTATGTTTTAAATAAATAGATTGACTTGGCAATCGCACTAAACGATCTAATTTAATATAATATATGTGTTACTTGTGAGATACATTGTTTTCATGCGATGGCCAAGTCAATCTATTTATTTAAAACATAAAATATTTTTAATATTGATATGGTCACTATAAGATGTTGTTAGGTTAGCTAATTACGTAATAACTTAAGACAGAAGGTCCCTTAAGTAGGGACTGAATAAATTAACCTACTTGGTATTACATGGATCTCACAACTTTTTACGGTAGAATAACTGAGTTGCGAGACTTTGCTTTTTTACAAGTACGTTTTTGATGGATCTAATTTTACCATTCCTTGATTGATGAGTAAAAAATAGTCCATCAAGAATGTTGATCACTGCAGACCTTGCAATATATATGTGACATCTGGATAGATTTTCCGATATTACTAAACGATATTTTTTTTGTTTGTAAGCTAAAATGTTCCAGTAGCATTCTGGTTATCAGTTGCAGTTGCCTCTCAATAGTTTTCAGTACCTATATTTTTGCACTTGACAGTAATTATTTCTATGACTCGCACTGTGTTGTTGGAAATAAGTGTAATTATTTTATTTAATGATGGTTGTTTTTTATTAGTATTGCTTTAATTTGCTTTACTAAAATAAAAAATTTTTTTTTAAGGATTTGTATTTTGCGCATTGTTTTACCATAATCATTTGAATAATTTTGTATTGTTTTAGCATTATATAGATTAATGAATTTGTACTATTTTTATTATGTTTATAAGATTAATCTCATTTATAAAGTGCAACACTTGATATTATACTAACAATACAGTTAATGTGGTTTTGAGAACTTTTGGGCTTCTATTTATTACATGAAAGTTCATCACAACAATACATTCTAATTTTAAAATTTACTCTGCCGCCATGATATGTACAGTGCTTGTATTTTATTAATGTTTCTCGGTAATCATCGTATTTCCGAATGCAATCGAATACATATATGATGAATGATGAATCTATATACATATGTCCAGCAGTGGACTAGTATAGGCTGATGATGATGATGATGATGATGATATACATATAATGACTTGTTCTGACTGACTGATTCATCATCGCCGAGCCGAAACCGCTGAAGCTAATTAGATTAAATTTGGGCTGAAGGTTAATTGAGTGACGTAACCAGCCACTAAGAATGGTTTTTACGGAAATGATACCCTAAGGGGGTCAAAGAGGTGGTGAAAGTTTGTATGAAAGTCCGTCAATTTTGAAGTGTAAATTCAATTCAATTCAATTAATTTATTTCAGCCTTTAAAAACATTACAGTCATATAAATTATTATAAAATTACAATAAATTAAGATTATTAAAATTAATTATAATAATACATTCAAATAATAACGTTCTTATTTCTGTGTGAACTTTCAGCGTCACCAGACTTTTTGGGGATGGTGAGAAACTTAAAGGGTTCCTCAAGCCGTGTGAAACAAAAACCGTCAGTGGTTTTCTCTCTAGAAAATCGTTTACGATTTATAGGTCTTTTACAGCTCTTTAAAGACCTATAAATCGTAAATTATGTTACGTATGACACATTAGTGTTTCCCCCAAATAAAAAATTAGTAAAAAGTAGTGTCGTCAAGAGTCCAAGAAATTACGCTAAGTAACACGAAGTTTGCCGAAACATTAAGAAAATAGATGCAATGTACTGTTACGAAGTCTGTAATAGTCTATAAATGAATGGCAGCGGCACATTTAAATACATTCATACAGTTGTATGATCCGAAATTTACTTTCAGTCCAACTTCAACCACGTCAGTAGATGAAGATATCAATTTAGACGGATAAGAAAGTCCATCGTCTTCGCAATTCCTAAGAAAATGGGGTGCACGTTTATTTGCCATTTCATCACGTCAACGATAACGAGAATTTTTAATATTAAAGTTATAACTCACCTCTTTTGTCACCAGTAGTCGCTGCTACAATGTCATACAAATTCACGTTTTTGTTAATGTTTTCAAATGGTATCTAAAACTCACACTAGGCTCTCGGGTCATAGTCGTCACGCATTCTTACGTGCCTTCTGAAGCACGGAGAAGCTAGAGATGATAAATTTGAAACCCGTATCAGTGATAGTGTGTGTTCCTATTGGCGGATAAGTTAAGTTCCTATCCCGGTTTTAAAAGTGGCTAGGTAGAATTTCGCCTGCAAAATAATCTACCCCGAACATCATTTGCAAAAATTATTTGTATGATATGTATAATCTTGTAGAAATTACTATATAATATAACTATAGAATATTTTGTGTTTATTCCTTGATTTGTTTATATCTGTAAAAACTAGTCCAAGTAAAGTTCTAAGACTGATAGATTTCTTTTCATATAGATTAAATAATGAATTTGCAATGTATTATTGTTTACTTTACTCAAAACGCTGTAATAAAAAAGTGCCTTGTGTATTTCAACAAGGATAGTACATAAAGGAATTAATAGTTTTCATTTATAAATATAAAGTACTAAGCGTACATGTTTAATTGTTGACAAGAATATAAATTATAATATTGTATGTAATTATATTATTTTGAAAGGATCATGTTGGCAATATACCTATATTATATTATTACTTTTACCTTATTCTGATTAACGTCACGGGAAATATGTAAAAGAAAATAAATACCTATGGTTATCTGAGTCACGTGTTTGTTATTCATAATGCAACGGACACATCGATGATGACATCACATTGATGTGTATCAATAAGATAAGTTACTACCTAATACCAGAACTAATTAATTATTAACCAGTATACACACGCACACGCACACGTACAACACACGCGCACTTTGATTACTTGAAAGTCTTATTTATATATATTAAATTATTTTTTCCATTGCTCTAATTAAATCACCAGACTACTCTACTACAGATATTAGTATGCGTGCGTATTCGTAGTCGTGCGCCGTTGTCACACCACTGCCACGCGCCGCTCGCTCGCTATCATAAAGAAACTTGAAACTCGTAGTTTTGCGTCCGCGCTGCACCCCCTTAAAATCAGTTAATGAACCCTATTTTTAATGATTAAAAGAAAAAAATAGATCACTCGTTCCTGTCAGTTAGTATTTATATCATAACTAGCCGTCATCGTCACCCGCTATGCGAAAATAATGGATCAATGAATGCTAAATAAAATAATTATTAGGTTTACCAACATCATAATTATACCCTATAATTTGCACAATCTCATGTTCTTACTACATACAAATTTTCATCAAGATCAGTCAAGCCATTCTTAAGTTATAAGAGGATATACAGACAGCAGACAGACAGACAGACAGACAGACAGACAGACAGACAAAAATTTCAAAAATCGTAGAATTGGTGTCAGTGAGCCATAAAACGAATATTTATCCCAAAATTTGTCAGAAAAATTGCATGTACAGATAGAGCCTACAGATTTATATACTTAGTATTATAATATTAAATTTTCTCCGCGTATGCATCAGTTCTCATTCATTAGGTAGGTACACACCTATTGTTAGTGTGGTGTGACCAAAATGATTTGAACCTGCAGCCTTCTGACATTCCGGGTCAGGTGCTCCTCCGATGTCAACAACTACAGTCACTAACATCCGATCATAATATTTTTTTGAAAGGGCGCCTTTGGCTTTCAAAGTAAAGAGTGTTGAATAATTTCGGCGGGCTGGTTAGAACCACGATAGCTCAATTGGAGGAGCACCTGACCCGGAATGTCAGAAGGGTGCAGGTTTGAAATCCTGCTTGTGGAAATTTTTTCAACATTTGTGTTTTTATAATTTGTTCGCAACAAAATTTGCGTTAAAAATTATTTAAACATTTATTACCTATTGTTGAAATAAAATCGTTTGTCAAGAGAGCATCGACAAGTTGTGTGCAATCTAAGCAACCCAGAGCGGTTCAGACCAATATATACTCGTAAGGTCACATTTTATCAACGGCAAATATTTTGAGGATAAATTCAACAACAAATATAAACTATTATTATTACTAAAGAAACTTAAATTTTTACACGCTAGTTTTCAAGAAAAACGCCAAGAAAAATAAAGCACTTTCGGTAGTTTCAATTCAAAGCAGCCGAAACAGAGAGGCCGCAATGCCTTCTCCGCTTACACGTGCCCCTAGTTTCATTCAAAAGAATATTACAATTTTTGTGTCAGGAAAAGTAAAAAAAAAAACTAGCCTGAATTTTTTTTAATGCTAAGGCCGAGTTCTTGGCGGGAAAGTGAAGAGTCATGTCTGCGGTTTTGTTTTATATTCTAAAATTTGTGTTATGTCGAATATTAATGTGAAATAATGGTGGATTATTAACCGTTAAGTGTTCGTGAGTGTGCATGAGTGTTGGCAAATGAAACAAAACAGTGCAACGTCACTTTTCAAATTCTCTCAAGAAGTCCGCCCGAGGACTTAGTAAAGCCCCACATCTTTACTGAGATACTCGAGGGGTTGGGTGGTATATCATTTCTCATTTCTATTATCATTCATCATCATCATACAGAAAAGAAATATTGTTTAATTATGTATTACTTGTTAGAAAAATTACTTTGACACTGGCATAATGTGCTAGTCGCACAAAGCCATCAACAAAATGAAAAAATGCTAAGGCCTTATTTGATTCTCTGATATAATTAGATGTTTTGTCAAAATATTTGCAGTTGATAAAAGTGACCTTATATAGGTAATAGTGTCTACGTATTTTATCTTATAAGAAAATTTACAAAAATTAAAATATCCTTTGCGATATATTTTTGTATTTTACACAAAGTAACGAGAAAAAATAATATTTATTAAAAAAAACTTGGTTTGCTGTGACTAAAACAATATCTTATTTGGTAATTTTAATGAAGTGCTTCAAGCAATATGAGCTTTGTGGTAATAGAACTGTAAGGGGTGATAAATGAAACAATACGAATATTAAAATATGTATAATATATGTAGCGACACATTGTAACATAGTAATGGTATTGCGTGAGAGGTGGGATTTACCGTTACCTTCGTGGAAGGTGGTAAATCAGAAAGTCTTTGTTTGCGTGTTCGGGAAGATGAAATTAAATGTATTGTTTCGGTAAATGATTTATTATTAAGGTCAACTTTGTATGGGCGTTTGGCGACATACCTATTGGGGATTGTTCTGTGTTGCTATAAACAAGGGATTTCTTGAATAGCAGTTTTATATTTATTTTTTTACACTAAAATTAATTAAATAATTCAAATTCAGCTTAGAAAATGTACGTAGCAGATGGAAATTCTTAGTTGTTGGTTGTAATATTTATATTTTCAATAATAAATACATATTTGCTCCAGTGTAGTAGGATCTTTTTATAGTATAGTGGCAACACTTTGATTTCTTTATTGTTTGTTTTGCAAATTCTCTTTGGACTTCTTGGCGGGAAAGTAAAGAGTCATGTCTGCGGTTTTGTTTTATTTTCTAAAATTTGTGTTATGTCGAATATTAATGTGAAATAATGGTGAATTATTAACCGTTAAGTGTTCGTGAGTGTGCATGAGTGTTGGCAAATGAAACAAAACAGTGCAACGTCACTTTTCAAATTCTCTCAAGAAGTCCGCCCGAGGACTTAGTAAAGCCCCACATCTTTACTGAGATACTCGAGGGGTTGGGTGGTATATCATTTCTCATTTCTATTATCATTCATCATCATCATACAGAAAAGAAATATTGTTTATTTATGTATTACTTGTTAGAAAATTACTTTGACACTGGCTAAATGTGCTAATCGCACGAAGCCATCCACAAAATGAAAAAAAAAAAAAAAAAAAAAATTCTCTTGGGTTTTGCGTTGGGTGCGGTCGCGCGCGGTATTGTCGTTCGTTTTTAAAACAATCAACACACTTTTTGCTACTGCAGTTTCCGATTTATCCATAGTTTTTACATTATTTGCGTTGAGTTGAGCCTTTGCTCCTCTGCCATAGTGTCGAGCTGTGGTTGCTAGCGGTCGTAGAAGTCGTGCATGCTAGCGATAAAATATTGTGAGACAGTGACTCTTGGTTTTGTTATTTTCGTCAATATTGTAATTATGGCAGACAACATTAGACGAAAATGTTTGAAATGTGAACGATCACCGAAAGAAGACTCTAGCATTAAATTGTATAGATTCCCAAATCCTGGACTAAATAACATGTTACGGTAAGGTGAACACGCACAACTATACATAGAAGTTACTTAGATTTCTTTTACATATTTTCAATAATAAATAAATTAAAACACCTAACTAAACTAAACCAAACACCAGTCGGACACCGACTATAACCCCTACATGCCATTCTTCTTATATGAAATTGATGTTGTTTTTAGTAATATAAACTAATCGCCAACTTCTACAACAACGGCTTGAGCGATCATGCCCTTGTTACTGCAACATTTTACACTAAGACTATAAACCACAACTGCATTTATTGTATAGTGGCCAATTTTAGATAACACTGAAGCAATTAGAAAATCTGTTTATTTTGAGCGGTAGTTTTAAGGACAAGGTCAATATTTAATTTCTTTTTTGGATCTGATTGATATGTTTGCCCCAACCAGATTCAAGAGGGCTAGTAGTCCATTTTCCCCAGAGACAAATAAAAATTCTTTGCGATAAGGCCTGCCCATAGGCCAATATGATTAGGTCGGAAGCTAGTTATCAATACTATAGACAACTTTGTTATTTCTATAATATGGTGTTGACTGAGGATGGAAAAAATTACTTTGAAAAATTTGTTAATAATAAAATAACAAAACAAACATGAGTCATAAACCGTAAACCTGTGTACCTAACTTGTTACCTTATGTATTTTGTATTTATATTAAATAGAAAAATAAATGATTTTACTATGACTATTATTAACATCTTATAATTTTTATTGTTTTAGTTGTGTATCATGGGCCAAGTTTTGTTTTCCTGACAATGAGTGCCATTCAGTGGATTTTCACAAAAAATTATATGCTGAACACAGAATGTTATGCTGTGAACATTTTAAGGAATCTTCCTTTACTGATTATGCCAAGAAGAAGCTAAATCGACATGCTGTTCCTGATGTTGAATGTGTAGAGGTAATTAAGTATTAATCATTTTTATTGAGTAAGTTTGTATCACTTCACATGAGCAACCTATTATACAATACCGAGATATTATGAAAAGAAAGTAAACTTGAAAAAAGAAAATATTTAATGCAACATTTCTTGTTTCCATGCATCTATGAAACAAATCAAGTTCGAGACTAAAATAAAAAAAATTCCCTGATGTGCTAGGCAAAAACAGCATTTAGTTGACACCCACGGGATGAGATGGGGTGGTGCAATTCTTTATCCCAGGCACCACACGGGAAATTTAATGTCTTTTTAAATTTAATGTTTGATAAAATAATATTGTTTTTCAGGAAGTACCAGGTCCAATACAGCATCCCATAGAACCTATGTCAGGTAACCCGGAAAAAAAAACCATTACAATGAGCGCGGATAAAAAGAAATTACCCCAGGAGGGTACCGGTCACACCGGAGAATCCCTCCCTGGGCCATCTAGTGGCCCAGGCTGCCCCTCGTATTCTGGGGGGGGCACATCAGCGCATATTGCAAGTACTAGCAAGGAAATAGGCGGACAGGAGCGTCCAGGGAGGTCTCTCTCGGAGACCCTCGGGGACGACCTGAACCACATGAACATCGGAGAGAACGATGAAAAGAGCAACGATGGCGAGTGGATCCCTCGATCTCGATGGAGTAGGATCAAAGCTCGAAAGCATAAAGAGCAACTTCAAGCCACGAACCAGACCCAACCCAAAGGCGGCACCTCAGTCAACATGGCGAGGATACCAGAGGGAAGGGCAGGCCCGAGGGCACAGAAGTTAAAAAGACAGGGTACTGATCCGGAGGAACAGACGCAGCAACGCCCACCGAAACGCCAAGACCTGGGCACCCGTAACGAGTGCACATGGAAGCTAGCTACAAACCAGAACCCGGACTATGCAGTCGTCATAGAACGGGTGGATGGGGTAGCGGTGGACGAGGCTGTGGCTGCCGAGATCAGGAAAAGGCTCACCACAGAGATAGGGAACGCCATCAAGAGCGGCGTACGGGGCCGCAACCTGGCATTCGACGCCTCGGGTCTGGTTGCTGAAAGATATTTCCTTGTAACAGCAACCACCGAGGAGGCGATGACATGGTTGCTGAACTGTGGCCTAGGCGACCGGGAGGGCATTCCCTTAAAAGTAAAAAAATTAGATAAATACCGTATGGCAGTTTGGCTTCCGGGCAGCACAGCAGACCTGACAGTGGACCCCCTAGATTTCATCAAGGTCCAAAATGAGTACAGGGAGGAGCTGAAAATGCCTGAGTGGACCCTAATCCGAAGGGAGGTACTACCACTAGGAGTAAGACTTATAGTGGGAATCCCCAAGGAAGTGGCCGCGGAAGGAGGGGTGGCGCTCCACTACCAAGCTACCAGAGCATACGCCCGCACCATCGGGAAAAGCCCAGCACAGACCGAAGAGAAGTGCGCATGCTATGTGTGCCCCAAACACGACCCAAAGACACGGGGTAAGGAGCATACCGGAAACCGGTCCACCAACCAGCCTGAGGCCTATAAGGGTGCACAGGCGGAAGGGAGTAAGACGGTTCAAGGGAGCTCAAACCCCAGCAGCACACAACAGGCACGAAATACAAGGGAGCAGCCCATAGGCGGGGGAGGCGACAAACAGCCAGGTACCCCAAAGGTGGGCGCCGCTGAGACTCGGAGGCCCTGCCTTTTGGACTCTCCCGCACAGTACTGTACACCACACCCTCTCCCTACGACGACGCTGAAGGACCGCACACCACCACCAAGCGTAGCTCAACTACAGCCGCACTGGTGTGGGGGGTCGAAGCCTGAAGCGGAGTCCAAATAGGGAGGGAACATAGACACAAACACACACACACACACACACACACTAACAAATGAACACACACAGCAACACACCACAAAAACACACACAAAAAATAAAGATAGTTCAAGTGAATCTTCATCACTGTATAGAAGCCATGACAGAGCTCCACAGATACGTGATGGAAGAGACAATAGACATCGCTCTGCTGCAAGACGTATGTCTTGAATGGACGTGTGACAGGGCTCGGCTCTATGGGTAGAGACATCATATACCACGAAGATGGTGAGTCAATCCCAAGAGCATGCATATACGCCAGCAACAGAGCAAGAACATTAGGACTAATAAAAGCAGATTGTTACAGCGACCTAGCCAGCGTTGTAGTAACAATACAGACAGGCGCAGAAACAGAAGAAAGGGTGCTCCTAGTCTCCGCATACCTGCCTAGCGAGGGGAACTTCGAGCCGCCATCCCGAGAAATGAAAGAAACTGTAAGAAAATATCAAGGTAAGAATACTCCTATTATTATAGGGTGTGACGCCAACGCACACCATGTGGTATGGGGTAGCACAAACTGTAATAAAAAAGGTGACTTACTTCTAGAATTTATAAGTGAAACAGGCTTGGAAATACTGAATGTAGGCAACACACCCACATTCGTCACCAAGGTAAGACGAGAAGTGTTGGACATCACTATTGCAACAGATAGAATAGGCCGACACATAAGGGACTGGAAAGTAGATGAAAGAGACTCTATGTCAGACCACAGACGAATCACTTTCAGTCTGGAGGCCAAGACGGAAAAAATTCTGATTAGAAAAGCGAGAAAAACCAACTGGGACACATACCAACACTATATGGAAAAGTGGTGCCCAGGACGAGATACCCCGCTAAAAGACGCCCTAGAAATAGAAAAGGAAGCCAATAGACTGGACGAAGCTCTAAGGGGAGCATATCACAAGGCATGTCCCTCTAGAGAGATAAGAACAGACAGAGGACAACCCTGGTGGACGATGGCACTAGGGAAACAGAGAAAAAAGACACGGCGAGCTCTCCATAAGGCTCTGAAAAAGAACGACGATGAGAGCTGGCAAACATATAGAGAAGAAAGAAACACGTATAAGAAAGAATGCAGGAGGGAGAACAGGAATAACTGGAAGGCGTTCTGCGCAGGAGTCGAAAAATATCCTGAAGCGGCGCGACTAGTTAAAACGTTCTCCAAAGCCAACACGCGCAAGCTAGAAAGTATCAAGAACGGGGAAGAACTAATTACCGACCCGGAAAAGATAATGGAAATTATGTTGAAAACACACTTTCCAGAAAGCGAGGAATACAAAGAGGATGATACATCAATCCTTCCAGGTCCCACAGTGGATCGGGAGCCAAAGACAATCATCACCAGTGGTCGGAGTAGGTATATTGATTTTAGATACTTGCGTCATGATATCATAACATGGACATGCATTTCTTCCGGAATGTACCGGAGTTTCCAAAAATTTGGTAAATAGAGTAATAAAATAAAAAACCATATGTAAGCAAACAAAATTGTTTATTGTTAATACAAATAATCATTATTACAGTTTTATTAAAAATAATTATTTTTAATCCTCATCGGTTACAAGTTCTACATTTTGATTTTCTGTCTCTATACAATTAAAATAAATAACTATAATTTTTTCAATATTTTCTAATTTTAAGCTATTTCTTTTAACATCTAAGATCCATTTGTAAGTGGAAAATGATCGTTCAACATCTGTAGATGTCAATGGAGCGAATTTGAAATAAAGTTTCTGATTATTTGCTACGCTTTTTTCAATACTCTCGCTGTATTCTCTAATTGTATCTAAATCTGGATTTCGTTCCATAACTGATTCTATTTTATTTTTTATATTCTCATTATTGCACTCGTTAAGCGTAGCCCTTACTTGATCAAATACTAAAAGTGAATCAGCTAGAGATAAATTTTGTTTTTGTAACTCTTTTAGGGCTAGTAGTATAATAGAGTAATTTTCTTCAATATATTTTAAATCATTTTCTAAATTTTGTTTTTCCAAAATGTTTTTTGCGTTTCGTATGGCTATAGCATCAGAACTGCTCAAGCAGGATAAAACTTCTTTTATTTTATCTAAATGTTGAGCGTAGTAAGATACTGCCTGTAACCAAGTACCCCATCTGGTAATGACTGGTTGCGGAGGCAACGGTAAGTCAGGATATTTTTCTTTTAAAATGTTTACCCTACTAGGAGCCTTTAAAAATACTTTTTTAACATTTGATATAAGAATATCAACATCGTTGTATTCTGACCTTATCTGCTCACTTACACGATGAAGAGCGTGCGCCAAACATGTCACATGCTTCATTTCAGGTAAGTAATGTTTTAAATTTCGCCCTGCAGATAGCATGTACGCTACACTGTCAGTGCAAAGCATTAAAATATTGTCAACTTTCGCTTCAAAAGTGTTTTGCCATAAATTTTCTAGACATTGCAGTACAAATTGTGTTATTGTTTGTCCATTTACTGCTGTTAGCATTTTACAAGCAATCAAATAAGGCCGGCCTGCACTATTACTAGGATGCAATGGTTTTATTAGGAAATTGACTATGTATCGACCAAAAATGTCTGTTGTCTCATCCAGCGATATCCATAGTTTCTCATTTTTATTAGTTTCATAAATCGAATTGATTTTATTCCTATAAAACTTCTCCAAATAAACTTTTCGTAACTGTGATTCGTCAACCACTTTACGATTGGTACAAACGCAACAACAAGTACTGCACATATATTTCTGAAAAAACTCTTTGAACGCTGGATTTTTCATTTGCGACCAAGGAATATTGCATAGAATCAGGAACTTAATGAGGTCGAAGTAAAATTCCTCTTGCGGTCTCTTAAATTTTCCTTGATGTACAGCGCCTTCAATGTGTTTGGTAATGTTGCCTCTATTCACAGCTTTCAAATGACTTTCACACTTTGTACAGTATATAGTGCCACTAGCGTTATCGTAAAGTAGCTCAGGATAGTGCAATAACCACTTTTGCACTGTTTCAGCCTTGACCTTTGCCATATTTATTTATATCTCACCTAAAACAATGATTTAAATTTACAATATATACATACACAACTGTAAAGTCGATAATGAAATTCTGTTTCATATAAAGTGTTTTTTTTAACTGAAGCGGTGATAGCCCTGCGGTGTGCGTACCGGACTCTCATGCGCTGTGATGATTGCTATAAAGTGATTTTTTAAACTGTTTCCAAGTTCTAAAACCTTCTTAAATAGTGAAAATAATTAAAACTTACCCGTACAAAAACAACTTCAAATGGGCCCAATCCAAGAGTAATAAATCGATGTCCGTAGTTATAAGCCAAATTCGTCGTTTTAAGTAGATTTCAGAAGACAGTAAACAAGCCAGGGTCAAGTCAAGATATTCACAACACATAAAATAAGCGCACTCCACGAACCGAAATAAGTGAGTGAGCCACTTGGTCTGGATGTCGGTGCGAGCGCATTGTTTTCGAACAAACAGTCAATGAGTCATCCTGGATACTTGATTCTAATTGGTCAGATGCGTTGAGCATAGAGATAAGAGGACAAAAGACCCTGTTTGCCGGATGTCGTGTGTTGAAATGAATATTATTATTATATCATTTTATACATGCTTAGGCTTTTACTCCAACACTTTTACTACAACAAGGTTTTTACACACCAGTCATTTTTTACTATTAAATTCTGGTCATCTACGCCACTAGCAGCATAGCGTTGAGAGTATTGATACATTTTTAACTAGTTTCATGTAATAATTTCGATGTTTCGGTATTTTTATCATAATAATCCGGAAACTCGGAGGAGTATCCATATTAACATATACGTTTGATGTCAGTGACCTTAATTCAATATACCTACTCCGACCACTGATCATCACCGAAGAACATTTACTGTGGAGCGTCCGATCCTTCCAGCCCTATAAAGCAGCGGGACCGGATGAGATCTTCCCAAAAATACTACAGACAGCTATCAAGTATATAAGCAAAGATCTGCTGGCACTGTACAACGGCAGCATCAAAACCAAGCACATACCGAAGAAATGGAGAGAAGTGAGGGCAGTATTCATCCCAAAACCAGGCATCCTACCAGGAAGCCAAAGCCTTCAGATGCATCAGCCTCTCTTCATTCCTATTAAAGACACTGAAGAAAATCCTAGACAGACTAATTAGAGAGCAAATAAAGAAAAGCGGACTTCCACTCCACCAAAACCAACACGCATACATGGAGGGCAAATCCACCGAAACGGC
This sequence comes from Eudonia mercurella, assembly GCA_963082485.1. NCBI lineage: Eukaryota > Metazoa > Arthropoda > Insecta > Lepidoptera > Crambidae > Eudonia > Eudonia mercurella. The sequence goes on from OY720025.1 coordinate 10,619,398, forward strand.
CCTCCATAGCTTGGTAACGAGAGTGCAGAGATCACTAAGCAATACAGAGTACGCAATGGGCTGCTTCTTTGACGTGGCATTCGATAGGGCGACCCCCGATTCAATAGAGGCCACCTTAAGCCGTGAAGGAATAGACAGCGACGTATCAGACTGGGTGAAAAACATGCTAAGACACCGGCAGATACGAACAGAGTTAGCAGGAACAACACACGCGGTGGTGGCGAAAAGAGGATTCCCCCAGGGAGGATGTCTGTCGCCACTACTGTGGTGCCTGCTAATAGATGAACTAGTAAACAAGATAAACAGGATGCACATATACACACAGGTGTATTCCGATGATGGCGTGCTTCTAGTGACAGGCAAAGTTCTTAGTGTCATGTGCGAAATCATGAACAAAGGCCTAAAAGTAGCCGTAGAATGGTGCAGGAGCAAAGGTCTGAACCTAAACCCTGATAAGACCAAACTAGTTCTATTCACAAAGAAGAGAAAGAGAGGACATGCTGAACCAGTGAAACTGGACAACCAAGAGCTGGAAACAGTCAAGGAAGTCAAGTATCTAGGTGTGACACTGGACAGCAAGCTCACCTTTAACACCCACATAAGTAACACATGCTTAAAGGCCAAGATGGCTATGATGCAGTGTAAAAGTATAATAGGCAGAACCTGGGGCATGAAACCAGCGATGGCATTGTGGATATACAAGGCAATAATCCTGCCAAGGATCCTGCACGGAGCCATCGTATGGTGGCACAGAGCCGCAGTAGGGAAAAACAAAGCAGAACTAGACAAAGTCCAAAGGTTAGCGGCCCTAGTGACCACGGGCGCGATGAGAACATCGCCCACAGCCGCGCTCGAGATCCTACTGGGGCTAAATCCCCTGGACTTAGAAATAAAGAGAAGAGCCACCGAACAATGGTTCAAGCTAAAAAGCACTGGCATATGGACCGGGAACTTCACAGACGAGGGTCATGCCAGTATAAGCAAAAACTACGAAGATAAGCTGTCAATGGTCTTTTCCAACAACGATCTAATCCGGAAGGAAAGGATCTTTGACAAAAAATACAGAATACACATAGGAACAAGAGAAAACTGGAGCGTAGAAACTGAAGGCACTACTTGCTACACAGACGGCTCCAGAAAGGAGTTAACAAAGCTCTCTGGATCCGGTGTGCATATTAAATGTGCAGACGGGACGGAGGTGAACAAGTCTATACCGTTAGGCAGATTCGCCAGTGTTTTTCAGGCGGAAATATACGCAATAATCGCAAGCGCTGAGATGGCCGAACACTTTAATATTACAGGAAAGATTGTCATCTACAGCGACAGCCAAGCGGCGCTGAAGGCACTAGGCAGAGAAGAGACGACATCAGCAATCGTCAAGGAATGCAAGGAATCACTGAAAAGGCTGGCAGAAAGAGCGGACCTGACGATAGCGTGGGTCCCAGGACACGAGGGAAACACAGGAAACGAACAGGCCGACGAATTAGCTAGAAAGGGAGCAGAGGAAAGCTTGGTGGGACCGGAACCCCGGTTGCCAATAGCGCACAACATCACCAAGGGAATAATCAGTTGTAGTATAACAGCAGAAACCAACCGAAGATGGAGATCCTCGACGGGCATGAGACAGTCGAAGGTCTTCATCAAGGGAATGGACAAGAAAAAGACTAGCAAACTGATGGGACTCTCCAGAGAGAACATGAGGCTAGTCATAGAGATCATAACAGGACACTGCCGACTGAACAGACATCTGACAGTGATAGGAGTGAAAACCGACCCCATATGCCTGGAGTGCACGGAAAGCGAAGAGACCAGCCTCCACCTACTCGCTGAGTGCCCTATATACTCACGGATAAGACGGGAGCTATGGGGGTCGGATATACTAGACATAGAGGACCTGAAGGATCTGAAGGTGGAGCAGATAGCAAGATTCACCAAAAAGACAAAAAGATTCGACGGGGCGCCGTGAAGGCTGGATAAACCTTTAACTCCCTCAAAGGGGAGAACGGGGAAAAGGACGAAATGGCCCGCAGAAGGCGCGGGCGGATCGTCCGTTCGGCCGGCGACGTCCCCACCAGAAATAATAATAATAATAATAATAATAACCTATGTCAGGTCCATCATCATTAAAGCATGACGTCATAGATACTCAACCAGGGCCGTTACACATACTCATGGACATTACAAATGTTGTACCAGTTGCCAAGGTATCTATTTACACATTATAATTTATAACAATGGAATTCTTTTATGCTGCCCTTTTGTCTGTGAACTAGCCAAATCGGTAGCAGTATATCTTTCATTTAATAACGTCCTGTCAAACAAATATATCCATATAAGTTGTGGGTGTTCTAAGTGGACAAAAATGTAAAACTAAATTTGTATACACGAAGAGCACCTGCCAAAAATATTGATGGGTGCTCTAAGTGGACTAGGCCAGGTGCTATTCGCGCAGGTGCTATTCGGACAGGTGCCCTAACTGGACCATCTCGTCTTTAAGCCCTTAACAATGAACTGCAGTTAATGTTTGATAAAAAATATTGTTTTTCAGGAAGTACCCAATCCATCACAGAACTCCATAGAATCTGTTCCATCAACATCAAAGCATGAAGTGATAGAAGCTCAACCAGTTGCCAAGGAACCTTTACATATTATAATAGGTTACAACCTACTGTCATGCGCCTGACCGGGAGGCGCGCTGGCCGAACGTACCTAAACTGCGGAGTGACACCCCCCTGCGGCCCTGGTAGTAGTAGTAAAACCGTAATATGTGATCGCCTTTACCCACCATACTTTAAGATCCCCTCTCTAAACTTTCTCTTGTGTGCATGTGATGTGAGCATTAAAAAGTATATCTATCTATTTTTGTTTCAGCCTATCAGTGCCAGTAATCCAGCAAAATCAAAGAGAGAAGCAGAGTTATTGAAAAGGTGTAGACTGTATATGAAAAGAATTTGGAAGTTGCGGCACACTATCAAAAACAGAAATAAACTTGATAGTTTTAACATCGTTTATGAAAACGATTCTTTCCAAAAACTGGTGAAAAGGTTAACTCCGTCATTTGCCATACTTTTGCAATCGCAGTTGAGAAACGTAAAAAAGCAAAGGAAAGGTCGAAGATGGACTTTGAAAAGTTCATTGCATTACGGCTTTACAAAAGGTCTCCTATGTGTTATAGACTTTTAAGGAGAATGTGGTGTTTACCAACCCCAGCAACTCTAAAATCGTTACTAAGTCAGTTTGGCTTGTCTGTTGGTATAAACCAAAAACTTCTCAGCGCATTAGAAGAACATGTTAAAAGTTTACAGTCTTCTGACAATGAATTTATTATGATGTTTGATGAGATGTCGTTAAAAAAACACTTGGTATACAAACCGAAATTAGACCTAATAGAAGGATACCAGGACCATGGGCCTCAGCATGGACGGACTCAAAAAGAAGCAACTCATGCGCTAGTATTCATGGTGGCTGGTATACGAAAAAAGAAAAACAGCCTATTGCTTTTTATTTATCTAGTTCCTATGTTACTGCAGACAGATTGGCAGTCCTCATAAAAGAGGTAACTATATACTATTACTTGCTCAAATTTAAACATATATAATTATGTTAGTATGTTAATAAGCAGGACCGCACCACACAGTCTGTTAAACATCTGATTCTGCAAGTGATTAAGCCTTTTCCATTCACCAAAACACCTCAAATATTTAGCATGTAATATATCATACTGCATCAAGAGTACATTGGCGCAAGCCAGGTATCTACCAAAACTGAGCCAAACGGTGCGTTATAAACACGTCGCCTCTCCGATTGAACATACTATGGTAGATACCGGGCTGTAAGCTGCTTATTGGTGGAGCACGAAGATTCTCTACAAACTCAGACACATCACATGCAGTGTGCATTACATATTTACATACATTACATACAAAATCAGATACATACTTACAGCCTTAGAAAGATTTGATTTTCTGTTTCTGTTTCATTTATTAAAAGTGTGTGTTAACAAAATCTAAAAATTTTTATTTGCAGGTTCTACATGCTTGTTTCAAAATTGGCCTATGTATATCAGCTACAGTATGTGATATGGCTGCAGTCAACAGAAGGGCCTTAGCAATTCTGGGTGCAAGTAAAGAGAAGCCTTATTTTTTAATAGTAAATAATGAAGTAGTTACTATGTTTGACCCACCACACTTACTCAAGAGTTTTAGGAATCTTTTTATAAAATACAATGTTAAGTGCAATACTGATATAATGTCAAACACCCAAACAGGACAAGGTAATTTATGAATACTTATGCAAACATACATATTGAATTGTTTTTAGAAAGCAATAACCATTTCAAAATTCCTCTTTTACAGGTTTGGCAAAATTGAGTCATCATTTAGATAATCAAAACAAAAATTTCGTTTTTGCACCTGCTCTTCGCAAAGAACATTTATACCCTAACACCAAAGAAAAGATGAAAGTAAAGTTGGCTGCACAAGTTTTAAGCCACTCTGTTGCATCGGGGATGTTCGCCAAAATAGCGGTAGGTAAATAATACCAAAATATATTTTTTATTTACATATCTTACGGTAAGCACTTGGCCTTCATCTCACTGATGTTAATTGATAATAAGGCCGACGGACGGACGGTTGAAGCGCTTCCCCCGGAATCCGCACCTACTGAGGATTTCTGCACTTACTATGCCATGTTAAGGCAACTTTCCACAACCTTAATTTACCGACTGCATTTTTTTACATTTCCGACTCTCATTACTGGTTAATTTCAGGGGAATTGCCATCAGACGCTACAACCACAGCAAACCTTATATCCAACATGGATAAGTTGTTCGATGCATGAACAGCGAGAGTCCAGACTTACGAAGAGGAAAACCTTATGCTACAAATTTGTCAAAAAAATCACCCCATTTAAAGTTTTTTATTTCCATGAGAATGTTCTTTTCTGATATGTAATTTGTGGGCTGTTCTCAAACCCCACCATCACAGCAAGGTTGGATATGGTCATTGAATGCAGTAGAGCGGTTGTGGAGAAATTTATGTCGTAAACATAGTAACATAAAAACTTTGTCGACACGTCGCCTGCAGCAAGATTCCCTTGAAAATTTGTTTGGGACAATAAGAGGAAATTGCGGAGCAAACACCAATCCAACGGTTGGACAATTTATAGCTGCTCTAAAAACAGCGATCATGTCCAACCTTGCCCATTTGTCCAGTGGTAATAGTGAGCATGACGAAAATGACAACATGATAAAAAATTTTAAGAAAATATTTACACCCACACTCATTCGCACTGCCGATGATGCCAAACAAACAGAACAAAAAGATTTAGAAGCATCCCTTTCCTTGATAACAGATTCAGTAGATGTAAGTTTCGCGGAACCTTCATCTACTGAATCTGCAGAATTGCAGGCTTGTGCGTATGTGTGTGGGTATTTATTAAAGAGAAAAAAAGATAATTGTCAAAAATGTGATACATTTTAAAAAAAGCAGGATATTGATTGTGAATTATTTAATTTCATGCAATTCAAAGAATACAATGATTTAAAAAAAATATATATGCTTATATATGCATCAAACGAATTTGTAAACTGTGTGGAATCTTGTGCGGCAATTATAAACGATTTATTGCGCACAAGAAGCCACACAGTCGAAATAAAAAAAACAATTATCGAGATACTTTGTAAAAACGTTAATTTTGCATTCATAAATTGTCATTACAATGAGAATATTGAATTTATTGTTAACAATCTTTTTTATATATGTATTAGAAGATTTTGTACTTTGTGCCGCCTGTGGAGGCTGGTCTGCTCTTGCGTACTTATCTTATTTTTAGTATTATTCACTATAGTTTGACTTTGTTTTTCTAAAACAATTTTTGACTTTTACTAGAATGCTGTAGTGGTACTGTATGACATTGTGGAAATTGAAACTTTTGCCTGATGTGAATTTGTTAACCTAGAATTTTTTTTTTTTGTTTTTTTTTTTTACATGTTGTGGTTGTCTTCTATAAGTATGTTTTGTGTTTATTTGTAATGGAAAGTGTCCTGCTATGATCGGGCATTTTCCAATATTTTTGACGCTGTAAGGGAGAAAAGAGCTGGACACTTAGTTTCTTGCCGGTTCTTCTCAGTACAAGATCTCCCGCCCAGAGTAGACTTACGAACCGATGGCATAGTGACATTCATAAGAGCTACTTGTAGCCTAAACTGAATAAAATGATTTTGAATTTGAATTTGAATTTGAATTTGAAAAATCGCCAGTACAAGAAAGAGACATCGACAGTATTAAATGGACATAATAAAACATAAATAAAATCTATTTGCCATTGTTTTATTTATTAATGTAATGTTTTTTACTAGTTTCAAACGTTTCTTCCATGTACTATTCTTCCGATGAAGTAGTTTCATGAGAAACTTCTCTCATGAAACTTCAAATGGAAGAATAGTAAGGAAGAAACGTTTGAAACTTTGAAGTAATGGTGTGGGTAGGTACACCTACTTTTGAAAAGTTTCTGATTCCCGCCACACATTTTAATTTCGCCCGCCATACTACTTCGTTAGGGATTACCAGAGATGGCGCTAGTGTCAGAGTTTTGTCGCCTTATGTATGAAGTTGACATTCTTCTCCGTATATGTGTTCTGTGGTGTTGATGTTGAACATAATATACTTACTTTTTTTGTTCTATATTCTAATTATTTGTATTTTTCCTGGAAACAGCGGATTATTATTTATTTTTGTGTTTTTGTTTTATAGGTTTACATCTTTGATTATATACAAAGGTTTACATAGACTTTGCCATATTTGGGACATCTCCTTGTATTATAAATTATCCCTGCGAGCTCAAAAGCTTCATTAATTTATTAATAATGTGACGCTGAAATCAACTGCTTAAAATGTTTTTCTATGGACGTTACGTGTGGCAAGAACACTTAAAATTATCTCGTTTTAGATTGTTAGTTTTTGTTATATTGTTTGTCGTGCCGCTGTTTGTACATTATTATTTATCAAAGGTAATATTCCAGGATTTACTTTTCTTCACATTATCATGATAATGCTCGACTTAATCATGCATAAGCTGTATTTTGCATAATTTGTGCTTATTTTTCCTTCTTTTATATTCTTAAAAATATGCTGTTCTTTAATAAGTGAAGCTAGCCAGTGGATAAGTTTGGCTATGTAATTTTAATGATTTTTATTTTAAAATATTTTAAGGAGAGGAGTTTATTATCTTTTTTAAATGAAGACTACATTTATTTCCAGTTACTAAACCATACGGAATACTAAAGGGTTGGTGAAAGTACACTTTTCATATTTAAATCTGTATCTTTTTTTCAGTATGAATCAACTTTGGGATCATCGGGAAACAACCATATGCAACATACATTGGAAGTACTCGGTGACTTGTCTACTACAAATGTAGTGGATCTCAGAATTCAGATAGAGGAAATGCTCCGAATAAAAGTAAATACATTTCTTATGGTCTAAACCTTTAAAAACTTTGCGAAAAATTCTTGATATTTAGAAATATTATCACAAATTGTTTTCTAAAGTTTACGTGAACACTACACATTGAAATGAAACAACTTTTACAGATCTATGTGTTTATTTTATACATTAGTTCTGCAAAAAACGGAACGCACATGATTAAATTTAAATGAGGGTATAGGTACAGGCTACTAACTTATTATGAGACATCCAACACCTCAGTCTCTCTGTGACCACGTACCCTGCAAAGGGTGAGAAACGTCAAGATAAACATTAACTAAAACTAATGAATAAAATAAATGCGAGTAGATCTGTAAAATTTGTTTTATTTCAATATTTTCACAAAGTTGTAAGTATCTCAAAATGCAGCCAGCTGCTTTATTCAAGGGCTATTTTGTTTTCTAGTTGTATTAAAATCTTATATTTATAAAGATTTAACTACAAATCATAATCTACTGGCAAGGATGCCAAAAACACTTCATTATAGAAATGGACTGAATATGACAATGATGACTTTAAAGTCATCACAGACCAGGCTAACCCACCAACCTGTTCTTGCTGCAGATTGGTGGGTTTTAGCGACTGTTATCAAAGACAATCTCTGGACAAATGGACAAGATGACAAACTTTGTGTTAGCTTACTAAGATATATTTTAAGCTTTCATGTTCCATTTTAAACAAAGTTTTTAAAAGTAATATAATGCAGCGCTTAAAAAAGTATGCGTAATGGCATAAGTCCCCTAAAAACCTTTAATTGTTTATTGATAAGTTGTAAGTTTGATGTAGTTTTTATAAGAAAAATACTATTTAGGCCTTAGTCTCCACCGAGTTGCGGGAACTGGAGACACGACGCGGCCGTCTACAGCGCGAGGTGGCAGTTAGCGCCAAAGCCGACAGCGCTAAGTCGGAGCACGCGCATTGCCGTATGTTCTCATGCTTTGACCATTCCCGTTGCTCTCTAACTTCGGGGTTCCCAGTGTATCTGTATGACTCGGATGCCTACGCCCCCCTCGCCAGCGCTGAAGTTGATGGTTTCCTGAAGACCACGCTGCGGCAGACGTTAGGCTACAATACGCATTTGACACGGGACCCTAACGAAGCTTGTGTCTATCTAGTCCTAGTCGGGGAAGCTTTCCCGTTTGAGAAGAGCCCCTCGTAAGTTATCACCAACAATTGTCTTATATTCATTATTATAATAAATAAGTATAGAATAATTAACAAATGTTTTAATATGTTTTAGATTAACAACAGAATCGTATAAGCTGTTATTGATTGAGACTGCTCTGAAAAGTTTACCATTTTGGGGGGGCGATGGAAGAAACCATGTATTAGTCAATTTGGCACGGCGGGAACTCTCAGTCGGGTCTGGGGACTCGTTCCAAGGAGTTTCCACGGGCAGGGCTATCCTCGCCCAGTCAACGTTTACACATAATCAATTCCGGTCTGGATTTGATATAGTAACTCCTCCCGCGCTCGGCCCACCGGGGGGTGATGTTTGGGCAGATTGCGCGCCAATAGCGCCAGCGAGGCGGAAATATTTGATAAGGTAATTTATTCAACAATTGACTACATTTTTTTTATGATTAATTACTTTTTATTACTAGATTGTGTAGATTCATTAGCATTCATTAGCTGAATTTAGCTTTCAGGGTTCACAGCCGCCGGCCAAAGGTCCGGACAGGGACCAAGACCAGCAGATGATAGAGTATCTGCAGAAGTCTAAATCGACACCGGACACTTTCTTCCTGCAGTTCGAATGCGACCATCCAGTAGAGAAGCGGTCGTTATTGCCAATTGGGGACTGGTCGCTGTGCGGTACCAACCGGTCGCGACGCGCGTTACTAAGAGAGTCGACGTTCGTGTTGATTTTAGCGCCTGCAGATCGAACTTACTGTACCACGGCGTTGTTGCAAGCGCGGTTGTACGAGGCGTTGCGTTCCGGAGCTATACCAGTCATACTTGGTGGTGACAGAATTCGTTTGCCGTACGATGAAGTGTTGGATTGGAAGCGCGCGGTGATCGCTTTGCCTAAAGCTCGGGTCACTGAGCTACACTTCTTGTTGGGAGCGATGTCGGATGCGGATTTGTTAGTGTTCAGAAGGCAGGGGCGCGTACTGTGGGAGCGTTATCTGAGTTCGGTGCAAGCAAGTGTGGACTCGTTGCTCGCGACTATACGGACCCGGTTGAACATCCCTGCGCCGCCGGCGTCGTCGACGGTTGGTTTGCCGGCGTTCAACGAGTCGTATTACCCGCCCAAAATAAAAAAGCGTGCAGTGGACAGCAAACCCAAAGAAACGCTTGGCCCCCTCGAAGCACCGTACACCAGCCCTGCGTACCGACGGAATTACTCTATGGGCTTGATACATGGGTATGTCTTGTAATCTGCCCCCCGACCGCCTAACTCGATTGCTTTCGATTGCTTTGGCTACGTGTATAGTTTATGACGTCATCTTGTCATTTAGCTATATGACGTTTAGCTTTATGACGTCATTCGATATTGCTTTCATAGGCGGTACGAAATGACAAGATGACGTCATAAACTATACACATAGTCAAAGCAATCGAAAGCAATCGAGTTAGGCGGTCGGGGGGCTAATCTCCTTTAAAGTCAACTATTTGGTGTTATACACTTTTAATCTTTTGCGTTCCATTTCAATCTAAATTTTTTAACGGTGTTCAATGCAAGACTACTTAGTATAAGTATTATGATACTGCATAATCGACGCCAATAAGCCAATTTAAAAGAAATGTTCTATGTTTATGGGTAGGTAATACAGAAATGTTGATAGTTAATAGAATTTTAAAAAAGTTTGTTCAACTGATTTTATGTGATTTGAAATTTTCCGTAGTTTGTAAAAATTCAGTTATACAAACGTTTTATAAATTGTAAGCAAACAACGTGAACAGGTAAATCTTTAAAAAAAACTATTTAAGACCTAACTTCAAAGTGTACGAACAGGTACGAACTGTGGAACGATTGGGGCGAGCCGTTCGCGCTATACCCACAGTTACCGTGGGACCCGGTAGTGACGTCAGAGGCTCGTTTCATCGGCTCGGCGGCTGACTTCCGTCCGATCGGCGCAGGCGCAGGCGGCTCCGGCAAGGAGTTCAGCGAAGCCCTAGGAGGAGACCGGGCCAGGGAACAGTTCACCATAGTCATATTGACGTATAAGCGAGAGAATGTGTTGGCGCGCGCGTTGATTAGGCTTCGCGGGCTGCCGTATCTGAATAAGGTTAGTTTTATAATCATGGGTAAATATACGCACAAACAAATTACAATTTGGAATAGTGTTGAAAATATTTTGTACACTGTACGGGATAATATTTTCCCACAGTGTAATATGTCCTAAATATGGAAAGTATTTTTAACTTTTTTCCAAAAGGTTAATTTTGATTAGTAACTAAACTAAAAAATAAACATGTTTTAAAATATAAAATAAAAAGTAACAAGATAAAGTGTTCTTTCGACTGTGAGAGTAGTAACTACACAGTGACGTAATATCGCTGTGGCTTGCAGCGTAAACCACATACTACTAGAAAATTTCAACGAGTCTCAAAGCTCTGACCTCTGACCGCTATTGTAACTTTGTAAAGTTTATGTTTTATAGTGTTGCAATAAAAGTATTATCTATCCAGTGGCGTAGCGTGGGTGTTGGCCGCCCGAGGCGGAAGACAATTTTGCCGCCCTCTTATTTAGGTATTTGAATTTTATGTATATGTCGGCGGGATGGCGCTTCAATCGTGCGAAACGTCATCTGTCATCCCGTCGTCTCGTCTATGATGCCTTGCGAAACGTCAAGTTATGGCATTGACAACTGTCATCGCTTGGGAGTGGTCTATGCTTGTTCAACATGGCATTGACGTCGGGCAGCCATACTGAACGGACGCAAGCGCAGAACTCTCCGCGTTTCGTATCGCAATCCGTTTGCATCTCGCCACTCTTAATATATTCCGTGTGAATACTAAGTAAATCGATTAAAAGGACTTATTTGTGATCTATCTGCAAGTTTATTTAAAAAAAGGAACCCACACTGGTCAAGATGCTGGATGGTGACCGGTCTAGCTCTCCGCCGATCCCACTGGACAACCCGACATCAGAAGTGGGATCTGCTCGCCATGTCCCACCTGGAAACAATGACGACATGTGGCGCAACCTGTTGGAGCAACAAAATCGGAACTTTTTGGCGATCATCGAGGCTATGAAGGTACCGCAACCAAATCGTATTCAATTACCCGAATTTGAGCCACACAAGCACTGCGATCCACGAGCATGGTTAAACACTGTCGACCTGTGCATGGCGGAAAAACCGTTAGAAGGCGCAGCGCTTGTTATCACACTGAGTAAGGCATTGAAGGGTCAGTCGTCTACATGGTTTTCCCAAATAACATTTCCGGGCATTACATGGGCCGATTTTAAATTACTATTCAATGCGAGATATGACTGTCGTGATACTGCTGCGGCGTTCCTAATCAACTTGAACAATAATCGACCGAAGGAAGGAGAGTCGTTATCGTCCTATGCCGCTACGATGTATACGTCGCTTATGTCGCGATGGAAAGACATGTCTACCGAGGAGATAGTGGTGTCTAGCATCCTGGCACACCTTGCACAATTTGAACCACGTGTACAACGCCTGTCTTTTACTACCGAGGTGTCGTCAAGAGCGAAGCTTCAACAAGAACCTTCTGCTGTCTCGTTCCTGAAGAGGAAGCCGAATGAACGTGATGGACCTGATGCGAAGCGATTTAAGCCTTCAACCACATCCAGCTTAGGAAAATGCTTCAGCTGTGGAAAACCTGGACATAAAGCATCCCAGTGCAAGTCGAAGCCGCTTCCTACCACATCGAGAGATCCGCGACCTCAACTACCTCCAGCGAAGCCAGGCGTCGTCTGCTTCAACTGCCGGGGCACCGGGCATTACGCGAAGAACTGCACTAAGCCGAGCGATAAGGGGACCAACGGAGCAGCCCAGACATCTGCTGAGAAGAGGGTTGACGTGTGTGACGTCACCGCTCCGCGTGGTACAATGAGACACTCAGGTGAGGAGTTTTCGTTTTATTACGACTCGGGTGCTGAGTGTTCTTTGATGAAAGAAACCGTTTGTAACAAGTTTAAGGGCAAACGATTGTATAACTCTGTTACAATGACAGGTATAGGTTTGGCTAGAGTTGTTAGTACTATACAGATATTGACTACCGTTACTATAGATGGCATGTGTGTAGAGGTTCTTTTTCACATATTACCCGACCGATATCTCCGCTATGACATTATGATAGGGCGGGAGATCCTTAGCCAGGGGTTAGCCGTTCATATGTCGTCGAGTAAATTAGAGTTTGCGAAAATGAATGTTGTTCATTCCTGCCAAGTTCAAGATCCTTGTGATAGTGATTTAGTTCTGATAGACACGGATGTTTCCCCTGATTTTAGATCCCAATTCGATGCTATTATAGAGAAATTTAAACACCACTTTACTTCTGGTATTCCTGATCACCGCGCTCAGACTGAACCAATGCAGATAAAACTACGGGATCCAAATAAGACCGTTTGTCGTCGCCCCTATCGGCTATCCACCGAAGAACGGCGAGTGGTACGCGAACGTGTTGATAATCTTATGCAGGCAGGTGTAGTTCGCCCCAGTTCATCGCCGTTTGCAAGCCCTGTTCTCCTCGTAAAGAAAAAGGATGGTAGCGATAGGCTTTGTGTCGATTATCGAGAATTGAACGACAACACAGTTCCTGATAGGTTTCCTCTGCCCTTGATTTCTGACCAGATAGCACGTTTGCATGGTGGCTGCTTCTTCACCACCCTGGACATGGCTTCAGGGTTCCACCAGATCCCCGTTCACCCTGACTCGATTGAGCGAACTGCTTTCGTAACCCCTGAGGGTCAATTTGAATATGTTGCTATGCCCTTTGGGTTGCGGAACGCACCGGCTGTTTTCCAACGAGCGGTTAGCCAGGCTCTGGGTGAACTTACTAACACATACGTGGTGGTCTACATGGATGATGTATTATTGGTGGCCTCGACCCCTGAAGAAGCTCTTCAACGACTCTCAACTGTTCTTTCGATCCTTACTGAAAAAGGTTTCTCTTTGAACATGAAGAAGTGTTCTTTCTTAAAACGAGAGGTAGAATACTTAGGATACGTTATCAGTAATGGAAAGATAAGACCTAACCCCAAGAAGATTGAGGCATTGACTGCACTTCCACCACCAGAAACCGTTACTCAATTGCGTCAATTTATAGGGCTTGCATCCTATTTCCGACAATTCGTACCCAAGTTTTCCCAAATAATGGCACCCTTGTACGCTTTAACCTCGTCTTCCAAAAGTGAACTTAACTGGACGGCTGAACATGAAGCCATAAGACAGCAGGTTATCTCTTTGCTCACTAGTGAGCCTGTCTTGATAATATTCGATCCCGATTCTCCTATTGAGCTCCACACAGATGCGAGTTCGTTAGGATACGGAGGTATATTACTCCAAAAAAAGGACGGCAGATTCAGGGTAGTTGCTTATTACAGTAAGCGCACTACGACGGCCGAGTCCAAGTATCATTCTTACGAGCTTGAGACACTAGCCGTTGTAAATGCCGTTAAGCACTTCCGGCACTTTCTACACGGTCGTAAGTTTGTAGTTGTTACCGATTGTAATGCGTTACAATCGTCGCGCAAAAAGCTCGATCTTACACCGCGAGTACATAGGTGGTGGGCGTTTTTGCAATCTTTTGACTTTGATGTCGTAAATAGGGCAGGTGAACGTATGCGTCACGTAGATTACTTTTCACGTAACCCCCTACCCCCCTCTATTCCAAAATCAATTGAGAAAATTGAGCCTACACGTGTCGATGTCACCGAGTTAACCAATAATTGGTTACTCGCGGAACAACAACTTGATAGTGACCTTTCTAAGTTAATTTCCGATATTAATGAGAATCGTCTTCCTGATGATATCGCTAAGACTTATGAGATTCGTTCCGGTATCTTACACCGCAAGATCCAACGCAACGGAAGGACTCGTTGCTTGCCTATTTTGCCAAGGTCACTTAGATGGTCTATTATTAATAACACTCATGAGTCTCTTATGCATTTAGGCTGGGAGAAAACTCTGGAAAAGCTCTATAGTCATTACTGGTTTGAAAACATGTCCAAATATGTTCGTAAATTCATAGACAACTGTGTCACTTGCAAAATTTCTAAAACCCACACAGGCAAAGTTCAGGCTGAGCTTCACCCAATACCTAAACTTGCTATTCCGTGGCATACTCTTCACGTAGATGCTACTGGCAAGTTAAGCGGCAAAAACGATAAAAAGGAGTACGTTTTTGTTTTGGTCGATGCTTTTACCAAATTTTCCTTGCTTGTCTATACTCCCAACATTGACTCTAAGAACAGCATTCGAGCTTTGAAAGTAGCTATCTCCCTATTTGGCGCGCCAACGCGTATTATCGCGGACCAAGGACGCTGCTTTGCTAGCCGCGAATTTCGAGAGTTCTGTGATACGTCCAACATTCAATTACATTTGATTGCTACGGGTAGTAGTAGGGCCAACGGACAAGTTGAACGCGTTATGAGCACTCTGAAAAATATGCTCACGGCTGTCGAGTCAGGCGATAGGTCTTGGCAAGAAGCCCTTCCCGATGTGCAGTTAGCCCTTAACTGTACTCACAACCGCGTCACGAAGTCAAGCCCCCTAGAACTTCTTATAGGTAAGGTAGCGAGACCAATAGATCTGGTAACAGCGGTCGATGAAGAGCCGGTTGATCTTGACCAAATTCGTAACCAAGCTTCTGAGGGTATTCAGTCTAATGCTCAATACGACAAGGCACGTTTTGACTCAGGTAAGGCTAAGCTGACAAAATTTTACGTAGGTGACTTTGTTTTGTTACAAAATGAAGAGCGTAACCAGACAAAATTAGATCCGAAATACAAGGGACCGTTTAAAGTCATTGAGTTGTTAGATGGTGATCGTTATTTGTTAAAGGCGTTAGATTCTAAGAGGACATACAAGTATGCCCATGATAGACTGAGAAGGATGCCTGAAGGTCAGTTGGTTGTAGAAGAGTTGGTTGATCAAAGCGACGATCACGTATCTGAAGTTCCTGGCACATCGCGTGATTAAGTTCGGTAACACTCGATGGAGGTGTTACTTGAGCGCTCGATGGAGGTGCTCGTGGGGACAATGCTTGACGGAGGCATTGTTCACTTATGTGCTCGATGGAGGCACACGGTCGCAATGCTCGATGGAGGCATTGTTTGTTTATGTGCTCGATGGAGGCACTGGTAGCATAACCGTTTGAGTGCCCGGCGCGCTCGAAATGCGCCCCTTAAAGTGCCCCGCCAATTTTTTTGCTCCCAACGCCGAGCGTGAGCGCGCGGCTCGGGTTACACAAAACCATTCATTGTGCCTAAAGTTGTTATCGGAGCGCTGTCACGTTTTGTTTTTTTTATGTTTAGTATGAATGAAGCTATTTATTTAAGTGTTTTGTTTATTAGTATTCGACTATGGTGCAGAATTACAACACGCTGAACACAGAGATAGTGCGTTTTTGAGCGCGACTTCACTTTAAACGATCGTACCTCAAAAATTAAAGCGGATAACGCTCGAAGGAGGCGTTTTGCTTGTACTGTTTGAGGCACGAAGAGAACATAATGCTCGAGGGAGGCGTTATGTGTCTTGATGTGTGCGTTTTATGGCACTACGTAGAATCACGATATGTGTCTAGTTGTGTACTGATGAGTGTTAAGACTAATTGATTTAAAGTTCGAACTTCAGATATCCTTCAAAGTTGATTTGCTAAGGCAGTATGTGATCATTGTACATAGTTTGTAATCAATAAACATAGTATGGGATCCATGTACATGGAATGTATGAGACCGGTCCCTTCAAGAGTTTGTATATAGAGCTGTAATAAACGTGATGTTTGTGTGACTGTGTTTGTTGGTCAGAGATGACCGAGTGATGGCAAATACTACTGGTAGTGTTTTCCTCTTTCAGACACACGAGGACGTGTGATGCGGCAGGATGGCCGTGTCGGCGGGATGGCGCTTCAATCGTGCGAAACGTCATCTGTCATCCCGTCGTCTCGTCTATGATGCCTTGCGAAACGTCAAGTTATGGCATTGACAACTGTCATCGCTTGGGAGTGGTCTATGCTTGTTCAACATGGCATTGACGTCGGGCAGCCATACTGAACGGACGCAAGCGCAGAACTCTCCGCGTTTCGTATCGCAATCCGTTTGCATCTCGCCACTCTTAATATATTCCGTGTGAATACTATTCCGTGTGAATACTAAGTAAATCGATTAAAAGGACTTATTTGTGATCTATCTGCAAGTTTATTTAAAAAAAGGAACCCACACTGGTCAAGATGCTGGATGGTGACCGGTCTAGCTCTCCGCCGATCCCACTGGACAACCCGACATATATTATACATTACATACATTAATTCTAGAGAACTTTTGGGCAGGAACAATCATCATTATTTTGCACTATACAATACAGGTTAGATTTTAAATAAAAACGTCTATCTAAGTTTTATAATCACGTTATTAATACAAAAATTATTTTACTTGCCCTAGATTGTGTTTAGACGTGTGCATGCATGGTATGACAGTGTGCGTGTCCGCAAAACAAATATTATTCATGAAAATAAAAGAGTTATCGTGATTTAAAACGCAATTTTTTATACCGAAATTGCTCAAATTACCCCTAAATCAAACTAATATTATAATTCTGACCTCACTTTCCATCAATGGCGGCGTCGCTAAAGGTCCTACCTACCGAAGTGCCGACAAAAGTATTGCCATGTAAGTTTTGTCATTTAACAAAATTTTTATCGGGGTAAATTTTTTTGATTTATTTTTTAAAAATGATAACGTAAATAGAATTATATCTCGATACCTAATAACACCTTAACAGATCAGATAGGGTTTTTTTACATATTGTTAGAAGTCATTCTCGCTGATTATTAGTCATAAACAACCCAAGCACAAAATAAAGGGTCCTTATTGGGTTGCATAAATTAAAAAGGCATTTTTAAGGCTGCATAACGTTTTTTGACATTCTCTTCGTTTCGCATAACGTTCATTCAGAATAAATCATTAGGCATACTTTATTTCCCCATAACTACTTTTATAATAATGAATGATGATGATGATATAATATTAGCATCAAATGTTCATGCATAAATGTTTTTACAATTACGATTACTAATCATAACATACAAATAAAAAGCCATGTCATATCATAAGTGATTGTGAAACGAGTACATCATCATCTATTTTATCGCATCTGCCCACCAACAATTTTTGTATAGAGCTAGATTTCTGTTGCCTAATACAAATAACCTCGAAATTCAAGACAATCGCGATTATGATAAAGACAACAATCCCCGCAAGTCAGTATAGACGGTGTTGCCAGTAGTCGCTACAAAATATCATTAAGAAAGAGGATTCCCCGAATTCGTCACAGAATAAGTAGTGAAAAATTCCGTGCTCTTTTTAATCGGTCCGAATTTTTAGTTATGATAAAGATATGAAATGGTTCAAATATTTTTGTTATTTATTGTGAAAATCGGGCCGCCCCTGCCGCCCCCACTACGCTACGCCACTGTATCTATCTTTCTATCTATCTATATATGGCATTGCAAGTGAAAAAATCAAAATCATAAAAAATAAAGTTAGTAAATTTTTTGAATAATTGTTTGTGTTAACAACAAGCACGTACCCAGGATTTTTTGTCGGGGGGGTCCGTTTGGGTATTTTTTTTTCTAATAGATAACTCGGCAAATGACTCCATCCCACCTGAAGTTAAGTGCAAATGGAGTCCAGACGCGAAGATAACTGGTGCAGCGTGAAAACAAACGTAGCATCAGTTAACCTCACTCTGCCGGCCCACAAGGTGCTTCTTCACGCCTCTTTTGAAGGACCCCATATCATAGGAATGAGGGAAAACGTGTGCCGGTAGACTATTCCACCTTTTGGAGGTGCGACAAAGAAACGAGTCACCAAATTTCTTTGTGCGCGATGGGATATTTGAGACAGTGAAGCGGTGACTCCGAAGAGCAGCACGTGTACTCCTATGAAGGAAGGGAGAAGGTAGGATGAGGTCAAAGAGCTCTTCAGAGCACAGAGTGTGTGTAATGTTTGTTTTATTAGTAATTTGTGGATAACCCTGGTGCGTTGCACTTTGCACTTTGTAGTAAGTAAACAGTGTAAGTAATTGTTTGTTGTCCCAAATAAACAAAAACGAAACATCGCAACTTGTTGTGGGTCAGGCGTATCGGCGAATTGTCGAATCTTCTTCCAAAATACTATTATTTCATTTGAGGTTGAGCCGAGAAAGGGTTGTTTTTCCATTACCCTAACATCAACGCAAATTGTGAGACATAAGAGGACAATATAGAACACTGCACAGCAAAGTTATTCAAGAAACAAAGTATTGATGATCCGGTAAGCGAAACATTGTTACATCGTTAAAGTTCAAATTGAATTTCTCGTGCTAAGGAAATTTAACAACAAAATTCACACTTTAATATTTTATGGCGGCTGTACACTCTTGCGCAAAAAACCGACTCGGGACGGAGCTAGCGAGGAATATCGAAACAGTCCGAGGCAGGGCGAGCGCGAGAGTGTAGATGGTAACGCTCGCCTGCCTCGGCCTGTTTCGATGTTCCTCGCTAGCTCCGTCCCGAGTCAAAGGGTCTCGCGCCGCCTCGCGCGACCTGCGAGCGCGTCGTTTTGTACACTCGCTTTTCCCACGCCCGTGCGCCTCGGAACCGTACGGGCGTACTTTTCATTCCATTTTTAGCCTATACGATGTCGTGGAGTAACGAGATTGAACTGAATTTCATCGAAATATACCAACTGGAACCTGGGATCCTCATCACAATTTCCATAAGGATAAAAAATACTTGCATGATGCGTGGGTTCGCATCAGTGAACAAACTGGTTTCACAGTTCCCGAATTAAAAAAGAAAAGGGATTCATTAATGGCTACTTATCGTGGCCATCTACGCAAAATCAAGAATTCATTTAAGTCTGGCGCAGGAGCGGAAGAAATATATGTTGGGTTTGCATTTGATTTGATGAATTCTTTTTCGGAACAATTATACAATTGAAAAAAAACAGAAACACAGAAAATCAAGTAAGATTTAATATTTATTTTTGCATTTGTTGTCGTTACCTACTACAAGTTTTTTTTACCTGATTTCTTTTTGCTGTCATATTTTAGATTTTGTCGAGTAGCTTTTGATTTGAATTTCAGTATGAGACAGCTGATTTATTTTTACAAAAAGAAAAAAATAAATGATTATACAAACAAAATCAACTAACTTTTATTACACCTAATATTTCTATACAATTCAACTTACTTATACATATTTAAACAAAGAAAATACATAGTTCAACTCAGACTAACATAATTTATTATTTTCTTTTAACAATTTTAATCGCAACAGTACTTTCTCAAGAAATTTGCAAAAAAAATAAAAATCGTGAGCGTCGCGGCCGAGGGCGTCGCGGACAAACAAATTTTGAAAATCGTAGGCGTCTCGGCCAAGCGCCTCGCGGAATGAGGGCGTAACAGCCGACCCCCCTATACTATACGCGCCTGACCACGCAACGTTCCAACAACAAGCAATCATAATTTGTACGCAGCTAATGACAGTCCTATTCACACATACGGCGAGAAAACTATCTCACTCAACATCGAATTACGTCGTTCCTACCAGTGGACCTTCATCATTGCAGACGTCAATATTTCAATTTTAGGAGCAGACTTTTTAGAACATCATAAGCTTTTAGTCGATATACACGGTAGAAAATTAATATATATACAAACCTTTCTATCCCTGCCACTTTCGTCCAGGCAATGGAGCAGGACAGCATAAGGACTATTAGCTGTCGTATTCCGGACAACATCAGGCGTATATTCGAGAAATATGAGGAAGTCACACGTCCTAATCCTAATCCTTTAAAAAAGAGCTGAAACACAACGTCAAGCATCACATTTTAACGGAGGCATCTCCCGTTTATGCTCGCGCCAGACTACTTCCACCTGACAAGTATAAGATTGCCAAGAAAGAGTTCCAAGCCATGATGGATATGGGGATATGTAGACCATCAGATAGTCCTTGGGCCAGTCCTTTGCATATGATGAAGAAAAAGAATGACGAATGGCGGCCGTGCGGTGATTACCGCATGCTCAATAAAGCCACAGTCCCCGGATCGGTAAAAAATTATTATCAAAACTCTGTCGTCTGTCGAACGCAACATTTATAAAATAACCACTTTTGCTCAGTGGACCTATTCCATAATAATAAAGGTAAATTTAAAAAAATAATTGTTGATATTCTTAATAACAAGTGAAAAGATAGTATAAAGTATAATATAAGGTATAATTAAATATTCAGACTTGCACACACATACACACACCCATACTCACACACACACACACGCACCCATACCACAGATTAGGTAATAGTTACTTCCCATACACACACGCACTCACCCCAAAACAAAGTAAAACTGTAATTGGCTGTATTATTTAGAATTAAGTCTATTTATGTTATAAAAGAGCTGTGGTTTTTGTTAAATAAATAAAATTAAAAAAAAATCAACCAACTCACACGTCTAAGTACATTAGTATAGGAGCTATTGTCGATTGAATGCGACCCGTGCTCGAGCGCTACGAAGCATGTATCGTCCCTTCAAGTCGAGCGGAGAGCGGGATCTAAATGTTGTGTGTTCGATGAAAGAATGAGATGGATGTCTTTCTGACAGTGTATTTTCAACAATTTTACAGTGATTTCGTTAGGTACTCTGCAAAAGCAAGGTAACGGAAGACTGGTTTGTTTTTATTATAAATTGTCGTTCGTACCTAGACCTAGCACAATACACTGTCAGAAAGACATCCATCTCATTCTTTCATCGAACAACATTTGCATCCCGCTCTCCGCTTGACTTGAAGGGACGCTACCTGCTTCATAGCGCTCGAGCACGGGTCGCATTCAATCGACCATAGCTGGATGGACCAAATGAACTTAGACGTGTGATTAGGGTGTCATTTTACAGATAATATCGCAGGGTTATTATAGGACATTCAAAAGAGACGTGTCAATGTGTTACTTTTTGTTGTAAAGTGATATAACCAAAAATAAAAAGGAAACCAACGCATTTTTTATCAGAAATGTTTTATTCTTATTATGGTAACAATTTTTAATTATTATTCTAATTATTATGTCTAATGAAACCAAAGAGATTCAAATGTCTTTGAATGAAACACAATATTGTCCATCCAAAACAGTCGTTTTTTTTGAGTGAATAGTTTAAAAGTTATCATGGTAAAACCAATCACACATTTTGTTTGGCAAAAATGAGTTTAAATTGCTCCAAGTCTTTGTTTTATGAGTAAAGATTATTTATGATGAGTATTTTTCCGATAAATTGCGTTCTAGTTTCGCGCCTTAAAGTCCTGTTATATCGAGTTGAGTCATATTGTGTATAAGGTCACTTTTTATCAACTGCAAATATTTTGACAATACATCTAATTATATCAGAGAAATAAGGCCCTAGCATAAAAAAAAAATTCAGGCTAATTTTTTTTTTAACTTATCCTGACACAACAATTGTAATATTTTTAAGAGCGAGCGGCCTCTCTTTCGGCTCTTTTGAATGAAACTAGGGGCACGTGTAAGCGGTGAAGGCATTGCGGCCTCAGATCAAATAAAAGGTTAAGACGGAACTCTGCGAACAGCAAATTGAGGCCGGTTTTTTAAATGTGTGTGTTTTGCCATGATAATTCATTTACCCCAAAGTACAAAAATAACGTTAAAAATTAGCAACATTATTCTTAACGTTATTAGTTAATAACGTTATCATGTGATATAAATAAAAGTGATCCATTTCGACGTAAGCTGTTGGTAAAAAGTGGTGGCGGTAGGAGAAAAGAAATGGAAAAAGTGTTTCAGGAATAAAACTTGAAATTAAATTAAAAAAAAAATTTAATTTTTCAAATTATTTAATTAAAAACCTATGTTTAATTAATTTCTTGTATGTATGCCTTTTACTTTCTTTAACCTTTTGAACGCCACGGTCGGCACTGGACGACAAATGAAAAAGTGCCCAACACGCCACCGTCGTGTATAGCCGACGAGAAAACGAATTTTTTAAAATACAAAATAAATATACTAAATTAACTTTTTTGTGTTTCTTTTTCCTATTATTTAAAAGTACAGTAATGATATATTGTAAAATGGCACGAAGATATATCCATTAGTTACATTTCACTAGCAAAAATTATCATTAAATATTGCTAATCGAAATCCTTAAAAAAGGTGTTCTCACGCCACAGTCGGCAAGATACGACAGCTAGTGAAGGGTAAGTTAGGTAAATTTATTGAATAGTGCAGAATAGCTATTGGCATATAATAGTTCGTAGCGGCCTCGCTATTTGTAAATTTTGCTTACCTTTTTAATGAAAACCAAAATAGTAGAGAAAGATTTTCATAAAATGCGCGAAGGCACTTATTTGAGCTCCTAGATTGAACTACTGTTCTAAACAAATGAAATAAAAAAAATAGAATGTTATCTCTTTATAGTCGAATAGTTCGTAGCGGCCTCGGAATTTTTAGATATCATTGATTTTACATTTTACATTTTTACATTTTTAGATTTTACAAAACTTCTAAAATCGCTTTAAGATCGATGTGAATTTCTCCTATCTACGATAATATTATTGAGCAAAATTTATACCAGAATAATTGTTACTTCATGAGGAATAAACATTTAATAATGAATTTATAATCCTATTTCGATAAAAACGATAAATACAACTGCAAAATTACTATAAAATGCGATGCGCCGGCCGTCCGAACTCAGCTTTTTCTCGCAGAGTGGAAATTTGTAATACTAAGGATGAATTTATTATTCGATAAAAACGATAAATACAACTGGAAAATTACTACAAAATACGAAACTGGGCATTTTACGCAAAAATCACAGTCGAGATGTAATAGGCCTCTTAATAATTAGTACTCTAATAGACAACCTTTTCTTTACCTTGTTGTTTATAATTTTTAGTTTACTTGAAATGTCACATCCCTACCTCACACGCGAGAAAGTTGTCAAAGGTCGTGCCAACCACGCCATAGTCGGGTCTTCCCGACAGCGGATGACTTCACGAACGAGATTAGTGATGTACCTTATTATTATCTGATTTATTCGTTTGCAGTTCTAATGTCTACTTTTACTTTGTTTAGAATTTTGTAACTGCTGTTAAATGATACGAAATAGTGTCAAATAAAGATTGATATAACGAGTAATATTTTATTTCAAAAATATGTGACGAATAGCAATTATTAAATTGGTTATTGACAAATTATCGATAAGATCGTTGGCATTCCTATTTTATTTGTAGGTATTTGCTCAGAATTTGTGGCTTGGCGTGGAAGGGGCGCCAATGCGTTTGCGCTCTGGCGTTCAAAAGGTTAATCGCTTTGCAAATTTGACTTCATGTCAGGTCCATTTTTTCAATTTGCTATTATACCGAACCAATTTTGATAACATAATTAAAGGATGAGACCCACCCTTAAGATAATAATTTATTTATTTATTACTGAGAGTCTTGCTTAGGGTCAGTAATGATACCCATGGTTAGTGTAGAGAAGAAGAAGAATATTTATTTACATTTTTTTTTTTCTTTTTTTTTTGTTGACCCAGAGGAAAAATCTGCACACAGATTCCGTGGATCTGGGGCTGGCCTTCTCCTCTTACAAGGAGGAAGACCGACCCAGTAAACGACCCCTGGGGTTTGCCTTTGGTCTTGCGGACCGCGAAGGCTATCGGAACGCGCGCCTCCATGGCGTGGCCTAGGAGGCGCGGTACTAAAAATGGCGTTACACATAGGGAGTAACTAACCGGACTGCCTGCAGTGAAGCTGCTTATGTCGGCTGACTTAACTAAAGGACGCGGCGGTTTGGCTGCAGTAAAGCTGCCTATGTCGAAATGACTTAACTACCGGACGGATATTTATTTACAAAACTTAACTTACTAAAGTACTAAAACATGATATCGCAACTAGCGCTATGACAAACAATATGAAACTTACAAGCTAAAGTAATACAAACATTCTATAGTATATATACAGAGATCGTGTTGTACTGCGCTGTGATTGGTCCGCGTCTTAGTATGGACATTGGTACAACTGTAGTGCTGCCACAGTACTCCCCCTTAAGCAAAGCGTACGCTTGGTTTGATTGTGCGTCCGGATCTTGTTGTGTATGTCTTGCTCGCGGTCGGAGATGACGATGGAGGAGGTGGAGCTGGTACCGCAGGCGGAGTGTTGCTATTAGACTTTGCCGTTGTAGCGTCGTTGTACAGATGCGCCGGCTTCAGCCGGTCGATTGACACAGTCGCCGTGCGCAGTGGTAGCTGTTGCTTGAAATGCTTGTCCGCACGGTGAAGTACTTCGAATGGACCGTCATATGGAGGTACTAGCGAGCCTCGGACGGTATCGTTGCGCACGAAAACATGGCTGCACGTTGCTAAGTCCTTATAAATGAACGTGCGATGACTCGACGCGTGCATCGGGCAGCGTAATAGATGCGAACTTGAGATGCTTTTTCGTTTTCAGTGTTCTTAGTTCTTCATCAGAGGCTTGGTCTTGTGCTAATTTGTTGTAATCTATTATCGATGTATGTTAATGTATTTCTTCGATTCTTGACAGCGCGTCGGCCACTTGATTGTCTTCGCCGTGAATGTACTGGATGTTAGTACAAAATTGGCTAATGAAATGTAGTCGTTGGACGGTCGAGTTAGCGCGTAAGACAATGGCTTGTGATCTGTGCATATCGTGACGCGGCTGCCTTCGATGAGTCGACGAAGATGTTTGACAGCTGCATACATCGCTAGTAACTCGCGATCGTATACACTGTAGCGGCGTTGCGTCTCGCTCATTGTTTTTGTGAAGAAAGCGAGTGGTCTCCAAGCGTTGTCGATTTTCTGATGAAGTACTGCGCCGAGGCTGCGGTCCGAAGCGTCGGTCATCAAGCATAGCGGAGCGTTCGGAACTGGATGCGTGAGCGTAGTGGCTTCGAGAATGCTTTGTCGGCACTTCTCAAATGCAGCTTCTGCTTCAGGTGTCCATTGAATATTAGTCTTATCGTTTTTCTTTGTGTTATGTAAATACTTGTTTAATTCATGTTGGTGCTCGGCTTGATGTGGTAGGCAGTCGCGATAGAAGTTAATCATACCGAGGAATCTTCTCAGGTCTTGTACTGTTTGCGGCTTTGGATAATTTGAAATTGCTTCTGTTCGTTCTTTTGTAGGTTTGATTCCATCTTGCGAAACTTCGTAGCCGAGAAATTGAATCTTGTCTTTGCCGAACTCGCACTTATCGATATTTAAAGTGACACCGTACGAGTTTAGGCGTTGCAGAACTTGTTCTAAGTGCTTTTTGTGGCTTTCTTCGCAGCTTGAGTGGATTAGCAGATCGTCGACGAAACAGAATACGAAGTCATCTAGGCCTCGAAGTACTTCGTGCATAAATCTCTGGAATGTCTGGCCGGAGTTGCGTAAGCCAAACGTCATGCAGTTAAATTCGAAGAGCCCGAAGGGCGTTATTATTGCTGTCTTCGAAGCATCTTTTTTTTTTTTCAGTTTGTGGTGGTGAAGAAAGTCGGCTCCCAGTATCGAAGTCTTGACATCAGCGACAATGAATGTCCAGCGAAAGTTACGTCGAAGTCCTAGGTTGAGTTGTAGTGTTCGCTCGCCGTAGTGCGTGCGACGTAGTGTGTATCGGTGTGCCGTTCGCCGCGTATAAATTATACTTTGATCGGACGTGTTTTTTCTTGTCTCTGGCCGCCAAAACGGATAAATCTGCTCCGGTATCCACGAGAAAATGCTCTATAGTGCTGATGTCGAAAACGCATAGGCGGTTGCTTGTTATGTTGGGAACACCGACGCCCGCCATAGTCGATATTTCTTTTAGTTTTCCGATTTCTTTCTTGAGCATGGTGATGTGCATCGTCTCGCTTTGTCACCGTAGCGATGGTGGTAGTAGCATTCCCAGTTTGCGTCACCCGGCTTGCGTTTCATGTCGGCCGGTGTCTTCGAGCAAGCGGGAGCGACGATGTTGTGAGTGAAAGGGACGGCGATACGGCGTGCGACTGGAGCGTAGTTCGGCGATTTCGAGTGATAACTTTTCAATTTGTGTCGTTAAAAAGTCAAATTGAGGGCTTGCCATCGTCGAATCCATGTTCTATGTGGCTGAGACAACAGCTATCGTGTTCTCTGTGTGTTCCAACATCTTGTCTGCCATCGCTGCAAGGCCGTCGAGAGATGATTCGTTGTTGACGGATAGCACGGCGCGGGCTTGGGCGGGGAGGTGGCCCATCCATATGACCTTGAGCGCGTCGTCTTGGAACATAGTGCCGCCGAGGTCTCGCATCTTCCTTAGCAATTGCGTTGGCTTATGGTCGCCGAGCTCTAGGCTGCTGAGTAGCTTCTGAATTTGACGATGCTCTGATTCTTGGTACACGGATATAAGTCTGTTCTTCAATACTGTGAACTTTCCAGTCGATGGTGGCTTGGTAATGATGTCGCTAATTTGTTCGATGTCCACTCGTTCCAGTACCGGTATCACCAGGTTGTATTTCTGTTCTTCACCAAGCTTACGCAGCGTCGACGGCTTCAAATTAAGCGAACCATAATCGCGGATTTTCTCGCCAAAACTGTGGAATGCGGGCTTGAAGGGACACCGTAGCTACTTCTGTTGTTGGCTCTTGAGTGGCTTTTTGTTCTTCAGATATTGTGTTCTTCTATTTTTCTGTCGCAGGTCACCAATATTACTGAGGGTCTTGCTTAGGGTCAGTAATATTACCCGTGGTTAGTGTAGAGAAGAAGAATATTTATTTACAAAACTTAACTTACTAAAGTACTAAAACATGATATCGCAACTAGCGCTATGACAAACAATATGAAACTTACAAGCTAAAGTAATACAAACATTCTATAGTATATATACAGAGATCGTGTTGTACTGCGCTGTGATTGGTCCGCGTCTTAGTACGGACATTGGTACAACTGTTGTGCTGCCACATATTTATTTATTTTATAAAAGAAGGAGGCAAACGAGCATTCGGGTTACCTGATGGAGAGTAATCACCGCCGCCCATGGACACCTGCAAAACCAGAGGAATCGCAGACGCGTTGCCGCCGGCTTTTATTTAACGAAAAAAAAACATACTTAATCAGTTCACCAACAGCGAAGATATCGCATCGCGTATTCATAAACATTAAAAAATACAGTCGAATTGAGTACCTACCTCCTCGTTTTTTAAAGTCGGTAAAAATTTACTGATAAGCATTACAAGAAACAAGTAACGTTACGTTGCGTGTCACAGACCCAATAATAGGGTGAAGAAAAACACTTCATAATGGCAACACTTTTGTTTCAAGCAATAACGTCTAAATTTTATTTTGATTTATTGAAAAATATTGATTTCCAAATTACTTACGTGTGAAATATGATTCCATCCCGCTTTTTATCTTTTGAAGATTGATTCTTACACCCTTTCACAACACAATTCGGCATTTTCACATATAAATTTATGATTTTTCAAAATGACTTGCTCCCACAAGCCGAGGACCTACACTGACAAGTTAAGGCGTAGTTTCGTTGTACGTGTGTGCGTGTAATTGTGTATGTACACGGCGAGGCGTAGTTTGACCCGACCTCACTTCGCTGTTCGCAGAGTTCTGTCTTAACTTTTTATCTGGTCTGAGATTGCAGCCTCTCTGTTTCGGCTCCTTTGAATTGAAACTACCGAAATTGCTTTATTTTTCTTTTTAATCGAAATGTCTTTTGGCGTTTTTCTTGAAAACTAGCGTATAAAAATTTTAGATTTTTTCATAAAAATAGTTTATATATTTTGTTGAATTTATCCTTAAAATATTTGCAGTTGATAAAATGTGACCTTATATTATATTTTGTTGAATTTATCCTTAAAATATTTGCAGTTGATAAAATGTGACCTTATATACAGGGTGTTTGGCGCATGGACCGACAGAATTTTTTGGGGTGCTGGTGGGGTCATTTCCTACCTTTCCATCCTTAGTCCTTGGTCTAAGGAGTTACGGCTATGGAGATATAATTTTTTGCCCATTTTTCTTAAAATTTCATAACTACCGCAATTAAAACCCCATCAACTTTTTATTTTTCATTATAACAGCAATTCTTTTTTCCAATTGGATTCTGTAATGTATGCTTTTTCATAAAAACAACACTTTTTGTCCCAATTTACATCCATAATTAGGAAAATGCACCTTTTTTTAAAAAACAATGGTGAAGGTATGAATAAAATTCAACTTTAAAATTCATTTACAAAAAAAGTAACAGGTATTGAGAATTTCGTTTTCTTTTAAAAAGTTCTGTAGTTTATGACCTTTCTAACGGTATACGACACTTTACTAAAAAAATAAAATTTTGCCTCAAAAAATATGATTTCGTTAGAGAGGTCAATTTCTCTTAAAGTTTTGTTTTTATTTAACAGCATTATTTTTCATAAGTTGAATTCTGTAACATAAGCGCCTAAAAAAAAATAACTAGATTTGTTCCAATTAGACAAGCGACCTTTACAAAAATTTATAAAATGACTGGGCCTGCCTATTTAAGAGTTTTTGGAAACTGCTTTACCCGAATTGCTGGCCGAGATTCCGATATTTGAAGAAGACGTGCCCATTGTATTTCAACACGATGGTTGTCCAGCGCATTTTCAGAGAGAAGTTCAAGAATTCCTCAATAACTCATTTCCAAATTCCTGGATAGGCAGAGGCAGCCCGATACCTTGGCCCGCACGATCACCAGATCTACCCCGTTGGATTTTTACGTCTGGGGACGGGCCAAAGAATTAGTTTATTTCACGGAAGTGCCCTCAAGAGACGTATTGATACAAATAATTAACTCCGCATTCGAAACTATAAAAGAAGTAGGTACTGCGGATGGATGGAAACAACAACAACAGAAATAAGAAAAAGGTTGCAAGCTTGTATTCGCAACAGAGGGTCACATTTTGAAAAAGATTTATAATATCTCTCAGACTCTAACCGAGCCTATCGCACCGGAGCGAAATTCCATCAAATCCCAACCGGGCGAATTCACCCAGACTCGACCACGCGACTTAAAACTTAAATATCGTCTATTTAGAGCCTATTTTTGTATGATAAAGTTTAGCTATAAACAAACTAGAATAAATTTGCTACACTCTAAACACCCAACAATTTTATTTACTGTGCGTTTTTAATTGAAAATTTTTTCTTAAATTTTTTTTTTCTATGTTAAATTTATTTATTTTTGGCATTTTGCGAATTACGTCATCGGCGCAGGTGCTGTCATATGTTTTGTTCTTGAGTTAAAGGGAGAAAGAAATGATTGTAAAAACAAATGATTATAAGAATAAATGATTACAATAAAGTGATTGTTTTATTGATAGTCTATCCCAACGACACAAAGAAAAAAGAGATTATTTGCACATTCAGACAGGGGCAGGCTATCACTAGATTTTTGTTTTTGATTCTGTTAACAAATTGACTTTTCTAAACTTACGTATACAAATCGAAATCCTAATTTTAGAGCAGAGACTTTGATAAAATGTAGTCTTTAAATAAAAAAAAAAAAACGAAATTGACCTCTTTAATATCGGAACCTTGGCCAGCAATTCGGGCAAAGCCGTTTCCAAAACCTCTAAATAGGCAGGCCCGGTCATTTTATTAATTTTTGTAAAGGTCGTTTGTCTAATTGGAACAAATCTTGTTATTTTTTTAAGACGCTTATGTTACAGAATTCAACTTATGAAAAATAATACTGTTAAATAAAAAAAACTTTAAGAGAAATTGACCTCTCTAGCGAAATCATATATTTTTGAGGCAAAATTTTTATTTTTTTGTAAAGTGTCGTATACCGTTAGAAAGGTCATAAACTACAGAACTTTTTAAAAGAAAACGAAATTCTCAATACCTGTTACTTTTTTTGTAAATGAGTTTTAAAGTTGAATTTTATTCATACCTTCACCATTGTTTTTTAAAAAAAGGCGCATTTTCCTAATTATCGATGTAAATTGGGACAAAAAGTGTTGTTTTTATGAAAAAGCATACATAACAGAATGCAATTGGAAAAAAGAATTGCTGTTATAATGAAAAATAAAAAGTTAATGGGGTTTTAATTGCGGTAGTTAAATTTTAAGAAAAAAGGGCAAAAAATCATTTCTCCATAGCCGTAACTCCTTAGACCAAGGACTAAGGATGGAAAGGTAGGAAATGACCCCACCAGCACCCCAAAAAAATCTGTCGGTCCATGCGCCAAACACCCTGTATAAAAATCAATTGCTGTTCGTTTGAGTCGCTAAAACTCGAGAATGGCTGGACCGATTTGGCTAATTTAGATTTTGAAATATTTGTAGAAGTTCGGGGAAGGTTTAAACGGTGAGAAACATAAATAATAATAAGTAACGGAAAATACTAAAAACGATAATTTAATTTTTCAATACAAAATTATTTGTTTTGTTGTCATGGAAACTGTCAAAGTAAGCGGTACGAAGTCCGCCGGGTCAGCTAGTAATACATAAATTCTGTCTTTAATGTACAGATGATTTACAGGTGATAGTAGTGTGGAACAGGCCTTTGCCCCCTTCGTTGACCGCCTTCTGGCCGAAGAGCGGGGCTCCGGTGGCGGTGGTGCGACCCGCCCGCAATTCCCTCAACAACCGCTTCTTACCGTACCACCTTATTGACACTGAAGCAGTGCTGTGTGTCGACGACGACGTGACCCTTAGACACGACGAGATCGTGTTCGCGTTTAGGTATGTATGTTTTAAGATTTGTTAGATGTATTTTCTGATATAAAAAAATCCGATCGCCTTCTTTCCCTATAGACAAATTTCCGAACGCCTTCTTTCCCTATAGACGTATTTTCTGATATTTTTATTTTCTTGTAGAAAAATTTCCGAAACGCCTTTATAACCGATCTTATTATTTACTGATATAAATTTTTACGTTTAGAAAAATAACCGAATAGTTGTTTTTTATAAAACGATGCAGTATGTACAAACATTAACACACCTAACTAACCATTGGAGGCAGAGCAGAGAGAAAATATCAATGCTTGACAGGGATTTACATAGATATATTTTTCATATTAAATATATTTACATCCCTTTCAAGCATTGACACTTATTCTCAGCTCCGTCTTTAATGGTCAGTTAAGTGTGTGGGCGACTGTACTGAGTAGGTACTTGTTCCTTTGTTTCACCATGTGCTGATTCGCTACGTCCCACGACTTTGCCAAATGGGCGAATGAGTCATTAGAAATCAGATGATATGCCAATCGGAAATCGAACTCGAAATGTAAAAAAAAAGTTAAATACACTTATGTGTGTTAGCAAAGTCGTGAAATGAGAGCATTTGTCAGAGGACACTGATATAAAAGCGTTTCGCATAAATGAAATATGTGTCTTGATTAAACCTTTTATTAAAATAAACATAACTACGTTTACTACGCTTAGGTTGAACTTAAAAAAAAACGTATCACTAGTTTATCTTAGTAACGATCTAATATTTCAGGTAGGATAACTTCTCAATACATCTATCCAGGGTTATATCTCCAACTAAATAGACATTTACAATTTCCTGAATTTTAGTGTCTATATCAATACATTTTTTACCCCTTTTACGATAAACATCAACATGCAATGCATTTTGAATCCATTTAAAATCCTGTACAATTACCTATTCTCTAAGCATTGACACGAAATGTAACAAATTGAAGTCGGTCCTTATCACTTTCTTCATCTTACTGTGCCACCCTTCGGCGACATTAGTCGTTCGGTGGCGATGGTTATAACACGAGAGTATATCTGTATTTTTTATTGTAAACCATTGAGTGGCTAAATACTTGTTGAAGTTTTCAATATTCTTGACACCTGGTGCATTATAATATAAATATAAAATATAATGTAATGTAGCCTTCTCTGGTATCACAAATTTCCATTTTGTCCGCATTTCTTAAAAATGCTTGTGAGAAATGAAAAAAACAACCAGAAATTTTTGCCGAAGAAAAAGTACGTTTAAAAGCATTTATAGCCCCTAATTCATAATCTACTTTTATATGTTTCAGTGAAAAATTTTGCACTAGTTCTTTGATTGCCTCGAACATACTTTCATAAGTAGCCTGTTTTTTATCAGGTAGTAATATATATATTAATGGAATGACTTTAGTGAATTCTTGATCGCTACCTATGTCTCCATGGATTGTATATAATTGGCTATATGGTTTTGGATAAATCTTGAAGGTTCCGTCCTTGAAAAATGTATCAATTCCTTTTATATTATTCTTGGAATCAGGTGTTATGAAGATCTGCATCTTATCTATTTTAGCACATAAGAAGTTCTTAGCTAGCTCTACTGGTATTATAATTTCATCGCAAGACTTCGAACTTAACTTGGACATCTTGGCATTCCGGTGTTTATGCAGTGTATCTCTGTGTTTATAAAGAGATGGTAACTTATCTGCATATGGTTCAGACATTAATTTAGCCATTTCCTCTTTGTAAATTTGTGGTATCGGGCGGTAAACGGTGGCAACCCGTTTTTTTAAATTGATCACGCTCCGTTCAATTTCGACACTTTCATAGTCGGGTACGCAAACATGATGAGACACCTTTAAAATTGTGATATTGTCGCTATTTAGCGTAATTGCTCCGTTACACTTCTTTTTGGCACAAATCCATACCGATGTTCCACGTTTATTTTCCCTCTTCAAATGGTGTCGATAGCCACCGCGTATCAAAATTTTCCCGCCTTGACTACTTTCTTTCACTGGGGCTCGGAGGCTCCATTATTAATTTTTGAAAAAATGTTTGACTATTTTAACCTTAGAGCATTAAACCAACATTTTAACATTCAACGTCAACTTATTTCTACAGACGAAGAAAATAAATGACAACATCAAAGATAAAGACGATATTTAATCCTTTTACAGAAACGGACAGTTATCTATCTAAAAGAACAACCTCTTTATAGGATTGATTAGATAGAGAGTAAAACCACTTGAATAAAGTTAAGGCTTCATAAATAATAAGATCGGTTATAAAGGCGTTTCGGAATTTTTTATACCATATAAAATATATATTGCTCAATAATAAGATCGGTTATAAAGGCGTTTCGGAAATTTTTATACCTTGTAAAATATATATTAGTCAATAATAAGATCTGTTAAAAAGGCGTTTCGGAAAATTTTCTACAAGTAGAAATATAGATCAGTAAATATTACGATCAGAGGAAAAGTCGATTGGATTTATTTATAAGACCATCTGTAAGACCATTCGGCTTTGGAATTCTTTGCCGGCGCATGTGTTTCCCAGCTCCTATAGTCCCGGGTCTTTTAAGCGGGGCGTGAAACGGCATTTATGCAGGCCGTCATGAATGGGTGCGCTTGTTAACGTGCGTGTTCCACGGTGAGGAGCGCTCTTATTATTTTGGACTGCATCGGCTGCTTACCATCAGGCATTATGTGGTCACTATGACGTGTCAATATAAAAAAAATATATATATAAGAAAAAAAATATATCAGGAAATGCGTCTAACAAATCCCCTGATCATTGTTCGCTACAGATGAGAGGTTAAAGACGCATTTAAATTAGTCGCTAAAACCTAAAACCTAAAACAGAAACCGCTGTTGATTAGAAAGCGCCCTAAGATTTCCACCAATTGGCAACTTACATAACCTCGGTTATGAGGACTTCCTCGACGCGAAAGTGTCATTCAGTCTACATTCGTCAATCTACAATCTACATTCGTTCCATCCAAAATGGCCGATAGTTGACCGGAAAGATTAAAGGAAGTGGAGGAGACCTTTGCTCAGCATTAAGTCAATATAAGCTATTAGAACTAAAAGTAATTGGGTCGGTACATGTATTAGTAGTGTGTAACTATTTATATTAAGGAGCTCGATGGCGCAGTGGTTAATGCTGGTTGGTGCTGAAGTTAAGCAACTTTCGCAAAGGCCGGTCATCGGATGGGTGACCAAAAATGTATCGTCTCGAGCTCCTCCGTACTTCGGAAGGACGTAAAGCCGTTGGTCCCGGCTGCATTAGCAGTCGTTAACAACCACCAACCCGCACTGGGCCCGAGTGGTGGTTTATGGCCCGGTCTCCCTATCCATCCATAGGGAAGGCTCGTGCCCCAGCAGTGGGGACATAAAATCGTTTAGTCGCAGAATGTCCAATTTGCAAAATGTCAAGTGGTAGCAAAATGTCAAAGTCTCAAAATGTCCAAGTCGTATAATGTCCAAGTCGCAAAATGTTCAAGTCTCAAAAGGTCAAACTTTCAAAAGCAATTAAATGAAAACTCTAACTTTTTTACTGTAACAGTTTTTATTATTAATCAGCAAATATAATTTTGTATACTCATGTAAAATCATGTAAAGACGCGTAAATTATGACTTTTTTTAAATGGCCTATATTTATATCGTTACTGTGTAATCCTGTTGTAACTATTTTAATTATTAATCAACTAATGTATGTTCATGTGAAATCATTTAAAGAAACGTAAAAATATGATTTTCTTTAATTGGCCTATATTTATATCAATTTTTCCAGCTGTGTGTTTTATTTTTTCTATTGAAGACTTTAGGACATTATCTTCACCATACGTAAATAATGTACCTTTTTCAAAATACTTCTTCGCATTTTCATAGTATTAG
Source organism: Eudonia mercurella (assembly GCA_963082485.1). NCBI lineage: Eukaryota > Metazoa > Arthropoda > Insecta > Lepidoptera > Crambidae > Eudonia > Eudonia mercurella. Next base: position 10,654,637 of record OY720025.1, read on the forward strand.
CTGTGGTATTAGGAACGGTTTGAAAAGACAAAAGTTCAATAATAATATATTAGATGGCGCTTTTTTATTCCTAATTGCATGCACATAGCTAAGTAAATTGCACAGGGACGATATAAATATAGGCCAATTTTTAAAGAAAATCATATTTTTACGTTTTTTTAAATGATTTCACATGAACATACATTCGTTGATTAATAATTAAAATAGTTAAGCCAGGATTACACAGTAACGATATAAATGTAGGGCTTTTTTTTAAAAAGTGGTTACGCGTCTTTAAATTATTTTACATGAGTATACATAATTATATTTGCTGATTAATAATAAAAACTGTTACAGTAAAAAAGTAAAAAAGTTTTCATTTAATTGCTTTTGAAACTTTGACCTTTTGAGACTTGGACATTTTGCGACTTGGACATTTTGAGACTTGGACATTTTGAGACTTTGACATTTTGAGATTTGGACATCTTAAGACTGATATTTTGCTACCACTTGACATTTCGCAAATTGGACGTTCTACGACTAAACGCATAAAATGAGCTGATGATGATGATGATGATGATGATGATGATGATGATGATGATGATGATGATGATGATGATAATGATAATGATAATGATGATGGTGATGATAATGATAATGATGATGGTGATGATGATAATGAACTATTTATTGCCTCTGTGGTCCATTGCTTACTGCTTAGGTATTTGATGTGAAGCCTTGTATTGGCAGGGTGTGGCGTGAACATCGCGATCGCATCGTGGGCTTCCCCGGCCGGTATCACGCGTGGGACCTCAATTACAACAATGGCTTCCTGTACGGTTCCAATTTCACGTGAGTTTGACATTTGTTATCGCAGCACAAAGCACATATTCTACTCAGTTAGCCTGGCTACCTACAATCATCTTTTCTAAGTCATTATAACAGATGCATGATTTCTCTGAAGGTTACGGCTCACCCTAGCTACAATGTTTAGAGGAAGTACAGTAGTTTTTAGTTGGTATGTCCTCTTTCTTCCGAATCCCTGTCGAGGCCTCCAGACTTGGATAGGGAGGCGGGAGCTGAAGGGAGAGGGAGGGAGAGAGGGAGATTGCGGTGTTACGTATTATTTTTTCTGCATCACTGGCCTTTTTGGGTGTGGCAAACTTAAAGGGTTCCTCAAGCCGTGTGATTGAAACACTGTCAGAGAGGTCCTAGAGGAAAGAACATCACGCAAGCGTGTCCTAATTCTCTACTGGATTATCCAAGGGGTTTGAATTGAATGGAATTGGAAGCGGAATAACCAGAGGGCGCTTCTAAAGGCTAGGATCTCGACACGGGTTGATAGTCGTGGAGGTAAGAAGAAGCGCCCAGGTACATGTCTGTACCTGATGTGCGCGTTTGAACCGGGTTTTCGTACTTTTTTTACGAGTACGGCGTCTTGGGCTATGCGAGTGTGCTTCATGTGAATGTGTAGTGGCATTTTGAGGATCGGTCCGGGATACGTGGTATGTAGCAAAGCGATTTCTTCTCCCCAAAACTATAATGTTAAAAAGTTTTCATTTATACATAGTATGAAAGAAAGGAGGAGAAGCTCGATGGCGCAGTGGCTTACGCGCCCGGTCTGCGAGTGCTGAGGTTAAGAAACTTTCGCAAAGGCCGGTCATCGGATGGGTGACCAAAAATGTTTCATCGTGAGCTCCTCCGTGCTTCAAAAGGCACTTAAAGCCGTTGGTCCCGGCTGCATTAGCAGTCGTTAACAACCACCAATCCGCACTGGGCCCGCGTGGTGGTTTATGGCCCGTTCTCCCTATCCATCCATAGGGAAGGCTCGTGCCCCAGCAGTGGGGACATAAAATGAGCTGATGATGATGATGATGAGTCAATAATGAAGTTTTTATCCGGTATAGCTGTGAGCTGAGTATGGTGCTGACCGGCGCTGCGTTCGTGCACCGCTACTACCTGTGGGCGTACTGGCGCGCGCTGCCCGCCGCCGTGCGCGACCTCGTCGACGAGTACATGAACTGCGAGGATATCGCCATGAACTTCTTGGTCGCGCACATCACCAGGAAGCCGCCCGTCAAGGTATGGTCAAAGTCAAAGTCATTTTTTCATTTTCAAATAAACTTTAGTAAAGTGTTCTTGAATCCTCCAAACGATTTTTCACCTACTTTTTTTATTTATTTTTTATACGTAGCACGGCAAATGACTCCATTTCACCTGATGTTAAGTGAATATGGAATCCAGATGCGACGACAACTGGTGCAGCCTGAAAACAACGCAGCATCAGTTACCCTCACTCTGCCGGCCCACAAGGTGCCTCTTCACGCCTCGTTTGAAGGACCCCATATCATAGGAAGGAGGGAAAACGTGTGCTGGCAAACTATTCCATGTTTTGAAGGTGCGACAAATAAACGAGTCACCAGATTTTTTAGTGCGCGATGGAATATTTGAGACAGTGATGCGGTGACTCCGGAGAGCAACATATGTACTCCTATGGAGGAAGGGAGAAGGTGGGATGAGGTCAAAGATTTCTTCAGAGCACTCGCCATGGTATAAGCGGTAAAACACGCTGAGTGACGCAATATCTCTACGCAATTGCAGAGTTTCAAGAGTATTTGTGACTTCTGCGTTGCCGATAATGCGTACAACGCGACGCTGCAATCTGTCCAAAGCATCGAGAAGGTACTTTGCAGAACCGTCCCAGATGTGCGAACAATACTCCACGCAAGACCGCACCTGTGTCTTGTACAAAAGGCACAACTGGTCAAGCGTAAAGAATCGCTGCACCCTGTTCAGAATACCGAGTTTTCGTGAGGCTGTTTTGATCACGGCTTCGATGTCCTTTTGGTTCAGATCGCAGCGAATCGTCATACTGAGCATGTTGATACTGCTCTGCAAGCTTAGAGATGTACCCTCAAGAGTTGGAAGGGGAAGGAATGGTCACTTTTTTTGCCGTGAACGCACATACCTGTGTTTTCTTGGCATTGAACTCAACAAGATCATTTAGTTATGAGATCCAATACCCGATTGAGCTCAATGACAAGATTCACTCGGTTAACTTCGGTTTCGACCCGCCCTGCCGCTGGGTGACCGTTATATCCCCCATACACTGTGCTATCATCTGAATAGCAATGAATATTTCCAAGTGGAAGCATATCATTGATATGCAGAAGGAACAGCGTGGGGGACAGAACGGAACCTTGAGGGACACCAGCGTTCACTGACATGAACCGCGAAGCGCATCCTTCAGACAGGACACGGATTCTCCGCTCATGTAGGAAGCCAGCGACCCAGTTGCAGAACTGAGCAGGCAGACCGTATGCCGGGAGCCTGGAGAGAGAGCTTACTACCCATTCAGGACGTCTAGTTTTTAGCTGTGGAGAAGAATGGGCGCAAGAAACTCCACAGCTTTAATATAAGTAACATTACATAATTATATGCCGTTACCAAGATAAACAAGTTTACAATGACTTAAAAATATTTTAAATTAGAAAGACCTGTTGGAGTGATTGGAGCATTTTAAACCCATGCTGTTTTGTCATCAAAGTAATGTAATAATAATTGTGTAGACCCCTGCATAAAGTTACTAAGAGCATACATTATTATTATTATTCTTTCTTTTAAATTTCTTATTTTTAATTCTATTCTTTTGTTTATTTCAAAAGTCGCATCATGTTTACGTTGGTTTGCCACAAGTCAGGTGCGTCCTTGTGTGGAAAGCGCTGGCATCTTTATTTTTTGGCGTGTCCTACTACTTATTGTAAACCTATTATGTTATTTGTTCACGTCGTTGTCTAATAGTATGTAAGTTTTACAATTTCTATCTCTATTTCTACATGTCATATCATTTTGGAAGCACCCTGTGTTTAATGTCTTAGTGTGTTGGAAGCTGCTCACTAATGTATTTTTGGTTAGTAGTAAGGATTCGAGAGTTCTGGCGTCAGAACTGTTTTGAGTTTTAACGCTGTGTAGTAGAAATTGGTGTATTGGATGACGCAAATGACAATAAACTCTTATCGATTTCACTGGGTCCCAGGTGGTCTTAATCACCTTTCTTGAATTCCTGGTGCTATGACGCACTCGTTTGCTAATGACAATGGAACACCTAAGTGGTCAGTATTAGCAAGCTTCGTTTAAAATAGAGGACTGTTTATATGTTAAAGTTACTAGTTATCCATTCTCCGAGTTGTAAACATCTACGTATCTTTTGCTTGAGGGCTAATAATAATGTCCGATACGGAGTATATCAGTGTTTTTTTTTCATCTTCATTTGATGAAACTGATTTGAATTGCAGTACAGCAGAACAGAATATATTTGATCCATATTTCGATAAATCACTAGTGGAACTCTGTGAAGAAATTGAAAAGACGTAAGTTTTTAAATTTTATATTTTAAGAATTTAATTTTGTTTCATTTAGTTGTTGTATTTTGTTTGTTCTTATATCTTATATTTTATCAACAGTGTTAACGTGCAATATGGTGGGGGATTAAAACGGCGAGCTGACAATAACATACAAAACAATGAGAAGAGGCGATGTACGAGCTGTACATTGTTTTGTTATAATTTAACCTAACTTTTATAAATTTAAAGTTGCTGACCGGGCGGCTTATGCGCGCAGCATGTAACATATGATTTTTAGTGCAATAAACCCATTCGACGGTTTCGGTTGTCTCTTTTACTCCGTTCCTTCAATAAACAAACATTCTTCGGCACTCGTATACAACAACATTAACATTATAAACATTATAGAAATCTCTTACAAAGCTTAGAGTTGGGTTTAAAAGTTACTAAAGTGCATAGAGTTATGAAATTCAAACAGACTTTGAAAAAGATTTCTATAAGTTAATGAATAACTCAATTTTTGGAAAGACCATGGAAAATATTGAAAAAAGAGTAAACGTCAAATTATTGACTCACTGGGCAAATCGAGGTAAAACGAAAGGTGCGTCAGATCTTATTGCCAAACCTGAATTTCATAGTCTATCAGATTTCTCTGAGAGTTTAGTAGCAGTTCAGTTACGAAAGACTAAACTTTTGTACAATAAACCCATCTTTTTAGGTTTTAGTATTTTAGATTTATCAAAAACTTTGATGTATACGACTTTCATTATAAATACATGAAATGTAAATTTGAAAAATTTTAATTATTGTATACAGACACAGACAGCTTAGTTTATCAAGATTTTGTGTAGATTTTTATAAAGAAATTCGACCTGATTGATATATGCAATTTTTTTGATACATCCGATTACGAACAAAACAATATTTACGGATTTCCTTTATTAAAAAAGAAAAAAATAGGCTATTTTAAAGATGAACATAATGGTCAAGTTTTTTTTGAATTTGTTGGATTACGCTCTAAAATGTATGCTATGCAAGTAAAGGATAAAACACCAACTAAAGCTAAAGGTGTAAACAAATGTGTAACTAAAAAATTAAAATTAGATAATTATAGAAAAAGTTTACTAAAAATGTTCAATTTGCTGAAATGCATCGTTTTAGATCCATAAATCATGTGATCTTTACTCAAAAGATAAATAAAATTAGTTTGTCTTACAATGATACCAAGCGATACATTGTACCCAATTCTACTGACACATTAGCTTGGGGTCATTATAAATTGCGATAATTAACTATATATAAGATTTTATGTCAACTACCTTAGTTAATAAATAAGTTGTATTTTTAAACTTTTTTAAAACTTTTTTAAATTTCTTATTAAAAGAATTACTGTATCAAAGTTTTATTCATTTCATTACCTACTTTAACAGAGATTACACGTTTAACATGTTTCATTTTGATCACCCATTTACTGCAATTGTTGCTGGTCCAAGTGGTTGCGGTAAATCGAACTTTGTGTGTGAATTCCTGAAAAATATGAATCAACTATATTTTACATCTTTCTAGGCTAAGTGATAAAATACACTGTAAAAAAACAAAAACAGTTATAGATTATGATGGTGCTTTGTTGAACCTAAGAGAAAAGAACTTAGCGGAAGATCTATTGGTCTCCAATGACCCGGAGGTAGTGGCTCATAAGCTGATTCAATATATTACTGATTCTTTGAAGGAAAATACTAGAACGATATATATTCCGAAGTCCAAACGAATCCTTAAACCCTGGATTTAACCCTGGATTTAATGGAACACCGGGGATGTTGAGAAGTATCCTTTATCCTTTAATCCTTTATTGTACATTAAAATTACAGTCTAAATTACATTATGAAAAAAACATATATACTACTCAAAACAAAATAAGGGCCACGAGGTATTTTTTCATTTTGGTGTAAATTATTAAACATTTACATATTGAAAGTAGTAAAATATTGAGTATACAAACTCTTTGATACCTAAACTTTTTAATATTGTAGTATTCATCTAATGCTGGCAACAATTTTAAATAAAATTTGATTTAAAATTATTTTTGAAAATTTTGATTGCATTTTCTTTGACGTTTTGTTTTCCTTAGCTTCTTGGTTTATTAGAAATTATCAGAGTTCATTGATATCTCGAGTCAGGAACATCTTTTGCAATATGCCACAAGCACGCAGGCGTCATATGGACTCGCTGACAGCAACCAGAGCCGTTACAATGATTGAAGAAGGTCATTCGCAGCGATCTGTGGGTTTGCAATTGGGATTTTCTCGAAGAGCTATTCAAAATCTATGGAATCGTTTCCAAGAGACCGGCAGTGTTAGAAGAAGACCTGGTTCGGGCAGAGTTCGCATTACAACAGCTCAAGAGGATCGTTACATTCGATTAAGTGCGCGCCGAGATCGCACAACGACGGCCCGCAAGCTGCAAAATCGTTTACGGCTCACAACGGGTACTCGTGTCAGTGACCAAACTATTCGTAATCGATTGCATGAAGACCAGCAGGCATCAAGAAGGCGAGTTGTCCGTATTCCATTAACCAGAAATCATCGTGCAAATCGTTTAAGATTTTCCGGTCAACATTTGGACTGGGACATAAACCAATGGGGCATGGTGCTCTTCACAGACGAATGCAAAGTTAAATTTTTTAACGACGATCGGCGTATTAGAGTATGGAGAAGACGCGGCGAGAGATTTTCAGAAGCCTGCATCCATGAAGTCGATCGTTTTGGTGGTCCAAATGTAATGATTTGGGGCGGGATAAGCTTACACGGCAAAACTGAGCTCGCTATTTTAAATGAGGGTACTGTTACTGCTCAGCGGTATATTGAGGAAGTCGTCAGACCACATGTGATCCCATTTGCCTAGCGAGCGGGTCCTGGATTCATCTTGATGCAAGACAATGCTCGTGCACACACGGCTCAAGCGACTCGGTTTGTACTGGAAGCGTCTCAAATTCAAGTCTTGCCGTGGCCGGCGAACAGTCCGGACTTAAATCCAATAGAGCACATGTGGGATCAGTTGAAACGAAGAGTTAGAGACGGTGATCAGGAAATCCACAACCAACAGCAACTCATCAACGCTGTTAAAAGAGCCTGGGAAGAGATTCCAATGGAAAATGTCAGGCATTTGATTGAGAGCATGCACTCCAGGCTTCAGGAGTGCGTAACGAAACGAGGGGGGCATACCCGTTACTAAAAGATGAGCATGGAGTATTTTCTTTTGTTTTCAGTAACTTTACATTGTTTTTATTTTTACCCTTAAATGTGTTTTTTCTTTCAAAAGCAAATAAACTTTTTAATCATTATTATTGGAATAAATTTATTGGTCTACACGGTAAAAACAACATTAGTTTTCGTTATGGAGACAAAAAAATTATTATTGGTTTTATTATTTTCATGGTACGGACAAAATACCTCGTGGCCCTTATTTTGTTTTGAGTAGTATACAAGGGTGAGCTTATCTCTAAAAGAGATCTCTTCCAACCAACCCTAGCTGTAGTTACAAACGAAAGTCTGCGGGACTAACTGTCGACCATAACTTAAATAAATACCTAAACCTAAAAATAAATAAATAGGTACTTAAACTAATTATATAAATATACGTATGTACATACCTATACACATATACATATATATATATTTTATATATATACTAATTATCATCTGACTGTATGTATGTATATGATGTTACTGACTACTGCTCAAGTTGGAAAGGTAGTGCTCTTTCAATTTGTGTTTAAAAGATGCGACTGATGGGCTCTCACGAATGCTGGCAGGCAGTTTATTCCACAATCTGGCTGCATATACAGTGTAAGAATTGTGGAAAAATTTGGAATTGGATTGTGGATAGAGAAGGGTTCTTGTGTCACAAGACCGTTTGGGGCGGGAAGTGGCAGGTAAGAGAGTAAAACGGGAACGTAGGTAATGAGGAAGCTGAGGGTAGTGAAGGATTTTATAAAGGAGGGACAAGATGTGCATATCACGCCGGAGTCGGATTGGGAGCCATTTCAACTTTGACCTGAACTCTGAAATATGATCATACTTGCGCAGACCAAATATGAACCTGATGGCCAGGTTTTGTAGGCGCTCCAATTTGTTAATCAACTCTTCCGTGGCATCCAAATAACAAACATCGGCGTAGTCGAGAAGAGGGAGAAGAAGTGACTGAGCAAGCATAATTTTGGTGTTGAACGGTAGGAAAAACTGAAGTCGCTTGAGAGAGTGATAGGAGTAATGCATGCGCCGGCTGACTTCATTAATCTGTGATTTCCAAGAAAGAGTGTTGTCAATAATGATGCCTAAATTTTTAGTGTTGCCTGCATACGCAAGATTCACTCCATCATACGTAACCTTGGGGAGTTTATCAAAATCCAGTTTATCATACAATCTGTTGCTGCCTATGATTATTGCTTGTGACTTATTGGGGTTCACGAGCAATCCAAATGTGTCTGCCCAAATTTTCACAGAGACGAGGTCTTTATTAAGGGCTGCAATAGCAGAGTCAGTACTGGCTGCATCAAAGTGCTTATAAATTTGTACATCATCTGCATATAGGTGGTGAGGGCAAGATATAACTTTAGCGAGTTCGTTAATGAATAAAGAAAAGAGGAGAGGTGAAAGTACTCCACCTTGAGGCACACCCGCAGTTAGAGGAGACCATTCTGAGAATGAGTCGTCACTCCTAATCCTCTGGTAGCGATTACGGAGATAATCCGAAAGCCAAGCAATCACTGCAGGGGTAATGTTAAGGGAGTGGAGAATGGCAAGAAGGATGTCATAGTCAACGGAATTGAAAGCGCTGCTAAAGTCCAGTAAAACAAGAATCGTAAACAATCGGTTATCCATGGCGTGGCGAATATCATCCGTGACATTTAACAGGGCAGTTACTGTGCTATGGCCAGGACGAAAACCGGATTGGTACGGACTTATTAAATTGTGACGTGAGACAAATGAAGAAAGTTGTTTGTATACAGCGCTCTCTAGGACCTTGGATAGGAATGGTAGGATAGAGATGGGACGGAATTGAGAGAAAGCGGTAGGGGAAGCCGACTTTGGGATGGGAATGACATGAGCTAATTTCCAATCGGAAGGGAAGACGTTGGTTGCTAGGGAATGGTTAAAAATGTGTGCGATAACAGGGACAACATCATCCAGAATAGGAATCAGCATGTCACGGCAAATGCCATCTTCACCCATGGCTTTGGAAGTTATGGAAAGGATACTCTTCTTAACCTCCCCCACAGTGATTTCACGAAAAGTAAAGGGCTCACAGTCAGGACGGGCCACTGTGTCCAAAAAAGTGAGCGTAGCAACCTTAATGGAGCCAGTAACAGCAACCGGTGACTCAGTAAAATGCTTGTTAAGCTGGTTAAGATTCGGTAATTCACCTGTCACGTTTCGGTCCTTACCCACACCGAGTGATTTTAAAAACTTCCAGATTTTACTTGGAGGTAGATCCTCAACCGAGGTGTGAATATATCGACGTTTGGCATCCCGGCAAAGTCGATTGCAGTGATTACGCAGTCTTTTATAGGAGCACAGATTGTCTTTGTTAGGGAACTTCTTTAGTACTGTCTTAGCCTTGTCCCTACGCTGCATAGCTTTCCTTATTACAGGTGTAAGCCAAGGCGCAGGCAAATGTTTGACACGATATGATCACGCTCCTCTTCGACCAGTAGGTCGAAGAGGAGCGTGATCATCAAACAGCTGTGTTAGAAGTTTAGTAAAAATTTTTACCTTCTCATTAGTCGTGTCAGCCGCAAACAAGGTAGACCAGTCAATCTTAGAAAAATCTTCGCTCAAGCGATCCAGACAGATGCTACCAAAATTACGCTGAAATATGACTTTGGTTTTGGGTTTGAGGGTACGTACACGATAGGAGAGATATAATAGGTCGTGATACGAGAACGGAGCAGTAGTTTGCCCATGTAATAGGACTGATTCTGGTTTTGAGACTATCTGTACGTCCAGGAGAGATGGCTGACAATTAGGAGAATGATGGGTGGCGGCAAGTGGGAGCAATGCAAAGTTGACTGAATTTACTATGGAATTATGACGTGAGGAGCGGGAGTTATTTTTCAGTAAACAAGTATTCAGATCACCCATCAGTATTACATGATCGTAAGAAGAGCTTAGAGATTCTAGGGTGGTTTCGAATAAGTCAAAATAGTTAACATGGATACTAGGGCTGTAAGTAGTTCCTATTAAAATACTGGAGTGGTGCATACTAAGCTTTAAAAATAGGTATTCTAAGGATCCGGTATAAGTACTAGGAGACTGACTGACAACTGAGCAAGGGATGTGGTCCTTGATGTAGATACATACACCACCTCCACCAGCTCCAACTCTGTCGTTTCGGAAGAGCTTATACCCATTTATAGTAAAAAGAGGGGACTGAAGGGATGGCTTAAGCCAAGATTCGGAAATTAAAATTCCGTCGACTAGCCCGTTGTTAAATGACGCATTTAAATCGGAAATGTGTGCAGGAACACTTTGCGCGTTAATATGCACTAGGTTTAAATAGTTGGAATGTTTGTGGAATATTGATTGCAGCTTGACATCCAGAGAGAGAACATCAGTGTCAGAAGAGGTAGAAAGATCACTACAAGCACTTTCAAATTCATCAGATGAGTTATCAGTAAAATAGTCAGAATTAATAGACATAAATATAAATAATACTTAATAATATAAAAATAAAAAAAATTAAAATAAAAACAAAAACTAAAACCAAAAATAAAACCACCAGCGAGCGTTGGCAAGAGATTAAAACTTATAAAATAACGTGATACGAAGTGATGACAATCATAGACAAACAATATCTGTTTCTGAACGGAACATCACAGTGACACTGACAGGTAGCTATTATTTTGACAAACTGTCAAACTGATACAAACAAAGTATACTTTACAAAATAGAAATTCAGAATTACTTTATGAATACCTGTATAAATTTTACAAAAAGTTAAGATTTAAAAAGACGGTGTCAGAACAAATTAGCATCTCAAATACCAGCGTCAGCTTAATCTTTGTACAAAATCGAAAGTACCTCACAAAAACGGAAATTGAGCGTGGGAAAAAGCAACAGTAACTTAGCTGTCTGCCGTGGATGGGAAACTGGCCTGCAGACGTTGAAGCTCAGCCAATGCAGAAATCTTACGTCTACTCTTGTCCGGCAGTAGTACTACTATGTTTCCATCAGACGACCAACAGTTTTTCATGCCAAAATGCTTCCGGGCTGGTATAAGACACAGGGACCGATTATCGCAGAGACTTACCTCAAACCCAAAAGATGAGATTCTTAGGATTACCTACAGAAGATATCGCAACTTCTGCAATAACCTCATGAAAAAATTAAAACAAAACTATGAAAGGAAAAAACATAGCAAATATTACCCACCGTAAAAAAATCAACATCTGATAACTCTAAGCTTCTTAATATCAAACACTCACAGAGGGAATCGTTGGACTATGTCAATAAGTTTTTCAGTACCATAGGAAAAAACCTGGCCGACAATATAGACCAAACAAATGGTTCGCAGTGTTTGGACGCTCATTATGCTACGCATCTCTCTTCCTTTGTTCTTTTGGAAACAGACCTAGAGGAGGTGCATAATGTCCTTATGAGCCTAAAAACGTCTAGTTGGGATAATATCCCAACCAGTTTCCTTAAGCTCGCGAGTAGTGACTTGGCTCCAGCCATCTGCCATTTAGCGAATCTCTGCTTCAATAAAGGCGTATTCCCATCACCTTGAAAATAATCTATCATCACTCCAACATACAAGGGTGGGGACGGGGATGATGTCAATAATTACAGACCAATATCTGTTCTGCCCTCCATATCCAAAATAATTGAAAAGCTCATAAATACACGACTAAGAAATTACTTGAACAAATACAACCTCTTATCAGCTTCTCAATACGGGTTTAGGTCGGGCAGATCTACTGAAGATGCTGTCGAGGCTCTAACATCTGTAATTGTTGAAAATCTGGATAACAAGAGCAAATGCCTGACGGTCTTTCTTGATTTAAAAAAAAGCATTTGACACCGTCTCTGTCCCCATCCTACTTGGGAAACTGGAAAACATAGGCTTCAGGGGTACTGCTCTGGACCTTTTCGCAGACTACTTAAACAATAGAACGCAAAGGGTAAAAATAGGTGAAATAACAAGTGATAACACCGGTATAACCTATGGCGTTCCGCAGGGAAGTGTTTTGGGACCAATCTTATTCCTTATTTATATCAACGACCTATGTAACATGAAGTCGAGGAATACCAAAATATTTTCTTATGCGAACGACACAGCTGCTGTGTTCACCGGAGTAAATTGGGACGAAGTCAGGGGTGCTGCAGAGAGTGGACTCGCGAGGATTGCTGTATGGCTTAGAAAAAATTTGCTTACACTTAACACCTCTAAAACAAATTACATGTGCTTTACTAAATCAAATAGGACCCAACCTGACAGTACTTTTGATATTAAAATCCACAACAACCACGTACAAGATGTTCCGTGCGCTTGTCCCTCTATAAAGAAAGTTGATGTCACTAAATACCTAGGCATTATGTTAGATCAAAGACTGTCATGGCTATCACATGTGGGATTGGTTTCTTGCAGACTAAGAAAACTTATGTGGATATTTAAAACTCTTAGACACATAGCCTGCAAGAAAGTATTTAATCGAATCTACGATGCACTGGCAAAGTCTTTGACAACATCAGTATAGTAAGACTTTGCCAGAATGCAGTCATTACAATATGGGGTGGTGCCTTAAAGACTCACTTTCTACAGGTTGAAAGAGCACAAAGAGCTCTGCTAAAGGTGATGTTTTTCAAAGAGTGCCAATTTCCAACTAGCAGCCTTTACTCTATAACAGATTTGTTATCAGTTAGAAAGCTCTAAATCCTGCACACTGTTTTGAGAAAACACATGACCTTGGAGTATGATATCTCTATTCTCAAAAGGCGTAGAGGGGACAGAGTGGCTACCACTAAACGAGCACACTCTCAGTTTGCCCTATGTCAATATGGTTATCTGTCTTCCTACTTATATAATACAATAAATAAGAGCCTAAAAATCTATTCATTGACTTTACGTGAATGCAGACAAACATTATCAACATGGCTAAATTCCTTGGAATATGATGAGACCGAACGATTACTCAAAAGTGACACCTGACACACACGCACATACACACCCTCACACACACACATACACACACACACACACACACACACACACACACACACGCGCACACAGACACGCACACAGACACACACACACATACATACACACACACACACACACACACACATACATACACACACACACACACACACACACACACACACACACACACACACACCCACCCCCTCCCCACACACACACCCACCCCCTCCCCACACACACAATTCAATATATAGATTAGTTTAAGTCCTGTTTAAATAGGTACTTTGTATAATATGTACCGCAAATAAAAATGTATTTAAGGAAGAGCGACTCCTTTTTGGTACAGGGGCACTATGCACCTAATAGGAGGAGTCAATCACTGCCTCTTGTAAAACGGTTTTTGGTACAGAAATAAATGATTTTGATTTTGATTTTTTTGAACTATGTAATACAAAGTTTAAAAATGTCTTGTGGTGCTATGATGAAATGCAACCTTTGTACAACCTAAGTGATGTTACTTATTATCAGGGAATTCCTGATTTAAGCATGGTCGATGGTAAAGATCTCCAACTTATAATAATTGATGATCTGATGAGAGAGTGTGATGGTCGGGTGGTTGATATCTTTACTAAGGGAAGTCACCATTGAAATTTAAGTGTATTTTACATAACTCAAAAATTGTTTCATCAGGGTAAAGGTCAACGTGATATTTCCTTGAACTCAAGTTACATAATATATTTCAAAAATCCTCGATATAGGACACAAATTCGTTTTTTAGGTCGTCAAATTTCACCTGAGAACTCAAAACTGGTTGAAGAGGCTTATAGAGATGCTACTAATAAACCATAAAGTTATTTAATGATTGATCTCAAACAAAACACTGATGATGTGCATCGGTTCAAAACAAATATATTTCCGAATGAGTATACCGTTTGTTATGTATCTAAGAAGGGGCATAAATACAGTGGTAGCCAACATAAAAACTTCATTTCATAATTATGATACCAAGAGTTACTACGCATACAAACTTTTTAAAAGCATTACATGTGCTTAAACCAAAGTTTCGAAAGGCATTACTAAAATCTTGTAACCAAGAAGAACTACATTGCATTTGTGAGTGCATTCACAACGTTCTTCAAGGAAAAATATCAATTCCTACAAAAGAAAAAAATAAAATAGAAATTCTAAGAAAGCTTATTTTAAAAGGAGCAAATAGAACGAGAAAAAATATTATCATACAAAAAGGTGGTGATTATCTTGGGAACCGTATTGAGTGCATTATTGGGATCAGTCGCAAAATAACTACTATGGAAAATGCCAAAAAATGATATTAATTGAACCCGAAATAATAGAAAAATTAAAAAATGATAACACAGACAGAAACGTGAACAATTTATCACGACTCGACAAAGAAATGAATCATGTTTTAAAAAAGAAAATAGATGATCGAGAAAAATAGCCCCCTATATTTACAAACATTACAAAGATATTTGTATTTTATTGGTAAAGATCGAAAGCCTTTAGAAATACCCATAATATCATTTGATGAAACAGAAATTATAAAAAAGAAAGCCGTGAGGATCGCCCTCCAGAAGCAATACAAAACTCCTCGAAGATAGTCGAATCCAACGCTGAAGATAAAGAAATTAATTATTCTAAAAGGCTTTTAATAAACCTTTTACCCAAGTCATACAAAGCAAAAGGTGAGCTCTTAATAGATTTATTATTAAAAAATAAACAAAAAATTTATTGGGATGATAAAGGAACAGTTTACATCGATAACAAGGAAATTTATAAAAGCAACATAGTTGATTTACTCAACGATGTTATAAGACCGTTGAAAAATACTTCGCCAAACGGGTGGGTAGAATTTTCTAAGGCATTAAAGGAATTAAGAGTACCTTTGACTTACATCGGTAATCCAAGAAGAGCAACTTGCATCAATGTTATGTCTAATACTCCGAATTTTGGTAATCGATTTGAATCTAACGTAGAAAAAGATCACGAATATTCTACATCACCTTCAAGTACGCGTAAAGAACAAGTCAAAAAGAAAATAGAATGGGAGAAATGGACTCCATATTAGAAATTAACGATATTTACTATGACATCACTCATCCTACTGGTTATGGAAGTTTAAATCAATTAACAGATGTTATGAAAAATCGAATGACTAGAGAAGAAGTAAAAAACTGGTTAGAATCTCAAGAAACTTACACCCTACATAAACCTGTTCAACGACGATTTCCTAGAAATAAATACATATTATCTAATTTGAACTTTGGCAAGTCGATTTAAGTGATATGCGATCTTATAGGAAATATAATGATGGTTTTAATTACATTTTGTGTATTATTGACGTGTTCAGTAAATATGCGTATGCAAGAGCAATGAGAAAGAAAAATTCTGTTACAGTGAAAAAATGTCTTGCAAGTATATTATCTGAAGCAAAGGCGACTCCCACACATTTGCAATCAGACAAAGGGACTGAGTTACGGTTATGGAGATTTGATTTTTTGCCCTTTTTTTCTTAAAATTCCCTTACTACCGCAATGAAGACCCCATAACATTTTTATTATTCATTAAACCAGCAATTATTTTTTCCAATTGCATTCTGTAATGTATGCGTTTTCATAAAAACTAACAAAACAGACTTTTGTCCCAATTTACATCCATAATTAGGAAAAATTACCTTTTTTTTTTAAAACAATGGTGAACGTATGAATAAAATTCCACTTCAAAACTCATTTACAAAAAAAGTAACAGGTATTGAGAACTTCGTTTTCTTTTAAAAAGTTCTGTAGTTTATGACCTTTCTAACGGTATACGACACTTTACAAAAAAAATAAAATTTTGCCTCAAAAAATATGATTTCGTTAGAGAGGTCATTTCTCTTAAAGTTTTGTTTTTATTTAACAGCATTATTTTTCATAAGTTGAATTCTGTAACATAAGCGCCTAAATAAAAATAACTAGATTTGTTACAATTGGACAAACGACCTTTACAAAAATTAATAAAATGACCGGGCCTGCCTATTTAGAAATTTTGAAAACTGCTTTACCTGAATTGCTGGCCGAGGTTCCGATATTTGAAGAAGACGTGCCTATTGTATTTCAACAGGATGGTTGTCCAGCGCATTTTTAGAGAGAAGTTCAAGAATTCCTCAAAAACTCATTTCTAAATTCCTGGATAGGCAGAGGCAGCCCGATACCTTGGCCCGCACGATCACCAGATCTAACCCCGTTGGATTTTTACGTCTGGGGACGGGCCAAAGAATTAGTTTATTTCACGGAAGTGCCCTCAAGAGACGTATTGATACAAAGAATTAACTCCGCATTCGAAACTATAAAAGAAGTACACTGCGGATGGATGGAAACAACAACAAGAGAAATAAGAAAAAGGTGTCGAGCTTGTATTCGCAACAGAGGGTTTTTTTTAACCCATTTTGAACAAGTTTAATTACGTCAAACCCCAACCGGGCGAATTCACCCAGACTCGACCACGCGACTTAAAATTTAAATATCATCTATTTAGAGCCTACTTTTGTATGATGAAGTTTAGCTATAAACTAGAATAAATGTGCTACACTCTAAACTCGCAACAACTTTATTTACTGTGCGTTTTCAATTGAAAAAATTTTCATTAATTTTTTTTTTAATGTCAAATTTATTTATTTTTGGCATTTTGTGAATTACGTCATCGGCGCAGGTGCTGTCATTTGTTTTGTTCCTGAGTTAAAGGGAGAAAGAAATGATTGTAAAAAAACAAATGATTATGAGAATAAATGAATACAATAAAGTGATTATTTTATTGATAGTCTAACCCAACGACACAAAGAAAAAAGAGATTATTTGCACATTCAGACAAGGGCAGGCTATCACTAGATTTTTGTTTTTGATTCTGTTAACAAATTGACTTTTCTAACCTTATGTGAACAAATCGAAAACCTAATTTTAGAGCAGAGACTTTTGATAAAGTGTAGTCTTTAAAAAAAATAAAAAAAAAACTTTAAGAGAAATCGACCTCTCTAATATCGAAACCTTGGCCAGCAATTCGGGCAAAGCAGTTTCCAAAAACTCTGAATAGGCAGGCCCGGTCATTTTATTAATTTTTGTAAAGGTCGTTTGTCCAATTGGAACAAATCTTGTTATTTTTTTAAGACGCTTATGTTACAGAATTCAACTTATGAAAAGTAATGCTGTTAAATAAAAAAAAACTTTAAGAGAAATTGACCTCTCTAACGAAATCATATTTTTTTGAGGCAAAATTTTCATTTTTTACTAAAGTGTCGTATACCGTTAGAAAGGTCATAAACTACAGAACTTTTTAAAAGAAAACGAAGTTCTCAATACTTGTTACTTTTTTTGTAAATGAATTTTGAAGTTGAATTTTATTCATACGTTCACCATTGTTTTTTTAAAAAAGGTACATTTTCCTAATTATGGATGTAAATTGGGACAAGAAGTGTTGTTTTTATGAAAAAGCATACATTACAGAATGCAATTGGTAAAAAGAATTGCTGTTATAATGAAAAATAAAAAGTTATGGGGTTTTAACTTTAAAATTTTAAGAAAAAAAGGGCAAAAAATCATATCTCCATAGCCGTAACTCCTTAGACCAGGGACTAAGGCTGGAAAGGTAGGGAGTGACCCCACCAGCACCCCAAAAAAATCTGTCGGTTCATGCGCCAAACACCCTGTATATCAACAATAAAGGAGTTGGCGAATACCTTGATACTTTTGGTCGTAAACCTGAAAGTTATCATTTATCATTTTTAAGGAAAAACACCAATAGATGGATTTATAATCATAAAGTTATTCAAAATGTATTTTCGTGTGTGTGTGGTGAATATTGTTTACTTTATTTGTATTTCAAACTTAGAGGTATGTGTATGACAGATTTTATTGATACTGATGATACTTTTCAAAATGATATAATGTTAAAGCAAATGTTTAAGACTTTCATAGTTTAAAGGTAAGCAAAAATTTGTAAGTAAAAAAATGAAATAAAACTGTACACAAAAAATTTAATGCCTATTACTTTAATCCCCTACCACAGAAAAAAAAACCTATCAAGGAGTAATACAGAAAAAACAGAAGAAATATAAATAATGTTGAATAAATTTATTCGTAATTAAGTTATGACACAAGAAAGTGCTCCATTGCTCCAATACCATTGAATGACGAGTGATAGTTTTTATTTAACACAGTACCGTTAAGTTAAATAATAAATATGATAGAAAAAATATATTTGTAGTTCGATTGTTGTTGACGTAAAAATAAAAGAAATTGCACCTAATAAAAAAAGATCTTATTCTATTCAATAAAAGTAGCAAAAAAACTTAATTTCATTCTGTTGCATCTAGTTCAAAGTCAGTAAAACAGGGAAGCATAAGTATGAAAAATAAAATAACCATTTAAATAACACAAAGAATCAGTTTATTGATAATAATATAACAATCAAAATAAATTAAACTTAGACATTATTATCATAATACCATTTTCTAATACACACAGCATTATTTAATGCACAGTTTATTTTATGATTTACACAACTAAAGTCCGTTTTATTTTTACAAAATTTACTTTGTACATCCCTTCCTTCCTTTCCATCCTTAGGACATCCCTTTTCACCAATATCGATTACCACACAGTTTGCACATAAATCTTTGATCCACTTAATTGATTCAAAACCCTTTGTAATAACTTTTTTATTCTTCAGATGAGGTATGATAACACGATGAAACTTCTTATAGTCTATGTAGCCCTCACACTAGCCAATTCCTCGATTTCTTTCTAACCATCTGACACGTTTCTTTTCTACTTCTGTGACATGATGAAATGAGTATGGTGGCTTTACCAAAAAAGTTTGTGTATGTTCCTGGCTCGCAATTGCTACTTCTTTCACAATAAAATTGTTATTTATATTTTTAAATCCCTGAACATCCACTATAAGTGTATCTGCGTTCATGATATCTTCTTCACGATGTTACTTAGTGGTTTGTATTCAACAATACAATCGTTGAGAATAAGACAGTATGCTGTAGTCTTATCTGGTAAATAGGACCTGTTTTCAGATTATCTACTTGTCTAGAACAGTCAACTACAAACAGAGGTGCTATATCTTTAAGCTCTTTCTCTCTTAGCAACGGTTCTCCGTGACATCCGTAATACGACTGTCGAACGTATTAAGATATTGGAAAGTAATGTCAATTGTTAACGAACAATGGAGGTTATTTAGATAATGAGGTAGGAATGTGCATGGTCCGAGGGTGTAATTAGCACCGAAACAGACATAGTTAACAATAGAGACAATTAGATAACGAACCAACGTCTTATCGAAATAGTTATTAATTATTACTTTATTCAATCTTTATTTTTAATGGTGTCTTTCTTACAGTCAGGTACTTTGGTAATATCTTTGGAAATATTATGAATCAACTGTCGAGTTCGTTGATGGTGGTTACTTTGTTGTTAACGTAGTATTTCACTCGCACATCCGCATGTTTCCAGTGATCTGACTGTGGGACGTTTGTCAGCTTCTTCATCTCGTAAATCTCGATCTTTATGAGATGCGTTGCCGTCGATCCATCGTCTTCATTTGTTGAGATGTACGACATCCCATCTTTCGTTGCTCTTCCCACAGTAGATGATTGTATTTTAGGTTTTTCTTCTTTGGGGGCTCCTCGAAGAATTCGTCGAGAGATTCGTTGTTCGATCTATCTCTCTTGATTGGATATGGGGATGTATCTTCATCATCGGATGTCGGGAAGTAATATTGTTTATAGGTGTTTTCTTCGTAATCGACGGTGTTACCCATGCAACATGTGAGTTATAACAATGAATGCAAAGAAAAGTAAGTATTAAATAAGAATACAATAAAATCAACAGTATGAAACGCACTGGAGAGTTGGTCTCTCAAAATAAGGAAGAGGTACAAAGAAAAAAAGTTAAATTTAATACTTACATCCATACTGTCTGCCATGTCCTCGAACACTAGGTTATACTTTGTGAATGGTTGAAGCACGACTTCGTAAGAACACAATAATGCGCAGGCGTTTTATACTAGTTGAGATCCTTAGAAATGTTTCTTGCAGCAACTTGACTAAACGACCAAATACATTAAGATATCGGAAAGTAATGTCAATTGTTAACGAACAACGGAGGTGATTAGATAATGAGATAGGAATGTGGACGGTCCTAGGGTGTAACCAGCATCGAAACAGTGATAGTTAACAATAGACGCAATGAGATAAGGAACAAGGGTCGTCTCATCGTTAACAATAGAGGTAATTAGATAACGAACATTGTCGTATGTGAGAAACGTAACACGTAAACGGTAAGAGATATCGGGTTCGTGGGTTAGACCCCCGGTGTGTGATGCCCCCGTGGTGGAGGCACCCGATTTCGTTTTAGTGCGATAAAATTTATTAGTTGAATATTTTTATCAAAAGTACAGTCAGATAGCAAAGTGTAACCTATTATAAAAATGTTTATAAGTGTCTACATGAAATTATTTGAAAAATTGAATGATCAATGTCTTAGTTTTTTAATATAAATCTTTATTAATAATGTCGGTGAAACCACAGTTTGCTTATCTAATAATATCACTCATTAGTCAAATTACAATTTAAAAATCACATTTGATAAAATCAGATGATTTAAAGTACTTAATATAAAATGTAATTAAGGTGATTTTGAATAGATTTGAGTAGATTTTGTATTGAGCTAGATATTTATGCGGTCCATCTTTGATCCGATGGTTATATGTTCATAGTGAATAAATATTTATGCTGGTGGTGGATTACATAATTTTGATTTTGTGCAATATATATTTTGAAGCGGCCCGGTGTCAGATACTTATGCCATTACCGAAAAGTTATATTTGTACCGGCGACAAATCATCACATACTTATACCGTGTTAGATATATACATATGCCTTCCACCAATGATCAGATATTTTTGCAGGCCGTTGATAATCACATCTTAGTGCTGGTGACTGTACATAATCAGATAATTATACCTGTAAAGCATCATACTCATAATAATCATAAACATGAAATTTCACAGTGAAATTAAATTACTTATTTATTTCAGAAACATTTTGTTGCTGCCTGTATTGACAATGCCTGTATTGATAATGACTTTTATGACGACAAAATCGGCTGTTATAACTTAATTGAAAATCGGGTGCCTCCACCACGGGGGCGTCACATATCGGGGGCCTAACCCACGAACCCGAGATATCGCTGTGGGACCCAGCGCAATCGATTCAAATGGGGGTTTCCATTTTAGGGTTTGGTTGACCCCCGGTATGACAATTCGAACGACACCAATACACCAATTTCTACTACACAGCGTTAAAACTCACTGTCGTAAAACAGTTCTGTCTTTGGGCCAGGACTCTCGAATCCTTACTACTTTGGTTCCCTGCGGAATTTTTAAGTGTACCCCCACCATTTTTAAGTGTACCCCCACCATTTTTAAGTGTACCCCCACCATTTTTAAGTGTACCCCCACCTTCAGTATGTCCTCAATTGTAAAATATAAAAAAATATAAAATTTATGACCTCTTAATTCAAGACAGTTTTCGCTATGAAGAAACTTGTCGAGCAAAAATAAACCTTACCCCTTTAGGTATACGGTTGCAAGTTTAAAAAAAGTCACGAATCGCTACAGGTGACATCCCGCTGGGCGTTCCGCTGCCCCAGCTGCCCGGTGACGTTGTCTGCGGACGTGGAGCACTTCCACGAGCGGCACAAATGCATACAGTTCTTCTCGCAGGCAAGTGGAACAAGCTAAATTATGCACCCGTGTCTAGGAGTCTTTCACACTAGCGTTTCTCCAGCGTAGGCTTTTGATAAACGTACAGACGCTGCGACAACGCGACGCACATGTTTAAAGTCTGCACGTTACGCTTAGCCTTAGCTACGCAACGCGAGTACCTAGTATAGGGAAGGAGTGTTGTGAATGGTATAATGTGTAGCGCAAATCGGAGTAAACGTAGGCACTGACGTCATTCCATTCTAACGTGGCGCGTTTAGATGCGCGGCCTCAGTGGGTTCTGACGACTGCCATCTTACGACATAAAACGACTTAAGGGACCTACGGTTTAACGTGCCTTCAGAATCACGCAAGAGCTATAGGTATTTTTATTTATAATAATTATATCAAAAGCAAACATTGCTTATTTTTTTATCTGGATGGCTTGATTTGAATTTGTAATGACACGATTGCCCTCTGTCTTCCAAGCGTGCTATCTGTTTTTTAAAGTGTATCGTGGTTTTTTTTACTATAACATAAAGTTTTCCTTCTATTTGGCAGGTGATGGGATACACACCACTGTTATCAACGCAGTATCGAGCCGACTCAGTTCTCTTCAATATGCTCTTACCTCAGCACAAACAAAAATGTTTCAAATTCGTTTAATGCGTTCACACAATTCGTAATACCGCTAGTCGACGATCAAAGTGTTAATGTACATCAACTTATTTTGCTTAGAGCCTCTGTCCCACTGCTGGGCAAAGGCCACCATTATCACAATCAAGTCATTCCTACACTTTGTAACCAACACGTTTACTTAATGCGGGTTGATGAACACAAACCCGAGCTTGTAAGGTCCGAAATACACTGCCCGATCTGGAAATTGAACCCAGGACCTCCGAGCCGAGCTCATTGCCACTTGGTCACCGAGACGTTAATGTAGATCAATCTAAGTAGGAATTTAATGATTTTAAATGTGACAATAAATGTGCATTTAAACTTGCGTACTGTTAAAAATATTATTTTTGTATGTATACTTGGAGCAAAGAGTATAGTATGTTTTTCGAACTTTATCGTGAGTGGAATGAGTTTTTGTGTTGAATTGATTTATTTGGAAAATTTATAAGACGGGCGCTCAAAGCCGACAACGGTAACGCATAAGCAACTCCCCGGTTGCTGCACATGTATATGGGTGGCGATGACCACTTCCCACCAGATAGCTAACTTTTCTGCTCATTTGCCACCTTTTTCATTAAATATAAAGAAAACCTATACTATTGTTAATGCAAACCTAATAATTTAAATACGTATCTTAGTAATGTTTGGTAAATTTAAATAAAATGTTTTGTCAGGAAGTATGAAGGAAAACTAAGTTTCTAAAGATTGATGTCATAATTATGACTTAACGCATAAAATTACTATAATGCTAATTAAACTTTTTGCTATCAAGTCTACATACATAAATCTTACTCAGGTTTACTTAAAAGTAAAAATGACAAGAAAAAATGGTACCAGTATACAGTATGACACCAAGTGTTTTCTCATGTATAACAAAAACAAATCTGTAAAATATAATAACTATGACATACTGCTGTAGATGATATTAAAAAAATTACAGTTTCGCAGAATTTTAATGTAAACCCCTGTTGTGGTATTCAAAATTGTGTTACTTTGAGGAAAATATAATTGTTATTTATTATAAAACCATTTGTACTCTACGTAAGTACGCAATAAAAATAAGATTTATTTAAAATATCGAAGTTATTGTCGGAGAATACATTTTATTTAAATTAAGTTTTAAAAGAATCATAGTATTGTGTTTTTTGTGTGAATGTCAAATTGTACCTACCTACATATTTTGTTTTGTACATAATCATTGTATATACATTTACTATACATTTACAAATGAAATCGAATGAGTAGGTACACTTTTTTAAATAGAATATAATTTTAATGTCAGTGTCATAAAATGGATTAATAAATTGCGGTTTCAGTCTACTTTACGATTCATTTGTGCCGGGTAGCTCAATAGCTATTCAACTACTATAGAATTGTTATATACATAGAGCATACAATTATGCTCTATGTATATAACAATTCTATAGATTATGTAAGTTGAACAAGTTATGCATTTTATTTAAAAAAAAAAATATTTAAAAATAATTCTACCATTTCACAGTTGTTAAAACTACATACTCTCTTAATAACGCATTCTGTTGTTAACTGTTGGTAACTACAGAATGCGACAGCTCTGAAGAACGGGTGACTTAATGTATATATTATACCTATTATGTGATGAGCTGTTGCGTACTGAACAGTAAACCATCAATATTTCGGCAATTCGGCAAAGGTAAGCTTAAATTATCTCTGTGATAGTGCACCATAGGCACTCGTTTATAAATGACTAGATTTTTCAAAATTAGTACAATAATATTTATATATGTATAATATTTTGTTTTAATTGGTACAGTAAACTTTTTGAATTTTGGACTTTATGTCAAATGTGTAAGATCGTAAGAGGCACGGCAGTGCCCCCGCCAAGTCAAGCAAAAAAGCGCCACGGCCGTACTATCTTTTTCTCCAGTTCAGGCCATTTTCGACCCCCTATAACTTCGGGTGGATTTTATCCATTGCGTATATCCATTGATCCTCCACTTTATCCATTGCGTATATCCATTGATGGATAATCTGGGACTGTTTGTCCCACTATATCCATTGCGACTAGTATCCGTTGCGACTAATATCCGTTGCGACTAAGATCCATTGCGACTTATCTCAACACAGGAACTGCATACTGGCCATGTTAGGAACTGCATACTGGCCATGTTTTTATTAAAATATCTTTTAAGTATCAATCAATAGTGACATTCATTGACGCTGATATAATTTTATTTGCGACCTTTGTATCAGAAGCGTTAAAAAATATGGAAATAATAAAAAGAGGCTGACGCATGGCATCTACCACCAAAGTACTCGTCAAGATGAATCATACGAGCCCAAACTCGATGGGGTTGTGTCGTTTAACTACCGAGTTCCTACGACCACCTTCCGGTTCCATCATCAGATCAGCTCCATGTCATAATAATTTTGCATTATCATCCGATTTACACATGCATGCAACATTTCAGCTCAATCCGTCAAGGAAGGGGGTTAAATTTCAATTACTAGATTTGACCCAAACAAACAAACAAACAAATAAATAGTTAAAAAACAAACAAAAATAAACAATTAAATAAATAAATTTGTTACAGGGCAAGCTAAATAAACGCTTGTAATAAGAAACGTGCGTGCGCAAGCAGCCGCGCGTGAGTAGCGCGCTACACGCTATAAAAAGTCGCAATCTAATTTTGTCGTCGTCAGTAGATAAAGTGGGACAATTAGAAAAAAAGCTTTCTCCCACTAACAGCCGAAATTAATAACCTATCCTCAGCAAGAGATAGGCCTACTAGAGATTTGTTGCTTATTTATTTCTGTTATTTATCGGAATATAACAGCGGTTGCTTGGTAATTAAACTAAAATAGGCCTATCTCTTACCAGAGATAGGTTATTAATTTCGGCTTTAGTCAACTTTGTATATCCATGGATAAAGTGGGATCGACCTATTACTTCGTTGTGGATAAACCTAGAAACCTGAATTTTCAGTAACCAAGCAGGCATTGTATAAACACCGTATATTTCAAATTTCATTCAATTTGAACCACTAGTCAAAGTTTCTTAATTTTGTCACTCACTCACTCACTGATTTATTTTATATTATATTTATTTATTTAAACTTTTGCAACACAGCTATTACATGGCGGACTTAATGCCTGAGGCATTCTCTACCAGTCAACCATAGGGTGGTGCAGAGATAACATTGGCAGGTGCAATTTATTTGTATCATAAATGAATTAAGTGAAAGTAAGTATATAATACATGCATAAATATTATTTATACATAAACATATAATAATGTGTATTGTAAATACATAAACTATAATAAATAAACATACATAAAATACATAATTCTATATAATAGGAAGTTATTGAGATGATTCTGCCACGATTCCATCAAACAAGAGCTCGCGGACTTTCTTTTTAAAAGCGTCACGACTCGTAGCCATCCTGATTTCGAGAGGGAGCGCGTTCCACAGGAGAATGGATTGGATGTGAAAGGAAGAATGAACAAAGCCAGAAGTATGAGCGGGACAGAGAAGGAGAAGATTATTTGAGGACCGGAGATTTTTACTATGAGAGGAGCAGAGGTACTGAAAATGGGGAGCAAGATAAAAAGGAGCGTTAAAAGAATTTAGTAGCGAAAACAGTGTGGTTAGGGCCCGTAAATGTCTTCGCTGGCGAATAGGTAACCATTTCAGCTCCGACCTGAACTGCGAGATGTGGTCGTACTTCTTCAAATTGTAAATGAATCGGATACTGTTGTTGAGTAGTCTGTCAAGCTTATCAAGCAAGTCAGCATTAAGATCATAATAACACACGTCACCATAGTCGATCAACGGAAATATTAAGGTTTGCACAAGCATTATCTTCGTCTTATGTGGTAAAAAATTCCTTAAACGATTCAAGGAGCGCAAAGTCCAGGTAACTTTTTGACTTACACTGGCAACCTGCGAATGCCAGCTGAGAGTAGCATCGAGATGTAAACCAAGATTTTTAACTTTGGTGCTAAGAGGTATGACTGCTCCATCGAAAACAATTGGCTCAAGGGGCTTCCCATCTTACCTATCAATCGCTGGCTGCCAATGAGTATCGATTGACATTTTGTAGGATTTACGGCCACACCAAACCCACGAGACCAGTCATTAATCGCTTCCAAATCCCGATTTAGTCTCCTAATGGCATCTGGTAAGTCGTCCACACATGCTTGGGTGTAAAGCTGAAGGTCATCGGCGTACAGATGATACGAACACTGAAGATGGTGAGTGATGTTATTAATAAATATAGAAAATAATAATGGAGAAAGAATACCGCCTTGTGGAACGCCAGCATCCAGGTCACACCACATCGACGATGTCTCATCAATGCGGACCGACTGCTGACGCTCTCGAAGATAGGAAGAGAACCATTCCTGCACTTGAGATGAAACCTTAAGATGAGAAAGGATAGCAAGGAGGATATCATGATTGACGGCATTAAAAGCATTTGAGAAATCGATGAGTACTAAAACTGTGAGTTTAGTATCCCCCATGCCTTGTCTAATGTCGCCAGTCACTTTAAGGAGAGCGGAAACGGTGCTGTGTCCAGGCTTAAAACCAGACTGAAGAGGACTAACCAGGTTATTCAGTTGAATAAAAACACAAATGTTGAAAAATTTCCACGAGCAGGATTTGAACCTGCACCCTTCTGAAATTCCGGGTCAAGTGCTCTTCCAATTGAGCTATCGTGGTTCTAACCAGCCCGCCGAAATTATTCAACACTTTTTACTTTGTAAGCCAAAGGCGCCCATTCAATGTCAACAACTACCGTCATTAACATCCGATCATAATATTTTTACAAATATTAAAGATCAGTTAAGAAAATAAGCAAGCTATTTTATAAAATGTTCAAAATGATTTTTAAAGCAAATTTTTTTCAACATTTGTGTTTTTGTAATTTGTTCGCAACAAATCATCACACTAACTTCGAGAAAGAGGTATTCAGCTGAAGCAGAGGAAGTTGAAACAGAGGAAGTTGAAACAGAAGAAGCAAAAATTTTGAAAGGGAATTCACTACGCAAGTAGATGGCCACACCACCGCCTCCCCTTCCGATCCTGTCATTTCGGACAAGAATGAAACCGGAAAGAGGGTAGGTGGTAGAAGGAAGGTGCGGTTCGAGCCAACTTTCAGAAATCAAAACGGCGTGAACGCTTGTGCCTGTAAATGCCTCCACTAAGTCACTATAGTGACTAGGGATGCTTTGGGCATTTATGTGGCAGATATGTAGCGCGTAGTTTGTCTGTTGACTGAAGTTTTGACGGACAAAGTCACCGAGAGTGTCAGGAATCGAGCAAAAGCTATTGTTACAAGATAAGTCTGTAGAATCACAAACAGAATGAAAAGAATCATCATCAGAAAACATAAGAACAAATATAATAATATAATATATCTATATAAATATATATATATATATATATATATATATATATATATATATATATAAACAAAACCAAGACAAACGACCTACGTTTAGTGCATCTAGCACCACCCGCCAGCAGACCATTCACATGACAACTTTAAATGTAACTATAATATAAAAGAACAAAAACTTTTTTAACAACACAAAGGACACTAACTAAAAAGAAACAGTAAAGCACTAACAGAAACAACACTGTCAGCTAAATAATAATATATAACCATATTAAACAAGAAGAAAACATGGCTGTATGAGCAAATTTCATTTGTCATCAATAAAAAAAAAACAAACAATATGACATCAGACATTAGACTGACATTTCGTTGACAACTAGTGTCAGACCATTAAAATAACAAATTATTGTTTGGTAGTTCAAAAAAAAACAATATCAAAACTACCTTAGGGGTATGGTAAATAACAAATACTCTGACACGAAATTGTAAAACTAAAAGTTGAATTTAAAAGATGTTGTATTCTATTTTTATAGAAAATCCTTTAAAAAAATGAGCTATGAACCAACAACAGCAAAAATCAAAGTAAGTATCTGTAACAAAGAGGAACACGTATCTGATTGACCGATCATCAAAACTCTAAGGCACTTCTAGCAGACATAGAAGCTTCACATTTAGAATACAATTAGTGTTTAGTGTATAAATCAAGGAAAAACTAAAATATTTTGCAATTTCGGTCCAGTTTTCTAGATTCACCAACTGCATAAATAACTTTGTAATCCCATATAAATATATATATTTTTTAAATATTTGCGGTTAAGCACAGTGCCTTGATCTCACCTGATGTTAAGTGATGATAAGGCCAATTGGTGGAAGCGCACTTCACCCGGATCCTCGATAAGTGAGGCACTGGCTATCTTATCTCTAGCTGCCGGAACACAACAATGCTACAAACATTGATGTTATGGCGACATATTTAGATAAGATGGTGGTAGCTAGCTAGGCGGACTAACAAGCCCTACCACCAACCAAACCGAGTACACAAACATGTACCCCCCGCTAGGAATCGAATCCGGGACCTCTGGGTCTCAACCGGTGGTCTTAACCACTAGACCACAGAGGCGGTATATATAAATATATAGGATTACAAAGTTACATTTGCAGTAAATGAATCAGTGTACCTGTATATATATGTATAAATAAGAAAAGCTCTTAAGACAGTGGGCTTTAAGAAAATTACGTAATTAGCTAATATAATAACATTATACAACGTTAGTCGGAAAGGGGGTACTAAGCCGCGGACAACTGAAAGTGCTACTATCAACTGTTATATTGCAAATATTAGCATTGCGAAAAACGTTCACATTTACTTCCATACAAAATAAATTTTTGGTTACGTAATTTAAAAAATGTACAACCCTGAATAGGGGCGGGGCTCACGCATGTCGTAAATAATTTTTGTTGACAGATGTAGGTACGGACTTGTCGGCCTAGCTAGTCGCTTAGGTCTCATGTTAGGAATACTTACATCTAAATCCATGACGAGATAAATTAGTTATCGTTTAGGTAAATAAAATTAAGTTCGAACAAAAACTAACCTTTGCTGATGTTCATAGCGCCGTTGTTCGTAGGTATAGGTACGCGATTGCGCACTTCCAAGCGAGAATAATTAGAACACAAGCACAGAGGTGGGCACCTACCTACCTACACTTTGCTTTTCAGTCATACAAATTTTTAAGGCGTAGATAATTAACACTTAGTTCTGAATTTCTAATTTTAGGTAGGCACACAGTCACAGAAACGGTTCAAAATGCCCTCCTTGTCGTTCAATACACAAAACGTCGAAAACACCGATACGATGAAAGAGGACGGTTTGAATACCTTTGCCGGTACAATTCCCGAGCCTCAGTTATGACACTATCACACCTCCCGACACACATCACCATGTCGTAATATTCCCGATTACTGTATTCCGAGGCCATGATAAATAACGATAACAAAAACAAAAACAATAACGACAAAATAACAATAATAACGATTTGATAACAACGACTTGCGTATGATGTAACCGACTCGAGTAGACTTCTGAAAGGGTAGCAAGCGACTGAGCAAAACATAAAACTAAATTATGAGCAAATTTTGAAAAAGGGTTTATGCAATAATTAACAATTTAATTTTTATTTATTTTTTGTAAGCACCTACTAGTTAAGGATCTCAAACATTCTTATTCTAACTGGAAATAATGTTATTTAAGTTAATATTAAACTTATTAGTTACATTCCTGTTAACTGGTTATTAATTGAATCGAGCAAAGTTACGTATCTACTTAATAAAATTAAACTTACTATGTGACTGTAGGTAAGGCGCTTTTCTCGGATTGTTAGACATAGGCCTCACCCACGGACCTTCATGACAAACAGCCCAGGACCCGTGTTGGCAGGTCGGTGGTTCATTAAATTACATTAAGCAAATTCATTTAATTCCGGAAAGGGTAAGATGTTGGAATGATAAAATAAATTTAAATTGAAAATGTTCATCAAGATAGATTCCATTAATAATTATTCAATAATGAAATACCACTAGCAATGTTACAAATTACGTAATAATAACTTATTTGTTAAAAGTTAAGAATACACTTTTAAACTTTCGCGTTCTAGCACACATTAAATTGCATCGCAACTCGGTCGAAACGTCGGGTTTAAAAGGTATGCTTAGAATGCCTAACTAAGTAGTTTTGCGTTAAATCCCGTTTAAATATAAAAGTTAAGAAATTTTGTAAATTATCATTTAAATTATGCAGCATAATTGATAATAATTGTGCAGTTTGTGACGAACATCCCCAAGAGCCTACCCACTTCGATCTGCTAGGCTACTCCTGACGCAAACTCAATCTCAATACAATTCCAATGGGATTAATATGTATCGATATTGGGATAAGTTTCGCAATTTCGGAACGCCCCATCTCGATAATTATTTGTTTTCTCAATTTCCACGCAATTTAATTCCAATGTAGCGTTATTATCGCTTTTAAGAGTGCCATTTGAATTTTTTAGATTTGGGATTTGAATTGTATTGAGATTGAGTTTGCGTCAAGAGTAGCCTAGCTGATTGGCGCACGTAGTTCTTTTGAGTGGTCAAAAGACCTACGCGAGCCAATCTGATTTTAGTACCTACGCAGGTCGCAGGCCGTACTGCGGCAGGCAGATCGAATATCGCAGATGCGACATTAGCATAGTTAGTAGGCTACCTATCTATCCGCCGCACAAGTTGATGAACTTGGTAATGTTTTTTGATACTTACTACTTTTACCGCCTCGGTGGTCTAGTGGTTAGATCATGGTAAGCCCGGTCTGAGAATCCAGAGGCCCCGGTTTCGATTCCCAGCGTAGGGTACATTGTATTCGGTTTGGTTGGTGGCAGGGTTTGTTATAAGTCCGCCTAGCTAGCTACAACCATCTTATTTAAGGCTGTCGTCATACAATGTTGAATCCAAGGTTGGTAGGTCAACGAGACGCCGACGTAGAGAAAGACGTAATGAAATTAACCATTAATAATAATAATAATAATGAAATTAACCCTAGTTTTTATGCACCTCATCCTCATCATCATCATCATCATCAGCTCATTTTTGTCCCCACTGCTGGGGCACGAGCTTTCCCTATGGATGGATAGGGAGAACGGGCCATAAACCACCACGCGGGCCCAGTGTGGATTGGTGATTGTTAACGACTGCTAATGCAGCCGGGACCAACGGCTTTACGTGCCTTTCGAAGCACGGAGGAGTTCAAGATGTAAAATTTTTAGTCACCCATCCGATGACCGTCCTTTGCGAAAGTTTGTCGCGCCTGTATGTCCATCCGGCTTCATGACCAGAGCTTGAAGCCTATCCCGTTGTAGCGAGGAGGGAGACAGGGAGATGTGGTGTCATTGAAACTGTTCACTGCTGCACTAAAAGATGTAGAAGCGCAGAAGGAGAGAGCGCAGTGTGGGCAGGCCGCCAACAAGGTGGACCGACGATCTGGTAAAGTTCACGGGAAGCCGCTGAATACGAGCAGCACAAAACCGTGCGTTGTGGAGATCCTTGGGGGAAGCCTTTGTCCAGCAGTGGACGTCTTTTGGAGATGATGACTCTAAAAAGCCCGCAACATCCTCCCCTTTTTGCAAGCAATAACTACTGAGGAATAGTAAACTTTACAAGCTTACTAAGTGGACGACAAAGTGCACCCGCCAATGACAATACTTTTAATGACGTCAATCATGAATTCTCCTTGCTATCCTTTCACATCTTAAGGTTTCATCTCAAGTGCAGGAATGGTTCTCTTCCTATCTTCGAGAGCGTAAGCAGTCGGTCCGCATTGACGAGACATCGTCGATGTGGTGTGACCTGTATGCTGGCGTTCCACAAGGCTGTATTCTTTCTCCATTATTATTTTCTATATTTATTGATAATATCATTTACCATCTTCAGTATTCGTATCATCTGTACGCCGATGACCTTCAACTTTACACCCAAGCATGTGTTGACGACTTACCAGATGCCATTAGGAGATTAAATCGGGATTTGGAAGCGATTAATGACTGGTCTCGTGGGTTTGGTGTGGCCGTAAATCCTACAAAATGTCAATCGATACTCATTGGCAGCCAGCGATTAGGTAAGGTGGGAAGCCCTCTTGAGCCAATTGTCTTGGATGGAGCAGTCATACCTTTTAGCGCCAAAGTTAAAAATCTTGGTTTACATCTCGATGCAACTCTCAGCTGGCACTCGCAGGTTGCTAGTGTGAGTCAAAAAGTTACCTACCTATTCGCCAGCGAAGAAGTTTACAGGCCCTAACCACACTGTTTTCGCTACTAAATGGGGAGCAAGATAAGAAGGAGCTTTGCTCCTCTCATAATAAAAATCTCCGGTCCTCAAATAATCTCCTTTTCTGTCCCTCTCATACTTCTGGCTTTGTTCATTCTTCCTTTCAAATCCAATCCATTCTCCTGTGGAACGCGTTGCCTCTCGAAATCAGGATGGCTACGAGTCGTGACGCTTTTAAAAAGAAAGTCCGCGAGCTCTTGTTTGATAGAATCATAGCAGAATCATCTCAATAACTTCCTATTATATAGAGTTATGTATTTTATGTATGTTTATTTATTGTAGTTTATGTATTTACAATACACATTTTATATGTTTATGTATAAATAATATTTATGCATGTATTATATACTTACTTATACTTAAATCATTTATTATACATTTTAATTGCACCTGCCAATGTTATCTCTGCACCACCCTATGGTTAACTGGTAGAGAATGCCTCAGGCATTAAGTCCGCCATGTAATAATTATGTTGCAAAAGTTTAAATAAATAAATAAAATAAATAAGGTGTGACGTCAATTTAGTATACTGCGAAGCCGTTCCTTTATAGTTAGCTATACTGGTTACTGTTTAAAACGGAACGCAGTCCAGTATACTGTCATCCATGCTGTCATCCATGTCATTTCTGGACGCTGTTGATCACGTGATCAAAGCACAGAGCACCTTACCTCGAAAATACGCCAGTACTTAGAGTACAAAAATGGCGACGATTTATGACGTCATATATTTCCCTAAGTACTGCGGCAGTATACTGTCAGTCCATAACGAAACAAATTTCTCACTAGTAAGAGCACTTGACAGTGCTCGCAGTGTATATCGGAACATACCCACAATGTTACAAACAAACCACCAATTTTAACTAAGCAGCCAGAGTATTCGAAAATATGGAACAACCTAAGAAAATGGACTTTAACACAAGTGTCCTAAAGTTCAAAAGAGCTTCACTTGAGAAAAATTCGAATTCAAATTCGTGGCTTGTAACTGGTTATTTCACAAATACGATTAAAATAATCGTCCGTTGAGGAAATCACACTAATTCGGCATACAGATAGTTTATAACCTGGATTAACACATAGGATACTTTTTATCCCGATCACACGAACACACACACACGAACACGGGAACGGGAACCACGTGGGTGAACTGCGGGCCAGTGTTGCCGTTTGTACGGCAATTGCCGTTTCGTACGGCACTCAGGCTCTTTAAAGACGAATTTTACGGTATACGGCAGAGTGGTCATTGCCGTACGCTAAAATACGGCAATCAGGCAATCATAGCATAAGTAAGTAGGTATTGGGTAGGTATACCACTAGCTACTATATTTACGAAATACAGTAAAATTGTAGATGAAAAAAGAAACGTAATCAGCGTTTGCGTAAAAATGAACGCTTAGTTTTGGAGCAAGATATTACATTTATCGGAACCGCAATTTCAGAATTTGGCGAAGTTTGTTTTTCAAGTTCTTTCCTTGCCACATGCAAATGCCGATTCAGAAAGAATCTTCAGTGCTGTCAACTTCATTAAAACAAAACAAAGAAACCGCCTCTTAACATCTACTATAAATGCAACATTATAAGCCAAACAGTGCATTTCCAGAAATCATTCAAATTGTACGAGGTTCAAGCCAACTCCCGAAATGATAGCGAAAATAAAAAAAACAGTCTGATTATGAAAAGAATGCCACTGAAGATGTCTTATTATGTGATGTTGTGGATTTGATGGCAGGAGAGAAGTGATCTGTGGTGCCTTTTTCATGTAAATAAAAAAATGTACGGCAATTTTTGTTTCAATACGGTAATTTCATCTCTTGCGTACGGTAACCCTACAAATGACCAGCGGCAACACTGCTGCGGGCGGCCGCTAGTTGTATATAAGGTAAGGTTATATATTATACTGCTTAAACATTTGATAAATAAATGGTATTTCATTTTCTTTATTTCCTCGCCTTAGTATTTCCCTTTCCTAGTACGAGTACATTAACACAGTTTCAAATTTATGTACTCTAGTAGTTTTTGATGTGTAACATCTTTCCTCTCGCTTTCATGCAATTTGAGGCAGTGATTTCGTGAAATGGGACGGAAGTGTGTAACAGGAAGTCGAGGAAGCTCGCAAGCGCGCGCCATTTGATTTGACGAATGAGCGCGCGGTATTGCATTACTCTTACGTGTCAATTAAATAAAATACAATTTTCATTAAAAACAATTGTTCTTTGTTATGAAAAATCATTTCAAATTATTATTTGTGTCAGGTATTCCTGACACACTTTTTTCAGAATATAATGTTAAAATTGCTTATACTGAAGTGAGATGTCAAATGTTACACATTATATGCGACTACTGTAAGGCCATAAAGTTAATATAGTATATTAACTTTATGTCTAGACCTCTCCGTATGGACCCGTTGATATTCAGTATAGATGCAAATGCTCTAACCACTATTTTAAAGAGGTGGCTCATAAAGAAGGAGTAAGTCACCGAAAACTCGGATTTAAAGCAAACCTATGTCAGGGAATTAAAACAAAATTATCCATTTAAAGCAGGAAGGTCTGGGCATATCTGTAAGTAGATTTTTCCAGACAATACATATAAGTACCTAACTATATATTTTTCTTAAATATTAATATATTGCAACATATAAATTTTTAGGGTTCCGTAGCCAAATGGCAAAAAACGGAACCCTTATAGATTCGTCATGTCTGTCTGTCTGTCTGTCCGTCCGTATGTCACAGCCACTTTTTTCCGAAACTATAAGAACTATGCTGTCAACAGCAACTTGGTAAGTAGATGTATTTTGTGAACCGCATTAAGATTTTCACACAAAAATAGAATAAAACAACAATACATTTTGGGAGTTCCCCATACTTAGAACTGAAACTCAATTTTTTTTTTCATCAAACCCATACCTGTGGGGTATCTATGGATAGGTCTTCAAAAATGATATTGAAGTTTCTAATATTTTTTTCTAAACTGAATAGTTTGCGCGAGAGATACTTCCAAAGTGGTAAAATGTGTCCCCCCCGTAACTTCTAAAATAAGAGAATGATAAAACTAAAAAAAAATATATGATGTACATTACCATGCAAACTTCCACCGAAAATTGGTTTGAACAAGATCTAGTAAGTAGTTTTTTTAGTCATAAATCGACAAGAACTTTTATATTGCGTTACTTGCTGCTACGGAACCCTTCATGGGCGAGTCCGACTCGCACTTGGCCGCTTTTATTAACTCTTTGTAACAATGGCATTTATTTTAGAGGAATACAGTATACCGATGGACGGAGCGATGTAATATGGAAGGTAATCTCCAGAACCATGTGACTATTGGCCGCCCTCGTCGGACGACCGTCGACCAAGATAGAAATATTGTTCAGCGAGCTCAAAGCAGATTTATGAATTCGGAAAATTTAGCCTCAGAATTTGGGTTGTCACAAGCTACGATAAGGCGGCGCTTTCACGAACAAGGGTTGCATCATAGAAGCCTGCACTAACAGCAAGGCATAAAGCACAACGCTTGTAATTAGCTCGTAACTATCTAAAGTACAGTTTTGAAAATGTAGTTTTTTTAGACGAAAAAGTGTTTTGTGCATCAGTTCGTGGTCGCTTGTCATTATGGAGAATGAACAACATCAAATATGATAAAAGAAATGTGTTGGCTACTAACAGAAGTGGAAGAATAATACTAGGATTTTGGGGATGGATGAGTAAAGCTGGTCCGGGAGAATTGGGGAATTGGGTGAAGTTGGCGGACGATTAAATGAGCAACAATATATAGAAATTTTATCCCATGTGTTATTGCCTACAGCCCAAGTGTAATCCCAATGAAACTATAAAATTTATACAAGATAACAGTTCTGTTCATAATTGCCGGATCGTACAAAATTACTTAAGTCTCTAGAGACTTGGAGAGTACTTATAGTTTTCCCTCCCCGTAGTCCCGATCTAAACCCTATTGGAAATTTGTGGGGCAAAATGGTACAAATTTTGGATAACACTCAAATACGGACGACAGAAAACTTGCGGAGGCACGTGGTAGAAACTTGGGATTCATTGCGAGAAACCATGTTTTGCTACAACGCAGTGCGATCGATGCGGTGACGGCTCAGTGATGTTATCACGGCTGAAGATGGATAGGTACACTCGTTTCTAAATTCGAAACTTTTTTTTAAAAATCTTCATTTGTGACTTCGTGGTTTAATTTAGTCAGTGTCAACGTAATTTTTTGTTTTTTAATATATTATTAGGTAATTATTTATCACTATTTCTAATATCACTTAACTAATTACTAATTAGTTAAGTGATATTAGAAATAGTGATAAATGATTTTCCACCATACATACAAAATACATTTGTAGGATACACAAGTTTGTTATTATTTAAAGTTTAAGTTATAAATATATTTTGTTTAAAGTATGTATATGGAATAAAGTACAATAGTGCTTAAAAAATTGTTTTATTTATTTCACTGGCGATGGCGGTACAAGCAGAAGTATAGCATCTTTACGTCATGTTCGCAATGAAAAATCATAACTATAATATTATAAATGTCAAAATATATTTGTTTTTTGCCGCTTTACGTCTCGACTAATCTTGTTGAAAGGTAAAAGCATGTGCACCTATCTTATGACACTGAGGAAGGCATTGGCTACCTTTTACGGCTCCGGCCCACGACCGACTTTTTGTAGAACCGATCGGACCGATTTTGTCGCCGAGGTTTTAGTACCGATTGTGTGACCGACTTTTTGTAGGACGTGTGTGTTACAGCATGGAATTTCATACGTTTCATTTTCACCGACTAAAAAATCAGTCACCGATTATCGGACGTTTTATTTTTTTTTTGAGAGAGTTTGCTGATTGTCTCAGACGGCATTTTCAGCTTCACCGGGCTTTTTTTGGGGGCGCACAGTGTCCGGCGTAGAACAAGCCAGGTGGACAAAAATATATTTTCATGGTTTTGGAACTATATCTATGAATTAGTTAATTATAAAGTACTATAATATATTTTTATAAATAAAATGCAAAGAAATTGTATACAAATATTTTATTTCATGTAAACACGATTTCTATTAGAAATGAAAGGTACAGGAAAAAAATAAGAATAAAATAATTATCTTAATCGCTACAAATATCGACGCTAATTATATATACACAACCTTAGACTAATATATTATATACAAAAATTATAAATCTAACGCTAGAGGTAGGTATCTATTTACATTTAAACTAATTCTCAATATCAGAATCATCGGATGCAGAATCCGATGATTCCGATAGAAGATAGTCTTCCCGAGCTTGTGGAGGTCTTGGTTGGAGTTGGAGTCGAGGCTCTATAGTGGGAGCTATGATGAGCTTTAAGACCTCCGCGCTCAATTTATTCGACTTTTTTTTTGGTACTTCCCGGAGGCTGTTGATCAGAGGATCAGAAGTTATAATCAACATATTGAGCAAGTCTCTATTCGTGGCAAGACGAGAGCACTTTCTGGTGTTGTGCTCTCTAAACCTCCGGCAATCTTTGTTTCTCGCTTCTTGCGCTTCCTCTGAAAGCTGCCCTATTGGAACTATTGCTGTCTTAATTACCTCTGTACTATGAACAAGCAATTTATGCACAGTAGCAGGCATGTAGTACCACGAGTAAAGACTTAAATAAAGTCTTCTTGTCTCGAGACAAAGCTTGTTGAATTCAACAAGATTTATCTCGAAACCAGAAGACAATGTCCTCAATAATGTATCAAAGTTTTTGATGATTGTAACATCCAATCCTGTGATCTGAGCACTCACTTCGGGGTTCCCGAAAAAACGTCGAGCTGTGTTTCCATCATTTGTGGAACCAAATCCTGGCTTTGGCTTGTCCACAATTAATCCCATTTGATTCTTGAATCGTTGTTTGATTTCGTCTGATCGTTGTTTTACACTTTCTTTTTCCTCTGAAGACCTAGCTTGCCATTTCTTAATATCTAACTTATAACTAATGTGTAAAAAGCACTCAAACGAACGAATCCAAGCATGTAATGTTGACAAACCAAAGCCAAAATTATCCTGGTTGCTATCAACATGCCTTCCTTCATCATTCATCATTCTGGGAGTAGCCCCACAAATATAGCATTTCTGCGATGAATGTGTCTCTGTCAAAGCATTGCATACTTTTCCATCGGTCATTGTCAGTAGTAACTTGTGCTTAACAGAAATTTCAGAACCACCAAGATCACAAGATGTAGGCTCCAAGTTGTTTATTTGTTCCAAAACCTTATTCGTCTCGATTTTTGTCAACTCCGTAGTTTCTTTGGCAAAAATGAATTTAATTGGACGGCAAAACATCGTCGATGATGGTCGAGGATTTTGCCAGATAATGTTATTACCTTCGTCGATTAACCTAAGAGGAACAAACGAATAAACAAAAAGGAACTCATCAGTGTCTTCGCTATTCTCAAATCTCTGTTTGTAAGTGCTATGGCCGGAACTTCCATCACACCCCCATTTACTTACAAGAGTAAACGATGAATTGGGTAGCACACTTGTGACAACATCTCTCTGAGCTTCCACTAAACGTTCTGTTGTTTTATTTAAAATAGCTTGTAGCTCAATTTCTACTCGAGATTGTGTCACAACAATATGCTCCTCGGATGGATAACATGCTTTTTTTGATTTTACAACGCATTCATATGATGGAAACACGTGATGTCCAACTTTCATAGTCCACTTCCTAGTCTGTTTGTATGTGTGAGTTGTTGATTTTGAATCTATATAATACGCTAATGCCTCGTCACTACTTAGCGGTCTATCACTTTGCACAGCACTTGCTTGTTGGAAGCTAATGCATGCATTTGCAGAAGCTGGATTTTCGGCAATGTCTTTTATAACTCTGGCAACGTTCTTATGCCCAGTTGACCGTGCAGCTACCTCTGCAGCAGTCATTAATTCCCCAACACTCCGCGATTGAACTAGATCTTCAACTCTACGTTTCTTAGTTTTAAAAGACGATTCTTCGAAGACTTTTTTAGGTCTTCCGGGTCGAGAAAAGTCAGCGGATGAGGTAGAAGGTTGCGGTTGAGTCGATCGTATGCAGAATTGTATATCTTCGCCTTCCAGCCACAACTTATTCTTATCAAGGAAACGCTCTTTCGACTTTCCCGAGGACACCCATTTGGTAGCAATTTTCGATGAAATGCTGGCCAATTTCACCTTAATTTCCCTTTGACAGTCTTCAGTGATGTCAGAGAAATCAAATTTAGACGAAAGAAACTCAAATAGACGTTCATTTCTTACGTCTTTTTCGTGCTTAAGCCACTCTTCGAAAAACTCTATTTTGTTAACCGAGTAACACTTTTCTGCAAAAAAAAAAAAATGGTTGTACTCAAGTGTGCTACATAAAATATATGTCATAATCATTAATAGCCATGCAGCTAAAGCATATCAAAAATTTAGCCTGGATACAAGAGGATACATGGCTTTTCCAAGCTCGATAAGTTCGAAAACAAAGAAAAACATTGTATTTTTTTGTGTATTCATAGATAGTCTACTTAATGAATATTTATGACACATTAAAAGATTGTAATAAGAAAAATATATTATACATACCTTCAGAAGTAAAATCCATCACTAAACTTTCCACAAAATTAGGAACTGCCACCATGAGATGTTAGTGCAAGTGTCGCTAAAATGCAACTGACCCATTTCTTTAATTGCACTTACCTTTATAGCTTACTTTGATAAGCGATGACTCATCAGTATGGAATGTTAGACGTAAACAATTCTTGGAATCAGGAATTTAGGGGTGTTGTTTACAGGTAGAAAGTACCTATTTCCGGTAATTTGATAATGACTTTTGTCCACCTGGCTTGTTCTACGCCGGACACTGTGGGGCGGCGAGGAACGTAAAGGGTCCCCCCTCAAGCCGTGTGAAACTAATCACTTTCGGATGTTTTCTAGAGAGAACGGCATCGCACACTAGTGCGCGTCCCCGTGTCCTACTAGATTCTCCGAAGGGTTCGGATCGGATCGGGGGGCGGAACTACCCGAGGGCGCCTCTAAAGGCTCGGACCTCGGCTCGGGTAGACCGGGCCGTGGAGGAGGAGAGAAGCGCCCAGGTTCATGTCTGTACCTGGTATAGAGCGCGTGTGAACCGGTTCTTCGTACCCTTGTTCTACGAGTACGGTGTCTTGGACCTAATAAGCTAGTGTGCATGTTTAGTGTATTCTGTAAATGTGTAGTGACATTTAGAGGATCGGGCGGGGGGGCGTTCGCAACTGTTATGGGATCGTCTGGGTCATCTAAGACGTGTTTAGGGCGCCTAGATGAGTACCGTCTTGTTGGTGGAAGGCCTCCAACGTTATAGTTGGCGGCCGCCACAAAAGCGGGTTGGGGTGGTGGGGGGCGTTATCAAAGTAACGTCTGGAAACGTCTTTGATGAAATTTTTAATAGTGGGAAGATCAAGATCACGGTGGAAATCTACATTGCGATAGTACCACGGGCAACCCGTGGCACCACGCATGAAACGGTTTTGGATGGTTTGTAAGGGATACAGATAGGAGGGCGCGGTATGCGCGAAAACTACGCTAGCGTAAGTCATGACCGGACGAATGCAGGCTTTGTAAATTGTCGTCTTATGTCTAAGAGACATTTTACTTCGTCTGCCTATAAGGTGGAATAGCCGGCCTAATATAAACGCGGCCCTGTTACGGACGATTTTAAGATGAGGCGCTAACGTCAATCTTCTATCGAATGTGACACCGAGATACTTGACTGGCAAAAGAACCGGGAATTCCCGGTTCTTTTGTCGGGAAGCACGGAGAAGCTCGAGATGATAAATTCGAAACTCGTATCAGTGATAGTGTGTGTTCCCCTTGGCGGATACGGTTTTAAAAGTGGCTAGGTAGAATAGGTAGGTAGAGTAGAATAGTAAGGTACTTAAGCGTACCTACATGTTTCATTGTTGACAAGAATATAAATTATAATATTGTATGTAATTACATTATTTTGAAAGGATCATGTTGGCAATATATACTACTCAAAACAAAATAAGGGCCACGAGGTATTTTGTCTGTACCATGAAAATAATAAAACCAATATTAATTTTTTTGTCTCCATAACGAAAACTAATGTTGTTTTTACCGTGTAGACCAATAAATTTATTCCAATAATAATGATTAAAAAGTTTATTTGCTTTTGAAAGAAAAAACACATTTAAGGTTAAAAATAAAAACAATGTAAAGTTACTGAAAACAAAAGAAAATACTCCATGCTCATCTTTTAGTAACGGGTATGCCCCCCTCGTTTCGTTACGCACTCCTGAAGCCTGGAGTGCATGCTCTCAATCAAATGCCTGACATTTTCCATTGGAATCTCTTCCCAGGCTCTTTTATCAGCGTTGATGAGTTGCTGTTGGTTGTGGATTTCCTGATCACCGTCTCTAACTCTTCGTTTCAACTGATCCCACATGTGCTCTATTGGATTTAAGCCCGGACTGTTCGCCGGCCACGGCAAGACTTGAATTTGAGACGCTTCCAGTACAAACCGAGTCGCATGAGCCGTGTGTGCACGAGCATTGTCTTGCATCAAGATGAATCCAGGACCCGCTCGCTGGGCAAATGGGATCACATGTGGTCTGACGATTTCCTCAATATACCGCTGAGCAGTAACAGTACCCTCATTTAAAATAGCGAGCTCAGTTTTGCCGTGTAAGCTTATCCCGCCCCAAATCATTACATTTGGACCACCAAAACGATCGACTTCATGGATGCAGGCTTCTGAAAATCTCTCGCCGCGTCTTCTCCATACTCTAATACGCCGATCGTCGTTAAAAAATTTAACTTTGCATTCGTCTGTGAAGAGCACCATGCCCCATTGTTTTATGTCCCAGTCCAAATGTTGACGGGAAAATCTTAAACGATTTGCACGATGATTTCTGGTTAATGGAATACGGACAACTCGCCTTCTTGATGCCTGCTGGTCTTCATGCAATCGATTACGAATAGTTTGGTCACTGACACGAGTACCCGTTGTGAGCCGTAAACGATTTTGCAGCTTGCGGGCCGTCGTTGTGCGATCTCGGCGCGCACTTAATCGAATGTAACGATCCTCTTGAGCTGTTGTAATGCGAACTCTGCCCGAACCAGGTCTTCTTCTAACACTGCCGGTCTCTTGGAAACGATTCCATAGATTTTGAATAGCTCTTCGAGAAAATCCCAATTGCAAACCCACAGATCGCTGCGAATGACCTTCTTCAATCATTGTAACGGCTCTGGTTGCTGTCAGCGAGTCCATATGACGCCTGCGTGCTTGTGGCATATTGCAAAAGATGTTTCTGACTCGAGATATCAATGAATGAACTCTGATAATTTCTAATAAACCAAGAAGCTAAGGAAAGCAAAACGTCAAAGAAAATGCAATCAAAATTTTCAAAAATAATTTTAAATCAAATTTTATTTAAAATTGTTGCCAGCATTAGATGAATACTACAATATTAAAAAGTTTAGGTATCAAAGAGTTTGTATACTCAATATTTTACTACTTTCAATATGTAAATGTTTAATAATTTACACCAAAATGAAAAAATACCTCGTGGCCCTTATTTTGTTTTGAGTAGTATATATTATATTATTACTTTTACCTTATTCTGATTAATGTCACAGGAAATATGTAAAAGAAAATAAATATAAATACCTAGGGTTATCTGAGTCACGTGTTTGTTATTCATAATGCAACGGACACAACAATAAGATAAGTTACTACCTAATACCAGAACTAATTAATTATTAACCAGCACACACACGCACACGCACACGTACAACACACACGCACTTTGATCACTAATAAGACTTTCAGTCTTATTTATTTTGTTAAATTAAATTTTTCTAAAGATTAAAATCAGTTAATTAACCCTTTTTTTAATGATTAAAAGAAAAAAATAAA
This sequence comes from Eudonia mercurella, assembly GCA_963082485.1. Lineage (NCBI taxonomy): Eukaryota > Metazoa > Arthropoda > Insecta > Lepidoptera > Crambidae > Eudonia > Eudonia mercurella. The sequence goes on from OY720025.1 coordinate 10,698,745, forward strand.
TCACTCGTTCCTGTCGAATACTGATGGCACGCCACTTTCTACGTAATTAGTTAGTATTCATAACATAACTAGCCGTCACCCGCTGTGCGAAAATAATGGATCAATAAATGCTAAATAAAATAATTGCCGCCTCTGTGGTCAAGTGGTTAAGACCACCGGTTTAGACCCAGAGGTCCCGGGTTCGATTCCACACGGGGGGTACATGTTTGTGTACTCGGTTTGGTTGGTGGTAGGACTTGTTTGTCCGCCTGGCTAGCTACCACCATCTTATCTAAATATGTCGCCATAACATCAATGTTTGTGGCATCATTGTTGTGTTCCGGCGGCTAGAGATAAGATAGCCAGTGCCTCACTAGTTGAGGATCCCGGGTGAAGTGCGCTTCCATCATTGGCCTTATCATCACTTAACATCAGGTGAGATCAAGGCACTGTGCTTACCCGTAAATATAAAAAATATATATATTATTAGGTTTACCAACATCATATACAGGTCGGCTATTTTATCACCATCCAAACCTTCTGAGATGATTCCCGTGACACAAACGAACAACTTTTACTATTTATTTATTACCAACTTTCTAACTCGAAAAAAAAAATCAACTGCACCATACAAAACATCAATATTCATTCGATCAAAATGTATGGAACAGCTGATTTTTTTTCGAGTTAGGGAGTTGGTCCAATAGCTTTCTATTGGACCAACTCTCTAAGTTGTTTGTCTATCTGTATGCCGAATTTCATCCAAATCCATTCAGTAGTTTTTACGTGAAAGAGTAACAAACATCCACTTAGACAGTTTCCATTTATTCCCGTGGGAATATCGTGATAAAAACTATCCTATGTGTTAATCCAGGTTATAAACTATCTGTATGCCGAATTTCATCCAAATCCATTCAGTAGTAAGATCCATCCATCCATACTTACAAACTTTCGCGTTTATAATATTAGTAGGATTGTTGGAATAAAATCGTTTGTCAAGAGAGCATCGACAAGTTATGTGCAATCTAAGCAACCCAGAGCGGCTCAGACCAATATACCTATAGTGTCTACGTATTTTATTTAAAATATCCTTTGCGACAAATTTTTGTATTTTACACAAAATAACGTGAAATAATATTGTTTATTAAAAAAAACTTGGTTTGCTGTGACTAAAACAATATCTTATTTGGTAATTTTAATGAAGTGCTTCAAGCAATAAACTTTGTGGTAATAGAATAGGGTGATAAATGAAACAATACGAATATTAAAATATGTATAATTCAATATAAACTTAAAACTGATAGACACAAACTTCACATTCAAATATTAACTAGTTCCATTCGCTCTAGTCAACATTCCAATTCATACAAGAAATAATGAACACTTCAGTTTTTAAAGTATACAGATCAATATTACCTCCAAATCATAATTTTTACTTGTCTAGGTATGTATACAAAGGAATTGAAAGAAATTTGACCTAGCGCGAAATTCACAAAAGTATTTTAAATTCATGTGATCAATAGGTTTTATTTTATTGAAATACTTCAACTAAATTGGTAGTGCTAGCCAAGTTGTATGATTGCCATTATACTTTACGTTATAATATTTAATTATAATTAGGTACTTAATTAGAATAAAGCTGAGTACTTTTTATGTAAGACATTCTATAGCAAAATATTTATAATATTCTTATTAACTAACAACTACTTTTTAATAGCTTTAACGTAATTTAGAGGTGTTAATTCTTCATATTCATAATTTTAAACAGTAACTATGTATGAAGTCGAGTCTTAATCGTCTGTGATATAGCAAGATTTTGATATGAGAACACTACAATTAAATGAACAGTGTGTTTCTTAAACACAAGTTGATATGAAAATTGTACCTATTAAGGACATTTTGATATTGATAATAATAAAGAACCAGGTCTTATCAATAAGATAATAATGCTTAATAATTTATATCTAACACTTACTTATATCTTGTTTTCAAAATAATATTTTTCAAATATTAATGTAAAGCCACAAGCATAGAAATGTAAACACTTTAGTTAGAATCTTATTTCATTGTATAAAGTTACAATTGCTTATATAACTATGCTCGTGTTATATGTACACCCCGTTCATGCAGCATTACTTTCATTTAATAATTTATTGGATACCTTCATACAAAAATAGATTAAATAGTATATAAGTCCAATTTAGTACAAAAATAATTCATAATTATTAAAAATACAAATGCTGTAGACATCGTACTATAGACAATATTGTTATACGCATTTTACATAATTTCTAATATTATATTATGCGCACATTTTTCTTATTAGTTATTTGAACTTGTACTAAAAATGTGTAAAAAAAAATACACCTAGAGTAATTTTTTCGGAACACGATTAACCAATCATGTTATGTTGTAATTATTTTTAACCTTATTCTGAGTGAATAGAGTCCAATATTCGGTGGTAACAATGTTCCCATTGCCCTTTTAAGGATACCTAATATTATTTACGCTACAATTTATATTGGTTTATCCTTAATAATAAGATTGTTCTAGGTTCGCTCTCTACATTTGAACTTTTACAAAGTACTTCCTATATTAATATTAATAATTGTTGTATATTTTTGTTCTGTTTGTGATGCTTGAGATTTTCGAACCGGTGACAATTATTCTCACACTATGTTATTAATTATGAGTGATCACTCGCCCAAGTATTCTGTAGACACTAAAAAATCTAGAACAGTTTGTAAAGAGTGCTAAAATTATATTATATTTTTTAAAATTTCAATGTCACCAGTAACAGTTACAATAATTATTCGCGCCCCTGATCTTCAGACATGGCTGAATAAACTTTCTGTCATAATATCTTATTATGGTCAGTGATCGGAGTAGGCAGGGCTAATTTTTCTACATATGGCGAAAAGATAAGTCAGTAAACATCCCATTTTTTTACATTACCTAATAATTTTCCTATAGTTTCACTTGCCAGTAGTAAAATTTACTTAGAGAGAACTAAACTTACTCTTTCTTAACTTTCATAAGTAGGGTGAAATTTACTTAAAACTGGTTATAGTCAATAACAAATACTTATTATGAACATAATTTATTTCTTTAATTGTTACCATAACTGACGCTAAAAAATAACAATAATATAATAATGTGTCGGTATTGTTCAAAGAGTTAAGAAAAGTAATCAACAAATGTTGGTGGTTTTAATCACTCTATTTTATATCTTGTCGCCATCTATATGTATATTAAGCCTTACCGATTTCGACCATTGATTATGGAACATCCACACAGCAGTTACTTCTTTGAAAAGTTACATTTACAAGAAGTAGTAGATAGACAATAATTTAACTTACCCAGGCCGAGCAGGTTGTAACTTTTTATTGGTTTTCAATCTTATCAAAACTGAATAAGGTTCAATTTAATATGGTAGCCATGTGTCCTGAGTAAGGGTTATTGGTATGATGTAGCAAAACGTTGTTCCACAAAAAGCAACTGCGGTGTGGATGTACCATGTCTGTCCCTCGCTCATAAGTAGGTGTGTAGTCTCGGCTGGCGGTGGGCGAGCGGGGTGAGCGGCGCGAGCGAGGCGAGCGAGGAGAGGCGCGCGGGGGCGGCGGGGGCGCGCTCTCAGGCGAGGTCCTCCGCCTTACCGTCCAGTCTCTTCAGCTGCAGAAACACTTGGTTAGTACGGAGAACTTACTATAAGCATTACCTATTATACTCACTACATCTACAAAAGTGTTTTTGCGAATTTGGAAGGTACAGACAGCAGCAAAAGTGGTTGACCAACCAACCAACCCACTGAATAATCTGATAATGTCGACTGACCAGTCACATTCAGTATAGGTAACTAAAGTTTTTAGCGACTTTCGCTGCTGAACGTAAAGATGGCGGAACACTAAGCACTTCCATTGGTATCACAATAAAAGTTTATAAAGATATGCAGCGTGCACTCCCAAAGTATTTCAATCGAGCTTTGTTCATTAGTTGCGCTAGATGACACTAGATGGCGTTAGCATGCAAAGTATAGTAAACACTAAAAAACAAATAAACAAAAAATAACAAATGTTGTGCAATTTAGAGGTTCTGAATGATGTTTCAAAACTACTAAATATTTACGTCAACTGTAAGGATTCCGTAATTTACTCAAATATCTTTCTTTTTCATGTAATGAATTATGTGGTTTGTGAGTAGGCATTAAGCATTTAATCGTGTGTATTAGAGATACCTACCTGCAGTTCCTACTAAAGTAAAAATTAGATGTACAGGAAATTGAACAGACAATAGGTAAAAAAATACAATACTTCCAAAATGTGCTTACGCTTTGTTCGACCGTCCACGCAGTGGGGTGATGACGTCCAGAGCGCTTGTTATCGTAAGCATTACATTAGTAAAAATAATAAAGCTAACTACAGACGCCTGGGTGCCGAGTGTGAGTTTCATTCGCCATCAAAGAGATTTAATAGGTAATAGAGCGGCTATTAGAGATTATCTCATACAAAGACTTTGAGCTGGGGCGCTAGTAACGCCATCTAACGTTGAGAAGCAAAACAGCGTATTAAAATCAAGTTTTTCATTTTCGTTTTTTCATTTTCAATACGGATAGTAAACAAAATTTACACTAGGCACCATGCACTCATCAATCTATAGAAAACTGACAAATTTCTTCTATAAAATGTTCTACTATATGCCTTAGACATAAAGTTTTAAGTCTATTGAGGAAATTTGACAGGGTAGCCTGATTTTTGGAGAGAGTTTGCCGATTCCCTCAAACAGTTCAAACAGCTAAAAGTCCGGTGACGCTGATTTGCAGCATAAAGAGTTCTTCAAGCCGTGTGAGACGAAGCACCATCAAAGGTTTTCTAGAGGGAGGGAGTGTCCTCGTTCCCTACTAGATTCTCCGAGGGGTTCGGATTGGATCGGAAGGTAGTCTGTTCTGCAGGCGTGTATATCTAGCGTTATATATAACGTTTATAAACTTAAAAGTTTCACGTACAAACGTCTGCACATGAGACTATCAAAACTGATTTTTTTTTCAATAAGTGTTGAACCATATGACCTAGACATCAGTGGCGAGGGGTCGAAATACGGCGAAAGTAAGCCGGCCAAGAATTTACAAATCAGACAATAATAAACATGGATATAAATCATTTTGTTCACTATGCAACTGCCTGACACACACGTTATCATCATTATCATCATCATCAGCCCATTTTATGTACCCACTGCTGGGGCACGAGCCTTCCCTATGGATGGACAGGGAGAAAGGGCCATAAACCACCACGCGGGCCCAGTGCGGATTGGTGGTTGTTAACGACTGCTAATGCAGCCGGGACCAACGGCTTTACGTGCCTTTTGAAGCACGGAGGAGCTCACGATGAAACATTTTTGGTCACCCATCCGATGACCGGCTTTTGCAAAAGTTGCTAACCTCAGCACTCGCAGACCGGGTGTGTTAACCACTGCGCCATCGAGCTCCTCACACACGTATATTTAACTAATTGGTGACAATTATTAAGATCTGCATGGTGGATCCCTGGAGTGGGATTTCTAATAGGAAAACCGATGGGAATCGGTATGTATGGATGGTAATAATTATGAAGATATGAGTATATTAATCCCTACTCTTTTTTGCTAAAATATGATAACTAGGACTATCGGAGTTTTTAGCCGAGATGCATCGGCCGTTGTCACGGGATACGGGATAGGGTTTATAGGTACTACAGAGTTTAAAAGTTATAGCCCGTTTGTAACAACTTCATTGTCTACGGCATCTGCCTAATAAACGTAAATAAAATAGGTAATAATAATCAACCTTATCTCAAGACGTAGAAATTCATTTTTATTTGTTCTTTGAGAACAAATGACATTGAATGAAAGTACAGCTTTCACGTATTGGGCTAAGAATGATTTTTGTCAAACGTTCAGATATTTTTGGTAGGTTTGAACGCTCAGATTATTTTGAAGCTGACTGTACCTACTCACTACTTATCGCATAGCTTCTTGGAATATCTATTATTTGTATATTTTTCTAGAAAGTTCTTTAAAGATTTTAAAGATATTCAATCTCTCATTAATCATGGTTGATAGCAAAATAATGATTGTTTTCTAGATAATTTTGTTGATTTTATCATTTGATAAATGCATACCTGTATCGGATCATAAATATTTTTGTAAGTTCGTAAATCAACGATTGATCTAGAACCTATTAGAATAAATAAATATATAAATTCATAGAACCCTAGAAATATGATGTTAATATTCGTAAACATTTTTCTATTAACTACGTATTTTTTATAAATAAATACTGATCTATTCGCGATTATTTTATACATTGATTTTATACTATATTGTCCTACCGTTATCTTTTGTTTCGTTCATTGACGTTACTGCGTGCGGTGGTTAGTAACATTATTCCCTCACTCATTACTTATAATGATTGATGACCTGTTAAAGTTTGAAGGAGATGAAGGGTGATAATAATAATTCCGTTAAGCCGCGTACAGCGGTAGTTCGTTTACCTCTTTCTCGTCTCCAGCAACTGACCGATACCTCGGAGTCTCCACTGGAGGGGCAGAGAAGCCATGCACGTAGAGAAGAGCAGCTGCCACTCCGCCTGCGATGGGACCTGCCCAGTATACCTGCATACGAAAATTTAGTTTTTTTACTTAGCCGACAAACGCCGACTTAACATAACAACGTTGTTAGCACCGATCTGGTAGGCTACTCTTGACGCAAACTCAATCTCAATACAATTCCAATGCGATTAATATGTATCGATATTGGGATAAGTTTCGCAATTTCGGAACTCCCTATCTCGATAATAATTTGTTCACTCAATTTCCACGCAATTTAATTCCAATGTAGCGCTATTATCGCTTTTAAGAGTGCCATTTAAATTTTTTAGATTTGGGATTGGAAATTGATTATTGCAATTGTGTTTCAAGAGTAACCCACCTGTGGTGGCGACGGATTTCAATTTTTTAAAATATATTGGTTGCTAGATCAGATCAGATCTGCACCACCCTCGACACCAAATTTTACGATGCACTCCACGTCGTCGCCTCGGACAGGACGCCGCGGAACATCGTGAGGGAGAGGTTATGTCTAGGAGGTCACGACTTTCAGCAATGAGGAATACGATGCAAGGAGGAGGAGATAGATCTCGATGGTTGATTAATAAATACTCTCTCTGCCTCTGTTCTTTTGAAGCTAGGTATTTATTTATCAAGTCTGGGTTCTTCGAAGGTAGTTAAAAACACACAATCACATTTGATAGCATTTTTTAGTCAAAATTTAATTTGCTGAATTCTGCTTCCTTCTTTCTTTGCATTTAATGTTCGTTTGAACCTCAAGGTATGTTTTTTTTAATGTAGTTTATTAATCCCAGTTTAAGTAGTCGTGATTCTGTACTAGCTGCGGTGTAGAATGCATCTTTTGTCTAGAACCATCAGCATAAGCTTTAAATTTTCTTTGATATACTAGATGCTCTAAAACGCAATGGGTATATATATACAACTCAATGTTAATAGCCAACAAAATTTGATGGAATCATATAAACAGTTATAGCTGAACCGACAACCAACTCGTACAAACATACTATTTGTTTGTTCTTTGTTATTTTGTAAACATCATGGTTTTTGTGAAATTGCCAACTCTATTTCTTGTGCTGTTGTGTCACAGATATTATCTTAGACATTTATAACAGAATACAGTTTACGATAAAATACATCGGTTTTCTCAAAGTCATAATGATAATTACGTTCGACCGAGTTGTGGAATTCTTATACTCGTACATGCTTCTACTCTTCTATCTAGCATTGGTGGTTCTAACATCAAATCCAGCTTTAATATTTTAGAGGTTTAGGTTTTGGTACCAGGTAAAGATAGATTAAAACAAAAATACCAAAAACATTTCAGTCTAGATATTGTGGTAATGGCCGTCGTTGTTTTTGATTTCAAAAACTTCAGTTTCCTATACATTTTTCATTTGGTGTGGAAGCATTTATTTTTTCAGGCGGTGTGTAACAAAAAGAACGATAATGGAAACGCATTTTAGCCAGTCAACGATGGATTGGCTATCTAACTTTAAACTTACACGAAATCGGACACGGTACCTCTAAAATCCAAGAGCGGTGGTCGCAGCACTGGAATAAAAACTGTAAATACAGTAAGGTTGCGATAGCATTGCTTACCCAATGGTCGACCCAAGTGTTAGCGACGAGCGCCGAGCCGAAGGAGCGTGCTGGGTTCATGGCGGAGCCAGTGTAGTCCACAGCCAGGAGATGGCCGAGGGTGACCGTCAGGCCGATGGCGAGCGGCGCGGTCGCCTTGCTGTCCGGCTTGTTCGGGTCGCACACCTGAGGTCAAACGTTCCTTGTTACATTGATTATCAAGTTACATTCATTCAACGAAGTTGAAGTGGCAAAACGCTCGGCCAGATATTCGAAGGTCCTGGGTTCAATGCCCAGGTCGGGATAGATGTGTTTCGGATTATTAGATGCACAACCCGGGTTTGTGATTACTAACTCGCAATTGACAAGAGTGGTGATTAAGCCATATAACCCATCATTTATGTCGATGACTTGGTTTCAATGATGGAGGTCTTTGTCTAGCAGCGGAACATAAGCTGTGATACTGAACCGTCAAACGAGCATACGGCCCGCCCTGTCGGAAAGTATATTAGGTAACATACAACATAGCACGTCCAATTACTTTCGATGAATTGTACAATAATCTCCAATACCCGCATCGTAAGTAGGTATTACAAAAGTTTTCCGTGTCGAACCTTGCTGATTAGGCAAACTAAAAAAATACAAAAAATGTTAACATAACCAGTTGGTTATGTTTACATTTGTTCGACTCTATTTATTAAATAGGTTCATCATAAAATGTATACTGTATTTGCGATATAACGAAAAAGCGATACAAGCTCATTTGGTAATGAAGTGTATCGATTCAAGGTTTTGGGAATCACTATAACAAACCTATTTTTAAAAGAAACCATTGATAATGTGTTGCTTTGTTTATTAGGTATTGCCTAACTAATGGATCAGACACGCGACAATGAATGAGCTAATTTGGCACGAAACTCTGGAATATAAAGGCATCCAATTATAATATGTTTAAAATACATAACATTGATTTGTTTTTCACGCGACCATTCGTTTTGAACGCGCTGTTTGTTTTTACAAATAAGTACTTATTAAATTTCTTTTGAAATCTAGCCTGCTATCAAACATTCTTGAAGATTTGTCTGGTCTATGATAGAATAATGGAAGGTAATGAAAGGAATTGAGCTGATTACACAAGCTCAATTCCTTTCATTACACACTTAATACTTATTTATGTATTTTTGTAACAAGGAATAAAAAAATCAGAGTTAGGTAGGTAGGTAGGTAGTTAGGTAGGATACCTACTGAGAATATATTTTGGTTCGGAAAATTAATATTCGATATGAAAGCTAAGTGAATTTAGATTGACAAAATCTGAAAGTGGATTCAAACAGTGTTAATGTTTGATCGAATCACACGACCGTCATTAGGAAACTAATTTTTTATTCATAAATTGTCAAGTCATTTTTCTATCTGACTAGCGTGTAGGTTAAATACAAAAAAGCAAGGTGAAACTTATTAGTCTATTTGGTGTGGCATTTATTATTAAAATATCTGGTGAACACGGACACAGCTATTACCAGTTTTTATTTTCGGAAATCTTTCTAACAAAAATCATTTTAATTTATCTCAGTTTTGGCTAGATTTCAAAACAGTTTCGTTGTTAGAATTGACGCGGAATGGTTTCTAATCTCAAAGCTGGTCGAAAACAATGACTAGAAAAGGTTATGTTAGGTACGGGGTAAGGTTTTACATAAGATAATGGGATACCCTTGAAAGCCCTTCCCCGCTTTAGATAACCCGAGCGCAAGATTCACGCATTCGAAACTGTTTTGACAGGACCATCATTTCCAGAGTTTAACGTTAACATCAACTAACTAGATTCTACTTCCGCGAAAAGTCAGTCTTAGAAAGAAATAAGTTTATTTTCCAAGTCAAAAGGATACTATGTGTTCATTCAGGAATATGTTTATATCTTGTGACCAATTGACCAAAAGTGTAAAAGAAAAATGAACAAAGAGGTAGGTATCCGTATTTTGTCATGTATAATTATCTCGTAGTTAGTAGATATAATTTTGCCTTGCGATAACCAGCTCAGTTACAATTCTTAAAACGTATTGAAAAATCGTTATCGTAACATATTGATTTACTAAACTGTACATAGGTATGTAATGTATATTAGCATAAATGTGCTAAATGTTGTTTCAAATACCTCTAGCTATTGTGGTTGACTATTTGACATAAAATTAATTTTACATTGAACAAAATGACAGTCACCGTACGTACGTATCGTTATCTTTCATAGTTTAATGAAATGAATGCAGTAAAGTGAGGATTGAAGGATTCAGCATTTAAAATTATATTGTCACGGAACTTCGCAATCTGTTGTCATTAGGCCGATGGCTTGGCGTAATCGGGATGATGCAATGTTGGTAACACTAATTAAGGGTACAGCACGCGATTTGTGCAATTAATGGAATGTTTATGTCTCATGCTTTATGCTTTTTAGAATATTATTATTTTTCTTAACTGGCAATGCGCTCAGTCTTTAACGCACCTGGGCCTCAATTTTGCTATTGTCAAACTGTATTTCACCACAACCGTATTTCAGTGTGCGACCAACGTCTGGTAAAGCTGTAAAAACCATAAACGCCAAACAGACGATTCTCTCAATAAAAAAAAATATTCTGTCACTTTTACGGAGCCGACAATTTGTATGACATGAAGCAGCGATGTTACCAGATTATGTATGTTACCAGAAGTGGTATAAACAAATTTTACATCATTATTCTTAACTTGATAATGATGACGTCAAATGAACCTCACACAAGACTCTCTGATTCTGACACTTTCCCCATAGGCCAAATGTTAAAATCCGCCCATTAAGATCAATTGTGGATGTTTTTAAATAGCAGAATCCTTGATAACCTTGAAGCCTTGATCACCATCAGATCAAGTTACGATAAGCCCAAAGGTAGTAACGCACCTCTCTCTGAATCCTCATAATACTAAGAAATCTTATCTGTAGCTGTCGGAACAAAACAATGCTACTAATATTATTGTTATAATCAACCAAACTGAGATAATAAGTAAAACCATTAATGCACTAGAGGCAGAAGCGGCTAAACTAAACTTACATACGTTTTAAAAACCTCTGAAAGACTTAACGAAGCATAAGGACACTGGCAATTTATAATTGTCTTAATGTAACTACATTCTACACAGATTGCGTTGTCACGTCAAGGATGACCCAGGGCGGACTAGACGCGCCCTGTCGATGCTGGGTTGAGGCGTCCACCAGACCAGAATATATCGCTGTATACTCACTCCACACACGACGAATACTAGTACCTATGTACAAAGCTCTAGAAGAACTCAATGCCGAAGCCCTGTAGAGCCTTGAAGTCAGTTCCTAGGCCAAGCAAGTCAGCCGCGCGGCCCGGTGTGAACGCATTGAGCCTGTGCCTCGAGCAGACCGGGGCGCTGGCCATAAGGCCTCGACGCATGCCCTATTCCGTAAAGAATGACCAGGACGGACTTGACGCGCCCTGTCGCTGCTGAACCCTCGGGTTGATTCGCCCATTAGACCCGAATATATCGCTTTCAAGTATTGCTGTATACTCACTCCACACACGACGAACACGAGGACAAAGCCCAAGAAGAATTCGATGCCGAAGCCCTGTAGGGCCGTGACGTCAGTGCCCAGGCCGGTGACGCCGAGTGAGCCAGCTGCGCGGTCCGGCGTGAAGGCCTTGAGCAAGCCAGAGCCGGCGGCGGCACCCGCGCACTGTGCGATCACGTAGAGGATGGCCCGGGCGGGCTTCACGCGCCCTGTCGCTGCCAAACCCGCCGTCACTGCTGGGTTGAGGTGGCCACCGGAGACGTGACCTATCGCCTGTTAAATAAAACAAATATATCAATTTATTGTTCACTCTTTCACAAAGTAAACGATCAAACAGTTTTTTTGGTTATTATTTTATTATTTTTATTCTGGCGCGAATAATTCGCACTTGATTCTTTGCGACCTTACCAGTATACTATATACGATTAAGTTTAGCGTGTGCTACGAAGTTACGAAATGGCTATATTATGGCTATAATACTACAACGATGTTGCTTACGTATTGGTGATTTTACTCCACCTAATTGGCTTTTGTGCGATACGGATCTAAATTATAACCTTTTTAGTTTTTTTTGTGGCTCATTTATCACAGTGCGAAGGAAAAGACATTACCGCTACAACAATTAACATATTCGAATATGGTGATGTACCTACAATTTGTCATAATTCTATAATTAGCAATATTATTGTTTAATAGGTGTAAGGTGGGTATAAGTAATAGGTAGTGTAAGAATTGTAAACATTAAGTGACAAAAATACATTAGAATTATGTTTTAAAAGGGCAATATATATGACATTCAATTATGAAAGCTATATGTATGTAACGGTAAACCAATTATTCTATAACTAGTGGACCCGGCGGACTTCGTACCGCTTTGACAGTTTCCATTCATTACCGTGGGAATATCGGGATAAAAAGTATCATATGTGTTAATCCAGCTTATAAACTATCTGTATGCCGAATTTCATCCAAATCCATCCATCCTTTGCAGCGTGAAGAAGCATCAAATATACACACATACACACAAACTTTCGCATTTATAATATTACTAGCGACGAAACCGCCCGCAGTTTCACCCGCGGTGTTCCGTTCCCGTGAGAATATCGGGATAAAAACTATCCTATGTGTTAATCCAGGTTATAAAATATATGTATGCCGAATTTCATCAAAATCCATCCATCCGTTGCAGCGTGAAGAAGCAACAAATACACACACACACACACACACACACACACACACACACAAACTTTCGCATTTATAATATTAGTGTGATGTGATATGATTTCGATGTTTTTATTATTGATGACGCTTAACGCAACAGATCTGATACACAATATATCTACCTACTCGAGTTTATCAACCTAAGATTAAATAACAAATCTAAGTAAATAGATACCTATTATCTTACATCTAAAGCTCTATTTCGTAGATAATCATTATTAGAAATATATTTATTTAGGTCGTTCAGTGACTACGATAACAGGTTTTTATCTACACCTATTTACCATTATGTGGGTTCATCGAGTAGCTGCTTATTGGTATTTAGCAACACTAGCACCGCGACTGGTATGCATTACTGCTATTTTTCAATGGTGTCAGACTCAGAATCAGTTACAATAGAGAAAATTCACCAATTTGTACCGGGCCATAAGTCAGAAATATATATTTAGACATGTTTTATTTAGAACTAGCGGCTCACTCGCGATATCATCCGCGTGAACAACCGTAATCGGTGATGGTTTTTCCAGCTCATAAACCTTTTTTTTACACACCTTGTCCCGTCAATTGCGAACACAAAAAAAGGCAAATCAGCCAAATCGGTCGAGCTGTTCTCAAGTGATTTTTATTAATATATACACAGTAGTGGTTCACTCGCGACTTTGGCCGCCTCAGTAAACACCCGTATCCCGTGATATTTTATTTTATTTTTACACAAACTTTGTCCTGGCAGTTACGAACACAACAAAAAAATAAACCAGCCAATTCGGCCGAGCCGTTCTCTAGTGATGTTTTGACATACATGTGGCAAGTGATATTAATTAATATAGATAAATCGTAATTTTAACTTTTAAAATAACAGAACTTTGAAGGTTGGAATATAATCAATCTTTGAATTCTGTCTTATCAGACCTAAGAAACATGTTGACATGCTTGGGTCGGTAGGTGGATCGTAGACCCAGAGGGCCGCAAAGCCTACAATAGTAGAAAAAAAATTACAATCTCTTCCTAGAACCATGGTAGAGCCATAGTAGAACCATGGTAAGCCCATGGTAAGTAGGTAGAGTTATCTTTGTAGAGTCACTCGCATCGCATGTGTGGTATGCGGTGATATTTTTCGTGATAACATGCACGGCTTCAAGTCTGTAAATTCCGGCCTTTATAACTATATGAAATTAAAACAATCATGACCTGAAATCATGACCTTACGAGTTTTAAGTATTCATTATTCGACAAAACGAGAATTTGTATAACAAAATTTGAATTCACCTCGTTGTCATCAGGAGTCGCTGCTTCAAAGTGTTCTCAAATCTCGTCAGAACTCGCACTAGGCGCGGCGCTTTTTAGGTTTTTCTCTTTTTTTGTATTTTTATTTATTTTATTTATTTTATTCGGGATAACAACAGCTTAAATACTAAAAGCTTTACAAATGTGTCTAATCATAACGAAGTCAATAACAGTTATCCACATAATATTAGTAAAACAGATACTATGTGTTTTTTTAAATAGAAAAATTTATAGCATAGGTACATCAGTTACACAAAATTAGACTAATTATAACTTTTAAGCTAATACAAAAACAAAAAACTTACTTGCTTGCAAAATAAGATCAGCTATGTTAATATAATACTTTACTAATACTTATTTTTTTTTACATACTCATTTATATACATACAATATTTAATTATGTTTTTTAAAGGAGTATGATGGTTTATGGTAAAGAAATTAATATGTTTAAATCTCTAAAATACAATACTTATCTTATATTTAACTCGTCTTACCTATATCTTTCTAGTTGTAACAAGTCTATGTGGGTATTGTATGACATAAGATGTTGTATACTCACGGAGACAGCGGCGAACACAGTCAGGCCGAAGGAGAGGGCTATAAGCACGATGTCAGGCGCCGCCTTGGTGCCCTCGCTGATGTTGATGCACGAGCCGCAGCCGAAAAGGTTGAGCAGCACGTTGCCTGGGAACAGCTTTATCGTCAGCTCGAAGTCAAAGAGGTATTGCTAAAATTCCTCAATAGGGAAGCGCTTGCCTTGCTTAAACGACTTTAGACCAAAAAGTCGCTAAGTATTTGCATTGCGGCGTAGGACTCGACTGTAGGTGTTCCATAATTAGCGTTTGCTTCATCTCACATAAAGTCTTATAAGTCACATTAAGTTAGAAATAAACCCGGAATTCCCAACTACTGCGGAACTGGTTTTTCTTATGTAAAAGAAGGCAACTTTTATATTAGTGTAGTTTCATGCGAAAGTAACTACCTATATCATCATCATCATCATCATCATCATCATCATCATCATCATCATCATCATCATCATCATCATCATCTGCTCATTTATGTCCCCACTGCTGGGGCACGAGCCTTCCCTATGGATGGATAGGGAGAACGGGCCATGAACCACCACGCGGGCCCAGTGCGGATTGGTGGTTGTTAACGACTGCTAATGCAGCCGGGACCAACGGCTTAACGTGCCTTCCGAAGCACGGATGAGCTCGAGATGATAAATGTTTGGTCACCCATCCGATGACCGGCCTTTGCGAAAGTTGCTTAACCTCAGCACTCGCAGACCGGGCGCGTTAACCACTGCGCCATCGAGCTCCTCGAACTACCTATACTTATACTTGATTCAAGAAAAAATACATACAAATATTATAGTATGTATTCTGCTTTTAAAACTTTATACTGCGACGTGGCGCTGTTTATAAGGTAAAGTAAATTAATAAAAATGCTATTCCCTTACCAATAAATTCAGCGAGTAGAGCTTTGCTGATGCCCGCGGCACCTCCGGAGAGTTCGTCCAGTCCCAGTTTGGCCCCTAGTTCTCCCATAGTTCTGCTGGCAACCAAAACACAAACATTGTAATCAATCATAAACATCATTAGCCTATAAACGGGCACAGGCCTTTCTACATAAACAACAGCACATGGGAACATCGGGTAATAATGTTCAACGATTGCCCAAAGCGGTTCCTTCTGAAGCACTTCTGAAGCTTCTGAGGAACTTGGAATGGTCCGCGTGTAGAAAAGGGAGCCCCAAAAATAGCACAATTTTTTTTTCACGAAATGAAGAAAATCACAGCTTTTTCATTTTTTTATCTTTTGATAGTAAATTTTTTATTTTTTTTATTATTTAAAAAAAAAATTGAGCACAAGTGTTGCTCCGCTACGTGTAAGTCACAAGACTAACCTAACCTAACTTAGTTGTCCCCGTCGCCACTACATAGTTACAAAATTTTCTCTTCATAGCTCCATACAAAATCATCTAAAAATAAAATTTTACAAGTCCTAGCTCCATACAAAACTTGATCGAAAAGTCGATTATTCTCGGACCCCCTTTGCTACATCCTAACCCTTTGAATATTTTAATTTATTCATCGATCGGAATGCCAAAGTTGCTTAACTTTTGCAAGATAGGCGACTTGCAAAATGTTAGTTATTGTGCAAAACGCCTTAGTAACGCGCTAGACGCTACTCTATCGAGCTGCTCACTGTAGTCAAGTTTAAACAGCCTTTGTGGTTGATTTAATATAAATTTCTGATGACTGTATTCTGTCAAGAGCTTGATAGTTATATCTGCCGTACCTAGTCGAGCTTGAAGTAGGTAACCAACACAGTATTTTTCACATTTTTATTTCGATCCTTCAATGAATAGATCCATTCCATAGCTATAAACAGCTGTTAATAATTAAATTATATAAATACTGTTAGCGTTACAAACACATTACTTGTTTAACTTATTTTATTTTATTTTGATTGTGTCGTTTTAGACGTTAGCCACGTTTTTTCTGTTAGCACAGATGGAAGTAATGACCCGACTTTGCTTTAGAAACGAATTTTCCCCCCGCTACTATTATTATCTTTACTAATATTATAAAGAGGAAACCTTTATATAAAGAGAAAACCTTTGTATTTTTGTATGTATGTATGTTTGCAACGAATAAACTCAAAAACTACTGGACCGATTTAAAAAATTCTTTCACCGTTAGAATGCTACATTAGCGCTGAGTAACATAGGCTATATTAAAAATAATATATTAAATAAAATACTAAAAACGACAATTTAATTTTCCAATACAAAATGATTTGTTGGTTTTGTTGTCATGGAAAACCATTGATATATTTAACTTAATGATGGAAACTGTCAAAGCGGTACGAAGTTCGCCGGGTCGTATAAGGATTTTTTAGGCAAATAACTAGATAAGAAGACTCCATGGAGCGTTATGCAGTTCAGGCAGAATGGAGGATAAGCGACTCCGTGATCGCTCACTCACCAACCAGATGAGCAGATCTCATTAGATCCCTCACTCATTTCACTATGACCGACTGCCCCCACAATGCTTCCAAAAGAGCCAAAGTAAACGCATCACCTACATGAGCCGTCATTCACCAAGACCCATTACTAGACAACTCTGCTAAAAGCGCCCGACTAAGAAGAAGAATTATTCCATTTAACGTCCATCCTTATCTGTACTTCTTATTGATAATACAGTGCCTAACATTATGGTTAATAATTTTGTATCATTAGAACAATGGTTCTGTAACGATGTGAAAAATCGTATAGGTAACGACGCACTCATTTGAAACTATGACGCCCTTTGTTGGTACCTTGATCCACACCGCTAGTTCGACAGATCAGATACCGTTTATTTTGTTGAAAAATTTACATTTTTCACTGAACCGGTTTTGTGACGCGTATTAACTTTTGTAACAAAGAACCTTTCATTCTGTAGTGTTTAATGGTAGTAACATGGAGTGATCGTGATTGTGGACACAAATTACTCTAATTATGTGACTTAAGTACCTCCACGGTTGGCTAGATACAATTCACGGGAATAGAAAGTTTCCGGGCATTTTACAATGAAGTGTTAATGAGCGCCCCAATTTTCATTGTCACGGATATTCAATCTCCATATTTCTATTTTGACTGTTTGTTTGTGTGTGTTCAGTCATTGGTCTAGCAGTAAACAATAAAGTCATAAATATAGGTTTTGTATCTTTTTTTACGGAAGCTATTTCATGTCATGACAGAATTAACGAAGCGCTGATGTTGGAAAATGTATTTTTTTCAAGATCAACTGTTTGTGTGGAAGAGATCACTTATTGATATGGTGGCAAGCTCTAGAAGCTAATGTGTCCCAAGAAATGATGAATCTAGCACACCAAGTTCAAACTGCAATAGCCTCCTCGGCAGATGTTAAAGGAATTTAATGGTTTTTTACACTCTAAATTTAGAAATTTTTGGGTGAATAGTCGCCCATGTAGTATTTCTGAAGGTTAGGTGAGGTCATTCTACAACAGGATTTCTTAAACTTTTTGCAGTCGCAGACCAGTTTCACAATGTCAAAGATTATTTTAGGAAAGAAAACAAACCATATTTATATTAAAAAATCACTTTTATTAGTAGTTTCATTTACTACTAAGTTAACGAGAAGGATGCTGCTTGTGAAGTGCGTGACGACGATGATGCGTCATCGTCATTGCGAGTTCGTGGCTTAGCCGAGAAATGCTGATTTTACTGCACAATTTAAGAGCTTACTGAGCTACTGCTCAGGTCAGCATCAGGGGGTCCCCTGATATACATGCTACGGTCCCCACTTTAGGAAACCTTGTTCTACAGCAACATTAAATACGACGCTTACATTATTTATTTATTGTTTAAAACATAGTTTATATTTGTTTATAGTTTATAGGAAAGAAACAAAATGTTTTTTGTAACAAGACCAGAAAGAAAAACAAGACTCTGCTTTATAGTAATAAGACCGCCAATTGTAACTATGTAAATTTCAATGCATTCTTGTATGGTTGCATTTAAAGTATTATCTATTTACAAAAACACAAATGTTGAACAAATTTCCACGAGCAGGATTTGAACATGCACCCTTCTGACATATCGGGTCAGGTGCTCTCCCAATTGAGCTATCGTGGTTCTAACTAGCCCGCCGAAATTATTCAACACTATTTACTTTTTTACTTTGAAAGCCAAAGGCGCCCATTCAATGTCAACAACTACCGTCGTTAACATCCCGATCATAATATTTTTACAAATATTAAAGATCAGGCAAGAAGTAGGCAAGCTATATATAAAATGTTTTTGTTTTGTTTATATAATTTTTAAAGCAAATTTTGTTGCGAAACAAATTACAAAAACACAAATGTTGAAAAAATTTCCACGAGCAGGATTTGAACCTGCGCCCTTCTGACATATCGGGTCAGGTGCTCTCCCAATTGAGCTATCGTGGTTCTAACCAGCCCAAAATTTGCGTTAAAAATTATATAAACAAAACAAAAATTTTATTATCTATTTATTTTTCGTACAGGCTGAACTTCACGCGATTGAATTCGCCAGGATGCTTATTTTTAATATACTTTAATTCTAAATGCAGACTGCGCTATATATTATAAAGCTGGTTCTCCATGACCGAGGCTAAGTTGATTTGAACACTCACTAGTAAGGAGCTTCCCATATTTGATTTGGATTGCATTATGGTCAAACGTAAGTTTTAGTACAAGGTTTTCTAAGAAGAAGCTTATTAAATAATTATTGGATTCTAGTACTTTTTGCTTTGCACATTAGTATGGCAGATATCTGAGGCAGAACTTTTTCTCAGTCTTCTCTGACCAAGCCCTTTATTTGGGAATATGACACTCTTTACACATATTATTAGAATATCAAATTCCCAAGGAGTTAGAGTTAGACGGTTATCGGTGTTAGAGCACGGGACCTGTCGGGATAATAGGCTTTATCATATCATATCATAACCATCACTTACCATCAGGAAAGCAGCCTAAGCGTTTCCTTTTTGTTGAATAAAGAAAAGGTTAGTATACCAAGCTCGGGATCTGTGGTGTACGGGACGGTATGTATGTGGTGTAGTGACTAAGTCCACCGGTTTAGACCCAGAGAACCCGGGTTCGATTCCCAGCGGGGGGGTACCTACATGTTAGTGTACTCAGGTTTGGTTGGTGGTAGGGTTTGGGTGTCCGCCTGGCTAGCTAACACCATCTTATCTAAATGTAGCCATAACATCAATGTTTGTAGCATTGTTGTGTTACGGCAGCTAGAGATAAGATAGCCAGTGCCTCAGGATCTCGGGTGAAGTGTGCTTCCATCATTGGCCTTATCATCAGCTGAGATCAAGGCACTGTGCCTACCCGTAAAATATAAATATAAATACTCATTACCATCATAAGTTGGTTGTTAAAGTTTGGCACCTGTTTATTCTAATAAACTTGTATAACATCCTAGATAGAAATCTTTGTAGTCAAGCATCGGTTAAGGGCTTTTCAAATCTTATGTAGTGGTTGGGTCATTCAAAAGCAAGGTTCGCGTAAACTTTAAAATAATATTGGAATAACTATATTTTTCGAAGCTTTAGATAAATTTATGCAAAGAGTACCTATGTCTATCCTCGTTTAGTCTTTACATAACATTTTGAATGTTGTGATCCTCTCCTCTCTGTTATATTTTTAACAAAGATTTCTATTGACATATCAATTTTATTGGACATCTGAGTTTTCATATTAAGGTATTAGGACGCTTTCAAATTAGGCGTTTTGTGTCGGACCGCCTGCGCTGTCGTGCGTTTGCACTGCGTTAGCGTGCGGCTGTCATGCGGCTGGCGTTTAATATGAAAACAAGCAGCGAGCGGTCCAACAACACGAAACGCCTAAATTGAAAGCGCCTTTAGATGCATTATTAGTACGTGTTATCTCTGAGTTCCAAGTAGGATAGCAAGCTATTGATTAATTTAGTTTGATAAAATTCCATAGATATATTTTTTATCGGAAGTTTGATCAATGAACGCCCTTTTGATTATTTTGATAATCATTAATAATTACTATACTAACTTGTGTACCTACCGGTATATTCTAACACAAATATCCTTTATAACACAGATATCAGAATATATTGATATAGTATCTATATATACGATCAAATAATGTATTTAGGCCACAGACCAATAATGAGTTATAGGTAAGTACATAGAAATCTCGTTAAGTATGATATGGGGTCCTTCAAACGAGGCGTGAAGAGGCACCTTGTGGGCCGGCAAAGTGAGGATAACTGACGCTGCGCTGTTCTCACGCTGCACCAGTTGTCGTCGCATCTGGATTCCATATTTACTTAACATCAGGTGAATTGGAGTCATTTGCCGTGCTATGTATAAAAAAAAAAAAAAAAAAAAAGTAGGTACTTGTTTACTCAGCTTCATAAAAAGTTACTTCCCTTTTACATAGGTTTGTAGTTACCTACTATGGTAATACTAAAATTGTCACTGTCATTATGTTCACTTAATGGTTCGGAAGAAGTAATAAATAAAACCTTGTCACCAGATAATATGTATTTATATGTACAATTTATTTTCTAGAAACTATAGAGGTCGAAATGTTAGTTCAGTAATGGTACATTCATATTCTTAATGATACTGTGAGCTGTCAATTTTTTACCATGATCCTTTAGGATACAAACTATATAGGTACGTTCACTAGGAGTAAAACCTAGCGACAGCTCTGCCCTTGTCAGACCAAACATTATGGAATTATTTTGAAATACTTTGATTATAATAGATTATAGTGTTTGAAAATGACATACGGAAAACATATTAAGGCTTCGACGGTCAAGGTCTGTGAATTAATAGTTGAACAGATAAGTTAATTATTAGAGAAATAACAAAATTACCTGTGTTTATTTTGTAATAATGTAAAAAATTGTAATATTGTAGTATATGATGTACCTGCCTACGCTGATTAAAAGTGACACAAAATTTGGATGAAAATGTAGCCTTAATCTTTTTGTATATAATTTGAAAATACATAAAAGTGATAAAAGTGATAATACGTAACTATGTAAATAAAATAAATTAGAAATGCTACTTGTCGTGGTATCTCCAACACTAACTGATTTTCCATGAAGCATTTTTTTACCTATTTGTAATAGAAAGTTGTTAAGATATTTAACAGTTAAATATCTTAAATTATTATCTTTCGTTCAATTTTAACGTGTTGTTTAATAATATTTGCATAATTTCTGATACCATTGAACACCAGCAAACCTGTTACACAGAAATATTGCACATTACAGAAGTATAAGGTTTGAATAACACAATAAGGCTGTAGGTAGGTACTTTTACGCAACAATTACGCATTCAGCGACTGTCCGAATCTAATTTAATCGTAAACATTGAAATGATATGCACGGACTGAATTCCTAACGTCCTGCAGTATCGAGTCATGGCACGAAACTTGTGGATAATTTTCTAATAGGGTGTGCAGACAAACTCAGAAATACTCAGAATACATACAAAGAAAATATAGTTATTTATTTTTTATTACCTACGATTAATGCAAAATGTATTTTTAGTCTGACCTACCAAGATGTTATAATTAAAGCTTGGATTATCTTTGATCTTTTTTAAGACTTAGGACTCTTTCAATTTAGGCGTTTTGTGACGGACCGCTGCCGCAGGTTTGCACTGCGTTTCATATAAAACAGTCATGCGGCTGTCGTGCGGTTGGCGTTTAATATGAAAAAGCACGGCAGCAGCGGTCCGACACGAAACGTCTAAATTGAAAGAGCCCTTGCTCAATTCGCCAAGGGGCACTGCTTCAATATCATAAAAGTCTCGTTTTTGTTATCGTGGTCGAATGGCAATTTAGACTAGCACTAGGCACCTCGTTTTGTTCTGGAAATATTTTCAACTTGGCTACGTTAAATTCTCGCTTGAACTCCGCAACAAAATACAAATACAATATTCTTATCATGACTTGTTTCTGACACTCGCATTTAGCAAAAAGTATGTGTCTGGCCGTTGCAAAAACAGCTACTTACCCGCTCTGTTATACGTTGTGGCTGACGTTTCATCAGTTTTAAATACAATAGTCTCAAAAGGGTCATCGAACTTAAAAAATACGGACAAAATTAAATTAAGTATTCGTTTGTAGTGTTATGCGTTATGTTATCATGTATATATAATAACATAACGCATATATATATAGTTGTTATGCTCTTTGAATAAAAAAACCTTCGATTAGAAAGCCGACGGCCAATGAAGACATTGAGCATTGCATAGAATACGACTAGAAGTACATTGTTCTAGGAAAGTATTTAAAAGGAAATAGTTTAGGGGAGGCGAGAAACTTAAAGGGTTCTTCAAGCCACACTGCTTGATCAAAACAACGTCAGAAAGTTTCTAGAGGGAATGGTATCACGCAAGCGTGCTCCCGTACTCTACTAGATTTTCCGAGTAGTTTGGATAGGATTGGGATGGCCTTTACAGGGTTACAATTGTGGTGTACGTAATAAGCAGATGTGTGTCTAAATCAGAGTTTATACCCGAACTATCCTAACTAATAGTAACCTAACTTAATATGCGGAAGTGAGTTTGTTTGTTATTTGTTACGCTTTCACGCGTAGGTATACTATTCAATCGATCATCATGAAATTTTGTACAAATATTCCCAAGAGTATAACCAAAGACTTATTATTTTGAAAAGTGAGTTTGTTTGTTTGTTTGTATACCTTTTCACGCGTAAACTATTTAACGATTTGTTTTTTTTGTTGTCATAGAAACTGTCAAATAAGCGAGCGGTAGGAAGTCCGCAGGGTCAGCAGTATATAATAAAAACATTTATAACATAACTACATTGACATTAAAATTCATGAAAATATTGCAAAAAAAAGGTTTTTTTAAAAAGAAGGTATTTCTTCTTGATTTTCATCATTTTACATTACTAGAAAAATAAACTCAACTCAACGAGAAAGAGCACTAGACGCAAGCTTCAAGGCGTTTTAAGACAAGACAAATTATTGACGATTTCTTAGATGTTTCATACAACATAATTATCGCTTAACTAGCTTTTGCCCGCGGCTTCGCACGCGTGGACTACATGCTTTTCCTTAACATTATTTTAACAGTATGTAGAGAAAAAGTAGAAAATGATGATGATAAAAATAATGTAATGTGAACGTGCGTTTCTTAGGAGAGACTTATACTTACCTACTTTATCTATCATGAATACGCTGTATCCTTGCCCTGTCCCTATCCCTTCACTATTTTTTGTTTATCCATGACTAATACCTAATAAGAATACAGTACACAGATGAGTTCAACTCGTGACGTATACTGTACTTACCGTGAGCTCTGATTATGATACTGATAGTATGGTAGCCAGAGCTCACGTTAGGCGCCGCGGATTATACCTAGGTACCTACACTTACTAATTTCCTATCACTGATTTATTTATTAAGTAGTTAGAAACCCATCTACAGAAGTAATTGTTAGGTAATACATTCTTTATAGGATTCCTATTTTTGATTTGCTACACTACTGACCCCTTACGTACTTATCAGAAAATGAAATTAAAACGATATAAAATGAAAATTATTTCGGTAAAATTGTTACACGTCAATGTTTAACATTGATAAGTTAGGTCTATCCCTATCCCGTTCCTATTTAATTCCTATATCTATGCGTTGAGCCATTTTATACTTACCAACAGACTGTAAAGACTTAAAAGTATTTTTAATAATTTTGCCTTTGTAAAGACTTTTTTACACAACATTTCATCCCGCATGATCCTTCCCCAAGGACAGAATTCCCAAAAAACCTTAATTTGCGTTAATCTTCAGCCCAAACCCAAAATTCGAAGATACTAACTCAAAACTGACCGACTTTTATACAAACTTTCATCCCTTATTTTACCCCCTTAGGGGTGGCATTCACAAAAATCCTTTCTTAGTAGATGCCTGCACAATATAAAGCATACATGTGCAAAATTTCAAGTCTCTAAACGATTTCATTATTCCCATGACTTCATCCCCCTTTTCACCCTCATGGGGATGTAATAATCAAAATCGCTGAGACACGTGTAATTTATTTTTTAATCTTCAGTCCAAACACAAAATTATAAGATCATTACTTCAAAACTGACGGATTTTCATACAAACTTTCACCCCCCTTTTAACCCCCTTAAAATTAGAATTTCCAAAAATCCGTTCTTAGTGCTCATCTACACTACCAAAGGAACCTACGTGCCAAGTTTCATGATTGTAGCTTCAGCCGTTTGGGCTGTGCGTTGATGGTCAGTCAGTCAGTCACTTTCTTCTTTTATATATTTAGAAGATCTTAATAAATGTATACCAACATTATCGTGTAAATAAAGTGAAATAAACTATGATTTTATTATCGAGGTCATATAATAGGTTATTATTACAGCACATGTGAAATTAGTTCGGAGGGCGTTGCATCTGCTACTGCGGCGCTCGTAAACGTACATGCAACAAATCATGATTTGTGTACGTGCACATAGCAGTTAAACCCTACCTCGTAATATGGTAATACTCAATAACTGTGCCAACACTATAATGACTATTGTGTATCGCAATTATTATTAATACACGCCTGTAAGCGATCGGAAATATGTTTACGAGGAATCTGTTTGAGGTCTCACGACAAAGTCAAGGATTCGACGGGTGTGTAAGATATTGTGTTTGCTGTAAGGACCTTTTTATTGTTTTACTCGTTAGTGCTTAGTTAGACAATATATTAACTGTTTACTTTTGTTAGGACAATGTATATGAAAATCTACAATATGTACAGTCGACACTCACGAGATGTTCCTTTGTGTCAATGACGGACTAATTAACAATTACAAAATATCAAAGCAATGTTGAACTGAAAGATTTTGTCAATGAAAGTCAATCAAGGAAAAGAAATCAAGCTGAATCTATTTTTAATTCATGAATCATGTTGCTATAGAACGACGCGACGTTGAGAGGAAATCTTGTTAAGAAATGATTTGGCAAATTTTTTGTCACTTAGTAGGAAGGACATTGCATGAAGGGGGGTACAGCAATGACTTTGTCACCTTCCAATCTCCTGAAAGAACTGCATGAATTTAAATTCGATTTACTTTATTGCTGCTCTACCACATACATTTAAGGTTGACTCTACTTAACGGGGAGGGAAAGACAGTTTTCTTACTTTAGTAACCTTTCTACTTCGTATTGCTTGCTTGCATGCTTATTCGTAGATACTGTCTAGTCATTAATAATATTGCGGTTTTATGATGCTAATTCAATAGATCGTTGCTTGGCAGTAAAGCAGAAGCTGTCAGGCGCTAGTAAGATTAATACTATGCATTTCCTGTCAAAAAGGTAACTAGGCGCAATCCTGCTGCTACTATAGCTGTATTCGCATCTGGACTCCGCTTTTGCTTAACATTAAGTTGCTTTGGTGCTAGTTTTTTTGCCATTAGATCACGTTAGAGTTTGTATGTCTTTGAATGGAAAGAGTCTTTATATGATAAGGCTTCCAATATTAGACACTGTAAAAGAAAGGGAGAACATAAAAGCGATACAAAGGCACTGGGCACTTAAGAGTCATTTACTCATTGATAAAAAAATAACAAAAAATAATATTAAACATCTAGTCTATGTCTGTTTCAGCATTAACGTTGCGTTAGTAATTTGTGCCTGTAGCTAGTCTGTCTATAAAAAGTTGGAATAATTAGAGTCAATTTTCTACACCTATTTTGGTGAGCGTTGGCGCGTACCATGTCCGCTGGCTGATGGCTTCGGTTTCGGTTGAGCGTCCCGTGATGTAGTTTTATGCTTTGTTGCTACGCACAGGAAGCTTTCATTAGAGAATGCCTTAATTACTTTTACGTTGATGTTATCTTAGGTAACAATAATAATATAGTACCTACCAACGGATGTTCACTAACTTTCAAAATAGTAAAAAAGGGAAGCCTTTACGGATTCACCAATGAAGTTATCGCTACGGGTATTGGTTTAATCACCACGCTTGCCAAATATGGGTTGGTGATTATATGGGGTATCGGAAAATCCAAAACACACATTGTCCGACCTGGAAAATTAACCCAAGGACCTCTGAATATCGATCAGGGAGAGTGCTTTGCTACTCAGCCACCGAGGCGTTAGAAATATTGATTTAAAATTAACTTCTTCTCCCTGTCCTGTTCATGTTACTCGGGTCGGCACAAATAGTCTTTTTCTTGCACTCTTCTCTGTCACCCGTCATCCGAGAAGTCCTTCTCTTTCCATTAATATCAGTGAAGGATCAAACATTTCATCCATTTTTTTGGACTCCCTTCCCTTCCATTTACCAACACTTACATTCCATCAGTTATTTAACATTAACGTTGATTATTTGAAAACAGCGACTGCCTCACAAGGAAGGGACTGTAACTCTCAATCTTTTACAATGCGGTCGAGTGTCTTCCAATTGAGTTACTTACCGATAAATGTTTTGAAGAGGAAAATAACTTGCTTCCTGGCTAAGTACGCGAGAGTTTATCAATCAAGAACAGTCTTCAAAAAGAGTTTTAAAAAAACGATTCGAAACTTTCCATGAAGACTTTTAAATCGAATAAATTCAGTTGAATAAGCGTTTTTCTTTTATAATTTTTTTATGACTTACTAAATACTAGATCTTTGTAATTCCATAAGCACAGAAAATTTCAAATTGACTTATTGTTTTGAAAAAACTGAAAATTCAAAGTTTGTAGGTATAGCTAAAGGCGCTTTAAGATTGATTAGGAAAAATTACGAATACTTTCTAATTATAGTGAATGACGTTAAGTGTATGGCAGCATACAAACATTGGTTGCATTTAATAAATCGATTCACAATGTTATTATCTTGACTTTGAGATAACATCGTTATCATAACAGTTTGTTGTTTGAGAAGAAAAATGTTTAATCCCTTAGCGCAGCCGCGTCACAAGTGTATATTATGGTGCTAGATAAATTTGTACAGTTTCTTTAGAGAGGCTGATAAACGTAATCAGTGAACAAATAACTTGCGATTTCAATGACTTAAGTAACGGTAGCTAGCTCTTGAGAAGGGCGCATGGCATAGTTTTAATAAGATAATGTTTGTGTATCGCTGTAAACATTTTGTGAATTTTGTAAATACACTAGACAAGCTTTACTAAGCAAAACGACCTTTTACGTTAAAAACCTATTTATTTTATATCATATTTAAGGACAAAAGTATGATAATTAGCGCTGCAAGGCCAGAGACAGCGAGGCAACCAGCAGAAACAATAATTTCTGGTTGCGTTCATTGATAAATAAAGAACATTATGTTACGTTACGTTTTATCAAAACACCAATATGTAATAATAAAAATCTGTGGACTATTCATTAAAAGTGACCTCTGGGTCTAAAATAAGTGATCTACTTTTGTCTCGGACAAGATTCATATGTTTACGTTCGTTTGGTAGGTTTTAAACTTGTTCTTAGACCTCCTGACTAGGATTGTTACCATCCTATCATTTATCTATCCCAAATAATTAAATCTAAGTCTGTCGCCATAACAGCAATGTTTAAAGCCTTGCTGTGTTCCAATAAATTAATTTAACTGTTAATTTACACTTTTATATTTTACCATGAACTGTTAACGTTAATTTCTTTTATTTTTTTCTTTTCGTCGTTCTTGACTGCTTTTCGAATTGGTATGTTTTGTTAACTTCATTTATTACTTTCATAATAAAATGTTTTACTTTTCTGTATATACTCGTATGCCTTTATTACTTATGGAGTTCCTAAGCGGTTAATTATTCCGTATAAAATGTATTTTCATCTGCGACCAAATCTTCGCTAACCAATAAGTGGGAAAAGGCTAAGCGTCCCTTAGGTTAGTAGGCTAGGCTTCCTCCTCAGAAAATTATACCACTCGCACTTTCCTCAACTCGCTGTTAAAGAAATTATTAAATTAAAACAAAGAAAAGTTTATGAATAAACAGTGAAAGTTACTTAGCATATAGAAATGTTACCAACAACGTTATTAAGGTATGCGAGTCCTGTAACTGCCGCTTGCCATTCAAAGGTAATGTCATTGGTGCAGCGCAGACGCATGGGAATTACATCGCCTAATTAGTTGGTGACTTGGTCCCAGGCGTTATTATAATCAGCTGGCAACCTTGGTCATGCCATAATCCGTATGCGCGGCCTTTACCCGCTTGCAATTATTATCGGCCCATTCTGTGTATGGTGACCTTACTAACGTACTGAAATAAATAAAATCAATAGATTAGGTAAGTTTACGTTTCGTTTTCTTAACAGTGATACTAGTTCATGTTTCATTAAGGGATACTTTAAGATGCCTTAAGTTTTATATGAGAAAAGGAAACACCTAATTAAGATGATTAAGTAAAGCTGTATCATAAAAAGCTAAGCTAATAACTAGCACACGATAGCAATAGGATCTGGTTGATACAGCCAAGCCTTCGTATGTTGTTCTCGACTTAATGATGCTTATTTTTCCTGATCTTCTTGAGTTTTAGTAATAAACTAAAGGTGGATTCGACCAAGCGAGAGTAACTTTTATTCTTAGATTAAATCGTCAGTTATTCGAGAGTAAATCGAAATTTCGTTTTATCACGCACTATTCTCGGAGTAGCTTGCCTATTCGGGAATAGTCACTATACCACCGTCCAGCGTGGAAAAACAGAGATAATCCGAGAGTATTTTGATGGCGTCCGTGTACCACATGACATTGACATTCGACTTTGACAGCTACAGTTATGCTCTAGACGACAAAATATTATATATTAGTTTTATTATTATAGATTCCAAGAGTAACTAATCTGTGAATCGCGTGGATAAATGACCATTCCTATACTCGAGAATAAAATCGTGGAATAGATATATTTTTGGTATAGTTAATCTCGTATAAATTCAAGTTTGGTCGAATCCACCCTAAGACCTTATTGAGAGTATTTGAAAGGTGTTTCACTCTTTTGTTATTTACATTTTTTTTATATCTTAGTTATTTTTTTACAAATTGATAATAAGGATAATCACACGGTTTTGAAAACTAAACTGCATATGACTTCACATTCCCGCCCAAATGTGCAAAGACGTATTATCCTAAGTTTCCTAGTAAGCCTTTCTGAAAAATTGTCACAACAACGACAATACCATATACAAAGTGCTAATTGAAATGTCAATCAATTCCGTTTTCACATAGCATTCATATTGAATTTTCCATTAGTGCCTGTTGTAACAGCTAGAGGGGTAGGGAAGGGAAAATTACCATTGGCTTCTAGGAAATTATAACTGACTCGGAAATCGTGTTACCTACAAGTATCGTCATAATTATGTAATCCTGCACACTCATTTTAATATATTATGTTGTTCATTCCTCATTTCAAGTTCATAATTAATTAATTGTATAGGGTAGGGAATTTTACCTTGATTATTAAATATGACAAGGTATAGTCAAATAAGACTATTTTAACTTTGAACATAACATAACATAATATTGTAAATTTGTTAACGTATATTTTTTATTTTGTGTTTTTTTTTACATGTTGTGGTTGTCTTCTATATTTTTTGTGTTTATTGTAATGGAAAGTGTCCTGCTATGATAGGGCATTTTCCAATATTTTTAACGCTGTAAAGGAGAAAAGAGCTGGACACTTGCTGAGTTTCTTGCCGGTTCTTCTCAGTACAAGATCTCCCGCCCAGAGTAGACTTACGAACCGATGGCATAGTGACATTCACAAGAGCTACTTGTAGCCTAAACTGAATAAATGATTTTAAATTTTGAATTTTGAATTTTTTGAATTTTGAACGTTCTGTTTGACTATTACTTAATCTGTGGTTATGTAAAAGGGAATTCGTAGATTCCACAACAGATTTTTATAAAGTCATTGGTCTTCGTTATGTACGAGTATTGGATTTAACATTGACCTTATTAATCCTTTTTGGTAGGCAATCGCCGTACGCCTGTATAGGCGACCTGTTTGTCATCAACCATCATTGTGTGTTGTAAATTGGTTGTAAATAGTATAAATTAGGGTAGTGACACCAGTCAGTGTTCGCAGGAACCAGTGATCGATATTTTTGATGTGTTACATCTTTCCGTTCGCTTTCGCTTTTCGAAATATGTGTAACAGTGTAACAGGAAGACGGGGAAGCGTTTGTTTTAAAATCGATATTATGAACATGACATATTATTATTATATGTGACACATTGTGTCATTTGACTATCAAAGGTCATTTTAATATGTCAAATGTCTTCTAATGAGTATTTCTTATCTTATCTTAGTGGGGCCTGCTGAGATTTCCCTCTTGCAGTAACACTTCGACCCATCGGGATCTTTTGTGCAACCCCGTCCTTTCACTCTTCTTCCTCTGTAAAGATAGATGCCATAAGTTTGGCCACGTCCTTAAGGGCGAAGAGCCTGAAGTCCTCCGGTTTCGGATAGGCCGACCCCAGGAGTCCCATTCTTTTCCTAGCCAGAGAGTCACAGTCACACAGTAGGTGTTGCATTGACTCCGTTTCCTCTCCACATGCTCTACACAAGCTATTTGTTGATAGATGCATTCTGTGGAGCATTTGTTTTGTGGCATAGTGCCCTGTCAAGGCACCGATGATTAGTCGGGCCTGCCTTCTATTGCCTCCGCATATGAACTTACTCCGTCCTAAGGCGTTTTCGCCTAGGAAGGATTTGGAGTGTTTCATACCCGGCTGCTCCTTCCATTCTATGCCGTGCCTGTTTTTGATGTAATCTTTTAAGGCCTTGTTGATGGTACTTGGTGCAAGTGCCACGAACGGCTCAGGACCAATAAGCTGGGTCTCTGAGCCCTCCCTGGCAAGTGCATCCGCCATCTCGTTGCCGTGGATTCCCATGTGGCCTGGGACCCAGATCAATCGCACCTTGTTATGTCCACCTAGCTTGTTAAGAGCTTTGGTGGTTTCTAGGACAAGGCCAGAGTCGATTCGGGGCGAAATGAGTGACTTGAGCGCTGCTTGGCTGTCACTCAGGATGAATATATTGCGCTTCTTCATAGCTAGCTCTATATTCTGCTTTGCGCATAAAAGAATTGCAAAAGTTTCGGCTTGGTAAACTGTGGCAAATCTCCCCATGCTTTGACTATGCTTGAAGTCGTTGTTATAGACGCCTGCCCCTGTACCCGACTTCATTTTTGATCCGTCGGTGTACCAGATTAGGCTGTCTTTTTCCGGAGACGGTGGCCCTCGTTTCCATTCGTCCCTGGTTGGAACATAAACTTTGAATTTCTTTTCGAACATGAATATGGGGGATATTTTATCGCATCCCATTTCCATGATCCTGTCAGGAATGTCACTCGTTTCCCATTTTGTGTGTCTAGTCAGAGGTTTAGATGCGTCCCACAGTCCGGCCACCTTTAGTCTATGTAACGCTTTCTTTGCCTCTGTTTCTATTACGATGTGCAGGGGTGAAAGGTCCGTGAGGACTTCCAGCGCTGCCGTTGGAGTGGTTCTAAAGGCACCAGTGATCGCCAAACAAGCTGTTCTCTGAAGTTTGCTCAAAGCATTTTTACAGATTTTCAGCCTGGTTCTGGGCCACCAGACGATGCTGCCATATGTGAGGATCGGTCTCACCATCGTCATGTAGATCCACCTAATGATTTTGGGGTTGAGTCCCCACATCTTGCCATAGGTAGACCGACACATGCCAAAGACTCTGTAAGCCTTGGCTACGGTCGTGTCCACATGCTGTTTCCAAGTAAGTTCCCTATCCAGCGTTAAGCCTAGATATTTCACTTCCTTGGACCAAGAGAGCTGGGTACCATAGAGTGTTAGGTTACCCAGACCCGTAGTGTTTCTCATTCTTGTAAAGGGGATGGCTGTTGTTTTCCCCGGGTTTACAGAGAGGTGATGGGCATTGCACCATTCCTCCAGCAAACCCAAGGCACGTTGCATTAACCCCGATACCGTAGAGGGAAACTTCCCACTGACTGAGATGACCAGGTCATCCGCATAACCAACCGTATGGAATGGTCCTTTATTCAGCCTTACTACGACTGAATCAACCACAAGGCTCCACAGAAGAGGTGAGAGAACCCCTCCTTGCGGGCATCCTCTGGTTGTTCGTGCAAGTAGACTGTCACCTAGCAGTTCAGAGTTGATAATTCTACCCTTTAACATGCATTCGATCAAATTACAGATCGGCTGTGGCACACCATGGTTCTTGGCTGCAGCCTTGATGGATTCAAAGGTAGTGCGATCAAATGCACCTTCAATATCTACAAAAGTGCAGACGCAAATCTCCTTGTTTTCCAGTGCAGATTCCGCCCAACTCACCACATGATGAAGAGCAGTTTCTGTTGACTTCCCTGCCTGATATGCACATTGAAGTCCATGGTGTGGGAATCTTTTCAGTGGTCCCGCTCTAATATAATGAGTATTTACTGCATCTATTTTATAGTTGTAAAATGATGTAATACCTGACCCATTTTTTTCAGAAGATAATGTTAAAATTGCGTATTACTAAGGTGAGATGTCAAATGTTACACATCATATGCGACTACTGTAAGGCTCGCTCGTTTTTTCCCCTTTAATTATTAAAGATAGAGGTCAGTAGGTAACAGATTTTTGACTTTAGCAACAGTTGAGTACCTACACACCACCTGCTTCTTAGCAGTCAGTAAAGTTTCAATGGAATTCTATATTCTTTCTTGACGACGAAAGCTAGTATCGAAAACAATACCACTACCAACTGAAAATATGATCATAAACTTTTTTCACATTTAAAAAAACCGACCAAGTGCGAGTCGGACTCGCGCACAAAGGGTTCCGTACTTTATGACGTATTAAAAAAAACTACTTACTAGATCTCGTTCAAACCAATTTTCGGTGGATGTTTGCATAGTAATGTACATCATATATTTTTTTTAGTTTTATCATTCTCTTATTTTAGAAAGTGAAAGTGTCTCTCGCGTAAACTATTCAGTTTAGAAAAAAATGATCTTAGAAACCTCAATATCATTTTTGAAGACCTATCCATAGATACCCCACATGTATGGGTTTAATGAATTTTTTTTTTTAAGTATGGGGAACCCCCAAAATTTATTGTTTTTTTTTCATATTTTTGTGTGAAAATCTTAATGCGGTTCACAGAATACATCTACTTACCAAGTTTCAACAGTATAGTTCTTATAGTTTCGGAAAAAAGTGGCTGTGACATACGGACGGACAGACAGACAGACAGACAGACAGACATGACGAATTCATAAGGGTTCTGTTTTTTGCCATTTAGCTACGGAACCCTAAAAAACAACATAAAAGGAAATTTTCAATAATAGGGTAAAGCCACCAAAAAGTACGCACTAACAAAGAGTACGTATTCCTATACGCAATTCAGTAGGAAAAACGACGGTTTGCATTTTGGGAGTGCCGGCAGAAGTGAAAACTTGAATATTAACGTTGTGCATTTTTGATATTTTGGAATGGTTAGGGAATAATTTTGCACGAATTGCTTTAATTATCAGTATAAAAGTACTCTCATTTATGTGGTAGAATACAATATTTATTTATTGGGCTATCGTACACAAACATGACAATTTATATTACATTAAAAAGTTATATTAAGTTATATTAAAAATGTATATTACGCCGCGCCAGCTGTCTACTCTCCATCCGTCTTACGAATTTTCGATCAGGTCACGTGTCCTGACGGTCACGTGTCCTGACGCGAGCTTAACATTTTTTACCCATTCCAAAAAAAGTGCACAACGCCGCTAAAGAAGTTTTCACTTCAAAAATATATTGGCAAAAACACATTCATGGGGTTAAAAATTACTAAGTACCATATTGACTTTATGCACACGTTATGTCACAGGTAAGTAGTAGCTAACAGATTCAATATTATTATTCAATTAGTAGCATTGCGGTAATCTTTGGTAATGCGTGCTCTTTGGTGGCTTTGGTACTGTTCAACGATAGCTTTGTACTGTGCACAGAGGTCTGTAGTGCTGTTTTTGATTTGTAATGTCACCTTAAAGTTGTAATGTATTATATTATAATCAAGCCAAGTGTGAAAAATCAACTCGCTACAGGTATAACGCTACAACTGCATTGCATACCATTGTAATTAAATTCATTTGCATCCGAATAAACAACGTCACAGCTGCCGATGACTATTCGATTTCTTGTAATGTAATCTACAATCCTCATTCATGGAAGCTGCACGGACGGAGTTGCAGATATTTCCATAATCAATTAACTGCGTGCCTGAACCAACTAATCACTGTATATAATGGTGTTTCCTTTGTTTCGTGTCGGGTCTGCATCTGCGTCATGTAATTTTTTGCGATATGAATGGGTTTTATTCCATGTCACAAAAAGTAATAAGAGCAATCAAACTCTATGTTACAATGTTAACAAATTGAATCATTATTTGAAGTTATTAGGTAAGTATAGCCATGGCTATTTGTTAAGCGGATATTGAAATGTATTGTTCCCAAATAGGTGTAACAATACTCGTGAAAATGTGGTCTGTTGATTGTTTTTTAACGTATATACGAACAAATTTGTTTACAGGTGATTTTAGATAATTCTCGAGTAAGTACGAGTACCTATACGACGTCCGCAATTTAAGTCATTGCTAACGTAACAGCTAACAAAACATGCCCAATAAGATACTAACGAAACAAGTGAATCACATTATGTATTGTTGTCTTATACGCATTTGCCCACGCACAATTGAAACCTTCTTAACGACACATTTCTGTTAGCTATTCCTCTTTCTTATATCACCGGGCTCGTTCCAGTGATCCATTTGTTAGTGGTAATGGCTACAGGCGACAATGAGGTAATGGACAATTTCCTAGCGAGGGCGGCGCACCCGCGACCACAGTTTATAAATGACTTGTACATAGCAACTATATTACTGACAACACGTAGGAGTGGCGAATCTGACAACCTAATTATGTGCTATTTTTATTTGAGTATGAAATTATTGTCTACAATTTGAAAAGTCACTTAAAGTTGATTATGCCCAGACCCAGGCGTAAAGTAAAAAAGGCGGTAATAAGTCGAGAAGATAATTGATATCGCATATAAATGCGCTTTTGATGAGTTTGATTTGCTTTTGTGACTGCTGAAGGACCATGAGTAGATTTCAAAATTTCGGAAAACATGAATAACATGTATTTTCTAAACGGGAGAAAGGAAATATAACATTTGCCTTATCAATTACATCTTGCCTTAGCCATCTTCTTAACGTTTTTAGATTTTAATGATTTTTTATATATTATTTACACGGTTTCACATATTTTTTCCTTAATCCGATAAATCTGGTACTTATACAGATATATAACTATCACATTTATCAGTTTTCGCAATAACTAAGTAGTCTACAAATTCATTCTGATAACAGACTGCTGTTAACAGAGAACAATTAGAACTAGGTGAGTATATATTTTTATTTATTTATTATATTTCGTTTCTACGAGTTTTGTATCCAGAAAGTCGGTCAAGAGTATGCCACCGCAAGTTTTTAAGACATAATTGTTTGTGTTATTTATCTGCACTTATTAAATATATGTAAATATTGGTATCTAGATTGCGGTGGCCGCATGAGGCAAGGTTGAATCGTACACAGACACAAGTAGCGCGTGAAGAATCAGGTTTCCTTTTCGTTTTGCCCTGTCTGTGCGTATTTGATATCTCAATTTAATTATGGAAGCTGTGGGCATTTCAATATAGGTACTACCAATAGATTGTTTTATTAATAAATCTCTGTACGAAGGTCTAGGATGAAAGCTGTTATCCAGACACAAATAGCGCGTGAAGAATCAGGTTTTCTTTTCGTTTTTCCCTGTCTGTGCGCATTTGATGTCTCAATCTAATTATGGAAGCTGCAGGCGTTTCAATATAGATACTACCAATAGATTGATTTATTAATAAATCTCTGTACGAAGGTCTAGGATGAAAGCTGTTATCATAACTAGATTAAACTTCGAATCGGTTCTCTATGTTCAATGTGTACGGTGTCTCGTACGTAGGGTAGAGGCGCCAGTGTTTGACAGTTTAAAACCAGTGTCCGAAAGATTGTTCGCCGCCATAAATAACATTGGTTGTCATTGAAAGGAGATGTTTAATTTTATGCCAAGACCCTGTACATTTACTAAAAAAAACGTAAAAAATACATGTATTTATTGTTTTCTAAAGTTTACGCGAACACTACACATTAAAATGAAACAACTTTTACGGATCTACTCACGTTTATTTTACACATTACTTTTTAATGTTTTATCCTGACGTTTCGAACCCTTTGCAACTAATATAATTATGAGACGACCAACACCTCAGTCTCCCTGTGACCACGGACCCTGCAAATGGTTTAAAACGTCAGGATAAAACATTAAAAAGTAATGTGTAAAATTAACGTTAGTAGATCCGTAATTAAAAGTTGTTTCATTTCTACATGTATTTAGTTAAAATATTCTAAGGTTAAAATAAGTAATACTTCAGTACGCTTTATCGTTTTTATGTAAAAAGAAACCGAAATACATACTTTGTTTTGACAGCTACTTGACATTGGCTGAATACCGCTGCCATCACGAAAGTTGATTTAAGTATTTTAGTGTTTCAGATAATTCTGACATAAAAACTATTTATTTATTTGAAGAAAATCATTTCGAATAAGCTTATTTCATACATTAGCTATCTTTCGGTATTGTGTACAAGGTGTTGGTATTTTGGATGACCTAGGAAGCAGGTGGTCGTTACCAAAGACTAAATTCAAATACTAACCGTATTTTTATGATTAAAGGAAAAATGTCGATCACATGGATCCTGTCGAGCACTGGCCAACTACCCTACTTTATCTGAGTATATAGTAGGGCACTATCATATGAAGATTCGGAAGGTGGGATAAAGAGAGTATATATACTGTCCTCTTCGGGGTTTCAGGTGTTTATTCTTAATCAGTGCAAACAACAACATAAAAATTACTAAGTTTTTATTTAAAGTCGTCAGGGTATTGGACGTGCACTTTATTATTTAAGGGTAGATATCTACTTCAGGTCGATTGGTGATTTCTTGGTGACAACATTTTTATGAGCTTTAAAACAAGTATTTAGATTGACATCTACATAACACCTTAAATTAACTCTCTATCAAGTAGGTACGTAGGTATATATTTATACTGTCTTCTTCAGGGCTTCAGGTGTTTATTCTACAATCAGTGGCGGTTAATCGATTATTTTTAAGACTGTAACCGTCCGTCGTCACGCTGTCGTCGTTTCGTACGACCGTACCAACTGGCGATGGACCCTTTGCGGAAATGTCGTGCGTTCATAAAGATTCGGTAACATGAAACACAGTTTTCTTATGAAATGCTTGTAAAATTAATATTTTTGTTTTATTTTTAGTACTTACAAAGATTTGTTTGTTTGTACGTATACGCGTCATTGTCATCATCATCATCAGCTCATTTTATGTCTCCTCTGCTAGGGCACGAGTCTTCCCTATGGATGGATATGGAGAACGGACCATAAACCACCATGCAGTCCTAGTGCAGAACTGCAGATTAGTGGTTGTTAGCGACTGCTAATGCAGCTAGGACCAACGGCTTCACGTGCCTTCCGAAGCATCTCAAGATTATAAAATTTTTGGTCACTCATCCGATGACCGGCCTTTGCAGATGCTGCTTAACCTTAGCAATCGCAGACCGGTCATGTTAACCACTGTGCCATCGAGCTTCTTATACAGATACACTTAATAAGACAGAATTCAAGGTTCATCATCAGTGTTTGAACACCTTACTGCTGAATGTAATAGTAGGTACCTACCTGGTAAAAATAGGCTATTACCACGGTACTATTACCAACCACGCTGACCCAATGCGTTCAATTCCATTTCTACATTGTTATCGTGAGCCATTGTTGTAAATAAACAAATAGATAAGAAAATAGAATAGTTTTAAATATTTATAAAATACAGTGAAAAAATTAAATGCCTACCCGACCCACTGTATTTCACTGTAATTTATAAACATTTAATTCAGCTTCAATTCAGCAATTAGCATTTAAAAATTAAAAAGTAAAATTTAGAATAGTTTTGTATATTTTATAAACAATCATGGATATATTTTTAAATTCTTAACAAAATCCTACGTGATGCACTGGTGACCTGAATAGAGGTTTATCCTTATGTAGGTTTTTGATTGGAAATAAATAATATAATATTGATTTAATATAACTACACGCTGCGCCACCAAACTTATTTTTTACAGGAAATAAAATAGTGTAATTATTTGCATTGGTCCGTGTAAATATTTATATAACTACGTGCACGCACGTGGAACGACTTGTTTAAGTACTTACAATAATTACTTAAGACATTTCTTAATTAGCCTGCTCCATTGGAATATTATAAATAGTAATCAAAATGTAATCACTAAACTAAATGTTTTAACTTTTAAATGTAAGTGTGGGTAATAAATTCAATTAAGGAATAAGCAATCGAATTTATTGTTGGGATCGTCTCGATATATGACTCCATTTAGAACCGGTTTGGTGGAATCACGTCTATTTGATACTGCTTCTGAGAGTGAGCTCATTTTATATTTTTTGTTGCTCTGATCATTGCCCGTTCTCCCGAATTGTATTTTCCTTATGGTCTTAAGGCCATTTAGTCCTTAAAGAGAGCATTGCCCGTTTTCCTTGACCAGGGAGACAAAACCTGTTCCAAAATTCGTGGACTCCTAACCGTGACCGCAAAACCTATCAGAAAGCTTGAATACTGAGTTTGTTTTTAAAGTTCAAGTAAAGAAAGATGAATTTACGTATTGCAAAAACAATACCGGAAAAAAAATCAAATATATGGCACTTTGCTTCTTTTTCACCTTTATTGATATTAATGCAGAAACAAAACGTTTGTTTGTACGTTCATAATAGGAAGTGTTCTTCTATAATATAATAATATATTTTTGAACTTATTTTCTAATAATTTGGAAAGACCTTGCACTGAGGAGACCAGCTAGAAACTCAGCAAGAGTGCACGCCATGGTAAACCTAACCGATCGATGGTCTCGTGACGTTTATATAAAAAAATTAAACAATTAGTTACATTTTTAATTGAATATTTCGAAAACCTTTTCTTTGGTTGAATTTAAGAAGGATTATAAATACTCATAGTTATGTACATGTAAGGTTGCTTAATATGCTATACTTTCGGTTTATTTTATAGAAATTAATTAAAGGATCTTTGGTTAAAAGAATAAGTTTGATATTTTAATGGCTTATTATAAAATGCTTGACGAAAAGTCTTTGTTTCTTATACTTACAATAAGTCGGTACAGTTAGCTGTCGACGGTAAACACGCGAGTTTAGTGGTGTTCGTGACAAATAAAGTGATCCCGAGTTAGCATTGTCCTCAATCCAGTTTCAGATGCACCGCAATTCAGACAGACTATTTTTATGTTTCCTCTTTATGTGGGCTTGGTCTCAATGCGGTGATGTGTACAAGGACCTCTCCGGTTATGCGGTTATCATGAAAAATGAAATGAAAAAATGAAAATATTCTTTATTGTACACCATACATGAGACTTAGAGAGGACAATACAAGAAGAGGTACAAATGGCGGCCTTATCGCTAAAAAGCAATTTCTTCCAGGCAACCATGTGTTGAAATTGACAAACAAGCTACGAAATGAGTGGTTAATGGTGTTTTCCGAAATACTAATTGATACACTATAAAATACTTAATTATCATACATACAAGGTGTATACCTAAATATATCTATATAAATATATTATATAAACTATCATATACATATATACTATCATATAAACTAAATATTTATATGGACAAAGTATTACATTATAAAGAAATGGATAATAACATTAAAGTGAAATCATTGAATTAGATATATTCAAATTGGAACACACGTAGCTTATATTTGAAAAAACTTTGTGTATATAATAATGTGAATATATGTATATATTACGGGAAAGCACAGTGCCTTGCTTTGATCTCACCTGATGTTAAGTGATGATAAGGCCAATGAAGGAAGCTTTCTTTACTTAAATATAATTTCAGAGATACTAGATAGGTTTCAGATTATAAAACTAAACCATAATCCGTGTAAATGCTCACTTGTTATTAACAACAACATAGAAATTACTAAGTTTTTATTAAAGTCGCCAGGGCATTGGACGTGCACTTTATTATTTAAGGGTAAATATCTACTTCAGGTCGTTAGGTGATTTCTTGGTGACAATATTTTTATGAGCTTTAAAACAAGTATTTAGATTACATCTACATAATACCTTAAATGAACTGTGTATCAA
Source organism: Eudonia mercurella (assembly GCA_963082485.1). Classification (NCBI taxonomy): domain Eukaryota; kingdom Metazoa; phylum Arthropoda; class Insecta; order Lepidoptera; family Crambidae; genus Eudonia; species Eudonia mercurella. Next base: position 10,739,792 of record OY720025.1, read on the forward strand.
GTAGGTACGTAGGTATATGTATCATCATCATCATCTCAGCCAAAAGATAAATTAAATCATAGCGTTCTTTTCAATTAAATTAAATAATTACACAATTATTGATAGTTATAATAAGTTTTCTGATTTAATGGTTGATATACCTAGGTAGGTAAGTACTATATTGTGACTACTTACATAGCTATATAACTTAAGTGGTGTTCTATTCAAATTATTTCAAATGTGATTCAAGATTTCAAAGCGACTGGCATAGCAAATTGTATTATGTAACATTTCATATGCCGTTGACTCCAAGCCACCGGTTACGGGCAATCGAGCATACTGCTGCTGCGCTCTTAGAAAATTAATAATGTTAACAGTTTTTTTCTGGACGCCAGAGACCTTCAAATCAAAATGATGAAGTAACCACACGACGCGACGCCCGCGGCTCCACCTCAATTATCTATGTGGGCACTACGTGTTTTTTGATTCCTCCCATAATAATGGTGGCGTACAATAATTGCATCCCGAGGAGGAAAACGATGGAGTTACACTCGATGGACCCTCATGACTAAGGAGTTTTGTTGGAAACCTTTTTTGAGCATTGTGTTGTCTCTTTCACGCATAGACGGATTAGAAAAGGATAGCACTACTGAAGCAACTTCAAATTCCATTAACTTTTTTGTTGCTCTGTCACGCTTTCGTAAGTACCTACGATCGGAGTAGTCCGAACTTTTTTATTTGTAGGGTCAGTTTCGTCTCTGTAGAACACAACTTTAATATCAAACGATCTATTGCTCTTATATGGAAATTTTAGTTTTTTAATGGCTCACGCTATAATACAAACTACTTATAATATGGTTGTTGATGTGTTGATACGATGCTATAATTTTAAACAAGTACATCGTTTGGTAAAGGATAGTAAGTACCCTTTTCTCTGATAAATCATCTAATTATACCAAAATGTAGGTTAAACAAACAATTTTCTATTAAAAATCTCATTTTCTTTTGGCGTTTTTGAATTTGGTCGCATAGTTTAAAATGTTTGTGTATAGATGGGTAGTTTCAAGGATGTTGTACTGCTTACAAACAACCCGTATAGTTAACTAGTAAGCTTTATTACCTCTGAAGAATCTTGACGATACTGTATACATTTCCTTTATGGCGACGGATTTTGACAAGATAGTGGTAGCTTTGGATAGACATGTCTTAGAACAAACTTTGCCACCAATCCTCATGAGTAAACCTTATGTAATCGCAGCCGGGACTTCGGGGTCTGGGTCCTTTAAAAGTCTAAATAAGTTTTTATTTAAAAAACTTAAAACTCACTAGAGTTAAGAGAACTACAGTTGTTTTTACAATAATCAAAATTAATGTAACAGTTTATACTTACAAAACAGTGTCTTTTATATTTCTATAGCTCCTACTAAATACTTTTCAAATCAACTTAGTAATGTAAAAAAATATTCATGCATTGTTTGTAAGTATGCCAATCATGATAACTTACGTAATACAATAAGAATAGGTGATCCATCACTTAGTATGAGGTAGGGGTGCAAAACAGTTTTACTTCCAGAAAAAAATGGCAGAAAAATATTGATTATAATTAATTAGCCTACGCTTCATTAGGCGCCATTAAATCACATAAAACCTAGTGCTTATAACAACGCGAATACTACCCTATATTTAAAATAGGACATAATTATTATTAATAATCACTGATCGACTTAACTATACATAAGTCGTGTTTTAGTGTCATAGATAACTTGAGGTTGAACCTATACGATATGAATTTGATTTTTAAATTCAAACTGATATTTTATTGAAAGCATTATCATTTGTTAGGTAATATTTTAAATAATTTAAGTACATGACTTTTATACTCTCTTAAATTATATAAACAGTATGGTTTATTATATTTGTTAGGCATTACCAATATATATGTTGGTAGTGCCTACTCCACTATATACTATAGTGGGATTATACATATCGTCAGGGATAGTTCAAAACCGCGTAAGTAGCATTGGCGGATTCCGCACAAACTCTCTTAAATATGGATAAAGCAAAACAGCGTAAGTGCTTTTATCTTATGATTTACGTAATTCTTTTAGAAACTAACTTCATTATTACATATAGGAGCCAAAACAATTGCTATGTTCTGATTGGTACTAAAAACTACCAAGTAAATAATTAAATATTTAGTTTTCTATCCTACCTATTCTGTTAAAAAAAACAGGTGTTTGACACTTACGCGGTGTTCGCCAAATACTACTTACACGCTTTTGAATTATCCCCGACGATATTTAGAATGTAGTATTTAGAGTGTATTAGTTAGTAGTTTAGTATTTAGTAGTTTAGTACGTGTGGCAACCCTACAATGATGTAGCGCCTACGCAGGTTCATGGCTACACAGTTTTGTTCAAGTAGGTATATAATATACACCAACGACGCCGAAAGGGTTAGACAAATTATGTTTTAGAAAAGGAATCATTACTTTGACGTGTATAGAAACGTGTCTGCATTTTAATTTGTAAGTAACATGAACGAGCGACCGACCTATGTTTAAAAGTTTATGTCAGCTTTACAAATTCAAAATTATACAGTAAAACAAAAGCCAAAAGCACCTTCTTAATTTTCTAAACAATTTATCATAAATGAATAAAATTGAAAATCTCTGATAAAAATGTGTGAATATCAAAACAATATTGGTATTAAAAAATTAGACTTTTATTTTTTTTCCTTTCAAATATAATATAGCGAAAAGAAAACGTAGCTACCTAATATAGAAACTGTATTTGTCAGGTAACTGTTTAAAATGTTAAAAACCACCATTAAGGTCTATCCGATAAGAAAGTCTAGACTCTGAACAAATTCAATAAAACTATTATCTTGTGCTTCATCAATCATCTTCATCACATTCTAATTCAATCAAACAAAGGACGAGCACTTGTCAGCGAAAATCATCGTTCATAATTATAATTAAGCGGTATCTCCAAATGGAACACGTGAATTAACTTTTTGCCTTGCTAACTTTGTACCTATATCGTGTTCATTTACCCGCACTAATTTATTCAAAATAAATGGATATGTACCTATACAATTATTTCCGCTACTGTTGTACCTATAGAAGCGATGACTCAAGTTATTATAATTTAATAAATTATAAACGACCACAATCTAAGACCGCAATACATCTAATCCGACTATTTCTAGGTAGGCCTTGTTTATTATAATCATGTCCTTCTCAGAACCTTATATAGAAAAATGGTGTTAATAACATTATTTCCAATTTTAAATGTACAGGGAAAAACATAATTATGATATCATTGCAGGAAATGCTAATAAAATAATTTAGTTATCTTTACGGCTACATTAAAATACCGTCCAAGTGCGAGTCGGACTCGCGCACGAAGGGTTCCGTACCAATATCTATAAAAATATTTCAAGTTTTTACCTGTTATCGCTATTAACCGAGAAAAAATTGGAAAAAAATCACGTTTGTTGTATGGGAGGCATTTAATTTATATTTAATTTAATTATTTATTTTTAAAGTTAATAATAAGTATAACTCATAATATATTGAACTAATGACGAAAAATGACGCGAAGGGACTACTGAAGTACTGAACCAAGTGAACGAGATGAACTAAATGAATTAGATGAGTGATATACTTCATCTAGTCCAATTGAACTATATCATTTCACACTTCAGTGAAGTATTTTGCGCATGTCTAGGGGTCTCGGTAGCTCGATCACTATTAGAGCTTCCTGAGACTGGTTTATTTTTTTTCTAGTAAAATTTTATCTTGTTACTATACATAGCATTAATTCAAAATAACAAAAACATCAATAGATATTAAAATTAATGAACAAATATTTGTTACCTGAAATCATTATCAAAGGCGGTCTAATGACGTGATAATTGTCTATGGTGGGTATTAATTAATTACGTTTAGCCGTAGGTAATTATTTGCAGGCGGATGTTAACGTAACCTTTTCTTATACTACGGTGCTAAGTAATTAATGAGACAATTGGTACAGTGAGTAAAGATACGATAAAAACTGTGACCGAGTGATTCATGTTTTAATAAGTATCCGAGATTCTTAGAGATCCGCATTTGATAGTTTACTTGTATCGAAATCTTGTATCGATTCCACGACCCTTCTAATTTGTAAAGTTCTGAATCATTTTCCATTTTTCTTCGATTTGTCGAGCTATTTTTATTTATTATTATTAGTATTTGATAGGATCAAATTTATTTGTCAGTTTGATTGATTACATTTCAAATATATTATATCAGTTTCAAAATAAATATAGCAATGAAAACAATTCAAAGATAAAATAAGTTCTAAGAATAAATCAAATACTTGCAGAAGATGGAATGCTGTATAGAACCAGCAACAATTTCTTCGACTCGTTGTAGTTAGACAATATTTTTTTACTTGTATTTTTTACAGTATCTATGTAGTACAAGTACCACTTTCAATGTCAAGGTAGACACCAAATGGTCATTGACTCTATAGAATAGGGGCTGTTAGATTCTGAGCTCTATTTCAGATGACGAAAGCTTAACAAAATATTTGCAGTGAATATATCGAAGGCACTATGTGATATAGTTAGTTAAAATGACATGTAAAGGATAATCCTACTTAATTAAGCATTAGATGAACCACATCGCTTTGTGCAAAATGTGATACCAGATTTTGGCATAACATCAACAACGATATATTGCTTTATGTTCGTTTGTTTTATTGATTTTTGTTTTGTTGTTCTTGACCTTTTGATACTACATCTTGTATTGACCATATTGACTCGCTCACATATGACATGGAAATGACATAATTCATGTTAAACCCTTTGTCCGTTTCTTGTCTTGTAGTATAGCTACCTTACATTGCTGCATTGGTATGATATTCACGGATTTAAAAGGGTGCTCGGACCAAGGGGTATCTAAAATTCTGACCTTCAGTCCCCAGTCCCGTAAAACTTTTTACAGTTCCTATTATTTTCAGGGGCTCATAGAAACGTATAGAAATGCGGTATTTTCGTAATAATATTCCTTTTGTTATGTCTGGCGTCTACATTACAATACCAGCGAAGTAATAAATACCTTTCTAAAAGGCGTTTTCCTTACAACTAACTTCAGGGGTCAACGTATAACGAATTACATAGTTCCGCAACAAAAGAGCTATTTTTATTTCAATTTGCATTAGCCGTGAAAAACTATATCCAAGGACGTGTTATAAATCGGTAATGTAAGACGGCCGGAAGTCCGGCCAACGTTTGTATGAGCAAAGCGGGCGAGTTCTTTTTTGTTTTGAGCTTGTTATTTTTAAATAGTCGTAATGTGGTCGAAAAACTTTTTTATTATTTGGTGTTGGAATTACACGAACAACTTATTAGTAATAGTAATAATTAGTAATCAGTGTTCTAAGACTTCTAAGCGTAGGATTAAATGATATTTTAGATTTATAACAGGATAAGATAATAGTTTAAATTGATATTGATACGGACTTTGGAGAAGTGATTTTGTCAATTCAAACACGATTTGAGTAACTGGCATGGCCAGTTCCTAATATAATACAAACAAATCCTTAGTTTTTTTTAACCAGCAAAGAAAAGCTCATAATTAATTTTTACGACGTATTCACGTGCCAATGTGCGCGGCATCATAAAAGAATACCATCATTTTCTTGATGATTAATCAAATTATTTATCTAGTGATATAAAAAAACTCGGATCCTAAAACAGATAAGATAATTTAGAATGACAGTTGTCAGAATGTTTGCGAAGTAAATGTGCTAACCGTACTTTGATGGACACTCCATCTTGTTAAGAAAGAAAACTTAATCATTTTATGATATTATTAGTGTAATATCGCATGTCATAAATGCTTTGTGTTATATAAATGATATCACCGATGAAGCAATAACTTACGTAGGAAGTTGAAATATAGCTAGCTACACCTCACAACTTGACAAGTAGACGTAGTAAAACATATCATAACTTTAAAATAACTGTGAACTATTCTCGAATAGGTAGTCATCCAAATGGAATATGGATTTCGCTTTATACGTTTGCTGTTCGTTGTAGTGAAGGCTTTAGCTACATAGTCAGACATTTTAGTTAGGTTGCTAAAAAAGTTTTTTTTTATAGGAGTGTTGGCAAATAACTCCTCTGTACCTTTATCAGGTAGAGAGGACTCCGCTTCTGCTTAACATCTTAAGCAGAAGCGCAGTCCAGATGCGATGGCAGGTAATGGAGTAGGATTGCGCATAGCTACTCCTCCAATAGCAGAGCTGCTTTTTCACGCCTCGTTTAAAGTACCCCTTGTTTTAGGAACGAGGAAATACATGTTCTGGGAGAGCATTCCATTTTTGGTGGTGCGACAAAGAAATTATGCTTTTCAACATTTTAATACCGATTTGTTGGTTTTAAAATTCGTCCTAGTAAACTAGTAGTATTAGAAACTGTAGTTGTTTGCGCCTAAGTGGGCGAGTGGCAAAGTGTTCGCCCAATACCCGAAAATCCCAGTAGGGTTACTCTTGAAACACAATTGCAATAATCAATTTCCAATCACAAATCTAAAAAATTCAAATGGCACTCTTAAAAGCGATAATAGCGCCACATTGGAAATAAATTGCGTGGAAATTGAGTGAACAAATTATTATCGAGATGGGGCGTTCCGAAATTGCGAAACTTATCCCAATATCGATACATATTCATCGCATTGGAATTGTATTGGGATTGAGTTTGCGTCAAGAGTAGCCTACCAGGTCGGGCAGTGTTTCATATTTTTCGATGCATAGCTCGGGTTTGTGATCACCAACCCGGATTTGGCATGGCCGTTACCCATCAATTCAATGATAGAGGCCTTTGCCCAGCAGTGGGATAGTTATCTACTTACTTACTAGTTGTTTGCAATGAGCCGCACCCGTTGCTTCAATAACTGATTCCTAACAATGTACCAGACATCAGCGTGTGTAGCCGACGAATGTTTATTTATCGAGCAATCTCCGAATCAATTTCATATGCCATTGTTGCTGATGTCGAGCGCAACTGTAGCTACTGATTCAGTAAATAACTTACGCATATACGTAGGTAGAGTTCATTTGATTTTACATACATCTACGACACAGGATACCCTACATTTTCATCTTCGTAAATATGCTCGGCAAATAAAATACGCACTAGGAAGATATTGTTTACTGCACTATAGCAATTATTTTTTTCGGCTTATCTTTTGTTTATTTAGGTTTTGACTGTCCCTTCAAGAAAAAACCTTACATTCTCAATGTTAGACGGTTCAAACTTTATTTTTAGTCGTCCTGAAAACCTGTAGGTACTTTGTTTCTTACGCCCATTGAGTTTAAGCTGTTATAACAATAGTAAATATATGACTGAAACAGTGTTTGTATGAGCGTGATCAGCATCAATGCCTCCTGTTAGGTACGGTCTACATTGATGACTTTATGTATGTGGTGTCACTTTTTGCTCTCGACGCGTCTGTCACAGCAAGGTTGTTGTGAACAAAGCGAGTGCTTGATCTATATTTGCCGTTGTGTTGTTACATATTCTTATTTATACCATAAGAATAATGGAAACATTATTGTTATGGTTAGGTATTCACACGGTGGAAACAACTACGGCCCTTTTTTAAACTGCGAAAAATTTAATTGCATATTTCATTGGTATAGGTATCTGAATAGTTTCTCCCTATCCGTTCATAGGAATGGCTCGTGTCCCAGTAGTGGGGACGTATATGAACTGGTGATGATGATGATGATATCTCGCGGGTTTTGGGTAACCCGCGGGCCGCGGGATATGTTGGGCTCTCTCTCCTCCACCCTGCCCCATTCCGAGGAGTTCAACGGGGCATAGCCCCAAACGCAGTACCATCCCAGCGCTTGCGGAGCGGGATCACGAGCACCGATCCGATCCGAACCCCTCGGAGAATCTAGTAGGGCGCGGGGACACGCACTAGTGCGTGATGCCGTTTCCTCTAGAAAACCTCTGAGGGTGATTCGTTTCACACGGCTTAAGGAACCCTTTCTCGAAGGAAGTTTCTCGCCGCCCCCAAAAAAGCCCGCGCAAGCTCGCGTCCGTAGGTTTACCCTTGAGACCCTACACGTGACTCCTGGGTGGTGCTAAATGAGTAACACAGTCTGAGTGGTAGAGCCTCCCTGCGTTGTAGCACGAAATGGGCCGGCTCGCCCGGCGTAATACCTAGGTACCACCCTTTCACAGAATATCGGCATGAAACAATGACACTCGTTGCTGTTGTGTTTCATCCGGTGAGTGAAAGTACCGGAGGCCTATCTCTCACCCCTCCCCCCTCCCAATTCCTACTCCCTTCTCAAGATCCAACTCCTTCCTCAAGGTCGGCAACGCATCTGCGATTCCTCTGGTTTTGCGGGTATCCATGGGCGGCGGTGATTACTTTCCATCAGGTGACGCGTGCTCGTTTGCCTCCTTTTTTAAATAAAAAAAAGATCACGAGCAGCCCACCGCGTACCACCCTGTGGTGAGCTATGGCCCTTGGACAAGACATTGTTCGCTGTGACGGAGACTGTGTGTACAAGCGTTGTTATATATTCGAATTGGGTTAACAACATCGTCTCACACTTCACCTTTCTCCATTCGTTTGGCAAGTGGGACTCGGGAGACGGCCCGGCATTCCGCACAGGTCGAAATAACTCGCGTGACAACGGACATTATCGGAAAGCTCCAATCAAATTAGCATTTATTGATATACTCACGATAGGAAAATCTTTGTAGGTTGTTGTATTTGCTTAGATTTTATTTACCGTTTGTTTGCTTTAGAGATTCTAACCCAACTATTTTTTTTTTTTTTTTTTTATTTTTTTTTATTTGGGAAACAAACAATACAAAATAGTAAATATAAAAAATGTTACAGACAAGTTACACAGTAATCAGTAAAGTTTCCACTACTAGTAACTATTATTCATTGAAGTCGGTATGTGGAAGTGACGGTTTTCCGAACAGTATAGAGTACCTACACTCCGGTTTCCTAATCACAATGACGAGATGTCTTTTTATTATGTACTAGCCGTCACCCGCCCGCTTCGCTGTGCAAAAATAATGGATCAATGAATGCTAAATAAAATAATTATTAGGTTTACCAACATTATATATAGCCTATCATTTGCACAATCTCATGTTCTTACTACATACAAATTTTCATCAAGATCGGTCAAGCCGTTTTTGAGTTATAAGAGAACATACAGACATACAGACAGACAAAAATTTTAAAAATCGTAGAATTGGTGTCAGTGAGTCATAAAACGAAATTGCATGTACAGACAGAGCCTACAGATTTATATAGTAGTAGTATAGATATAGATGAATGACTGATGATCGCAAATTGTGAAATGGAGTCATTTACCGTGCTACGTATAAAAAAAAACTACCTACCTACTAACTACCTATACCTTTAGCAAGAATTACATCTATGCCTTTAGCACGAAGACTGGAACTATAAGTATTTTGCATGTGTTCTTGGTAAGTTGTGCAGCGCTGCTAATCACGAATACGCTTTTAATGAAGCTTTATTTTATTGAGCCTTCAAGCCTTCCGTGCTTATGGCGAAACACTTTTCACGTCACACCGTATAATGCCTTTTGAGCTCTGCGGTAAGTAGCTAATATGAAATATTATAATTTCCGCCTGTTTCGTGTCGCTCCGTTTAGCGACATTTCGGTCAAATATAACACTGTCTCGCTAACACAGAAGCAACAAGCAATGTTGATAATCTTTTTATTATCAATTAAGATATGTCTCAATGCCATTCGTATCTGTAGGCTACCGGGGTGAGATTTGTTTGTTTTAAACATTTTAATGCCTTTATTTGTAGTTGTACATGATCATGATATAGCATTATCTACATTTAGTCAAACTTAAATATACTTAAATGGGTATTCCCATAATTATTCAGCCAATTTGCATTTTATATTTCAGAACTTTAGTAGTTTTTACGATTTGAGCTCAAAATTGATTGCTAAATATTATGATAATGATAGTTGATGAAGTTCTGCGAACAAAAACCCAAGCCGTAACAGTAATTTAACAGTAATTTGGCAACCAATATGAATAGAGTAGAATAGAATATGAATGAATATGAATATATTGGTTACCAAATTATTGTACAGTCGGTGCACTGGGGTAACAGTAGGTAACAGATAGATAGCATTTCAAACACTGCTTCTTTTACGTACTGGATAAGCACTGGTTTAAGGTCAAAACTTTTACACTGTTCTGTTTATTGACTGTACATTCGTGTTCTCCAAGAGTACAGCGAAAATAAATTACTTTCTTTAACGAAAATACCATTTAAACCTATCTTAAATATTTTGTTGGAAATTTGGTAGGGTTCAGTCATTCGATAGATCATCACGAGATATAAAAATCGAAGGGCAGAACAGAAAGCAGCTATTTATTTATTTAAAATGTTTGAAGTACGCCACGAATGGGCCACTCTCAGCGGCAGCGGACGGCGGCGGCGAGCGGTTTTTGCCGAGCCAATCGCTGCAGCGGGCGGGCGCCGCGCCCGCCGCAAAACGCTAAACCAAAACTCGTGGACGGGCTGCAATGACTTTGGGTTTGCTACCATACTTTAATTGTTAAGTCATTTCACAATAGAAAATCTAGATAAATGTCGAATAATGGGATATCGCTTACAATTTTGTAATTTTGTACAGTAGGAATTATAAATTCTTACACACACAATGCGTAATCAACAAATTATGTCTGCCCGTCTGTGTGTACTGCATACCTTTTATTAGAATTATCTTATCTTATCCAAATTATCAATTGTGAAAACAGCATGAGTGACCCGAATATACTACTCGTACACACAAAGTTATCTAATGGGACATAAAACAAATACAAACAACCTTACACTTGAAACATTTCTAGTTCGGAAACAAAATGCTTCATACGAATAATTGGTAACAGAATATTTTGTTAGACCAAAAAATATTATCTCACTTGTTGCCATACCAAAGGAATTAAGGTAAAGTACCAATGCAGAATTATTTCCGTAATTTTTAAAATGGTAAGAACAAGTATTAATCTTATCTTATCTTATCTTAGTGGGGCCTGCCGAGGTTTCCCTCTTGCAGTAGCACTTCGACCCATCGGGATCTTTTGTGCAACCCCGTCCTTTCACTCTTCTTCCTCTGTAAAGATAGATGCCACAAGCTTGGCCACGTCCTTAAGAGCGAAGAGCCTGAAGTCCTCCGGTCTCGGATAAGCCGACCCCAGGAGTCCCATTCTTTTCCTAGCCAGAGAGCCGCAGTCACACAGTAGGTGCTGCATTGACTCCGTTTCCTCTCCACATGCCCTACACAAGTTATTTGTTGATAGGTGCATTCTGTGGAGCATTTGTTTTGTGGCATAGTGCCCTGTCAAGGCACCGATGGTTAGTCGGGCCTGCCTTCTACTGCCTCCGCATATGAACTTACTCCGTCCTAAGGCGTTTTCGCCTAGGAAGGATTTGGAGTGTTTCATACCCGGCTGCTCTTTCCATTCGATGCCGTGCCTGTTTTTGATGTAATCTTTTAAGGCCTTGTTGATGGTACTTGGTGCAAGTGCCACGAACGGCTCAGGACCAATAAGCTGGGTCTCTGAGCCCTCCCTGGCAAGTGCATCCGCCATCTCGTTGCCGTGGATTCCCATATGGCCTGGGACCCAGATCAATCGCACCTTGTTATGTCCACCTAGCTTGTTTAGAGCTTTGGTGGTTTCTAGAACAAGGCCAGAGTTGATTCGGGGCGATATGAGCGATTTGAGCGCTGCTTGGCTGTCACTCAGGATGAATATATTGCGCTTTTTCATAGCTAACTCTATATTCTGCTTTGCACATAGGAGAATTGCGAAAGTTTCAGCTTGGTAAACAGTGGCAAATTTTCCCATGCTTTGACTATGCTTGAAGTCGTTGTTATAGACGCCTGCCCCTGTACCCGACTTCATTTTTGATCCGTCGGTATACCAGATTAGGCTGTCTTCATCCGGAGACGGTGGCCCTCGTTTCCATTCGTCCCTGGTTGGAACATAAACTTTAAATTTCTTTTCGAACATGAATATGGGGGATATTTTATCGCACCCCATTTCCATGATCCTGTCAGGAATGTCACTTGTTTCCCATTTAGTGTGTCTAGTCAGAGGTTTAGATGCGTCCCACAGTCCGGCCACCTTTAGTCTATGTAACGCTTTCTTTGCCTCTGTTTCTATTACGATGTGCAGGGGTGGAAGGTCTGTGAGGACCTCCAGCGCTGCCGTTGGAGTGGTTCTAAAGGCCCCAGTGACCGCCAAACAAGCTGTTCTCTGAAGTTTGCTAAGAGCATTCTTACAGATTTTCAGCCTGGTTCTGGGCCACCAGACGATGCTGCCATATGTGAGGATCGGTCTCACCATCGTCCTGTAGATCCACCTAATGATTTTGGGGTTGAGTCCCCACATCTTGCCATATGTAGACCGACACATGCCAAAAACTCTGTAAGCCTTGGCTACGGTTGTGTCCACATGCTGTTTCCAAGTAAGTTCCCTATCCAGCGTTACGCCTAGATATTTCACTTCTTTGGACCAGGAGAGCTGGGTACCATAGAGTGTTAGGTTACCCAGTCCCGTCGTGTTTCTCATTCTTGTAAAGGGGATGGCTGTTGTTTTCCCCGGGTTTACAGAGAGGTGATGGGCATTGCACCATTCCTCCAGCAAACCCAGGGCACGTTGCATTAACCCCGATACCGTAGAGGGAAATTTCCCACTAACTGTGATGACCAGATCATCCGCATAACCAACCGTGTAGAATGGTCCTTTATTCAGCCTTACTACGATTGAATCAACCACAAGGCTCCACAGAAGAGGCGAGAGTACTCCTCCTTGGGGGCATCCTCTGGTTGTTCGTGCAAGTAGACTGTCACCTAGCAGTTCAGAGTTGATAATTCTACCCTTTAACATGCATTCGATCAGATTACAGATCGGTCGTGGCACACCATGGTTTTTGGCTGCAACCTTGATGGATTCAAAGGTAGTGCGATCAAATGCACCTTCAATATCTACGAATGTGCAGACGCAAATCTCTTTGTTTTCCAGCGCAAATTCCGCTCGATTCACCACATGATGAAGAGCAGTTTCTGTTGACTTCCCTGCTTGATATGCACATTGAAGTCCATGGAGTGGGAATCTTTTCAGTGGTCCCGCTCTGATATATTTGTCTATCATCTTCTCCAGGGTCTTCAGGAGAAAGGATTGTAGACTTATAGGCCTAAAGGCTTTGGGTTCTTCGTAATCTGGTTTTCCCGTTTTGGGTATGAAGATTACCTTAACACGCCTCCATGTTCTGGGAATGTGTCCAAAAGCTATGCATGCTTTATACAGCCTGCAGAGATGAGGTTCCAGGATGGAGGCGCCCTGTTGTAGTAGAATGGGATAAATGTTGTCAGGCCCTGGCGCCTTAAACGGTTGAAAACTCCCCAGCGCCCATTTAACTTTACGTTCATCTACTACCCTTTTCGCTACTATCCAGTCATATTTGGAGGTTCTTCCCTGCTGTTCCCTCCAGCTGATTGGATCATAATCGTCTTGGATGACCTCTGATCCAGGGAAATGGGTGTCGAACATAACCTTCAACGTCTCACCCCCTGTTTCTGTACGTACTCCATCTTCCTTCCTTAACGTGGTTAATGGAGTCGCCTTTGTTGTAGAGATAGCCTTGGTAAGTCTCATTGCTTCCGGAAAAGATTGTATCTGGTCGCAATGTTTCCTCCAGGCAGATCTCTTTGCCTTACGAACCGCACTACAAAGTATTAAAGACAATGAAATAAATATATTTTCAAGATTTGCATCAAACTAATATCGTACTATTGAAAGAAAGAAAATACATTTATTGACTTCACAACTAAATATAAAGAAAAACAAAGATGGTAATTTAATGAATAAATTACAAATAGAAAACCAACAAAAATTTATCGAGAAAGAGAAATAAAAGAGATTTAGAAAATAAAAGGTTTGAAAAGCTAAACAATACAAAAATTAATAATAAAAAAACTTATATAAACTTAAAGCAATGGTGTGAGGCCAACTACCTAGTTGGCATCACACCAAAAGACCTCATATACAGACATCAGACAAAAAAGTATATTTTTGAAACTTACGCAAATGGTTTTTTTTTTAAAATTGGAGTTTAAAATCAAACTTGGATTTTAAATTCATCAGCATATGAGAAAAGTAGGTAGGTACCTACTCTAAAAGTTTATTACGACTATAACTTAAAATGTTAAGAATATTTTTTCAATCAGGGTTGCTGATTAAAAGAAAAGTCGTCCACTCTTATATAGACACACAGATATTAGTTAGGCATACCCCAAAAGGATTTCCATAAATATTATGGTGCCCAGGCCACTGCCCACGCACTGCTCATAATAGTCCGTTTCGTTTCGGTAAAATTCGTTGTAGTCTAAATATGAAAAGTATATTTCACTTTTTGAAGTTTTGAGCATTATAATAGTATCTTTTGTAAAATTAAAGGCAAAACGTAAGTATTGCTTTATAACGTGTATATTCTATGTTACAATTGTATGGGGAAAAGAGAGGCATTGGTAGAGGCATTGTCCAGCAGTGGACTGATGTGGGCCGATTATGATGATGACGATATTTTGGGTTTATAGCTATTATTTTAAATCAACTCGGATTTAATCTTTGTTTAATAAACTATAGACAAACTCTTATGCTCGAAATCTCAGAAGTTATTGTTTCTATGATAAACATAAAAAACAGCACAATGTAACTAATTCTAGAAACATAAACGACGGAAATAAGAAAATTATTATTGATAATCTTTCGTAATTTCCTAAGTAGATAAACATTTTGAATTAGATAACTAAGTACTTCTAAAAATAAATATCTAACAAGTATGGTTTTGTTTGGTAATTATTTTATTTTATTTTTCAGTTATATTATCTAATAAATTTCAGACACAATTATACAAGCATCCCGCTTGCTTTTTAAAGGTTAACGCAGTTTTTTTTGAAATATTAATAAAAAAATCTACTTACGATTTTTCTAAAGTTTAATACAGCACACGTTCACAAGTCCAGACACGATATTACTAAAATATTGTCACTGCACAATGCTCCTTTTATAGTTGAATTTATTAAATTAATTAATAATAGTTCGATTTATTTATTCTCTAATTAGCGGTATGGTCATCCGCCGCAGCCGGCAGTTGCGCGTTTTTTGATATCACTCGATTATGTTTTGAACATGCCGCCCCGTATCCGACGCTAAAAAGGCGGGAACTTGACAAGCGACAGCTATCGCATTTTTTACAAAGTTTATGTATTGAACTTGTTCTACTCCTCGACACTAGATGGCGTTTTTAGCCGCGCCATCTAGCGTCGTATAAATCATTTTTACGAAAATGGCGGCTAAGTTTCAAGTTTGACCCATTGTGTTATTTACATAAATTAGTATTGCCATCATGGACTAATATTGCCAAATGTTCGGTACTATAATAGGCATACCGATACGATTAGAATCCCTCGGAGAATCTAGTAGAACGGGGTCACGCACTAGTGCGTGATGCCATTCCGTCTAGAAAACCTCTGACGGTGCTTCGTTTCACACGGCTTAGAATTAAGTTTCTCGCCGCCCCCAAAAAGTCTGGTGACGCTGAAAATACCGTCGGATCCAATCAGCAAACTATCTCCAAAAAATAATATTTTTTTAGACTATATAAGCGCAGGGTCGTACTTCAAAATTTGGTAGGTGTGGTATTATCTACCTAAACCATGACACGGTGATAAGGCGGCTGTCTCACCACCGACCGGCAAGTAAGCGATGAACTACTTATCGACTATTTTCTCGCTCTAGAAACGTACAATAGATATAGATCCTATGTCAATAAAAGAGATGCATAAATAAATAGTTGATCGCTGACTGTTCACACTGCCGGCGAGTACTCGCTTTAGTACTTTGCCGCTGAGCGACATTCGCTCAGCGACACTTGGCGGTCAGATGACTCGCCTCGTCTGTGTCACACCACTGGGTCATTTCTACATAGAGTGCGGATCTGACTTCTAGGGATAGCTAACATACTGAATTCAAACAATTATTTCAACTATCATTGTTGTCTAGTTCAGACGACGACGATGATGTACAGTCAGCTTAAAATTATCTGAGCGTTCAAACACACCAAATATATCTGAACATTTGACAAAAATTAACCTTATCTCAAGACGTAGAAATTCAATTTTATTTGTTGTTTGAGAACAAATGACATTGAATGAAAGTACATCTTTCACGTATTGGGCTAAGAGTGATTTTTGTCAAACGTTCAGATATTTTTGGTAGATTTTAACGATCAGATTATTTTGAAGCTGACTGTATCTATGTTATAATAGCATTTGTGTAGTAGTAGCGGCAGTTCTGAAAAAATGGAAGAAAAAAAGAAATATTTTGAAAAGAATCTGGATGCTAAATATTATTTTTTTCAGAAGAGAATACCTAGTTTAAACAAACTAATCAACGAATTTTCAAATGAAGATTTTCGTACATATATAAGAATGGCAAGACAACATAAAATAATAACGATGTACGTTTTTCTTAAATATACGGTAACTGTGTTTCTAATATGTACGATATCGACGTGATCGACGTGACAAAGTCAGGATGATTTTTTTTGTGTAACTGGAACGACAGTGATTGAAAAATAACGACTTTGCTCCATGTTTACAGGACTAGGCGAGTAGCGCGAGTAATCGCCCATCGCACAAGAACACTCGCTTATAGCCGAGCGACTAAACTATCGGAACTACAACTTACTTGTCACTGCTAGCCAACTCGCTTCTAGTTTCTAGCTCTACTCGCTGCTCGCTCATCGCCGGCGGTGAGACACTGCTTTAAAATAACAAATTGGTAATTTACTGTGAAAGGTGCAGCCAGGAAGGTAGTGAGGTTGAGTAACTAAGTTGAGTTGACTAAGGTGAGATGTCAAACGTTACAAATCATTTGCGACTGCTGTAAGGCTCGCTCGTTTTTTTTTAATTTGCTATGAATATAAGTATGTATATACTTACTTCCTATTTGTAAGGGCTTGCCTATTTCGAAGTACATTTGCCTATTTTCAGTACAAATAAAAAGCAAGTTTATAAGAATCTTTTATTTATTATATCCGTCTTATTTTTACAAGAAAAATAACTTATGGATTGTCAATCTTTACTTAAATATACAAAACAGACCCAGTACGCCGACTGTATTTTATTGAAAATATATGCTACTTTTCTAGTAAAAGAAGATATGCTACACAATGTGTAATTGTTGTTAATAAATATAGTACAATCGAATTGTGAATATTTCATTAACATTTTAATGAGATGAGACAATTCATATAAGACCGGGCAGGGGTGTTCCGTCAGCGAAGATTGGTATTTATTGTTTATAAGTTTCAGTGAAACTATTATTTATTTAGTGAAAAAATGTACTTTCGTGACACAATCTAACATAATAAGAATTTTATGGAAATTTCCCCCACTCGAATTAACCAACTTTTAAAGTTATCTATACTAACATTATAAAGAGGAATATGTAATTAATTGAATTTGCTTATGCTAAAAACAAGTTTTAAATACTTAATTTATTGTTCTAGTTGAACTTATTGTACAACATAAAAAGAAACTATGAAAAATCTCCTCACCTCATCTTGCAGTTTATTAATTAATTAAAATTAAATATAGACCTAGTCGTACTTTGGTCTCATATAATATGTACGACCACAATTTGTGGGGACAGGAAAATTTGAAGGGTATAATACAAACGTACACACACACAAAAACTAACCTAGATGTAATACTATTATACGAACAGAAATAAGCAGTAAGATACCTTATTAATTTAACTTGATTCTATAACAACAGTGTTGGCAACCTCGCTAATCCCTCACGATGAAAAATAGCTAATAACGTTTCAAACAATATTGACTGTATGTAGGTATATCTAGACTTTAATACTGAATAAAGTTTTAGATAGACTACAAATAGTTCATCTATTGGAAATGCTCAGTTATATTTAACCGAACTAAAATATATGAGTTCTTAAAACAAACATGATTACTATATTATATAATTATAGTATGTCACATAGTATAACCGAAAAAAAAACAAAACGAAAACTCTTTAAAACTAAAATGATTATGCTTTACAAGGGTTTATGCACTTTCGTTAACATTGCTTTGTGCAACAGCGGGTTTTTCTACTTTGCTTGGAGATTCTTTTGCAGCATCTGTAAGAAACAAACATAATTTGTAAGTATTGTTATATGTGTATTTTATAATGTCTAGCTCATTAGATCACAGTTCAGTGATCGTAGATTTTGTAGCGTTTTTGGTGCAGTGCTAAGGTTGGCAGAAGTGCCAAATATTAAATTGTTTGAACCATGAATCAAATAAATTTGAATGGAAGTAATTTAGAACTAAGTAAAGAGTATTGTATTCTCTTGCTTCTTGTGCATTAAATACTTTAAACAAATCGAAAATACAGAAAATATTAATAGAACATGTATAGCCTAATATGCATTATGAAATGAAGGAATTTACAATTATTAAAAACTGATTAAGTAAAAAGTGTAGTGTTTCATTTTTAACAACAACATATTACATTATTTTAAAAGTCAATCATATTATACACCTCAAGAACCCTAGGTCACTGTCATATGTCATTGTGACGTCATTGCACCAGTTTTGCTACAAAATCTACGATCACTGCTAATAAATTGTAATGATTTTTATAGCACTCTCAATTACCTTTATCTCCGATTAGTGTTGATTTCAGAGCTTCCGATGTGGGTATTTTAATACCTTGTTTTAGCACCATGGTGCCATCCTGAAAAAAATATAATGAAATTCATAAACTCAATCAAAGGATGAACAAGAACTTTCTCTTTCATATTAACACAACCTAAGAAATTTTTCTAACGTCAAGTCGCAGAGACTCGACTTGTGTGACTGACACCCGATTGCACTAAACTTATAAATCATAAGTTTAGTGCAAACGGGTGTTAATGTAATAACCTCGACAACCTTCATGTTACATCAAAAAGCAGCAAAAACTTAAATGTGAACGCAGAGCAGAAACAATATCGTAGAATGACCCATACGAACGCCGAGCGAGCTTAAAAGCAATAAGTGTATTAAATAAAATTTCTGCTCCACTTTCACATTAGTGACTATAATACTTAAAAGGAACGTACCTTCATTTCTACAAGTCCCTTTTTAGCCATGGCCTCAACCTCAGCCTTCGTCATCACAATCTTCTGGACTTTCACTACTTTCTTGCCGATTTGCATCTCACACAGCTCACCTGGACCCATTGCTATAAAACAAATAAAAAGTTAATACCGGTGGTGCTAAAATATGTATGTCGTAGCCGGCCGTGAGTATTGACACTAAACGAAACGTAAGCGCGCCCCAAGCGGCGAATCAACAGAACTACGTTTTGGCGCGCTTCGACGGAGTCGTGATGTTATCAGTGGACACGAGTGAGCTAACTTTTGATCGGGACGCCACGGAGCGAAGAGTCGTCACGGACCTGTCCCACGTTTCGCCTAGTGCCATACTGTGATTTCTAGTAGGAACAAGTTGTGACTTTGGTTCCTTGTAATATAAAAACAGTGTTAAAACAAAACGTCTTCTCATTTGCACGATTCTTACATCGGCCCACACAATGTCTGAAGAAACAGTTCAAATCTCTTCTTATTCTACATGTATAAGTGCATTCACAACGCAGTAACGTTTTGTTACAACAACGTTTCCAAACTGTAGTGGGCATCATTATCATTATTAAGAGTAATCAGAAAGTTACCTAAATGTTGATAAACATAACTGCTGTGTAAATGTAACTTTAATTAGGTTTAGAAAAAAATCTGATCACTTACGCCTTGCGTTCATTGGCAATGGCAAAGGTTTTATTCCTGGAGGGAGAGCTCTGATTGGCACCTGTAAATTGAAACAGTAAATTTATTTATTTATTTATAATTTATGTACACACAAACGAATAAGAAGGGAGAACATAGTAAGAATAGACAAGTACAAGGGCGCTGCTTAATTTCCATTTAAGCAATATAATGTTACTTGCTTTTTTAAGGGTTTGTCCAGACGGCGACATAATAACGCCACCTCTAGGCGACGCCTTCTGCTCGGCGCTAGGAGATTTGATAGCGTCCTCCTAAAACAGTACGGCACTTGTGAAGACATGACAATTAATTAGTCGGCAAGTAATTATAAATGTCGACTATAAAATCTACATCGATCTTAAGTGGTAATCATGAGCAGTCACTTTCGCGACGATTGACGTTGATATCAGGGGGCCTAGTGTGAGTTTCAATTGACACTCGATTACGTTAACGAAAACGAAAATTAGTATGGCATTTAATGCCATACTAATTTTGTTTAAGGGGGTGCAGCGCGGACGCAAAATTACGAGTTTCAAGTTTATGATAGCTCGCGAGCGGCGCGTGGCAGTGGTGTGACAACGGCGCACGACTACCAATACGCACGCACACTAATATCTGTACAGAGTAGGCTGGTGATTTAATTAGAGCAATGTTCACTTTCGTAAAATCATAGGCGTTTGGGTAAAAAATTATAAAAGTCTTAATATTTTCATATTCATATTTTTTATTGAAAAATAAGACAACAGTGGCCTGCGGAATATTTGATACAAACATTTTGATGTCGGATCGTTGTTTCATTTGTGCTATATTTACAAAGTTTCTGAAGAAAGAAGTTTTTAGATATCATTATTTTACGTATTGTTTATGCAGTTTCTGGGTATTTGTTTCAAATTCCAAGACAACCATGGCCTTGTAAAAGGATCAAGCTTAACTACACTAGTCCTTTTAATGTATATGACCTATTCAGCGCCTAGCACCAGTGACTTAAAAACACGTAAATTTTCAAATTCCGCGCGGCACCCCCTTAAAGCAACGTCTCCTGGCGACATACGAGAAGAGTTAACATTTTGCTATACCTCTAAGTTAGAGGGCCTAACGTAAGTTATTTTTGATCTAGGGTTGCCAACTTTTATTAGAAGAAATAGAGTATATCTGATTTCAAAGGAAGTAAATAAAGAGTACGGACTTCAAAAAAGAGTATCATTTGTTTTATATTTTTAAAAAGGTATTTTTTGTACATTTTGCAGCACAACAATTTTTCATGGTTTTTAAAAGAATTGTATGAGTCCAAACATTCTAACTCTAAATTTATATAGATCAAGAGCTCTTTTGGACTTTTTTGGTAACATATAATCTTTTTATAATATATAAATCTTCTGTGCGTGTGTATGTTATTAAACTCATTCTAAACGGCTGGACTGATTTGGATGAAATTTTCTGTGAGTGTTCAAGTGGTTTAGAGAATGGTTTAGATTACAATTGGACCCGGTAGGTGGCGCTGCTATAGGGGTTCATCATGGGATACGGGTGTCCATCATGGGGCGGACGAATGACTTGTTTGTTTTGTTGTCATGGAAACTGTCAAAGCGGTACGAAGTTCGTCGGTCAGCTAGTATTAATTATAATATATATTATACACACCGGTGTTGTCTCGCGAACTTCCGCTGCCTCTTGAGGTGGAGCACTAGATGGCTTTTCAGTGGCGGTTGTTGTTCCTTTAGTTTGGCTGCTGGTTTCTTCAGGCTCATCTTTTTCCGTTTTACTGTCACCCCCTATACTTTCCTCTCCGTTATCTTCCTTTCTAATTTTGGCAGGCCTGTTTAGATAGATAATACTTTTATTGCAACACTATAAAACATAAACATGGACAAGAAAAAAATTCAAAGTTACAATTTGGCGGTCTTATCGCTTTCAAACGATTTCTTCCAGACAACCAGTTGGATGGAGAGAGCTAATAAACTGTAAGATCACAACAAACATTTCATTGTAAGACGTGATGTAACTTCGTTCCGGCTTCAGTAAGGAAATATAGAATATGTTACTAGTGTAGTGTATGAATCACCTGCCCTTTAAGTATCGCTAGGCTAATTAGTAATAAATCGTACTTAATACAAAACAGTCGTTTTCTTTGGATTTCTTCCGGTCCCCGCATTGCATAGCGAAAAAGTAAGTATGAAAAACTTAAATACTCTATGGGTCTTACAAATAAACAAAGAAAAAACCCCGAATAATTGTTCCGTGTGTCTTTTACTCTATTTTGAAATGACGTTTACATGCCAGGAACAAAACACGGAATAACTATTCAGACCTTATTCTTTGTGTACTTGTAAGGCACTTTATGTTCAGGAAACGTATTTTTTGTATAATATAAATTTTAATATTTTTAAATATTCATTAAATAAAAGAGCGGGCTATGTATCAGAAGGGGGTTTTACTGGGCAGTACATGATCATTCAAAAATCAAATCAAAATGTTTTTTATTCAGAAAAATTTTTCTTACAATATTGTTGACGGGGCTTCCCGGTTAGTAGTCAAAGACACTGGTGTAGGGAATGCCTCGCTCTTCAACCATTGGTTATATCTAGGACTTTAGTGTACAATCATAGTGTAACCAAACTTATTAACTAGCTAGCATAACAACACAATAACAATATCAAAATATTAAATTCGAGTAACTTATTGTGTGCGTGTGTATGCGTATGCGTGTGTGTGTGTGTGCGTGTGTGTATGAGTGCGTGGGGGTGTGTGTGTGCGTGAGTGTGTGTATGATTTTTACTATTTATGTTCCTCAATAAAACAAAAAAGAAAAAAAAAAAGTAATGATGTTGGTATTCCTTTGAACTCAATAAAATTATCTTCTGATAAATTATTCCGTTAATTATCTACTCAGGACAATACAAATATCCGGGTGTGAGCAATTGGGGTAGTGTGACTCTCAGTGAGCCCTACGGTTATTACCTTAGGATCAGTTAAAAAGTAACAACTTCATGAGAGTTAGTCCCTGAAAGTTTAGCGAATAGAATATTATACCTTTCTCTGCAGAAGGTCTTCAATCTCGTCATACGTTTTTGTCGTCATCCATTTGGTCAAGGTCTGCTTGCAGCAGAGGGTTTTCAGGTGGTACAATTTCAGTATCAGGTTTAATTTATTATATAAAAATGGAGCTTGAGAAGTAAACTGCCTCTGGGCAAAAACGGTGCGTGTACGGGGCACATGGGCTACAGCATCTTTACGTCTCCTGTTAAGAAGCTTATACTTAAAAGGTAAAGTTTTATGGAATTTAAGTATGGTATTTAATATATAAAGTTTTCTAATGGATAGCAATGAGCTTTCGCTATAGAGAGATTCAGTTGAAAACCTGTAGGGTTTGAAAAACATTATTTTAATGAGGGATCTCTGAGCTCTTTCCAGGTGTAAGAAATTAGTTTTATCAGCTCCTCCCCATAATGGGATGCAATAAGTAATGACTGATTGCGCTAGAGCGATGTAGATTTTCTTTAGAAGATCCTTACTCATAATATGCCTAAGCGATTTAAAGATCCACAACAGCTTTCTGACCCTCCCCGAGATTAATTCCAAATGTGGATGCCAGCACAGTCTTTGGTCAACCATGACCCCCAAGTATTTTGTAGAACTAACCTTTTGTAGACTAGGACAATTACATGGGGAGTCACAAGGGAAGCAACTATGTAATTTAATGTTGAAATCAGCGTCCGGTTGGGAGTTTATATATGGTGCAAAACTGATATAATTAGTTTTTTGTATATTTAAAGTAAGCAGACTTTTATTTAGCCAGTTAGAAACACCAGCGAGCCCCCTCTCAGCAGTCACCCTCACGTTTTCCCAAGTTTTGCCGGTAAAAATTATTGCGGTGTCGTCCGCATAGGACAGTATCCTCCCTTCGACACATCTCAGGTTACACAATTCGTTGATGTATATTAAGAAGAGCGTTGGACCAAGGACACTGCCCTGTGGGACTCCGAACACAACATCCTCCTCTTCACTGAGGTATTCATCAATTTTTACGGCTTGTTTTCTGTTAGAAAGGTAGCTGCTAAAAAGAGATAAGGCAGAGTCCCTGACTCCTACACTCTCAATCCTGTTCACAAGGATAGAGACAGAGACCGTGTCAAAAGCCTTTTTTAGGTCGAGAAAGACTACTAAACATTTGTGACCTGTATCGACAGCGTTTGACACGTTGGAGATGAGATCATTAATAGCGTCTTGCGTTGACAAACCTTTTCTGAAACCATACTGGTTGCTGGATAAAATCTTGTATTTGCTTAAGTAATTTATTAGTCTAGTGTTTAGTAGTCTCTCAATGATTTTAGAAATGGCTGTAAGCACAGAAATAGGACGGTAATTATTAACGTCATCCCTGTCTCCACCCTTGTATACCGGGGTGACTATAGAACGCTTGAGAGCGTCTGGGAAAATACCTGTGTTAAAGCATAAATTTGCCAGGTTGCAGATTAAAGGAACCAGGAAGTCTCTAGAAAGTCTTAGGAAACGCGTTGGAATCCCATCCCATCCCGGTGAACTCTCAGGGTCTAAGCTCATAAGCACACCATCCACCTCTGAGGGGTAAGTATCTAGTAGCACAAAAGAGGAAAGCTGTGCATGGCTTGTTAGGTTATTAGTTTTGTCAAGTGTGGAATTTCGTTTTATGTCATTGGCTAAAGTTTGTCCTATGTCTACAAAATATTTGTTGACGAGGTTAACAGAAATTTGCGGGCTAGTACAAACATTAAGCAGGTTTACATTGGTGCTTTTGGAAGGTTTATATTGGGTTATATCGTTAATAGTTAGCCAAAGCGTTCTTGGTTGTTTTATAGAATTATTGATTTTATCTTTGTTGTAATTCCTCTTTAGCTTCCGTATTAAGTTAGTGCAGAAGTTTCGGTATCTTTTATAAGTTATTGATAAGATTAAGTTGTGAGGGTTTAATTTTAATTTTAATTGTAACATATTTCTTAAGTTTATACATTTTAGGATTCCAGGATTCATCCATGGCTTAATGATTCTTTTGCTATTTGGTATGGTTTTTAGTTTAGTGTTAGCTTGTATATTTGTTTTGATAAGATCTATTAGGGCATTAGCGTAGGTGTTAGGATCTTTGTAAATATTCAAATATGAGATGTCTGTTAAGATTAAATCTTTGTAAGTTTTTTCGTAGTTAATGATGGTTTTGTACTTCTGAGATGTCGGTAGATTCTGTTTATGTGACAGGATAAGGGTAACTAAGTTATGGTCTGTTACTGTAGTATTAAGTACTGCTACAAAGGCAGAGTTAGATTTATTATCTAGTTTAAGTATTACGTGATCGAGGCAACTGTCCCCGCGAGTAGGAAAGGAGTGGGCAGGTAAACAGCCATGGTGGGATAGTACATTTAAATAATTAAGTCTGTTTCGTCGTTCGTTGGAATTCTCATTAGTAGCCACAATTAAATCTATATTGATATCACCCAGTAATATGATATTTTTACACGTTGTGAGTGTCTCTAAGTGGTTATTTAGAGAATCAGTGAAATTAATAGCGTTAACATACGATGGAGAACGGTATATACCAAGTAATGTGTAGTTTGCGATGTCAATTTGGAGTCCAGTGGCATTACATAAGCTTAGTTCCGTAATTTTAGCTTTAATATTACTTTTTATGTAAACCACTACACCATCATTGATTTATTTAATTAATATAAAACGCACTGTTACGTTTTGTCACAAGTGTTTTAATAGAAATTTGTAGTTGCAAGTGAGTAAAAATTAAAATTAACCGGGAGTGAAGAAACGTTCGTCTTCACTATATAACGCGGGAAAAATTCTGCTGTCAGTAAGGTTTAGTGTCTTTGACACTGACACTGAATGTGGAGGGAGCGCGGGCGACCAATCAGCGACGAGGAACGAGGAGTGTCGATTTTGGATTACGTTTTGTGCTATAGACAACGGCATTTTAATAGGGCGCGCGTTACA